>JAKCPB010000165.1:0-618716 GCA_021442155.1 Cymbidium sinense
GTAGCATAACTTTGGTACTACAACCTAATTTCCACTTCAAATTTAACAAATTTCATCATTTGATTTATTAAATCAATATTTTTATAATTTATATAAATATAGACTATAGGGCAAAATACCATAATATACTAAAACATTTCAGCACATCGTATAACATCCAGAAAGACATCACTACATGCTCAAATATATGATGCTACAATATAATGTAATATACGATATTATAATATGAATTAGGGTTTGTGTTTAGAGTATTCAAATCTTTAATAGTCAAGGGAAAGTCTCTTGAATACATTTTCTTTAGCTACCATAACTATGTTAGGATTAGGTCATCCTTTAGATCTACTCCTAATGACATCTTTATTCAACATTTAGGGTTTAGGTTTCGAGTTAGCTTACGGTTTAGGGTTAGTTTAGGGTTTAGGGTTTGGGATTATTTTAGGGTTTAGGGTTAGTTTAGGTTTGGGATTTATGATTTAAAGTTTAGGGTTGTAGGTTTTAGGGTCTAGTGTTTTGGGGTTTAGTGTTTAGGGTTTAGGGTTTAGGGTTTTAGGGTTTAGGGTTTAGGATTTAGGGTTTAGGGTTTAGGGGTCAGGGTTTAGGTTTTAGGTTTAGGGTTTAAGTTTTAGTTTAGGGTTTAGGGTTTAGAGTCAATGGTTTTTTTAATAGAGAATAAATTCATATTCAACATTTCTTCTTTTTTATTTCATTAATCGAGTTACACCCCAAGTTTTCTAAGACATAAACGATGACATATATCAAAAATAAGCACCCATAGAGAAAATAAAAAACCCTAGATAAGTAGAACCTTCGCTACTCTAACGACACAGTTCCATAAGCATCAGATCTGATCGATCATTCTTTAGTTTCTCCAGTTCTCATCAGAACCACCCACGCCTCTCGAGTAGCGAGATCCACCTTCATATCCTTGATCTCTCCCTCCGCCACCAGCATGGGTGTAAACTCCTTACTTCTCTCATCTCCATAAACACCACTACACTGACCACCACCTCCATATCCACTAGCACCTCTAGATCCCCCTACATAAGGTTTAGGCTTAGGTTTTATTTATTTTAGTTTAGTTTATTTTAGTTTAGGCTTAGGTTTATTTTGTTTTATTTATTTTATTTTTATTTTAGGTTTAGGTAATTTTATTATTTATTTTTTAGTTTTACTTTTAGGTTTATTTTTTAAGTTTATGTTTTTATTTAGTTTTTATTTTATTTTATTTTAGCTTTATTTTATTTATCTTTTTATTTTTTTAGGTTTATTTATTCTAAGATTTATTTTATTTTTTAGTTTAGTTTAGGTTTTTTTATATTTTATCTTATGTTATTTTTATTTTTCATATTATTTTTTTAGGTTTAGGTTTATGTTTTAGCTTAGATTTTTATTTTATTTTATTTTTTTATTTTATTTAGGTTTAAGTTTTTTATTTATTTTATTTTGCTATTTAGTTTATGTAGGTTTTGTTTTAAGTTTAGGATTATATAGTTTTGGGGTTTGGGGGGTTTGGGGTATGATTTGGTTAGGTCAGTTTAGGGTTTAGGGTTTAGGGTTTAGTTTAGGGCCTGGGGTTTAGTTTGAGTTTGGTGGGTTGGGGTAGGGTTGGGTTTTAAGATTTAACTCTAGTCAGTTTAAGGATTTAGGTCAGGGTTATGGTCACTCAGTTTAGGTATGGTTTAGGGTAAGGTGGTTTTAGTTAGAGGTCAGGTGTTTTTATGGTTTAGTTTAGTTTAGGGTTAGAGTTTAGGGTTTAAGATTTAGGGTTATGGTCAGTAGGTTTTAAGTGTGGTTTAGGATTTAGGGTTTTCATGGTTTATTTTATTTTAGGTTTTAGGGTTGAGGTTTAGGTTTAAGATCAGGGTGAGACTTTTAGGGGTTAGGGTTTAGGTCCAAGTTTAGTTTTAGGTTTAGGTTTAGGATTTTTTATAAATTAATAAAATTGGGTTTAGTTTATTGTTTATTTTATTTTATTTATTTATTTTTTTTATTTTAGTTTAGTTTATTTATTTTAGGTTTATTTATTTGAGTTTTTTTAAGTTTAGGATTAGTTTAGGTTTATGTTTATTTTTTAATTTAGTTTTATTTTATTTTATTTTTAGGTTTAGGTTTTATTTTATTTATAGTTTTAGGTTTAGGTTTTATTTTAATTTTAGGTTTTTAGGTTTTATTTTAGGTTTAATTTTTTAGTTTAGGTTTAGGTTTACTTTCATTTTATTTTATTTTATTTAGTTGAAGGTTTAGGTTTAGTTTATTTTTGGTTTAGGTTTAGGTTTTATTTATTTTAGTTTAGGTTTAGGTTCTTTTTATTTTTATTTTAGGTTTAGGTTTTTTTTAGTTTAGGGTTTAAGTTTTATTTTTTATTTTTTTTAGGTATATTATTTATTTATTATTTATTTAGTTTTTATTTTATTTAGGCATATTATTTTTAGGTTTATTTTATTTTTTAGTTAAGTTTGGGTTTTTATTTATTTTATTTTAGTTTAGTTTTAAATTTTTTATTTTATTTTATTAGGTTTAGGTTAGGTTTAGTTTTTTAGTTTAGGTTTTTATTTTATTTTATTTTATTCTTATATGTATGTTTACATTATTTATTTATTTTATTTTTAGGTTTTATTTAGTTTACATTTACGTTTTTAGGTTTTTAGGGTTTAGAGTTTGTGTTTTAGTTTGGGGTTTTATTTAGTGTTTTGGTTTAGGGTTTAGGTTTAGTAGGTTTAGGATTTTAATAATTTAGGGTTTAGGGTTTTAGGTTGTAGGTTTTAGGTTTTTTTTAGGGTTTTTTTTTTTTATTCTTTGATTTTTTTTATTTTTTTGTTTTTAAAATTAAGTGAACTCGTAGGTCTAAGTTTATTTAGTTTATTTTTTATATATTTTAGTTTATTTTATTTTTTTATTTTGATTTATGTTTATTTAGTTTAGTTTATTTACTTTAAATTTATTTATTTTAGTCTAGGTTTTTTTTTTAGTTTATTTTTTAGATTTAGGTTTGGGTTTAGGTTTATCTTTTTTTTGATTAGTTTTATTTTATTTTGCTATTTAGGTCTAGGTTTTATTTATTTATTTCTAGGATTAGGTTTATGTTTTTATTTTATTTTTTTAAGTTTAGGTTTTAGGCTTTTATTTTAGGTTTTATTTTTTAGTTTAGTTTGGGTTTATTTTTAGTTTATTTTATTTTGGGTTTAGGTTTAAGTTTAGGTTTAGTTTATTTTAGGTTTAGGTTCAAGTTTTATTTATTTTAGTTTAGTTTATTTTAGTTTAAGTTTAGTTTTATTTGTTTATTTTATTGGATCTGTTGTTCTTCAATTTCTCCAGTTCTGATCAGAACCACCCCGACATCTCGAGTAGCGGGATCCACCATCATATCCATGATATCTTCCTCCGCAACCACCACGGTTGTAACCTCCGTCACTTCTCCAGCCTCCATAACCACCACTGCTCCGACCACAACCTCTATAACCACTAGCACCTCCAGATCCCCACCACCACAATGATAACTGCAACCTTTGCCTTAGTCTCCACCACTAGATCTAGACTGATCTTTGTTGACGGTGATGTTCCTACCATCAACGTTCAACCCATTCTTAGGGTTTAGGTTTAGGTTTATTTTGGTTTTAGGGTTTAGGTTTAATTTTTTTAATTTATTTTGTTACTTTAGGTTTAGTGTTCTAGGTTTAGGGTTTAGGGTTGATGTTTATGGTTTAGGGTGTAGGGTTTATGGTTTAGGGTTTATGCTTCAGGGTTTAGGGTTTAGGATTAGGGTTTAGGGTTTTTTAGCATTTAGGGTTTAAGGTTTAGAGTTGTAGGTTTAGGGTTTAGAGTTTAAGTTTAGTTTAAGGGTTTTGGGTTTAGGGTTTAGGAGATTTATTTTTTAAAATTAAGTAAACCAGTAGGTTTAGGTTTATTTAGTTTATTATTTATTTATTTTATCTTATTTTATTTTTTAATTTTATTTATGTTTATTTTTAATTTTTATTTGGTTTAGTTTATTTATTTTAGTTTTGGTTTTTTATTTTAGTTTATTTTTTATGTTTTTGGTTTAGGTTTAGCTTTATTTTTAGTTGAGTTTTATTTTTAATTTATTTTTTAGGTTTAGGTTTTATTTTTTATTTAGTTTAGGTTTAGGTTTTATTATATTTTGGTTTAGGCTTTAAGTTTTTATTTTAGATTTATTTTTAATTTAATTTATTTTATTTAGTATAGGTTTAGGTTTCAGTTTAGTTTATTTTAGGTTTAGGTTTAAGTTTTTTTATTTTAATTTACCTTTTTTTGTTTAAGTTTAAGTTTATTTTATTTTTATTTTAGGTTTAGGTTTTTTTTTTAGTTTAGGGTTTAGATTTGCTTTTTTGTTTATTTTTTGGTTTTATTTTTAGACTTATTTTTAGGTTTATGTTTTTATTTAGTTTTTATTTTATTTTATTTTAGGTTTTTTTAATTTTATTTTACGTTTTTTAATTTTATTGGTTTTTTATTCTTATGTTTATTTTATTTTTAGTTTAGTTTTTTTCTTTATTTAATTTTAGTTTATTTTAGATTTATATAGGTTTTAGTTTTAGGTTTTATTTTATTTAGATTTAGGTTTTATTTATCTTTTTTAGGTTTTATTTAGTTTAGGTTTGGTTTTAGGTTAGATTTTTTTAGTGTAGGATTTAGGGTTTAGAGTTTAGGGTTTTGTTTTAGGGTTTAGGGTTTAGGGTTTAATTTAGGTTTAGTTTTTTAGGTCAGTTGGATTTAGGTTTATTTAGTTTTAGCATTTGTGGTATTAGGATTAGGGTTTAGTTTTTTAGGGTTAGTTAAGTTTAGGGTTTAGGATTTGGGTTTAATGTTAGGATGTTTAGGTTTAGGGTAAGTTTAGGTTTAGGATTTAGGGCTCAGGTTTTAGGTTTAATTTAGATTTAGAGTTGTGGGTTTAGGATTTAGGGTTTATGTAGGTTTAGGTTTAGATTTTGTTTAAAAAAAAACCAAGAAAAGGTTTAGGTTTATTTAGTTTATTTTTATTTATTTTAGTTTATTTTTTGTAGGTTTAATTATTTAGGTTTATTTATTTTAGGTTTATTTATTTTAGTTTAGGTTTTTATTTCTATTTTATTTTTTAGGTTCAAGTTTTAGTTTAGGTTTATTTTTTAGGTTTAGTTTTTTTTTCCTTATTTTTAGCTAAATGTTCAGGTTTTTTATTTTATTTTTCAGGTTTAGGTTTTACATTTATATTTTAAGTTAATTTTTAGGTTTTATTTTTTAGTTTAGGTTTAGGTTTATTTTTTATTTAATTTATTTAATTTAGTTTTGGGTTTAGGTTTAGTTTATTTTAGGCTTTGGTTTAAGTTTAGGTTTAGGTTTTATTTATTTTAGTTTAGTTTAGTTTAGTTTAAGTTTAAGTTTATTTTATTTTTCTTTTATGTTTAGGTTTTTTCTTTTTAGGATTTAGGTTTTATTTTTTATTTATTTAGAGGTTTATTTTTTGGTCTAGTTTTATTTAGTTTTATTTTATTTTATTTTAGATTTAGTTTAATTTTATTAATGTTTTATTCTTAGGTTTATTTTATTTTTAGTAGTTTAAGTTTTTCTTTATTTTATTTTAGTTTAGTTTTATTTTTCATTTATTTTATTTTAAATTTATGTTTGGGTTTTATTTTATTATTATTTAGGTTTAGGTTTTAATTTATTTTATAGGTTATATTTAGTTTTTTGATTTTAAGTTTTATAGGTTTGGTAGGTATTAGGGTTTATGATTTTATGGTTTAGGTTTAGAGTTTAGGGCTTAGCATTTAGTGTTAATACTTTTGTGTTTAAGGTTTATATGGTTTAGAGTTTAGGGTTTAGGGTTTGGGTTTAGGGATTAGAGTTTAAGATTTAAGGTTTATGGTTTTTAGGGTTTAAAATTTAGGGTTTAGGGTTTAGGCTTTACGATTTAGGGTTAGGGTTAGGGATTAGGGTTTAGGGTTTAGGTTTAGGTTATTTTTAGGGTTTTAGTAGTTTTAGCAGTTATAGGGTTGGGTTTGGGTTTTAGATTTAGGGTTTAAAGTTTGGTTGGTTTAGGGTTTAGGGTTTTTTTAAAAGAAAAAATAGGTAAAACCAGAGGTTTAGTTTTTAGTTTATTTTATTTTATTTAGTTTGGTTTATTTTCTTAGGTATATTTATTTTAGTTATTTTTTTTAGTTTATTTTTAGGTTTAGGTTAATGTTTATGTTTATTTTTTTAGTTTACTTTTATTTTTATTTTATTTTTAGGTTTAGGTATTTTTTTAGGTTTTATTTAGATTTTATTTTATTTATTTGGGTTTTTAAGTTATTTTACTTTTATTTTTAGGTTTTATTTTTTAGTTTAGGTTTAGGTTAATTTTTATTTTATTTTATTTTATTTAGGGTTTAAGTTTAGGTTTAAGTTTAGTTTATTTCAGGTTTAGGTTTAGATTTTATTTATTTTAGTTTAGTTTATTTTAGTTTAGGTTTAGGTTTATTTTATTTTTATTTTAGGTTTTGATTTTTTTTTATTTTAGGATTTAGGTTTTATTTTTTATTTATTTTTATGTTCTATTTATAGGTTTAGGTTTTTATTTAGTTATTGTTTTATTTTAGGTTTATTTTATTTTTATTTTACGTTTAGTTTTAATTTATTATTATTTTTTATTCTTAAGTTTATTTTATTTTATAGTTTGGTTTAGGTTTTTCTTTATTTTATTTTAGTTTATTTTTCTATTTTATTTTATTTTATTTTTAGATTTACGTTTAGGTTTTATTTCTTCAAATTTTTTATTTTATTTAGGTTTACATTTTTTATTTATTCTATTTTTATGTTTAATTTAGTTTGGTTTATTTTAGGTATTTAGTGTTTGTGGTTTATTTATAGTTAGGGTTTGGTTTTTTAGAGTTTATGATTGTTAGTTTTGGTTTAGGGTTTAGGGTTTTATTTATTTTAGGTTTTATTTTTTAGGGTTTAGGTTTAGGTTTAGGTTTTATTTTTATTTTATTTTTTGAAATTAATTAGTTTTTAGTTTATTTAGTTTTTAGTTTTATTTTTATTTATTTAGTTTATTTTATTATTTTCTTTATTTAGTTTACTTTTCTTTTATATTTTATTTAGTTTATTTTATTTATTTATTTTAGTTTATGTTTTTATTTAGGTTTAGGTTTTATTATTTTTAGTTAGTTTTATTTCATTTTATATTTAAGTTTAGGTTTTATTTTATTTTTTAGGTTTAGGTATTTTATTTTTATTAGTTTAGGTTTATTTTAGGTTTTTACATTTTAAGGTCCAAGTTTATTTTTATTATTATATTTTATTTATTTTAGTATTTAGGTTTAGGTTTAATTAGTTATTTATGTTTAGTTTATTTATTTTATTTAGGTCAGTTTAGGTTTAGTTTATGGTTTTATTTAGGGTTTGGTGGATTAGGGTTTGGTTATAGTAGAGGTGGGGTTTTAGGTTTTAGATTTAGGGTTAGTAGTGTTTGTTTGGGATTTAAGTTGTGGTTTCAGGGTTTAGTAGGGTAGGATCAGTTGGCCTAGTAGTTTGGGTTTAGACTCAGTTAGGATTAAGGTTGGGTTAGAGTTTAGAGTTAGATTTAGTAGGGTTAATTTAGTCAGGGTTTAGGGTTTGGGAGTTAGGGTATGGGTTTGGGTAGGTTAAGGTACATTTAGGGTTTAGGTGTGGTCAAGAGCAGGTTTTTTTAAAAAAAAGAAAGCAGTTTAGGTTTATTTAGTTTATTTTATATTTATTCTTATTTAGTTTATTTTTATTTTTTTAGATTTGTTTAATTTAAGTTTATTTAATTTAGGTTTTAGTTTTAGTTTATTTTTTAGGTTTAGGTTTATGTTTATTTTTTAGTTTATATTTAGGTTCTGATTTTAGGTTTATGTTTAGATTTATTATTTAATTTAGGTTTAGCTCAGTTTGGGTTTATTTTAGTTTTAGGTTTAGGTTTATTTATTTTAGATTAGTTTAGGTTTTTTTTATTTTTTTATTTTAGGCAATTTTTTAGTTTAAGATTTAGGTTTAATTTTTATTTATTTTACATTTATTTTAGGTTTTTTTTAGGTTTAGTTTTATTTTATTTAGGTTTATTTTATTTTAATTTTATGTTTAGTTTTAATTTTGTTATTATTTTTATTAGGTTTATTTTATTTTTAATTTGGTTTAGATTTTTCTTTATTTTATTTTAATTTTTTTTTTATTTTATTTTATTTCTTTAGATTTAGGTGTATGTTTAGTTTAGGTTTTAATTTAATTTAATTTTATTTTATTTAGGTTTATATTTTATTTATTATTTTAGGTTTATTTAGTTTAGGGTTAGGTTTTGGTTTTGTGTTTTTGTGAGTTTAGTTTAGGTTTTGGGTTTAGGGTCAGGGTTTTAGGGTTTAGGGTTTAGGTGGGTTTTAGGGTTTAGGGTTTAGGGTTGTGGTGTGGGTTTTGGGTTATTTGTTTTTATTTTTTTTTTTTTTTAAATTAATTAAAGTGGTAGGTTTAGGTTTATATAGTTTAGTTTATTTTATTTATCTTTATTTATTTTATTTTATTTTTATTTAGGTTTATTTTTATTTTTATTTTTATTTTATTTAGTTTATTTATTTTAGGTTTATTTATTTTAGTTTATTTTTTAGGTTTAGGTTTAGGTTTAAGTTTATTTTTTAGTTTAATTTTATTTATATTTTATATTTTAGGTTTATGTTTTATTTTTTTTTTGTTTTTAGGTTTAGGTTTAGGTTTTTTTTATTTTTTATTATTTAGGTATTTTTAGTTTATGTTTAGGTTTATTTTTATTATATTTTACCATATTGGGTTTAGGTTTAGGTTTATGTTTTATTTATTTTAGTATAGGTTTAGGTTTAGGTTTATTTTTATTTTAGGTTTAGGTTTTTGTTTTAGTTTAGGGTTTAAATTTTATTTTTTATTTATTTTTAGGTTTATTTTTTAGGTTTAGGTTTTTATTTAGTTTTATTTTATTTTATTTTGTTTTATTTTTATTTTATTAGGTTTTTAATTTTAATTTTTATTTTTAGTTTATTTTATTTATTTTATTTTAGTTTAGTTTTTATTTTTTTATTTTATTTTCTTTTTAGGTTTAGCTTTAGGTTTAGGTTTAGCTTTAGGTTTAGGTTTTAGTTTAGGTTTTATATTTTATTTTGGTTTAGGTTTTATTTATTTATTTTATTTTTAGGTTTTATTTAGTTTAGGTTTAGGTTTTGAGCTTTTTAGGGTATAGTGTTTAGGGTTTAATGTTTAGGGTTGGTTGAGGGTTTATGGTTTAGGGTTTAGGGTTTTAGGGTTTAAGTGTTAGGATTTTGGGTTTTTAACGTTTAGGGTTTAAGGTTTAGGGTTTAGGGTTTAGGATTTTAGGGTTTATGGTTTAGGGTTTAGGGTTTAGGGTTTAGGTCTAGGGTTCATGTTTTAGTTTAGGGTTTAGGGTTTTTGGTTTTTTTCTTTTTACAAAGAATAAACTCAGATTCAACATATCTTCTTTTTAATTTCATCAAGAAAGTAACACACCATGTTTTCTAAGACACAAGCGATGACATAGATAAAAAGTGAGCAAGTATAGAGCAAATCAAAAACCCTAGATAACTTGAACCAACTCCCCTCTGCCACCACTATGACTGTAACCTCCATCGCTCTTCTCACCTACATAACCATCATTGCTCTAACCACCACCTCCATATCCACCTGCACCTCCAGATCCCCCACCACCACTGCGATAACCACTGCCTCCTCCTTCGCCTCCACCTCCAGATCTAGACTGAGCCTGATTGACGGTGATGTTTCTGCCATCAAGAGTCTTCCCATTTTTAGGGTTTAGGTTTAGGTTTATTTTTTAATTTATTTAGTTACTTTAGGTTTAGGTTTAGGATTTGGGGTTTAGGGTTTAGGGTTTATGGTTAGGGTTTAGGGTTTAGGGTTTAGGGTTTAGAGAGTAGGGTTTATGGATTAGGGTTTAGGGTTTTAGGGTTTATGCTTTTACGATTTAGGGTTAAGGATTAGGGTTTAGGGTATTTTAGTGTGTAGTCTAGGGTTGTAGGTGTAGGGTTGTAAGTTTAGGGTTATAAGTTTAGGGTTTAGGGTTAGTTTTAGGGTTTTGGGTTTAGGATTTAGAGTTTGGTTTTTTTTTTTAAATTAAGTAAACCGATAGGTTTAGGTTTATTTAGTTTATTTTTATTTATTTTAGCTTATTTTATTTTTATTTTTATTTAGTTTAGTTTATTTATTTTACTTTTATTTATTTTAATTTAGGCTTTTTATTTTAGTTTATTGTTTAGGTTTAGGATTAGGTTGACGTTTATTTTTTAGTTGAGTTTTTTTTTTAGGTCCACATTTTATTTTTTATTTTTAGGTTTAGGATTAGGTTTTATATTATTTTTTTAGGTTTAGGTTTTAGGTTTTTATTTTAGGTTTATTTTTATTTTATTTTATATTATTTAGTTTAGGTTTAGGTTTTATTTATTTTAGTTTAGTTTAATTTAGTTTAGGTTTAGATTTATTTTATTTTGTTTATTTTATGTTTATATTAGGTTTAGAGTTTTTTTAAGTTTAGGGTTTTGGTTTTATTTTTTTATTATTTTAAGGTTTATTTTTTAGGTTTAGGTTTTTTTAGTTATTTTATTTTATTTTAGGTTTATTTTATTTTTATTATACATTTAGTTTTTATTTTATTTAGGTTTTTTATTCTTAAGTTTATTATATTTTTGAGTATAGTTTAGGTTTTTTATTTATTTTATTTTATTTTATTTTATTTTTTAGGTTTAGGTTTTAGTTTAGGTTTTTATTTTATTTTAAACTCGAATCTTTGATAAACTCATTCATTATCAACTCTAGTGCTATGTCGTTGATCTCGTGGTCAAAAGTGGAGAAAAGGAAGACCATCTCTTTGACTTGAGAGTACTTTTGAACATTTAAGATAATTTAACCTCAAAATGAACCCCCTGAAGTGTTCATTTAGAGTAGCTTCAGGGAAATCCCTTGGGTTTGTTGTCCGACACAAGGGAATTGAAATCGATCAGGAAAAGATCAATGCAATATTAGAAATGTCACCCCCTAAAAGTTTAACTCAACTTAGATCATTCCAAGGGTGGTTGGCATAACTAAGATGCTTTATATCCAACCTATCTGGAAGATGTCAACCATTCTCAACACTTGTCCAAAAGGATGCCAAGTTCAAGTGGGATGACAAGTGTGAGCCTTCAAGACATCAAGCCCGATGATGATCGTTCTAGCGCTCTATCCCGGAAAGCCACTCATACTTTACACTGCTAAATGACTCCTTTGGTGCTTTGTTGGCAAGCCAATGATGAAAGGAAAATGCACTGTATCCGTCTTCTAATCCTACGAGGCTAATTATCCACCCATTGAAGCATTGTGCTTTAATCTTTGCATCCCAAAAGGTACAACACTACATACTTTTTATAAGGTGAACTTAGTCTTTAGGATCAATCTATTATAATATCTCATGACATGACTAATGCCATCTAGACGATTGGCACGATGATCCATGATCATCTCACAATTTGACATTACCTTTGTACCCCTCTGTGCGGTGAAAGGACAAGCATCAGTAGCTTTTTTAGTAGCACACCCACTTCTAGCTGACTCTCTACTTAATGATGCTCTCCCTGATTATCAAATAATGAACTTAGGGGATACAAGCATTCACCACTGGGAGATGTACTTTGATGGTGCGGCTTCCTCTCAAAGAGGAGAAGAACCACAATCTACTATTCCAGGAAAGACAAGGGTAGGAGTAGTTCTCTTAACTCCAAACTATGATGTGATAAGATTCTCATATCATCTGTCCAATCCTTGCACCAGCAACAAAGCTGAATATGAGGCTTTGATTGTCGGTCTGGAGTTAGTCATTATCTAAGCATCCAAAACATCAACATCTTTAGGGATTCTCAGCTAATTATCAACCAAATTGATGGGTCCTATAAGGTTATAAAGCCCAAGATCCGACACCATGGAGGTGTTGGCCCAAATCCCAGAGGTTACAATTTATAAGATTCCTCGAGGAGAGAACGTCATAGCATATTCTTTAGCCAAGCTTGCCAAAGAGTTGGAATGTTTGGAGGATGAGTCCATATCAATAAAGGTCCAAAATATACAAGTCTTATCCCTTATTGTTATTGAACTCATCAAAAGTCCTCTTGGGGAGGTTTCCATTACCAAGAAGGAGAGTTAGATTGGAGGAAACAATTCATGGATTACTAAATAAAGCCAAACTACCTCAAGAGAAGTCCCAAGGCCATTATGAAGCGAGCACTTTCATATGCTCTTGTGGATGGTGTCTGCGCGACTTTCGATCACATGTGGTTACATTGTTTAGACAAGCACGAAGCCCTTAAGATCGTGACTGAGGAACGCTCAGGATTGTGTGGAGCAAACCAATCTTGTCTGAAGATAAAAGCCAAGATAAAGAGACTAAGATACTACTGGCCATCGATGATCAAAGATTATATGGATACGGCTAGGATATGCCACCAATGTCAAATACATGGTGTGGTTCTATACAAACCACCCAACATTCAACATCCTACATCATCATCATTGCCATTCGAGTGTTGGGGGTATCGACATGGTGGATCCAATTGATCCTCCTTCTTCTAAGGGTCATCAGGTCATCTAACTGTTACTGACTACTTTTCCAAATGGATGAAGGAGATTTCACTCAGATAGGTCATAGCTCAGCACGTGCTCCAATTTTTTAGAAACCATATCATAGATAGGTTCGGAGTTTCCTTAATGAATTATATTAGATAATGGTATTGCATTCAAGAGCACTGAGATCAACAACTTTGCCCGGAGACATAGGATAGATTGGAGATATTCTACCATCAACTACCTAAGGGAAAATGGATTAACAGAAGCCTTCTATAAAACTCTCATCCAAATACTAAAGAAGATACTCGACAACAACAAGCGATAGTGGCATGAGCAGTTAGTTGAAGCCTAGTGGGCCTATAACACCACATATTAAACTCCAACTTAGTCTACTCCTATCTCCTTAGTATATGTCCGAAGTTGTTCTACCATTAGAAGTCCAACTCCCATCACTAAGGATAGTTGTGGGTAGAATGCCAAGTTATGGTTAGAAAAGCTCAAAGGTTTGGAGGAGAGATGCTCAGGCTACTCTAAGAGATAATGCCCCGTGGCACTCACTCAAGAGTCGCTTCAGGTCGGCCGACATGCTACCCCTAGTGTCATCCCAAGGATCTTTTGCTTGAAGGATGTAAGTTTTCTACCCTATCCATCTTTACCTAGCCATTGCACACTAATGAGCGCCTTGTTAGCTTGGTAGGCCTTACTACGTGGCTGCTAACCTACCTCATGTTGGCTTTGTTTAAAATGATGTGAGTCTGCTACACTTTTTTTTGGGGTTAGCCTTAGCGTACTAATTGGGTCCAGTATATTTGAGATTTAGGATAAGTCCTCTAGTGGTTCCTTCCCTCCTAAGTGCTTCAAGTCTGGGTCTAGTCCATCCTCAGGGTTCTCGGCTTAATAGTTGCTCTAGGACAGATAGAATTTGTCCCACCGATGATAGACTATCTCGATGATCAGTTCTGCTTAGAAAGTTGTAAGACTACACGCTTTATTTCCAGGTTGATCGTTGAACATTAACAGGAACCATAGGTTGGTTGGTTCTCACTATGCTGATGGATACACCACTCGTGCTGATGGATACACCTTAGGTTGGTTGGTCTCGCACCTTAGGATACACCACTTATTACAAAATATATATTCACTTGTGGATTAGGAGGACACCCCTAGTGGTACCTTTTCCCAAGTAAGTATCCTATCTTTAGGGCAGTAACAGCAAAACTCCCTATAAGAATTGCCTGACTACTCTTGAGTTGATATAAGTCCCCAGCGACATTCACTCAGTAGTCGCCCCTAAGTCAGGTTTGATTTATTATGCTACCAATAGGTCACCCTAGCAATTGTTCCCATCTTTAGAAGATGTATGTCTGGTATGCTTTCTTTCTAGCATAGCTTTGCATACCGAAAGGCAACCCCTTAGGTTGGCTAGCACTACCCCACAGCCAGTAGACTATCCCTTTGGATTTGTAAATTTGAGATAGGACAAATCCGATATTGGCCATTCTTAGTGGGTCCATCGCACAGCGATATGGTCCATAAATTAAATCTATCAAATTTGACCGTGCTCACATCCCTAGTGGATATGCCCTCAATTCAAAATCAAACTAAACCAAACAAACCATATCAAATCACATGAAATTAAGATAAAATTAATCCTAACTACTTTGATAACAAAAGTCCCGCATTCACTCAATGCCTAAGTCAGGTTCAATTTGTTGCACATCCAACAAGACACCCTAGTGGCTGTTCCTCACTTTGGAAGATGTAAGTATGCTATTCCTTTTCCTAGTACCGACACCGAAAGGCAACCCTTAGGTTTGGTTCTACCCCGCAATGCAGACTATCCCTTTGGATTTTACCTAAGGTATGTTATACGATATAGCCCCTTCTGGTCCCATTGTACACCATTGTGGTCCATACATTAACCTGTGTTAAATTAAACCCTTCTCCCCAGTGAAGCCCCAAATCATATATAAACAAGTCAAACAAAATATCAAATTCAAAACCAACCTCCCTAGTGGAACCAAATTAAAACAACTCCATAGTAGAGTCTAAATCAAAGAAATTCAACCAAACACTTATCCCCAGCGAATACATCCCCAAAAAAATATATATGAAATCAAACTCAAATTCCAATCCCCAGTGGATAGACCGAACCTACTTCCCTAGTGGAAGGTTCATATACCCGATCCCCAGTAGACTCAAGCCCATATCTCTAGCAGATATGCCTCCACATCAATTAAAACAAAATAAATTAAAGTTGATTTGATCTTAATCCATGGTGGATTATAGTTATTATCCCCAGTAGATCTTATTTCCATAAATCATATAATCAAATCAAATTCAAACCTTATCCCCAACAAATTTTCTTCTTCTATGCCCTCGACATAGACCCCTCACATGTCATGTCCAATGCATGTGTGATCCCCTGGCGGATCTCCCTCCATTTCATTGACATGGAATTCTCATCAAATCTTATTTCTTCACTTATGCACACCTTTAAAACTTCAATCAAAATCCTAATAATGTATTCGTTCAAATTACAATATCTTAACATTGTAATCAACATTTTATGATTTGTGATGGTGCAGGCTCAAACTAACTATACAATATCATGCTAAACATATTATAGTGTGAATTAACACAATATATTTGATTATAATTTCTGATGTTATATTATAATTTGCTATAATATAATATATTGTCTAACATTTCACCTCATTAGAATCACTTAAAAGGAACAAATAACAAAATTTTCTCAAAATATGAATAATGTTAATTTTGGATGTAAAATTATTATTTCTCTATTAGAAATGGTACAAAATAGCATAATTTTGGTGTTGCTTCATCGTTACCTTAATTTGGCCAAATTCTTCCATCTCAACCTTCAAATTAACATTTTGTGAGTTTTACCCAATGCATTATAACAAAAGTAAAACATACTAAAATTTACAATAACATTTAGTAACACACCACATTCATATATATGTGAAGTTATATTGTTATGTACATTATAATTTAATATGCTTTCATATATATATCATATTACATTACACCTTAAAATGAATCACTTTTAAGAAAAAATTTATAAAATTTGGTTGAAAAATGAACAATTATTTTGATGCTTTTTTTAATTAAATGAAATAATACACCCCATTGATGTTCCTAAAGCTTACCTTAAATTTGGCCAAATCCCATCATCTCAACCTATAAATTACTATTTTTATGAGTTATACCAATACAAACACTACTACATCATACTATAAAAAACTAAAATATACTAAACAACAGGTAGTAATACATAATAGTATGCTATAATCCATGAAGCTACACTATATTATGAAATCCTATATTATAATACACTATAACATTTTATATTATATTATATTACAGATCACATCGCAAGGGATTTCTTAAAATTAAAAATCATAAAATTAGTCTAAATAATAAAAAACTATAAAATTAGTCTAATACATGCTAAAATATATGATGCTACATTATACTATAATATATGGTATTATAATATGATTTAAAGTTAAGGTTTAGGGTATTCAAATCTCTAATTGTCAAGGGAAAGTCTCTTGATGATATTTTCTTCAGCTACCATAACTATGTTAGGATTAGGTCATTCTTTAGATCTACTTCTAATGACATCTTTATTTAAGGTTTAGGGTTTAGGGTTTGGTTAGGTTTTTAGGGTTTATAGTTTAGGGTTTAGGGCTAGTTTAGGTTTGGGCTAGTTTGGTTTAGGTTTTAAGGTTTAGGGTTTGGGGTTTAGGGTTTGTGGTTTAGGGTTTAGGTTTATTGTGCGGTTTAGGTTTAAGTTTTATGGTTTACCTGCTTTATTTTAGGTGTTAGGGTTTTGGGCTTTATGGCTTAGGGTTTAGCATTTAGGTTTAGGTTTTAAGTTTTAGTGTAAGGTTTAGGGTTTAGGGTTTAGAATTTAAGATTTTTTTTAATAAAGAAAAAATTCAGATTCAACATTTCTTCTTTGTGATTTCATCAACCAAGTAGCACCCCAAGTTTTTTAAGACATAAACTACTACATTGAAAAAAATAAGCACCCATTGAGCAAATCAAAAACCCATGATATGTAGAACTGTCCCTACTATAAAGACATAGTTCCATAAGCAAGATCCCATTCTTTAGTTTCTCTCCCGAGAGCCACCCCTCGCCTCCCGAGAAGTATTCGCCATATTCGATCTCCATCGACCACCAACATGGCTGTAAGCTCCATCGATCTTCCCACCTCCATAACCACCACTACTCTGACCATCACTTCCATATCAACCAACACCTCCAGATCCCCCACCACCACTGTAATAACCGCCGCCTTCGCATTCACCTCCATCATGATCTAGACTGAGCCTAGTTGATGATGATGTTCCTACCATCAAGGTTCTGCCCATTCTTAGGTTTATGGTTAGTTTATAATTTAGGGTTCAGGGTTAGTTTAGGGTTTAGGGTTTAGGGTTTAAAGTCTATGGTTTATGATTTAGGATTTAGGGTTTAAGGTCGAGGGTTTAGGATTTAGGGTTTAGGGTTTAGGGTTTAGTATTTAGGGTCCAATGTTTTTAAAAAAAAAATTAAGTAAACGGGCATTTTTAGGTTTTATTAGTTTATTTTTTCCTTATTTGACTTTATTTTTTTATTTTCATTTAGGATTATTATTATTTTTATTTAGTTGAGTTTATTTATTTTACATTTATGTTTTATTTTGTTTATTTTTTAAGTTTAATTTTATGTATAAGTTGAGTTTTATTTTTATTTTATCTTTTAGGTTTAGGTTTTATTTTTTATTTTTAGGTTTAGGTTATGGTTTTATTTTATTTTCTAGGTTTAGGTTTGAGTTTTATTTTAGGTTTATGTTTTAGGTTTTATTTTTAGTTTAGGTTTAGATTTATTTTTATTTTTTTATTTTATTTAAGATTTAGGTTTAGGTTTAGTTTATTTTAGGTTAGGTTTTATTTATTTTAGTTTAATTTATTTTAGTTTAGTTTAGGTTTATTTTATTTTATTTTAGGTTTAGGTTTCTTTTGGTTGTTTAGGTTTATTTTTATTTTATTTATTTATTTTAGGTTTATTTTTTTAGGTTTAGGTTTTATTTAGCTTTATTTTATTTTATTTTAGGTTTATTTTATTTTTATTTTAGGTCTAGTTTTTATTTTATTTAGGTTTTTTATTTTTTTAGTTTAGTTTAGGTTTTATATATTTCATTTTATTTTAGTTTTTATTATTTATTTTATTTTCTTTTTAGGTGTCGGTTTAGGTTTAGGTTTAGGTTTTTGTTTATGTTTTTAATTTATTTTAAGTTTTTTGTTTTAATTTGATTTATGTTTTTTTGTTTATTTTATTTTTAGGTTTTATTTAATTTATGTTTAGGTTTTAGCTTTTAAGTGTTTAGGGTTTAGGGTTTAGGTTTTAGGTTTAGGGTTTAAGTTTTAGTTTAGGGTTTAAGGTTTTTTTAATAGAGAATAAAATCATATTCAACATTTCCTCTTTTCGATTTTATCAACCAAGTAACACACTAAATTTTCTAAGACACAAGCGATGATAAATATAAAAAAATGAGCAGACATAGAGCAAATAAAAACCCTAGATAACTAAAACCATCTCTACAGTAAAGACAGTTCCATAAGCAATAGATCATATCAACCATTCTTTAATTTCTCCAGTTCTCATCAGAACCACCTCGGCCTCTAGAATAGCATAATCTAACATGATTTTACCAATCTCTCCCTCCGCCACCACCACGGCTATAACCTCCATCAGTCCTCTCACCTCCAGAACCACACCACCCCCACCACCTCACATATCCCACCACCTCTAGATCCCCACCACCATTGTGATAATGCCCACCTCGCTTCTCCACACCAAATCTAGATCTGTTCTGAGTGATGTTCCTACCATCAAGGTTATGCCCATTCTTAGAGTGTAGGTTTAGGTTTAGGTTTATTAGGTTATGGGGTTAATGTTTATGTTTTAATTTATTTAAGTACTTTAAGTTTAGGTTTAGGGTTTGAGGTTTGGGTTTAGGGTGGTAGTTTAGTAAGTAGGGTAGGTTTGTGGTAGGGTTTAGATTTAGGTTTAGGTTTAGGGAGGGTTTTTTAGGGTTTAGGGTAGGTTTAGGTTTAGCATTTAGTTGGGTTATTTTTATTAGGTTTAGTGGTTTATTTTTTTTTAAATTATGCAAACAAGCAGTTTAGATTTATTTATTTAATTTTATTTTATTTATTTAGTTTTTATTTATGGTATTTATTTATTTATAGTTTTATTATTTAGTTTATTTTAAGTTTATTTAGAGTTATATTATTTTTTTAGGTAGTAGTTAGGTTTTTAGGTGGGTAGGATTTGTGGGTTTAGGGTTTAGGGTTTAGTGGCTCAGCCTGGGTTTTTATGATAGTGGTAGGTTTGGGTTTTGGAGTTTGGGGCCCAGTAAGTGATGGTTTAGAGTTTAGGTCAGGTTAAGTTAGGTTGTTTGGTTATAGTTTTAGGGTTTAGTTTTTTAGGTTTAGGTATAGCTCAGTGGTAGGTGGGTATTTAGGATTTGGCCTAGTTTAGGGTCAGGCCTGGGCTCAGGGTTTTGGGTATGGTCTTAGTTTAGGGTTTGGTATTCAGGCTCAGGGTTGGTTTTAGGCCTGGGCCCAGGTTATAGTTTAGTTATGGTTTAGGTTTGGCTCAGGGTTAGTTTAGAGTTTAGGTAGGGCAGTTTAGGTTTAGGGGAGAGCATTTTAATTTAAAATTTTTTAAAATTAAGTAAACTTAGTTTATTTATTTTTAAGTTTATTTTCTTATTTTTATTTTGATTTAAAAATCATTTTTTATTTAGTTATTTATTTATTTAGGTTTTATTTTAGTTTATTTTAGGTTTAAGTTTAGTTAGTTTATTTTTTTAGTTTATTATTTTATTTATTTTTAGGTTTCGATTTATTTTTTATTTTTAAGTTTATGTTTAGGTTTTTATTTTCTTTTTTTAGGTTTAGGTTTTAGGTTTTTACTTTAAGTTTATTTTTATGTTTTAATTTTTAGTTTATTTTATTTTATTTAGTTTAGATTTAGGTTTAGGTTTAGGTTTAGGTTTTATTTATTTTAGTTTAGTTCATTTTTAGTTTAGTTTATTTTATTTTGATTTTATTTTAGGTTTTTTTTTTTTTAGTTTAGGTTTTATTTTTTATTAATTTTATGTTTTATTTTAGGTTTATTATTTAGGTTTAATTTTTATTTAGTTTTTTCTTTATTTTATTTTAAGTTTATTTTATTTTATTCTAGGTTTAGTTTTTATTTTATTTTGTTATTTTGTTTAGTTTAGGTTTTATTTATTTTATTTTAGTTTAGTTTTATTTTTAGTTTATTATCTTTTTAGAGTTTTATGTTTAGGTTTAGGTTTTAGTTTATTTTGATTTTTTTATTTTTTATTTTTTGGTTAGATTTTATTATTTAATTTTTGGTTTTATTTAGTTTAGGTTTAGCTTTTTTTTAGGTTTAGTGGTTGGGGTTTAGTTTTTTGGATTAGTTTAGTTTTTTTGTTTATTTAGGGGAATGGTTTAGGGTTTGTTTTTAGGGTTTGGTTTTTTTTTGGGTCTGGTTTAGGTTTAGGTTAGGTCCAAGTTTTTTAGGGTTTTTTTAGTTTTTTTAACGAGAAAAGGTTCAACATTTCTTCTTTATAATTATTTATATTTTATTTATTTATTTATTTTTATTTATGTTAATTTTATTTTAGTTTTAATTTTATTTTATTAGTTTATTTATTTTAGTATTTTATTTATTTATTTTAGTTTAGTTTAGGTTTAGGCTTATTTATTTATTTTATTTTTATTTTTTATTTTTTTAGGTTTTATTTTATTTTTTAGGTTTAGGTTTATTTTATTTTATTTTTGAGGTTAAGGTAGGTTTTTTTAGGTTATATTTTTTAGTTTAGTTTATGTTTATTTTATATATTATTCATTTAATTTAGGGTTTAGGTTTAGTTTATTTTAGGTTTAGGTTTTTTTATTTTTTAGTTTAGTTTATTTTATTTTAGGTTTAGGTTTTTTCTTAGTTTAGTTTTAATTTTTTTTATTTATTTCTAGGTTTTATTTTAGGCTTTATTATTTAGGTTTAGGTTTTTATTTAGTTTTATTTCTTTTAGGTTTATTTTATTTTAATTTAGGTTTGGTTTTATTTTAAGTTTTTATTTTTAGTTTTGTTTTAGGTTATATTTTTTTTTATTTTAGTTTATTTTATTTTTTTATTTTATTTTCCTTTTAGGTTTAGGTTTAGGTTTAAGTTTAGATTTTAATTTATGTTTTTTTAATTTTATTTTAGTTTAGAATACGTTTTGTGGGTTTAGGGTTTTTATGGTTTAGGTTTATATTTTAGCCTTGTGGTTGGGTTATTTTAATTTTAGGGTTTGGTTTTTTTTTTTAATAGAGAACAAATACAGATTCAAGATTTCTTCTTTTGCTTATTTTGTTTATTTAGTTTATTTTTTATTTATTTTTTATTTTTATTTATGCTTATTTAATATTTTGATTTAGTTTAGTTTATTTATTTTAGATTTATTTATTTTAGTTTCAGTTTATTTTAGATTGAGGAGTTTATTTTTAGATGACTTTATTTTATTTATTTTTTAGTTAGGTTTTATATTTTATTTTAGGTTTGAGTTTAGTTTATTTTTTATTTTTTTAGGTTTTAGGTTTTAGATTTTATTTTAGGTTTATTTTAAGTTTTATTTGTTTTATTTTAAGTTTAGGTTTATGTTTAGTTTATTTTATTTTATTTAGTTTAGGGTTTAGTTTATTTATTTAGGTTTAGTTTAGTTTTATTTATTTTAGTTTAGTTTTTTTATTTTAGTTTATTTTATTTTAGGTTTAGGTTTTTCTTTTATTTTGGGTTTAGTTTTTTTTTATTTTTATTTTTTAGGTTTATTTTATTAAGTTTTATTTGTTTTTTTAGGTTTTAGGTTTATTTTGTTTTTATTTTACATTTAGTTTTAATTTTATTTATGTTTTTTATTCTTAGGTTTATTTTATTTTTTAGTTTCGTTTATGTTTTTATTTAATTTATTTTAGTTCATTCTTTTTTAGGTTATTTTATTTATTTTTTAGGTTTAGGTTTGGGTTTTAGTTTAAGTTTTTATTTTATTTTATTTATTTATTTTAATTAGGTTTTTGGTTTATTTATTTATTTTATTTTCTGGGTTTAAGGTTTTACGATTTAGGGTTTAGGGTTTAGGCTTTTTAGCGTTTATGGTTTAGGGTTTAGGTTTTAGGTTTAGGGTTTAGGTTTTAGTTTAGGGTTTAGGGCTTTTGGTTTCTTTTTAGCAGAGAACAAATTCAAATTAAACATTTTTTCTTTTCGATTTCATCAACAAAGTAACACACCAAGTTTTCTAAGACACAAGCGACGACATAGATCAAAAATGAGCATGCATAGAGCAAATCAAAACTTGAGATAACTAGAACCGTCTCTACTATGAAGACGCAATTCCATAAGCACTAAATTGAATCGACCATTAGTTTCTCCATTCCATCTCTCTCGAGTAGGATCCACCATCATATCCCCGATCTCTCCCTTCGCCACCACTACGGCTATAACCTTCATCGCTCCTCCTGCCTCTATAACCACCACTACTCCGACCACCACCTCCATGTCTACTAGGACCTCCAAATCCCCCACCACCATTATGCCATGCTTCTCTTCCATCGTTGATCTATGATTGACGATGAAGTTCCTATCAATGTTCTACCCATTCTTAGGGTTTTGGTCTAGGTTAGGTTTATTAGTTTTATTTAGGTTTATTTTAAATTTATTTAGCCTTAAGTTTAGGTATTGGGTTTGGGTTTTGTGGGTTTAGGGTTTAAGGTTAGGTTTAGGTTAGGGTTTGGGTTTAGGTTTAGGGGTTTAGTTTATATAGGTTTATGATTTAGGGTTAGGGTTTAGGGTTTAGGGTTTAGGGTTTTTTAGGGTTTAGAGTTTAGGGTTTAGGATTTAGGATTTATGGTTTTTTTTAATTAAGTAAACCGATAGGTTTAGGTTTATTTAGTTTATTTTTTATTTATTTTAGTTTATTTTATTTTTTATTTTTATTTAGGTTTTTTTATTTTTATTTTTATTTTATTTAGTTTATTTATTTTAGGTTTATTTATTTTAGTTTAGGTTTTTTATTTTAGTTTATTTTTTAGGTTTAGGTTTAGGTTTATGTTTATTTTTTTAGTTTAGTTTTATTTTTATTCTATTTTTTAGGTTTAGAATTATTTTTTTTAGGCTTATGCTTAGTTTTTTATTTTATTTTTTTAGGTTTAGGTTTTAGGTTATTATTTTAGGTTTTTTAGGTTTTGTTAGTTTAGGTTTATTTTTAGTTTATTTTATTTTATTTATTTTAGGGATTAGGTTTAGTTTATTTTAGGTTATAGTTTAGGTTTTATTTATTTTAGTTTAGTTTATTTTAGTTTATGATTAGGTTTATTTTATTTTTTTTATTTTAGGTTTATGTTTTTTTTCTAAATTTAGGGTTTTTGTTTTATTTCGAGTTTTGTGCCACCATCCTTCAAGATCTTTGATGGCAGCGGGAACCCACGATAACTCATTGCACACTTTAGAGCCTGTATCACTGGTGGCGAATGCACTCCTCTTCCACCTTTATTTGGTGTGTGCATTTGATGGTCGAATGCCTATTTGAGGACTTTTGAGTTGGAGCACCACTTCATCAAGAGTTTTGCAGAGGGTGACTATATGTGACCTCATGTAGAAATTGAAACTCGAGTCCTTATGGATTACATTCTTAGGTGGCAACTGAGTATTAAATGCAAACCACTTGTCAATAGCATGCCATTGAGGTTCTTCTCAAGAATATCCATGGCCTAATCGCCTTCATGCTTATGGGCTTTACCATCAAAATATTCAAGAAATTAATAAAAAAGGTGGCTAGCCTACAAGAGAAAGCCAAATAGATGCCCTTTCCTGACCAATCATCTAGGCCCAAGTCACAGAAGGTGTTTGAGAAGAAGTGAGGGATAGTTGTGTTAGTAGACAGAGGGAAGCAACTAGCCAGAGTTCAATATGAGAAACTATGTGCTTAGCTGTCTCCTTTGCACCTCCTAATCCACCACCTCAGCCATCATACTAGCCACTGTAGCCGCCATAATAACCATTTCCACCACCTCGAGCTACCTAATATATTCATATCCATCACCGTGTAGCTACTTTCACCTACTCTCGATAGATTGAATAAGCCATATACATTCAAGAGAGGTAATTAGGAAAATCTTTAAGAATCTCTAAAGCAACGACTAATTACCGTGAGCCTATGATGAGGAAGGGCAAGAGTGATGATCCTAGCTATGCCCCTACCACCGCATGTAGGCCATGTCTTAGAGGATTGTATCACTTTTAAGGATTAGCTTGAGCTCAGCTACAAGTTGAGAGCCATAGTTATCCCTAAGGAATACTTATTAGAACAACCATCTAGTTATGTTAGAGTAATCCTGGGGATACTTGATCCTCTTAAGACCAAAGAAGGTTAGGATATCTCCCTATCTCAACCTCTATGAAGATCATTTCCAAGATCAAGAAGCTTTACTGTGTAGTAGCTCAAATCCAAAACCAAGGAAGGTTTCTAGTTGCAAAGACAACTGGGAGGGTGACAACCAAGAGCGTAGCTCACCATACTGCCCGGATAGTCCACTAGTGTGTAGCCACCACCCAAGTCCAAGTACCCTCTCTCAGTTGCCTACCACTCTTCTACTAGCTCCTCTCCGCCAACAAGAGCATTGTATATGAGATAAGGGCACTAAATCCCTTACTTATTTACTCACTTAATCACCCAAAAAGAAATTAATGAAGAAAGTATTCTACTTATATATTGTCACTTTCATGCTCTTGATTTTATTCATATTGAAATCTCCGAGTCTAAATAAAAATAATAGCTTTAGTAGTCTCTTTCCTTTCTAATTAGTGGACAATCCTTTTGAATCAATCATTTTACCTCTTGAGATTGACTTGGAGTCAATGACTCTAAGGATCCCATAAAGAGTAGTTTGCATGAGAAGGTAGAACTTTCCACAAGCCATCATTCCAAGAAGTCACCAAGTCAACCCACGCGGGCAAAGTTCTACCTCCTAAGCACGATAAGGGTAAGCAAGTCATTAGTTCTAGTGAGATAGCCCTCCATAGGATGATCCACCCATGGATATGCTTTGTAGAGGACCAAGCGAGTTGATTACAATGTCTTAGCTCACCTTAGAAAGTTTCCTACATTAAGCATATATGATGCCTTTTCTTATCCAAAGAGATGAGGAATTTCTAATCAAGGCCATACTTGATCTAGAGATATATTTAGCTCACCGACCACTACTAAAGAGAGGCATGCCACTCAAAGGACATCTTAGGAGTTATAACGATGAAGACTTACTCTAGGGACAACTGCACGCCTCTTTACATTCTGTGATGTTGGCAAGATATAAGCTATCTAGAGTTCTATGATGTGTGTGTATTCAATATTATGAGTCTAAGAACCCTTGCCTACTTGAGGATCAACATCTTTAAACTCTGGAAAGAATGGATGATGTTGAGAGGATTCAATGAACAAGATTATAGGGCCTTGTGTGTTTATTTTTTGATGTATAGGGGGAACACCACACAGATAGTAGAGGGGTACTTTTTGAGGTGATGGGGTACAACATTAAAGTATGATATACTATCTCAAAAGATAGAGGAATCACCCTACAATGGACTTAATCACATAATAAGGACTCCTAAGGCATGATGAGGCTTCGAATGTACTAGAGATTTGTTTCAAACATTACATGGTTGAATAAAGCAAGGTTTATATTAAACTTGGTTCTTAACTTCCCTATGGAGGCAAGCCTTCAAAGTTAATTACATCTTAGAAAATGAAATTTTCTAAGAATATTCTTAATTAAAGTAGACAATTATTATCTCCAAACATTTCAAGGTTAGACTATCAAAGGATTGGTTGTATTTGGAAAATCAATTGGGAAAGTTCAAAGAGAAGACTTGTTTTTGGAATTCAAATGAAATAAGTAAGAAATTCTCATGATACTAGGAAGCCTAGTAAGCATTCCAATATATCATATAGTTGGGCTTTATAATTTTGAAGTTGAGAAGATTTAAATATTTTTGAGTTGAAATTTAATTAGATTACTAGGCTTATAATCCACCAACACAAGATTGTGGGAATACCTAATAGGTGAGGATTTATGCTCGTAGATCAAGGAAATAGCTACCTGATCTTAAATCTACTTTAGATGAGCTAAATCATAACCCAAATCTAAGAAGTGGACATAAGGGTTTACCTCCACAAGAGAGAATAAATTATCGACTCTAGATTATAACCTCAAGTAGCCATGCCTAACCTCCTATGATTTTAAAACCATGTAGTATGGTCTTATGAATTGGAAGATAGCTAGGTAGTTATTTAATTAGAAAGAGACTAAAGTCCTAAACACACTCCCTAAGTGACTAGAGCATAAGTGGTATGAGCATATGACTTAATCTATAGATATAAAATTTTAAATTTTATTTTATTTTATTACACATTATAGAGGCTTATAGATTTCTTATGCCTAAATGCATGATGAAATAGGTTATGGGTCAAATCAGCTAGAAGAAGGTGTTCTCCACAACATGGGATGCCCTCACAAGTCAAGCATTCCTTTATCATGCAAGTATGGAGATCATTCATATTCAAGAGAGAAATAATATGCATGCATGAGGTGAAACATACAATCATATAGCTAAGGTGTTGCTAAATCTTTTAATTATCTTTTTTATGTCTTAGGCTTTATGATGAGCATATGAGTTATTTAAAATTTAGTTATGAGTGATTTGTTGGGTAGAAAAGTTATTTTTATCCTAAGAGCCAAATCATGTCCAAGCCACATATTAAAGCATTAATCATTTAAGAAACTATGAAAAGCATGTTGTCTTGATGCACAATGTAAACATAACATCAAACAATTATATAAACTATCATAAAAGAATAAAAGGCTTGTGCGGTTGGGTACCACCGTACAACCCAAAGAGAGAAAAGATGGGTAGCCGAGCTATACCCTTATACAACCTCTAATATGAAAGAATAATTATAATTGTATTAAATGCTATGTGGCTCTTCTTTCTTCATATCTCCATTTTTATTTGGTTCTTTATTTTATTTGGATGGTGCTTGCTTCAAAGGAATCTGGATACCCTGACAAGCCATGGCCACTCATCCTAATCCCCCATAGCACTAATCCTAATTCTTATTGAAAAAATTACATTTATGTTGGAAAAGTAAATTTAACTACACCTGCAAAATAGAGGTTAGCTAAATATACATATAATCCCAAGTAGTTGTATTTATAAATTGAACTTAGCACCCTACACATGGGTAACTAAGCCCACATGTCCTAACTTGGATTATGCTTAAGGATTTAAGCAACCTGCAAAAAGAGCATTCACATTTATTTTTAAGCATCCCTTAAGCATAATCCCCTGCAAAAAATATGATTAGGCTATTATTGGCCTATCATCCAGTCTACAAAGCATACACCCTAACATCCAATCTATAGTAATACATCATAAAATAAAACATACATCACATTATACATCATCCTAACTTAGAGCTAGAAGTGGTTGCTTAATTCTAATGTATGTATTAAGGCTTGTGTGGTAAGTCTTGTTAGGCATTAGTGTTGTATTTTCTATGTGTAGAAGGATTTAATTCAATATAGAAGGTTGATTTCACTTGAAGTAGTTTAATTGATTTGAGAATTTTAATTTGTGCTTTCTTTTGTTTCATTTCATTACACTTAGCGACTAAGTGTTATAAAGAGAGGAAAAGAGGATTTCCCTCTTTCATCCCTACCTTAAGTCACTTTATAAAGTATATTAATTTGATTTAGTTCTCTTTTATGAATGGCGTATTATATGATTTAATTATCCTAAGTTTAGGTTCACTTTAAATGATCCTATTCAAAATGAAAGGCATCTTAAGATTAAGTTAATTGAATTACTACTTTTGAAACAAGCATATGATTTAATCCTAAGTGTATCTAGACATGCAACATATTTTTATAACACTTAAATGATGAATGTATATGTATTTTTAGAATTTATATTTTATTTGATTGAATTATATAAACATATTAATTTAAAACTTTATCAAAATTCTTATACAGAAAGGAGATAAGAATGACATTAAATAGGTAAGTGTCATTGTTAAACCAGGGAAGTGAGATAATCAAATGACCTCTTTGGAGCTAGCTAAAGTCTCATATTCTCAGGATGTCCATACTATATACCCATTTACATTCAAACATATGTAAATTTGTATACATGAACATAGGAAGTAATTTCCAAATCATATGGATAATTAATTCAACCAGTTAATCAATTATGAATGCATGCAATTTTAATGTAAAATGGGATTTTCATTCTTTAATCACATATGCATATTCATGTATAAAGATATAGGAAAGTATGTGTCCTTATTAAACTAGGAAGTGAGGTAATCAAATGACCTCCTTGGGGCAAACTAAAGCCTTGTATCCTCGAGATGTCTAGACTATATATTTGCTTATCTTGGAAACACATGGATGTATACATAAATGAGGGATAGAAAACCATGCAAAAATTATATTTTTTTTTATTGAATCATTTATATATATGAATTAAATCTCTATCAAAATTCTAATGTTGAAATACATAAGAATGATATCAAATAGGTATGTGTCATTATTAAACTAGGGAAGTGAGGTAATCAAATGTCCTCCTTAAGCTAAATCCTCGTGTTCCTGGGATGTCGACTATATACATTACCATTCAATCTTATATAAATCAACACATTAATAGAAAAGAGAACTCAACATTCATACACTTATGCTATAAGCACATGCATTTCTTATGTATTTATAACTAGCATCATAACACATATTATTATTCATTTATAAGCTTTTGAAAATACATTTTGATTTAATAGTGATTATAGCCACATATATTAAATTAAATCAACACATGCAAGCTTACATAAAGGAAATCCATTTTATTTTACTTGATTTTGAAAAGATGGATGCATGAATTCAAATGACATACCAAATTTAACATGATTGGAAAAAGGACAATCAAATATAAGAATGTGATTCATTCAACCAAACTAGTTCTTAAAGGCAATAAAATAAAATAAGATTATTTAAAGCAAACCAAAGATTTTTTTTATTAATTAAGTTTTGGATTTGATTTGATTTAAAGAGGTGAAGAGAAATCATCACTTGTTGTTTTAAACCCATTCCCACATTAGTGATTTGATTTAATTTAAGGAAATGTAATTAAGTTAATTTTATGGGTTAATTAAGTTGAACCCTTAATTAGATGAATTAATTATCCATACCTATGTTAGCTTGAAGTAATTAACTAAATAATTATGAGCCAACATGATATTCATGGAAAATAAACTTACAATGATCCTAGGAAATAAAAGGGGCCTAATGCAATTGGCTCATGATTAAAAGTTAATTAGATTAAGATACTTAATTACTCTTATGGTTTTCCACACATGTGGACTAACCATAATTTTGTTAAACTCTTTTAGGTTATTAAACACCTAAAGATCTATGATTAAGCCCACAGCTTAATATGATTAAATTAGATTGATCTAACTGACCTAATCACGATCGTCCATTTTGATCATGCGGAATGGACAGTGCGTGATCTAACGTGATGTGAGTGAGGGAGAATGGAGCTACCATTGTTCACGTGATCCAAGCTTACTTGAGCTTGGATCAACTCCAAAAGGATCCCACACCTTCATGACATCGTTTGGAGGGGATCCAATAATAAATATCACATGAGATGCAAGTTTTCTTCAAAAATCTCCAACCCATTTTTTCTTAAGGATTGGTTTTGGAAGCATACCTCGGTGCTCAAGACTTAGAATGATTGAGGAAGCTTCATCTAGTGGAGACAAAGGCCTATTGAGCAAAGAATTGGATCAATTCATCGATGTTTCAAAAGGCCACAAATATGATTTAGATTGGATTTTTGATTGAAGTCCCACCTTTGCTCGAAGCTTGGGAGATGATTTATTCTTGCTCGATGAGGCATAGGGAAGTGCGTGCAAAGTTAATTTGAGTTTGATGGAGAAATTGGGAGTATCCTATTTTGAGATGGATGAGAATGGCATTTTTTGATCGAGGAACAAGCTTAAGAGCTTAGAGATTGGCTCTAGTAGATTGTCTTGGGTAGTTAGGGATCTGAAGAATGATTTTTGTGTGTGTTTAAGTGGAAATGAGGGGGTGTATACCCCCTTTCATCTTGGACAATTGGATCTGGTTTGTTTCTAGTCACCGCCATCTGTGGTGTCATGGGTGGCATGGAGGAGGTGAGTTAGCTCGACTTGGTTGGTTAAAGGTGTGGAGGTGGCTGCTAAGGAGGAATCATGGGTGTCCTATGAGTTTCTAATGCTCCAATGGGGAGAGTGAGGTGATTTCACCTCCCATGGGTCATGACCCACCCAACCACCCCTTGGGTCAGGTTGGGTAATGTATTAAGTGCCTAGCTGGACCATTGGGAGAGTACCAAGTGGCTAAGGAATAGAAATGACCACTTACATGGCTGATTTGTCTTATGTGATGCCCTTGACCAAAGTTTATAATGATCATTTGATATTGGATTTGATTTAGGAAAATTTGAAAAGAGCCAAAAGGGGGTTAGCCCAAATTTAAAGTCAATTGGAGTTGATTTGGTTAAGTTTGGCTCAATTTAACTCATTTAGGTCAAATTGGGTTAGGTTGGGTCAAGTTGACTAATTGACCAAATTAGATTAAATGAAGGGTTGGGCCAAGTTCAATTTGGTTTAGTTTGGCTTAGATTTGAATTTTGCTCATTTGAATTCATTTGGGTCAAATGGGTTATGTTGACTAATTTGACCAAATTGGCCAAATTGGGGTTGGGTGTTGTTTGGTTTAGTTGACCAATTAAAGATAATTGTAGGCTTTGGTTTCAATTAATTTGGATTTGTTTTTGATTTAGGCCAACTTGAACCTTTAGGTCAATTTGTGCTAAGTAGGTCAATTGGGTTCAATTTGGTCCAATCACGGCTTTGGTCAAGTTCAATAATCAATTTGGTTTATATTTTGATTTGACCCAATTTGGTCTTTTAGGTAAATTTTGGTCAACTTGGGTCAAGAGGGATAATTTGTTTTGGTTTGACTCAATTGAAGGTGAAGTCATATTCAAAATATTGATTTTGATTTGGTATGAATCATTGGTTTCAAAGGATTTAACTTTGGTTGTAATTTGGCTAGTTTGGGTTCATATGGGTTAAGGGGTTGACTTGGTCAAATAACCAAGTTGAGTTGGATTGACCATATTTATGATAATTGATCAACCTAGGGTGATCAATAATCATGATGGAAGGTTTTGATGGGCTTGGTTCAATCCAATTTGGGTAGGATTAAAACTTGGGTCAAATAAGTTAAATTGGGCACTTTGGGTCAAGTGGACCAATTGTTTAGTTGGCTTGATTTTGGGTTGAGTTTGATGTAGTTGAGTTTATTTATGGATTTGGGTTTGATATATAAATTCAATTGTAATTGGCTTGGTTCAAATGGTTTTGGTTCATTTGAACATTTCAAGTCAAAAGGGTTGGGTTTGACTTGGGTTGATTTTGGTTTGGCATGATGATTGTTGATTTCATTTTTATTTGTGAATATTATTGAAGGTATGATTGATTCATGAGAAAATCAATTGAATTTGGGTTTTGGAATGAAGGAATTTGGCTAAGTTCATGTGGAGTTGGGTCATGTGGCTTAGGTTTGGATTTTGATTTAGTTTGATTTAGTTTCAATGATTTAAATATATATTTCATTTTAATTTGTGAAGATGATTGAAAATATGATTTATTCGAGAGAAAATCAATTGACTTTGACTTGATTTGGATTAATATTTGGCTAAGTCCATGGACTAGGTCATATGGCTTATGAAGGGTTTTGATTTAATTTGATTTAGTTTGATTTAGTTTTCATCATTTGAATGTAGATTTGATTTATATTTAGGAAGATGATTGAAGATATAAATTGATTATGAGAAAATCAATTGATTTTGGAGATTTGGATTAGGATTTGCTAAGTCCATGGGATAGGTCATATGGCTTAGGAAGGGTTTCAAGTTTGGATTTGATCATAGATTCAATCATTTGGTTTTGGAATTTGGATTTAGATTTGGATTTGAATTTGATTTGATGTTTGAATTGAACTTGAGGTTTGGTTTGAGAAGGTGAACATGAATTGGATTTGGGTTGAAGGGTAGGTGGATTATCCTAATCCCAAGGCATTACCTAATCATATGGTTAACCTTCTAAGTCTTTAGCAGTTAAGTGTTTACCTAATTGTTAGAAGTGTCTTATGACTAAGGAAGTCTTAGTCTTAGAAGTCTAAAGTCTAAGATTGGAAGATTGAATCCACACTCCAAAAGTGAGTCAAGCCTTAGGCTTCATAGTGTTTCTTGAGATAGATGAAAGAAGTGCCACATTATAGACTTGGATACATCTTTCAATGCTTTGCTTGGTAGACCATGGATACATAAGAACAACATAATTCCATCTCTACATCGATGAAGTTCATGAGAGGTGGGATCGTCATTATATGGCAAAGGAGATCTCAAGCCATAGTCATGAGGTCATATATGAGGGCTTACTACCTCCTTCAAAATCAATAAGTCTATTCTCATGAACTTAAAAGTTTAAAATAAAAGAAAAGATAAAGAAAAGAAAAGGAAAGAGAAAAAGAAAAGAAATGAGAAAATGAAAAGAAAATAAAAGGGAGAGAAAATAGATTTGGAGGAGGAAGTGGAGCTCATTCCACCCACGCTCATTACTCCATTCAACATATGGGTAATGACCTAACCTCCACCAAAGTGTGATGAAGACACTAGGGTTGGAAATCCTTCTTATTGGCCACCCAATAGAAGATATGTCCTAGCTACCAAGAGTACACTAACTATCCAAATAGACTTAGAATCTAGTTCATAGGATGAGTCTTATATGGTTAGCATACCAGCCAGCTCTTCTCAGCAGTAGATTCCCTTGGAGGTGACACTTAAGACAAATAATGATGAAGACCAGGCTCCAAAACATGGCATAAGTGTATCCAAGTATATATGTGAAATAGTTAGGCATCAGTTGGGAACCTAGCTCTAACCCACTTTCCTCTCAAAAAGTAGAGGGTTTGGTAGTTAAGGAAGCCACTATGTCATCCACAGGTGTGAAGACTCAGAGGTTCTTTATAGGAGCATCATCCTCAAGTCAAGGAGTTGATGTAAAACTTGAGGATGATTCATATAAAGATTTAATAGAATTACCTTTTGATTGGTACTCCTATGTTCATAATTTAGCAAAGAAAGGGTGAATCCCACATACTTGGTCAAAGTGCTACTACTTGAAAGAAATTGGAAGAACAAATGCAAAAGCTCTCAATCAAGATCGACTAGAATCATTATTCTGATGATGACGATTACTACTTAGTCATCACCAATCATTTAGAATCTGATAGGTTCTTTTTAAATCACATTAACTCATATGAAGAGCAGTGCTTAAAAACTTCAGATGATCCAAATGATTTTAAAGTCAAAGATGCATTGCCAAAGTTTGAAGAGATCAAGTAAACCATTAATGAGCTCAAGGAAATCAACTAGGAACTGAAGAAGACTCAAGCATGGCATACATCAGTTCTTTATTGAATGAATTTGAAACCAATGACTTAGTTAGGCTATTGACTGAGTTTAAGAACTGCTTGCATGGAGTTATGAAGTGATGCTTGGATTGGCTCCTTAGCGCCATAAACCAAGAGAGCCTACTACTAACCCTATCAAGCAAGCTCCTATGATGCATTAGACATAGAATAACATGTCATTTATGAAGTTAAGAAACGATGTGGGCTTCATTTGGTAAAAAAATACCCTAACTTAGCCAACATTGTCCTAGTTAAGAAAAAGAATGGCCAAATTCACATATAATTTTAGGAATTTAAATAAGGATGTCCAATCTTGAGTTGATGGTGGATATTGCCTCATCTCATGGTCTTCTTTCATGAATGCCTCATCTGGATATAACCAAATAAAGATGGCCTTGAAGATGAAAGAAACATTTTTAGAACACCGATCAGAATTTATTACTATAAGGTCATGCCTTTCATCCTTAAACATGTCAGTGCTACATACTAGGGGGCTATGACTCGAATCTTTGATGAACTCATTCATCAAGTCGAGTGCCATGTAGATGATCTCATGATTAAAAGTTGAGAAAAGGAAGACCATCTCTTTAACTTGAGAGTAGTTTTCTAATAGTTAAGATAATTTAACCTCAAAATAAACCCCTTGAAGTGTTCATTTGAAGTAGCTTCAAGAAAATTCCTTCAGTTTGTTTTCTGACACTAGGGAATCAAAATCAATCTGAAGAATATCAAGGTGATATTAGAAATTCCACCCCCTAAAAGTTTAACTCAACTCAGATCATTCAAAGGGAAATTGTAGTATTTAAGATGCTTTATATCCAACCTATTGGGAAGATGTCAGCCATTCTCAGCACTTGTCAAAAAGGATGACAAGTTCAAGTGGGATGACAAGTGTGAGCATGCCTAAGAAGACATCAAGCATTACCTGATGATGCCACCAGGTCTACAAACCCCTATCCCAGGCAAGCGCTCATACTTTACAAGTTGCATTAGATGACTCTATGCTTTTTTTGCTAGTGATGAAGGGAAGAAAATGCACTCTACTACCTTAGCCATCATCTAATCCCTAGAGGCTAATTATCCACCCATTGAGAATCATTGCCTAGCTTTAATCTTTGCATCACAAAAAGCTACAACACTACATCCTTCCTTATAAGGTGAACTTAATCTAGATCAATTATAGTATCTCATGACACGGTCAATGCTATCCGAATGGTTGGTATGACGCTCCATGATCCTCTTGTAGTTTGACATTACCTTCATACCCCTATGTGAGATGAAAATACAAGCACTAGCAAATTTCTTACCAAAACACCCACTTCCTGTTGACTCTCTGCTTAGTGATGATCTTCCCAATGAACAAATCATGAATGTAGGGGATACTAATATTCACCACTGGTTGATGTACCTTGATGGTGTGGCTTTCTCTCAAAGAGGAAAAGAACCATAATCTACTATTCCAGGAAAAGCCATGGAAGGAGTAGTTCTCTTAACTCTAATCGCATGTGATGAGATTCTTATATCATTTGTCCAAACCTTGGACCAATAATGAAGCCAAATATGAGGCTCGATTGCTATTTGGAGTTACTGCTACTCTAAGCATCCAAACATCAACATCTCGTGGATTCTTTGCTAGTTATCAACCAAAATGTTGGGTCCTATGAGGTTATAAAGCCCAAGCTCCATCACTACCACAAGTACACCATGGAGTTGTTAGCCCAAATCCCAAATGTTACCATTTATAAGATTCCTCAAGGAGAGAATGCCATAGCATATGCTTTATCCAAGCTTGCCAAGGAGTTGACATGTGATGATGAGTCCATCAATAAAGGTCCAAAATAGACAAGTCTTATCCCTTGATATTGAACTCATCAAAAGTACTCTTGAAGGGAGGTTGCCATTTCCAAGAAGGATAAGGAGATTAGAGGCAACCATTCATGGATTACCTAAATAAAGGTAAACTACCTCAAGAGAAGTCCCAAGCTCATCAGATGAAGTAGAGAGAACTTTCTTATGCTTTGTGGATGGTGTCTTGTATCGACAATCTTTTGATCCTATGTGGTTACGTTGTATAGACAAGCATGAAGGCTGTAAGATTGTGATTGAGGTATACTCAGGATTATGTGGAGCCAACCAATCCGTGCCAAAGATGAAAGCCAAGATAAAGAGATTAGGATACTACTATCCATCGATGATCAAAGATTGCATGGATATGGCTAGTTGATGCCACCAATGTGAAATACACGATGTGGTCCTACACTAACCACCTAACATTCTACATCTTACATTGGCCTCATGGCCTTTCGAGTGTTGGGGTACTGACAAAGTGGGATCGATTGATCCTCCTTCTTCCAAGGGTCATCGGTTCGTCTTAACTACTATTAACTACTTTTCCAAATGGGTGAAGGATTCTACCTAGAGGTCACAACTCAAAGATGTGCTCCAATGTTTTAGAACCATCATATATAGGTTTAGAGTGCCTCGATGAATTATATCTAATAATGGTACATTCAAGAGCACCGAGGTCAACAACTTTGCTGAGACACACATAGATTGGAGATATTCTACCATCAACTACCAAGGGAAAATGGCTTAAGAAAGCTTTAACAAACTCATCCAAATAGAAGAAGACTTGACAACAACAAATAGTGGCATAAGTAGTTGAAGCCATGTGGGCCTACCGCACCACATATAACTCCAACTGCCTACTCTTTTCTCCTTATGTATGGGTCAAGCCATTCTTCCATTGGAAGTCCAACTCCCATCACTAAGGATAGTTGTGAGTAGAAAGATCACAACTGAACAAAACACCAAGTTACGTTAAAAGAGCTCAAAGGTTTGGAGGAGAGATGCCTATAGGCTCGCCAAAACCTCGAGTTGTATAAAGCTAAAATGATCAGGCTGATGTGCTACTATGCTAGTGTGTCACCCCAATGGTATTCTTTCTTTTGGGGATGTAAGTATGCTACACTTTCCTTCCTTACTTGGCCACTACACAATAACAAGCACCTTATTAGTTTGGTAGACCTTATTGCATGGCCGATAAGTTACCTCATGTTGGCTTCATTTAAGAGGATGAGCCTACACTTTCTTGGATTAGTTTTTTCGAATTAGGTTAGTATATTTGAGGTTTAGAAAAGTCCCTAGCCTCCTTCCACCTACTACTTCAAGTTTGTCTTCCTTCCTTGCTCTCGCTTAGTAGTTCTTTTAGGGATAACAGTATCGATGATAGACTATCATGATCATCTTTAAAAGTTGTGTTTACACGCTTTCTTTCTAGATTGATCGCACACGATGCACCAGTTTTGGTTCTCACTATAATGATGGATACACCACTCATTGATGGATGCACCTAGGTTAGTTAATTGCACCTTAGATACACCACTCATGGTAGATGTAAGTCTGCTATGCTTTCTCCTAAGTTGGCCACTATACAATTTTTTCTTTGTGGTTTAGATAGTGCCAAGCAAAGACCTGGCACTATATTTGTATCACATCTTATGACCTTATTTAGACACTACCCGTGTTTCTATTATTGAGTTTTATAGTAACTACCTTATAGTTGGAGAATGTGGATGCATTCTCCTTAGTCTAGTAAATTTGAGATATAAGGTATATAGCTTATCGGTGTGGTCCCTCACACACCAATAGGGTCCACAAAACATATAAACAAAATATATATTCACTTGTGGATTGGGAGGACACCCATACTTGTATCTTTTTCCCAAGTATCCTATCTTTAGTAGGTCAATAAAACTCCCTATAAAATATTTTACTTGAGTTGATATAAGCCCCAAGTGGTGTATGTATGTATATTTTGGGTTTAGTTTTGGATTTTAGTGTTTTGAGTTTGGGTTTAGGTTGTAGTGTAGGTTTAGGGTTAGTTTTAGGTTTAGGTTTGGGATTTAGTGTTTGGTTTTTTTATAGTAAGTAAACCGATGTTGTTTATTTAGTTTATTTTTAATTTATTTGAGTTTATTTAATTTTTTTTACTTTATTCAAGTTTATTTTATTTTATTAGTTTATTTATTTTAGTTTAAGTTTTATTTTAGTTTATTTAGTTTATTTTATTAGAGTTTTTTTAATTTTTTTTTAGGTTTTAATTTTATTTTTTTAGTTTTGGTTTAGGGTTTTATTTAGTTTTTATTTTATTTTATTTTATTTTAATTTTTTATTTTAGTTTAGTTTTTTTTGTTTAGGTTTTATTTTTTATTTATTTTTTAGTTTTATTTTTTATAGTTTTTTATTTTATTAGGTTTATTTTAATTTTTATTTAGTTTAGTTTTATTTTATTTATGTTTTATTTTTTTAGTTTAAGTTTTATTTATTTTATTTTAGTTTAATTTTAATTTTTATTTTATTTTCTTTTAGGTTTAGTGTTAGTTTTATTTATTTATTTTATTATTTGGTTTGGTTTTTTTATTTATTTTATTTTAGGTTTTATTTTAGTTTAGGTTTTTTTTTTGGGTTTGTGGTTTTAGTTTAGTTTTTAGGTTTAGTTTAGGTTTGGGTTTAGGTTTAGGTTTTATGGTTTAAGGTGTTTTTTTAATAGATAAATTCACAACATTTCTTCTTTTGATTATATCAACCAAGTAGACCCCAAGTTTTCTAAGACAGCGACAACATAGATAAATGAGCACCCATAGAGCAAATCAAAACCTTATAAGAAAAACCTTTTTACTATAAAGACATAGTTCCATGATCGGATTATTGTTCTTTTAGTAGTTATCGAACCACCTAGTAGTGGATATGCCATCATTATCTCTCCTTAGCCATAACTATAACCTTCATCTTACCACCACTACTTAACCACCACCTCCATATCCAGTAGATCCCCACCACTTATGATAATCTTCTACCTTAGCCAACCACTATATTTAGCCTATATGATGTTTACCATCAGGTTTACCCATTCTTTATTTTTTAGGTTTAGGTTTATTTGTGGTTATTTAGAGTTTTGGTTTATTTTTATTTAGGTCAGTAGGTTTTGGGTTTAGTTTATGGTTTATTTATTTAGGGTTTTAGGTTATTTTAGTTTAGGATTTATGGTTTATTTTTAAAATTAAATAATTAGTAGGTTTAGGTTTATTTAGTATATTTATTTATTTTTATTTTATTTGAGTTTATTTTATTTTTTATTTTATTTAGTTTATTTTTTATTTTTATTTTGGGTTTATTTTATTTATTTAGTTTATTTTATTTTAGTTTAGGTTTTATTTATTTTATAGGTTTTTATTATTTATTTATTTAGTAGGTTTTATTTTTATTTTAGGTTTAAGTTTAGGTTTTTTTATTTTATTTTTTTAGGTTTTTTATTTTATTTTGGTTTCTTTTATTTATTTTTAGTTTTAGGTTTTTTTATTTTAGTTTATTTTATTTTATTTAGTTTATGTTTAGGTTTAGTTATTTAGTTTATTTAGTTTTAGTTTATGTTTATTTTATTTATTTATTTTATTTTATTTTTAGGTTTTTTAGTTTTTAGGTTTTATTTTTTTAGGTTTATTTTGGGTTTATTAGGTATTTTATTTTTAGGTATTATTTATTTTAGTAGTTTTATTTTATATTTTAGGTTTATTTATTTTATATTATTATTTATTTTTTATTTATTATTATTTTATTTTTAGGAGTAGATTTAATAGTTTATTATTATTTTATCAGGTTTATAATATTATTTATAGAGTACCTTTTAGGATTTAGATTTTTCCTTTTATTTACTCATTTAGGGAGGAGTGGTTAGTGATTTAGGTTGGTATTTAGTGGATAGGATGGAGGTCAGTTAGTGTTTGGGTGGTATTGGGTTGGTTTAGATTTATTTATTAGGGTATCCAGTTCTAGGGTTTAGTTTTAGGGTTTGGGGGTTTTGGAGTTTAAAGTTGTGTTTAGGTTTGTTTTAGGGTTTTTGGGTTGGGAATTTTAGGTTTAAGTTTATTTTTTTTAGGAGTTTTGTGGTTTAGGGTTTAGATTTTTTTTAGAGAACAAATATATTCAACATTTCTTATTTTTATTTTGGTAGTTTCAAGTTTTTAAGGTGATTTAGATAAAAAATTTAGGTCAAAATAGATAAGTTTATTTATAAAGGTTAGTTATTTTCTGATTATTTTTTTTATTTATTTTTCATTTTATTTAATGGTTTAGGTTATTTATTTTTTATATATCCATTTATATTTTAGGTTTATTTATTTTAGTTTATGTTTTGTTTTAGTTTATTTTTCAAGTTTAATTTTTATTTTTATTTTAGTTTATTTTATTTTATTTTTATTTTAGGTATTATTTTATGTTTTTTAGGTTTAGGTTTAGGTCTATATTTTCTTTTTTTTTTAGATTTAAGTTATATGTTTTTATTTTAGGATTATTTTTAGGTTTTATTTTCTTTATTTTAGGTTTAGGTTTATTTTTAGTATATTTTTCCTATTTAGTTTAAGTTTAAGTTTAGGTTTAGGTTTAGGTTTAGGTTTAGGTTTAGTTTATTTTTTTTAGGTTTAGGTTTATTCTATTTTTATTTTAGGTATAGGTTTTATTTAGGTTTATTTTTTAGGTTTATTATTTAGGTTTAAGTTTTTGTTTAGTTTTATTTTATTTTAGGTTTATTTTATATATTTTAGGTTTAGTTTTTATTTTATTTTTTTTTATTTTTAGTTTTGGTCAATTTATTTTATTTTAGTTTAGCTTTTTTTTTTATTTAGGTTTAGGTTTATTTAGTTTATGTTTTTTACTTTATTTTATTTATTTATTTTATTTTAGTTTAGTTTTATTTTATTTTATTTTAGGTTTATTTAGTTTAGGCTCAACTTTTTTTTTTTTTTGTGATTTAGGGTTTAGTTGGTAGAGTTTATTGTGATAGTTGGGCTCAGTTTAGGGTTTGGGTTTAGGGTTTTAGTTTAGGGTTGTGGTTTAAGTTTAGGCCTGGGTGTGGTCAGTATAGGTTTTTTTAGGGTTTAGATTGGAGTTAGTGGTAGTGTAGGTTTTGGTGGTTTTGGGTAGGTAGGGTATAGGGTTCTTTAGGGTTTAAGGTTTAGGGTTGTAGGTTTAGGGTTTAGGGTTTAGAGTTAGTTTTAGAATTTAGGGTTTAGGGTTTAGGCTTTTTTTTAAAATTAGGTAAACTGTAGGTTTAGATTTTTTTATTTAACTTATTTAGTTTATTTTAAAAGTAAATTGGTAGGTTTTATTATTTAAGGTTTAGGGTTTTGGGGTTTAGGGTTTAGGGTTTGAGGTGGTAGGTTTAGGGTTTATGGTTTAGGTTTTAAGATTTAGGGTTTAGGGTTTACGGTTATTTTTATTTAGCTTTAATTTTTATTTTAAGTTTATCTATTTCAATTTAGGTTTTCCATTTAAGTTTATTTTTTAAGTTTAGGTTTAGCTTCAGGTTTATTTTTTAGTTGAGTTTTATTTTTATTTTTTGTTTTAGGTTTAAGTTTTTTTTTAGTTCAGTTTTATTTTTATTTTATTTTTTAGGTTTAGGATTTTTGGTTTCTAGGGTTTAGGTTTTAGGGTTTAGGGTCTAGGGTTTAGGGTTTACGGTTTTAGGGTTTAGGGTTTTACGGTTTATGGATTTAAGGTTTAGGGTTTCGGGTTAAGGTTTATGCTTTAGTCTTTAAGCTTTAGGGTTTAGTATTTTTAGGGTTTAGGGTTTTGGGTTTGGGGTTTAGGATTTTAGGGTTTAGGGTTTAGGGTTTAAGGTTGTAGGTTTAAGGTCTAGGGTTCAGGGTTTAGAGTTTAGGGTTTAGGGTTTAGCCTTTAGCATTTAGGGTTTTAAATTTTAGGGTTTTGGTTTAGGTTTTTTTGTTTTTGGTTTAGGATTTTAGGGTTTAGGGTTTAGGGTTATAGGTTTAGGGTTTAGGGTTAGTTTTAGGGTTTAGTGTTTAGGGTTATGTTTTTTTGTTTATTATTATTATTATTATTTTAGCTTTCTTCTTAAAGTAAGTAAACTAGTAAGTTTAGGTTTATTTAGTTTATTAATTTTTTTATTTTAATTTACTTTATTTTCTATTTTGATTTCAATTTATTTTTATTTTTATTTAGTTTAGTTTATTTATTTTAGGTTTATTTAGTTTAGTTTGGGTTTTTTTAATTTAGTTTATTTTTTTAGGTTTAGGTTTCATTTATTTTGGTTTAATTTATTTTAGTTTAGGTTTAGGTTTATTTTATTTTTATATTAGGTTTAGTTTTTTTTTTAGTTTAGGGTTTAAGTTTTATTTTATGTATATTTTTAGGTTTTATTTTATGGTTTATTATTTAGGTTTAGGTTTATATTTAGTTTTTATTATATTTTATTTTAGGTTTAGTTTTTTTTATTTAGGTTTTAATTTTTTAGTCTAGTTGAGCTAATATTTATTATGTTTTAGTTTAGTTTTTATTTTTTATTTTATTTTCTTTTTAGGTTTAGGTTTAGGTTTAGGTTTAGGTTTAGGTTTTAGTTTATATTTTGTTTTAGTTATCTATTTTATTTTGGTTTAGGTTTTTTATTTGTTTTATTTTTAGGTTTTATTTAATTTAGGTTTAGGTTTTTAGGTTTTTGGGGTTTAGGGTTTAGGGATTAGGGATTAGGGTTTAGGGTTTCGGGTTTTGAGTTTATGGTTTAGGGTTTATGCTTTAGGGTTTATGGTTTAGGGTTTAGGGTTTTAGGGTTTAGGGTTTAGGGTTTAAGGTTGTAGGTTTAGGGAACATGATTTTTTTCTTTTCTTTTTTTTTTCTAATTTTTTATTTTTTTAAAATTAAATAAACTGCTAGGTTTAGGTTTATTTAGCTTATTTAGTTTATTTTTTGGTTATTTTAGTTTATTTTATATTTATTTTTATTTAGTTTAGTTTTTTATTTCAGGTTTTTTTATTTTAGTTTATTTTTTAGCTTTAGGTTTAGGTTAAGGTTTATTTTCTAGATTAGTTTTATTTTTATTTTACTTTTTAGGTTTAGGTTTTATGTTTTATTTTTAGTTTTAGGTTTAGGTTTTTATTATATTTTTTTAGGTTTAGGTTTTAGGTTTTTATTTTAGGTTTTTTTTATGTCTTCTTTTTAGTTTAACTTTAGGTTTATTTTTTGTTTATTTTATTTTATTTAGTTTAGGGTTTAGGTTTAGTTTATTTTAGGTTTAGGTTTTATTTATTGTAGTTTAGTTTATTTTAGTTTAGGTTTAGATTTATTTTATTTTGTTTGTTTTAGGTTTAGGTTTTTTTTAGTTTAGTGTTTAGGTTTTATTTTTTTTTTACTCTTAAGTTTTATTTTTAGGTTTATTTTTTAGGTTTAGGTTTTATTTAGTTTTATTTTATTTTATTTTAAGTTTTTTTTACTTTTTAGTTTAATTTAAGTTTTTATTTCTTTTATTTCAGTTTAGTTTTTATTTTTATTTTATTTTATTTTTAAGTTTAGGTTTAGGTTTAGGTTTTGGTTTAGGTTTATGATTTAGTTTAGGTTTTTATCATTTTTTAATTTAAATTTATTTTATATAGGTTTAAGTTTTTTTATTTATTTTAGATTTAGGTTTGATTTAGTTTAGGTTTAGGTTTTTAGGGTTTAGGATTTAGGGTTTGGGGATTAGGGTTTAGGGTTGAGGATTTGGGGTTTAGGGTTTAGGGTTTAGGGTTGTAAGTTTTATGGTTTCGGGTTTAAGGCTTAGGGTTTTAGGGTTTAGGGTTTAGGATTTAGGGTTTAGGGTTTAGAGTTGAAACTTTAGGGATAGTTTTAGGGTTTTGGGTTTAGGGTTGGAGTTATTTATTTATTTATTTATTATTATTATTATTATTATTATTATTATTTAATTAAGAAAACTCATAGGTTTAGGTTTATTTAGTTTATTTTTTATTTATTTTAATAAATTTTATTTTTTAATTTTATTAAGGTTTTTTTTATTTTTTAGTTTAGTTAATTTATTTTAAGTTTATTTATTTTAGTTTAGGTTTTTTATTTTAGTTTAGTTTTTAGGTTTATGTTTAGGTTCATTTGTTTAGTTTAGTTATATTTTTATTTAATTTTTAAGTTTATATTTTATTTTTAATTTTTAGGTTTAGGCATAGGTTTTTATTTTATTTATTTGGGTTTAGGTTTTAGGTTTTTTTTTTAGGTTTAGGTTTATTTTTAATTTAATTTATTTTATTTAATTTAGGTTTAGGTTTTATTTATTTTAGTTTAGTTTATTTTAGTTTAGGTTTAGGTTTATTTTATTTTTTTTTTAGGTTTAGGTTTAGGTTTTTTTTTTAGTTTAGGGTTTAAGTTTTTTTTTTTAATTTAGGGTTTAAGTTTTATTTTTAGGTTTATTTTTTAGGTTTAGGTTTTTATTTAGTTTTTATTTTATTCTATGTTAGGTTTATTTTATTTTTATTTTAGGTTTAGTTTTTATTTTATTTAGGTTCTTTATTTTTTAGTATACTTTAGGTTTTTATTTATTTTATTTTATTTTAGTTTTTATTTTTTTAAATTTTTTTAAGGTTTAGGTTTAGGTTTAGATTTAGGTTCAAGTTTTAGATTATGTTTTTATTATTTTTATTTTTTATTTTATTTTGGTTTAGATTTTCTAGTTTATTTTATTTTTAGGTTTTATTTAGTTTAGATTTAGATTTTTTAGATTTTTATGGTTTAGGGTTTAGGGTTTTAGGGTTTAGGGTTTTGGGTTTAGGGTTTAGTGTTTTTTTTATTTGTCTTTATTTTTTAATTTTTAATTTTTTTTAAATTAAGTAAACTGGTAGGTTTAGGTTTATTTAGTTTATTTTTTATAGATTTTAATTTGTTTTATTTTTTATTTTTTATTTTAGATTATTTTTATTTTTATTTATTTTAGTCAATTTATTTTAGGTTTATTTATTTTAATTTTTTTTTTAGGTTTGGTTTAGGTTTAGGTCTATTTTTTAGTTTAGTTTAATTTTTTTTATCTTTTAGGTTTAGGTTTAGGTATTATTTTTTATTTTTAGGTTTAGGATTTTATTTTATTTTTTTAGGTTTAGGTTTTAGGTTTTGATTTTTGGTCTATTTTTAGGTACTATTTTTTACTTTAGGTTTAGGTTTATTTTTAGTTTATTTTATTTTATTTAGTTTAGGATTTAGGGTTTAGGTTTAGGTTTTATTTATTTTAGTTTAGTTTATTTTAGTTTAAGTTTATGTTTATTTTATTTTGTTTATTTTAGGTTTAGGTTTTTTTTTTGTAGTTTAGGGTTTAGGTTATTTATTTATTTATTTTTAGGTTTTATTTTCAAGTTTATGTTTTAGGTTTAGGTTTTTATTTACTTTTTATTTTATTTGGGTTTTGTTCCACCATCCTTTAAGATCTTTGAAGGCAGTGGGAACCCGCGATAACACATTGAACACTTTAGAGCCGATTGTTGCAACACCAGTGGCAGCAACACACTCCTTTTCCACCTTATCGTTTGCAGTCTCTCGGGTGTTGCATTTGATTGGTATGCTGAAGTACCCAATGGTTCGGTGAAGACTTTTGTTGAGTTGAAGCACCTCTTCATCAAGAGGTTTGCTGGAGCTCAGAGGGTGACTGTAGGCGACCTCATTGTAGAGAAACAAAAACTCAATGAGTCCCTTATTGATTACATTCGGTGGCTGAGCATGAAATCATTACTAAATAGCATGCCATTAAAATTCTACTCAAGAATATCCATGGCCCAGTCGCCTTCATGTTTGAGGGCTTTACCTTCAAAATATTCGTTAAATTAATCAACAAGGCCGCTAGCCTACAAGAGGAAGCCAAATAGTTTTGCTTTCCTAACCAATCATCTAGGCCCAAGCCACAGAAGGTGTTTGTGGTGAAATATTTTTTAAATTTCTAAGAGTAATACTTCCATCTTCAATCTATATGGATAAAATGAAGATATATATATACTCTTTTATGCAATTGGACACAGCATAGATCTGTAGATGTTCTTATTAGGGTGATCGGGCACGACATTGAGGAGAGGTGTACTATTTCAAATGATAGAAGTCATCACCCTATAATGGACCTAATCACCTCAATAAGGACACCTAAGGACAATGGGTTTGCATGTGTACTAGAGATTCTTCCCCTACTTTACATGAAAAAGTAAAGCAGGGTTTATTTTAAACCATATTCGTTAACCCTACAGGGCAAAGCCCCATAATTACATCAGAGGAAGGGGATTCTTTAGGAATACATCGATTAAGGTAAATGATCATTGTCTCCAAAGATTTCAAATAGGTAGGACTATCAATCAATTAGTTTATTTTAGAAGATCAAATGATTGATCAAGAGAGGGAGTTATTATCAAAAGAAGATAAGAAGGAAATGCTCATGATGATAGGCGAGCATTTGAAACTATCTATGGTTGGGCTTTACATTTTGAAATTGATTTAATTTGTTTGAGTTGAATTTTTCATTAGAAATTTAGGGCTTATGATTCCATAACACAAGATTGTGAAAATGCCTAAGAGGTGAGGATTTATACTTACCAAAGGGAGAAGCAACCTCAGAACTTAAATATAGGGAGCTTTGGTGAGGGCCAAAAGCATGACCTAAATCAAAGGCAAAAATGGGTATTTGGTTTGCCTCCACAAGAGAGGACAAACCACCCGACTGCTTGGACTTACAACCCTGGGGGTGGCCGCCAACTAACTCCTCCTATGATTTTAAATTCATGTAGGCAAGGCATATGCTTTATGCAAGATAGCTAGGCTATTATTTATTTTAGAAAGAGACTAAGTCCTTAAACTCACTCCCTAAGAGACTAGATCATGTAAGGGTATGAAAAATGACCTAGATCTAATGCAAATCATATTACATTTTATTTTCACTTTTGGACAATCATTTGACTCAGGCTTATAGGATTCATATGCCTAATGCATGAGAAATAAGATTATGGGCCAAAATCAAGAAGGGGAGGTGTGTTTCCACCATGGCTCTCACAGGTCAAGCCAAGTTCTCTGGCAAAGGTGGAAGCCCTCCATTCAAGAGTGAAACAATAATATGCTTTTGTGCATGATGTTATAAAAGAAATACTCATCCAGCTAAGGGGTTGCTAATTCTTTTATCTAGATTTTAACTAAGACTTTAAATGAGGTTATTTGTTGTTTATTTTTAATTTTGAGTTGATTAATTTGATAGAAGATTTATTTTCCCTAAGATCTAATCGTCATCCATACATCATGCAAGGAAGAAACTAGAAAAGGTGCCATCTTAATGCACAAGCTAAACAAAACATCAAACATTTTATAAAGCTAATTTCAAAAGAATAAAGTCCATTTGTGGTGAACCACCGCACAAACTGAAACAAATTGGTAGCGAGCTCTAATATAACCTGGATTACAAATGAATTAATTTACAATCAAGTAAGAAATTCATGTTATGGGGCTCTTCATTCTTCATTTCTTCTTTCTTATTTTCTTCTTTCTTTTTTTCTTCTTTCTTCTTGGTTCCTTCTTTTGGATAGTTGGAATGTGGATGCTCCAAAGGCTTCACATGGTACATAAGATGAGATCTTATAACTAATGCTCATCCTAATCCCCCATAACAATCATTCCAAAATCCTAATTGTAAAAATAACATGAAAAGGAAAAGTAAATCTGACTAACACCTGGAAAATAGAAATTAGCTAAACAAACCATACAAATCCCAAGCATGTATATTGGACTTAGCACCTCACACATGGGTAACCAAGTCCACTTGGCCTATTGGATTATGCTTAGGGGTATAAGCACCTGCACAACAAAAGCAGTTATATTTTTATTACATCACCCCTTAAGCACAATCCCTAGAAAATAATGATTAGACTAAATCATCCTACCATTCATTCTATGCACATTCATCCTAACATCCAGACTAAAACAAAACATCACAAAACCAAAGCAAACATCAAACCATGCACTGCCCTAACCAAAAGCTAGAAGTGGTGACTTAGTCTAATGTGTGTGCTATAAAAGGTTTGTGTGGTATGCTTAGCTATGGCTTTAAGGTTTGGATTCTCTAAGTGTGAAGATATTCAACTTAGATGGGTGGTTTCATTTAAGTGTTTAGTTGATTTGGGTTAATTTTATTTGATGCTTTGTTTAGGTTTGAATGAACCTACAATTAATTACTAAGTTATAAAGAGAGAGAAAAGAGAACTTCTTTCCTTCCCTACCTAAGTAACTTCTAAAGTAGATTCATGTTTGATTTTGTTTAGTGAATGTTTATGTGTTTAATTAATCCTAAGTTTAGATCAACTCTAAACAAACCTATTCAAAAGAAAGGCATTTTAAGATTAAGTAAAGTGAATTAATATTACAAAACACACATCACTTCATTTCTTTCCCAACTTGTATAACATGCATATGAATGAATCCTAAGCATATCTATACATACAAATGGAAATGTTTAGCACACTTTATGATGAATGCTAAGTGAGTTACTTAAGAAAATTTGAAATTCTTTATGATGCATGATTTTCATTAAGTAGAAAAGAGGTTTTCTTATCCATTTTTCACATGCACACAAATGTATGAAAGGCATAAGTGAGTACGGTGTCATTGTTAGCACTAGGGGTGTAAGGTACAAGACCTACGTAAGGCACCTTAAAGCCTCGCAACCCTGGGATTGTCCAGACTAATATACCACTTTCCTTAAATACAAACACATGTATAAAAGAAATGAATGGAAAAAGAAAGATGCAAAAAGTTCAAATTTGTTTCTTTATTTTGTTTATGCAATTTATATGTACAAGTTTGGATGTCCTTCTTAAGTAATAGCATAGGAATGAATAGGAATGAGATTAGGAAAGTGTTTTTTTCTTTTTAAATGAACTATACACTTTGCCAAATCCTATTCAAAACTATGCTAAAAGAAACGAGAAGGAATGCCACACTATGCACATCTTCATATTTATATCCAGATGCAAGCACATAAATAATTATAAGTAGCACACTTTCAATTTTAGGTGTTTTATTTATAGATTTTGAAAATAGTTTTGGATTTAGTAGTGATAATAGCCATTCATATTTTACTTTGTCCAAAACATGCAATTTGATATGAAGAAAATATTTCATTTTTAATTAGATTTTTGAAAAGCATGAATGCATGAAATTCATATAACATACACATTTAGCATGTTAGGAAAGAATTAAAGAGATGAAAGCATGTAAACACATTCACCCTAATTAATTCCTAAAGACAATCTTATGAAATAAGAAAGCTTAAAGCAAATCAAGTTATTTTTAAGGAAGGTTTGATTTTTTTTGAGTTTGATTTAATTTGAAATGTGAGGTGAGTTTGTTGTTCCTAACCCATTCCCACATATGTTAGTTGTTTCAATTTAATTTTTAGGTGATTAGATCAATTTTATGCTTTGGTTAGGTTAAGGTATGAATTAAGTGTGTTAATTACCCCTTACACCACCTTAGCATAGTTAATCAAATAATTATGAGCCAATGATATGACATAAAATCACACAAGGAATTTAAATCGCAATGCACCTAAGAAGAAAAGGGCCAAATGTATTTGGCTCATGATTAATGATTAATTAAGCTAAGGGATTTAAGTTAAGAAATTTCATAACCTCTCACATATATGAATTGGATTTTGATTTCCTTAATTGTACTTGGCTCTTGAACACCTAAGCATCTACCCAAGATAGAATAGTTAAGCTGGAAATTTTTAGAATTTTATGAAATTAAGGGGTAGTGAATTAACCCAATTAAGGTTGGATTAAGATGGAAGGGGTTTAAGGAATATCTTAAGGAAAGTATCCCAAAATTATTCCCTAAACCTCATATTCACTTAATCAAAACTTGACTCAATCGAGGGTTAAACCACTAATTATAACCTAGCTTAATTACATTAAGGAGTGATTAAGGAATGAATTAGCAATTCTCTAATTAAACCACCAAAGAAAAGAAGCATAGTCATCCAACTAATTATGCAAGAAGTTTGGGATTAATAGTGAGTAAAGGGTAATTAGCAAAATAACATTCCCAATAAAACAAATCTAGAAAAGCACTATTCAAAATCCATTGAAATTTTTTAGAATATTCTATGTTCAATTATCTATCCAATGCAATTTATTTCATATTTTCTAATTTTTCTAGGCTTGGATATGAATTTAGGAAGTTTTCATGATTAATTAGGTGATTTAATAGCCTAATTAAATGTTTAATCCCATCGACGCCATGTGAGTCGCTGACGTGGCATGTGCTTTCCATGTGGCATGATGTGATTCGATATTAAAGTTATCACATCGTAGCACTGCAATAGCGATGGTGCTACGCACTTTCTCCTCACTTGTTTGATCAAGGATGGGATGACTGAGATTAAAGCTATGGTTCTAAAGGATAAATCCGTGGGATCTATGTGTCTTAATCATGGCCATCCATCCAAAATGCCTGGACAGATGGCCTATGATCCTTCCCTATATTTATGTGTGGGAGAGAACATCCGTCCATCTTCTAGGGGATGATCCGAGCTTGATTGAGCTCAGATTGATCCCAAAACTTACCCACACCATCTAAGCACAAAGGAAAACATATCTAACAGCTAGAATCTTATGGGATTAAACTTCACTTCATAAAGGACCATACTATATTGAAATTAAGCCAAGATTAATAGCTAACCTCACCGGAGGTGATTGCCAATGCTCGATTCCCTTGGAGAAGCATCTCCTAGTGGAGATGAAGCTTTGTTGAGATTTTGAGGTCTTGAGATTGGGGGGATCCTCCAATGGGCCAACTCCTCATTGACTTGAGCTCAGTCTTGATCAAGGTAGCACCTCCCTTGCCTTTGGAGCTTAGGAAAAGGCTTGGGTGAGTTGATTGAGCTCCCTAATGGAGCTTGGAAGGGAATTTGATTGATATTGAGTGTAGCTAATTTTGAGTGAAGCTCCTCTGTTTCCAATCTATGAAAATCAAGAAAATGGAAAATGGGAATTGCTTGAGAGAGCTTGGGGAGGCTGGGAAATGACTTCTCTGGTTTCCTCTTGCTCAATCGAAGTAGGGACTAATGGAATGAATTCAATTTAGAGGGGATTATATCTCCCCCTAGAGCAATTGAATGGAGAGCTTCTCCCTTCTATTTTGATCCAACTGACCACCTTGAGTGGGTTTATTAGGCTGTTAGGGTGTCCTTGCAATAAGTTTGGCCAAAGGAGTGGAATAGTGGAGCTTGCATGTGCTTAAATCTAGTGGAGGAGGGATTCCATGTGCTTAATTTCATGCAAGTTGTTAGTTTTAACCTTAGGCTAGGTTGGGTTGACCCAAACCCATTGGGTTGGGTGCACCACACTCCCTAGTGTTCAATTGATCCACTAAGAGGGTGTCAGGTCATTATGGAAAGGATTTGACCAAATTCCAAGTGGATTTGGCCAAAATTTACCCTTTGACCTAAGTGTAAAAAGGTCATTTGGCTTGGATTTAAATTTGAATATGTTTGATATGTTTGAAAAATGGGTTAGGCCAAGTTTCATTAAATTTGGAGTTGGTTTGATATGATTTTTCTAATGCTGACCCATTTAGGTCAAAATGGGTCAATTTGGGTCAAGTTGATAAATTGGTCAAATTGGGTCAAACCAAGGGTTGGGTCAAGTTCATCTGACCATTTGAAATATTTTGGTGGCTCTAGTTTGATTCAATTTGGTTTATATTTGGTTTTGGTGGCTTTGGTTCAATTTGATCCAAGCCACACATAAAAGCTTCAATCATTTAAGAAATTATGAAAAGTATGTCGTCCTAATGCATGATGTAAACATCCATGAAACAATTATATAAACTATCATAAAAGAATAAAAGGCTGATGTGGTGGATGCTTCTTACAAGAAGAGAATCGATGGGTAGCCGAAACCTTATACAACATTGTATATGAAAGAATAATTATAATTGTATAAAATACTATGGGTCTCTTCTTTTTTCATATCTCCAATTTTTATTTGGTTTTTTCTTTGATTTGGATGGTGGGCACCCCTGGACAAAGCCTTATGGCTACTGCTCATCCTAATCCTCTGTAGCACTAATCTTAATTCCTATGACAAAAATTACATTTATGTTGGAAAAGTAAATCTAACTACACCTACCAAATAGAGGTTAGCTAAATATACATAAAATCCCAAGCAATTGTATTTAAAATTTGGACCTAGCACCCTACACATGGGTAACTAAGCCCAGCTATCCTAACTTGGATTATGCTTAAGGATTTATGAAACCTGTAAAAGGAGCATTCATGCTTATTTTTAAGCATCCCTTAGGCATAATCCCCCGCAAAAAACATAATTTGGCTAATATTGGCCTATCATCCAGTCTATGAAGCATAGACCCTAACATCTAATCAAAAATAATACATCATAAAACAAAATATACATCACATCATACACTGTCCTAACTTAGAGCTAGAAGTGGTGAATTAATTCTAATGTGTGTATTAAGGTAAGGCATGTGTGGTAAGTGTTGTTACGCATTAGTGTTGTATTTTCTAAGTGTATAAGGATTCAATTTAACATGAAAGGTTGATTTCACTTGAAGTAGTTTAATTGATTTGAGAATTTTAATTTGTGTTTTCTTTTGTTTCATTTTATTACACTTAGCAATTAAGTGTTATAAAGAGAGGAAAATAGGATTGCCCTCTTTCATCCCTACCTTAAGTCACTTTGTAAAGTATATTAATTTGATTTAGTTCTCTTTAGTAAATGGCTTATTAAATTATTTAATTAATCCTATGTTTAGGTCAACTTTAAATAATCCTATTCAAAATGAAAGGCATCTTAAGATTAATTTAATTGAATTACTACCACTTGACATATATTAAATCATTCCTTTCCATCATATGTAACATGCATATGATTTAATCCTAAGTGTGTCTATACATGCAACATATTTTAGGATACATAAATGATGAATGCATGTGCATGTTTAGAATTTATATTTTATTTTATTGAATTACTTAAACATATTAATTCAAAACTTTATCCAAATTCTTATACAAAAAATACATAAGAATAAAATTAAATAGGCATGTGTTGTTGTTAAACCAAGAAAGTGACCTCGTATTCTCGAGATGTCTAGACTATATACTCATTTGCATTCAAAGATATGTAAATTCATATACATGAACATAGGAAGTAAGCTCTAAATCTTATGGCTAATTAATTCAACCACTTAGTCAATTATGAATGCATGCAATTTTAATGTAAAATGGGATTTTCATTCACTAATCACATATACATATACATGTACAAAGATATAGGAAAGTATGTGTCATTGTTAAACCAAGGATGTGAGGTAATCAAATGACCTCCTTAGGGATAACTAAAGCCTCGTATTCTTGGGATGTCTAGATTATATACTTTCTTTTATTGGACACACATGGATGTGTACATAAATGAGGGAAAAGAAAACCATGCAAAAATTGTATATATTTTATTGATTGAATCATTTATATATATATATATATATATATATATATATATATATGAATTAATGAATTAAAGCTTTATAAAAATTCTAATGTTGAAATACATAAGAATGAAATGAAATGGGTACATGTTGTTGTTAAACTTGGGAAGTGAGGTAATCAAATGACCTCCTTGGGGTTAGCTAAAGCCTCATGTTCCCGGAATGTCCAGACTATATACCCATTCAATCTTATATAAATCAACACATGAATAGAAGAAAGAGAACTCAACATTCATATATTTAAGCTATAAGCACATACATTTCTTATGTATTTATAACTAACATCATAACACGTATTATTATTCATTTATAAGCTTTTGAAAAATACATTTGGATTTAATAGTGATAATAGCCACACATATATTAAATTAAATCAACACATGCAAGCTTACATAAAAGAAATCCATTTTATTTTACTTGATTTTGAAAAGATGGATGCATGAATTCAAATGACATACCAAATTTAACATGATTGGAAAGAGGACAATCAAATATAAGCATGTGATTCATTCAACCAAACTAATTCTTAAGGATAATCAAATCAAATAATATTATTTAAAGCAAACCAAAGCATCTTTATCAATTAAGTTTTAGAATTGTTTTGATTTAAAGAGGAGAAGAGAAATCATCAGTTGTTATTTTAAACCCATTCCCACATTAGTGATTTGATTTAATTTAAAGAAATGTAACTAAGTTGATTTTATGGGTTAATTAAGTTAAACTATTAATTACATGAATTAATTACCCTTGCATATGTCACCTTAGAGTAATTAACTGAATAATTATAAGCCAACATGATATGCATGGAAAATAAACTTATAATGATCCTAGGAAATAAAAGGGGCCTAATGCAATTGGCTCATGATTTATAGTTAATTAGATTAAGGGACTTAATTATTACTCTTATGGTTTTCCCATACATGTGGACTAACCATAATTTCATTAAACTCATTTATGGTTATTAAACACCTAAAGATCTATCCCATGATTTAATTAATTAAGGTCTAATGTGATTGTGATTTCAACTTGATTAAGTGATTTAATTAATTAGTTAGATCTTAATTAATTTCATTTTAAAAAAAGGGTGAAATGAACTTAGGGAAAGGGGGCCCAACCATATTCCTTAGTTCACTTACTATTGAACAATAATTAATAAATCTAATTAATTAATTTATTATTGTTCATGGGATTAATTAATCATTAATTAACTTTAAATAGTAATTAAGGTTTAATTAATCAATTTTTCTAATTAAGTGAGCAATAAATCCCAAGAAAATCATGGGAGGCAGAGGTCATCCCTTTAAATTAACCCACAAAATATAAGATTAATTGCTCAAATAATTAAGGAGTAATTAAGCTATTTAATATTGCTATTAAACCTTATTTAAACATTAATTATTATTTAAAATTAGTTAAGATCATTTTTAATTAATTCTCCTCTAAAATACCTTTAAAATCAGTATTTATTTGCATTTTTTATTTCTCTATGATTTTTTATGTTATTTAGAAGTTTTAGCCATTAATAATGATTAATTTAGCCTGATCCTGTTGGTGTCACATGGTGCACTAATGCAACGTACTTTCCACATGGCATCGCAATATCGGCTACTTAAAACATATCGGACTCAACGCCTATCTGGTTGCGGTGGATGCGCTTTCTCATCCGTCATCCGATCTAAGATCGAATGACTACAATTAATACCACAAATTAATAGGATTAAATTAGATCAATCTAATAGATCTAATCACGACCATCCATTCTGATCTCATGGAATAGACATTGCATGATCTAACGTCTCATCAGTGAGGGAGAATAGAGTCTGTTCGCCATTGCTCACGTGATCTGAGCTTACTAGAGCTCATATCAACTCCAAAAGGATCCCACAGCTTCACGACATTGGTCGAAGGGGATCTAACTATCAACATCACACAAGATGCAAGTTTTTTTCAAAATGCTCCAACCCATTTTTCCTAAGGATCAGTTTTGGAAGCATACCTCGTTAGAGCTCAAGATCAGTGGCTTGAATGATTGAGGAAGCTTCATCTAGTGGAGATGAAGCCATATTGAGCGATAGTGGATCAATTCCCTGACATTCTCGGCCATGAACTAAAGATTTGGATCTTGGCTTTGATAGAAGTCCCACCTATGGTGCTCGGGAAGCTTGGGAGATGATTCATTCCTACTCGATGAGGCCTAGGGAAGGTGCATGGAAAGTTAATTTGAGTTTGATCGAGAAATGGGGAATTTAGGTTAGAAATGGGAGTGTCCTATTTAAGGATGGACGGGAATGACATTTTTTGGTCGAGGAATGAGCTTGGGAGCTTAGGAAATAGATTTAGCGACTCTTCTTGAGTAGTTAGGGCTCTAAGGAATGATTTTTGTGTGTTTGAGTGGAAACGAGGGGGTGTATACCCCATCTTGATCAGACAGTTGGATAAGGTTTGGCTTCTAATGGCCATCCAACTATCTCAAGGAATCATGGGTGGTATGTAGGAGGTGAGTTAGCTCAGCTTGGTTATTTGAAGGTATAGAGGTGACTGCCAAGGAGAAATCATGGGTGTCCTATGGGTTTCAAATGCTCTAATGGGGAGGTTAAGGCGATTTCATTTCCCATGGGTCATGGACAACCCAACCCCCCATTGGGTCAGGTTGGGTAGTGTTCTAGGTGCTTCGATGGACCATTGGGAGAGTACCAAGTGGCCAAGAAATGGAAAAGATCACTTACATGGGTGATTTATCTCATGTGATGCCCTTTAACAAGGGAAGAAAGATCATTTAGCATTGGATTTGATTTAAGCAGATTTGAAATGAGCCAAAAGTGGGTTAGCCCAACTTTCAAGTCAATTATAGTTGATTTGGTTAATTTTGACTCAATTTGACTAATTTAGGTCAAATTAGGTTAGGTTGAGTCAAGTTGACCAATTATTCAAATTGGGTCAAACTAAGGGTTGGGTCAAGTTCATATGATCATTTGGGATGTTTTGGTTCAATTGGTTTGGTTTATTTTGGCTTAAATTTGATTTTGGCTCATTTGAATTCATTTGGGTCAAATGGGTTAAGTTGACCAATTTGACCAAATTGGCCAAATTAAGATTGGGTGTTGGTTTGGGTTTAGTAGACCAATTGATGAATGTAGGCTTTGGTTTCAATTAAATTGGATTTGGTTTTGATTTAGGCCAACTTGAACCTTTAGGTCAATTTGAGATAAGTAGGTCAATTGGGTTCAATTCGGTCCAATCATGGCTTTGGTCAAGTTTAGCAATCAATTTAGAATGAACTATAGCCATTGGTTGCAATCAATTTGGTTTATATTTTGATTCGACCCAATTTGATCTTTTAGGTCAATTTGGGTCAACTTGGGTTAAGAGGGCCAATTGGGTTTGGTCTAACTTAATTGATGGTCAAGTCATATTCAAATATTGATTTTGATTTGTTATGAATCATTGGTTTCAAGGGATTTAGCTTATGTTGCAATTTGGCTAGTTTGAGTTCATATGGGTTAAGGGGTTGACTTGGTCAAATGACCAAATTGACTTGGTTTGACCTAATTTATCATAATTGATCAACCTAGGGTGATCAACAATCATGATGGGGGGTTCTGATGGGCTTGGATCAATCCAATATGGGTAGGATTAGAGCATTACTCAAATAGGTCAAAATGGTCACTTTGGGTTGTTGGTGTTTTCTCTGGAAAAGAGAAAAGAAATGACACCACATAGAGTTTAGGAAAATTTTATTTAGATGGCCAAATACGGCATTATGGAATAAACATATTATCTCAAAAGCTAAAAATGTTCTGCCGTAATGGATTCAATCATTTCAATAAAAGACTCTAAGGCTAATGGGTCTTTCATGTAGTATTTTCCTAATCTACATGGAAAAGTAGAAATGATTTATTTTATCTTAGGATCATGGTTCCCTATAAAAGCAAGCTTCTAGAGTTAATTACATCTTAGGAAAGGTCTCTTCCCAAGAATACTCTTGACTAAAGAAATAAGTGGTTATTCCTAAAGACTACTAAGGTAGCTTTCAAAGGATTGATTTTTGGGCAATTCAATTAGGAGAGGTCCAAATTAGGGAGAGTTATTCTCAATAATCAATTGGGAAAAATTAGAAAATGTCTATTGATACTAAGATACCTAGTAGACATTTCAACTATCCTATGATTAGACTTCAAATTTGGGATTTAATTTAGATTTCAAGTTATCATTTTCTTAGAAATCAAGGGCTTAGATTCTAACAGCACAAGACTGTAGAAATGCCTCCTTCAGGGACATCCATCGGGCTCCACAGGGGACCACCGCATGATCTCCTAGTTGGGTCAGCTCCTGCTAATCCCAGACTCCATAGATCCTAAGCTAATTCTAAGCTCAAATTTATATTTAAAATTCAAAAACAAAATCTTAAGCCTTGCAAAACAGATGTTAGGAAATACATACAACACAAAAAATAATTTATATTTCACAAACATGTAGGCTTAACATTAGTTGCTTTCCAAGCCCACCTGTCCTATGGACTATGTAAAGGGATTTTTAGCACCTACAAGCAAACAACAATTTTATGATTTATTTATTACAACAATTCCTTTAACACAATCCCCTGTAGAAAATAGTGTTAATTCTAAAAAGAATGCCCTAACATCCTGTCTAATGAACAAACAAGCCTAGTAATCTAGTCTAAAGCAATACACAACACAGACATGTGAAGCACAGCACAGAAGATTAAAGAAAATCACAGAAAAATCAAACCTAGATCTAGAGTCTGTGACCTAAATGATCTACTGTGTGTAAAAGAGGGGTTTGTGTGGTCAGGCTTTGTTAGGCTCCTTTAAGTGCAAGTTTAAGTTTGAAGTTTGAATTTGTTTAATTTTTACCATTGGTTGGTTTCAGTTCAAATGGTTTAGTGATTTAATTCCCATTTTTATGTTCATTTTATTTGGTTAAAGTTTTATAGGTTTTCAAGAATGAAGAATGGAATGATTCTATTTTTAGATGGAGCTCTTTCCATTCAACATCCTAATTCCTAATGATATTTTCAAAAATTCTAACTAAGATCTTTAAGTATCTTAATTAATCTTTTGGATTGGTTTTAGTTTGGTTCATTTCCTTTATAGAATTTAGATTAAAGTTTGATTTCATTCAATTGAACTTAAGTTATTAAATCATGGATTTGTAGGCTTAAGGTTTAAATAAATTAATACTTTAGGTTTGTTCATGGATTATGCTTAGCCTAAAGCACTTAAATTAATTATTTGATCTGATTTAGTTAACCTAAGTTTTAAATTCATTCATTAAATTCATTAGGGATGAGTGGTTTCATTAAATTTTATTTATTCAAAGTCTAATGTTTAAGTTAATTAATAATTTTATTAACCTAATGTTTTATTTCATTATCCTAAGATTAAATTTTTTTACTTTGATTGACTTAGGATATTTAGATAAGTTTTTGATTAATTTTCTAATGTTTGTTTGAGATTGGTTTGAATTACCATTTTATTTAATGGATTAATTAATTCTATTAACCTAAAATTTGATTAACATTGACCTAAAGATTTAGAAATTTAAGAACTCTTAATCCAGAGATCAATTGGACTTGAAATATTTCTAGAAAATAGCGTTATATGCCAATTTTATATCCCTAAAGTTTTAGCTTGATTAGAGATGTAATTAGGGTGTAATTAAGGTTTTAATTATTTCATTAAAACTTAAATTAAGCTTAATTTATTGAGATTGAGTTAAGGGTTTTTTAACTTATTCTTCATCGAAATACAGTAACAATGAGGGTTTATTCATAATTTTTGATTAACTAGTTGATTTACTATGATTTAATTAAGTTTAGGTTGTTTAATTGAATTATTTAATTTATCTAATTAACTAATTAAGTCAATTTAGGATTATTAGGTTCAGATAGGTTTAATTAAGTTTAATTAGTATTTTGATGCTCATTAATGATTATTATGATGATTTAAGGTTGTTTGATTAAAGTTATCTAATTATTTGATTTAGGGTTAATTAATTAAATTAATTAAAAGGTTAAGCATATGAAATTACAATTTCCCTTGAATTCAGAGAAATAAATCCCCAACAATTCACCCAAAGTGTATTTTATGCTTAATTTCATTTCCCCAAAGTTTCAAATTAATTGGATTATTAATTTGAGAGTAATTAGGATTTAATGTTTTTTAATTAAACCTAAATTAAGGGGAAAATACCCTATAAAAATTGGAGATTTTATTTTCTATGGATTCTTCTCATCAAGATGAATCCATAGGGTTTTTATTTGTAATTGTCTGATTCATATTTGATTTTATATGATTTTTAGAAGTTCTTTTTGCATTTTTTAAATTAATTAAAATCATTATTTAACCGATTTTAATGATTTTTTAAATGGCGGTCCCACTCGGGATCCGCGTGTTGCATGGCATGCGCTTGCGTGGCACACGCGGGTTGGTTTGTGTGGCATTCATCTGGCACCACGTTACTAAAGTTTGAAATGAGGGATCTCCTACGGAAGGTCCAGATTGATCCCTTGGTTCCTAAAGGGTGAAAATAGATCGGGTCTACGAGATCTGGGTCATCGGATCAAAATACATGGCTCGGATGGCAGAGAGACCATCTCCTTCAATTCCTGCGGGAGCTGAGGACCGTTGATAGTATTTTTCTAATTGTGATTGATCCACACAAAATCAAGTGATATCAATTGCTACACTATCTTGGATGAATATCATATATTTCTATATGGTTTGATCATATTGTAGATTGTATTTCCAATTAAACTTACCATAATCAAATTCTCTAAGGAAAAGCTTGAGGTCAACTATGGCATACCTCGATTCGTTGGACGATTGGCCTTGCAATTGATCTTAAAGCTTCAAATGCTTGAACAAAACTTGCTTGTCAAAGGAATTAAATTAATTCCTTACGGATTGCACCCTAGGCCATCCCTTGATTGCTTTTTTTTGGCTTTGATGATTTATAGTGGTTAAGGACTCTTGGGGGGAAAGGGAAATTTCATTTAGGTTCGGTTTTGATGTGTGAAGGTGTGTGTGTTCAATTTTCCTTAGGGAAGTCTCTCCTCTTATTTTCCTATATGGTCGAGAGCCTTTAAGCTTTTCCTAGCTATTCCTTGGTTAGTTTTGGTGATGGAGGAGCTTGGAAGCTAGCTAGTACTCTCCTTTTTCATCCCACAGCTGTCCTATGTGAATGGGTGGGAAGAAGGGAAAAGGAATTTGACTTCTGCAATTCCTTTGCTTGCATTGGTTTTCCTCATTTGAATTTTATTCAATAATGTAAGAGAATCTTAAATGGCTTAATTAGGGATGTAAAACTTCATTAGAAGGGTTTAAGGAAGTGTCACCCCCATCCCATGTGATTTGGTTGAAAGTGGTTTGGCATTTCCTTATTTCTTTTATCTTGCTTAACTCACTTAACCCAAATTGAGTTAGGTGAATGAAACATAATTTCTTATGGGTCAAATGACCCATTTGACCCAACTACACCCAATAGGGAGTTGGGTCATGTCCCATCACCATCCTCATATGATTTAGGATAATCAATTTAGATTTATTTATATTTTTCTTGGATTTGAGTTCAATGTGGATTATTTAGGTTATTTTTATTTAAATAATTTAATTTACCTAATCTAGGCCTCCATGGACTCAAATTTCTTTAGTCATTATGATCAAACATATTCATTTGATAATCTGAAATATTTTTGGTGATTTAATTTAGTCAAATTTTAGTGGGTTGACTTTTTGATGAAGTTGGCCCACTTAAGTCAATTCTAGGTTGACTAGAGTTGACTTTAGATTTGACTTTGAATTTTCATTTTATTTATATTGATTCAGTTGATTTAATTTATGTTGGATATTTGACTTGATTTTACATCAAACCAAGAAGATGGATTTAGCACAAAATGCATTTCCTAAGTCATTAAGCATAGTGCCTTGAATAGTGATTTAGAAAATCCCTATTTGAACTTGATATCATTTTATTGCTAAAATGACCTCTTCCAAAAATGTGGTCAACAAATGGACCCCAATATTTGTAGTAGATTAGTAAGAATACACTACACATATTGGTGTTGACCAAATTTTTCAACATACAAGTATAAACTCGGGGTTCCAATTCATGATTTTGATTTTTTGACTTATAATTTTGTTTTGATTTTGATTGTGAATGACATGTACATGTATACCTATCTTTGCTTTGGAGTGTGATTCATTCCTAGAAACTTAACTTTCATTAAGTTATAGGATGAAGAGGAATGCTATTAGGAGTAGTACCAAAAAATGGTCTAACCCTAATGTAATCATTATGCTCAAGGAAGATGCCTTCAGGGGACTTACTCTTACTTGAGAATAGTGGTGATCCATGTGTTTAGCTAATAAGATGGGGTCGTTAAGGGCATGATCCATCCTAGTTAGCTGAAGAGAGGAGAGGGGTCTTTAAAGACATGATCCAATCCTCAAAAGTTATGTCGGGGAGAAGAGGCTTGAAATGCTTGATCATAATCCACAACACATTGACTACTAAACATGGGTCAAATGGACTTAATCCTATTTAAGTAGTCCAAAAAAAATGGGGCCTTCAATGGATTGATTTTATTTCTTAATTCTTCGAATAGGAAGCCAATTGGGGACTTATTCTTGGGAAGGATGCCGACTAAGGGACTTATTGTTAGATGATTAGAAAGAATGCTGACTAGGGACTTATATTTTTATGGCTATTAGAAAGGAGTGATAAAGACTTGATCCAATCTAACTCGCTTGTGTAACATGAAGGGGCCTTGATGACTTAATCCAATCATGTACACAAAGGTATGATGCTGACTAGGGACTTACTCCTAGATGATTAGAAAGAATGCCAATTGGGGACTTATGTCATTCTAGCTATTAGAAATGGGTCATAAAGACTTGATCCAATCTAACGTGCTTGTGTAACATGAAAGGGACCTTGATGGCTTGATCCAATCATATACAAAAAGTAGGATTCCAACTGAGGACCTACTCCTAGATGATTAGAAAGAATGCTGACTGGGGACTTATATCTTTCTGGCTATTAGAAAGGGGTCATAAAGACTTGGTCCAATCTAACTCGCCTGCATAACATGAAAGGGGCCTTGATGGCTTAATCCAATCATGTACACAAAGGTAGGATGGAAACTGGAGACTTACTCCTAGATGATTAGAAAGAATGCCGACTAGGGACTTATATCTTTTTAGTTATTAGAAAAAGGTCATAAAGACTTGATCCAATCTAACTCGCCTGTGTAACATGAAAGGGGCCTTGATGGCTTGATCAAATCATGTAAACAAAGGTAGGATGGAGACTAGGGACTTACTCCTAGATGATTAGATAGAATACTGACTAGGGACTTATATCTTTCTGGCTTTTAGAAAGGGGTCATAAAGGCTTGATCCAATCTAACTTGCCAGTGTAACATGAAAAGGGCCTTGATGGCTTGATCAAATCATGTACACAAAAGTAGGAATGGTGCCGTGAAGGGCTTGCCCCAAACCTATGGGAATGGTGCACGAAGGCTTACTCCAAACCTAAAAGGGTATGAGAAAGGTGCCATAAAGGGCTTACTCCTATCTCAAGTCATGCATAGGAAAGGTGCCATAATGGGATTGATCCTATCCTACAGGTGATATGGATGAGGAAAAGGAGTTAAAATAACTTAATTCCTAATATTCAAAAGTTTTGACAAATAAGAAAGAATCTAATGCACTCAATCCTTACATAATTAGTCTAACATGAAGGGTGATAAAAGTTCATTTTCAAATACATTTACGAATGAGTTTACAACAGTCTAGATAAATGATACAAATTGAAGCAAAAGCAATAAAGAGAAATAAGCTTTTATTTTATTGATTTTTATTTGGAAACAAGTTACAAGTTACACATAATATTTCTTTAGGTAATGTCCATTGATAGGTGGTATTGGACTTTCACCATCACAGGTAATAAGTTGGTAAGAACCTCCTTCATAAGCTTTTTCCACTACAAATAAAATGGTCCTTCCCATGTTGGCTCGAATTTGTTGTCAATTATTCAATGAAAGAACCAAGACCAAGTCTCCTACTTGGAAAGTTCTAGGATGAACTAATCTATCATGTACCTGAACCATACGTGATTTGTACAATTCAAGGTCTTTTGTGCTTTCAATCATTTTCTTGCAAGATTATCTAGTTCATCCAAGCGAATCTTATGATTTTGATCTACTGTAACATTATATTAACAACTATTCTTAATGAAGGAAATTGCACTTCTAATGGAAGAATCACTTCAGTCCCAAAAACCATAGCATATAGTGAAGACTGAGTTGGTGTCCTATATATGGTCCGATAGGCCCATAAGGCTTTAACCAACTTTTCATGCCATTGGCGCTTATTTTCATCAAGTATCTTTTTTTAGAATTCTTACCAATGTTTTATTAAATGCCTCAGCCAATCCATTCACCCTAGGGTAATAGATGGTCGAGTATCTCTTGTTAATTTTATGTCTAGCTACAAAGTGATTTATTTTCGTGGATATAAAGGATGAACCATTATTGGATATGATTCAGCGAGGAATGCCAAATCGATATATCATATTTTCCTGAAAAAATTTCAACACATGATATGCTTTAACTTGTTTCAGTGGTACTGCTTCAGCCCATTCGAAAAAATAATCCGTTGTAGCTAAAATAAAATGATGTCCTTTCGATGAAGGAGGATCAATAGGCCCTATGTTGTTGGTACCCTAACTCTCAAAAGGCCAGAAAGAAACTGTAGGGTGTAATACATTGGGTGGTTGATGTAATACCACACCATGTACTTGGCACTGATGATAATAGCGTGCAACCTCCATGTAGTCATTTTGTATCGATGGCCAATAATACCCAAGTCTCTCAATTTTTATTTTTATTTTGGGCCCAGATTGATGTGCTCCACACAATCCAGAGTGTATCTCAATCACAACCAAATGGGCTTTCAGTTTGTCTAAATAATGGAGCCATATTTGATTGAATGACCTACGATATAAAGCATTATTGATTAATGCATAAGATAAAGCACGTTTCTTTATTTGATTTTATTTTTTCAAGAAGCCTCCCCTTACTTAAATAGTCAATAAATAGTTGCCTCTAATCACATTCTATATGACCTTCAATAAGAGCGGCTATCCTTTGTATTTCTTCTTGCCTATTAATGTAGTCTAAATCTATAGGAGATTAAACCTGTTGATTTTGAACTTCTATAGAAATTGATTCTTTTTCTAGGCATATGACTTATTTGGCTAATTTAACCAAAGCATCTGCTATTGAATTCTCTTGGTGAGATATTCTACATAGCGATACATATGGAATCTTTTCAAGTAATTTCATTGTATATTGATGATAATTGAAGAGATTTGGATGCAAAACCTTATAGATTCTAATAACTAACTAGGAATCCCCAAACAATTTTATATTTTAAATTTCCATAAGGATTTCCAACTCTATACCAGTAATAAGAGCTTCATATTCAGCTTCATGGTTTGTATAAGGCTCAGCCAAATGATATGAATATCTCATCATTTCTTTTTTTCTGAGGTTATAAAGATTAACCCAATTTCTGCCTTCCTTGGGATAGATGAGTTTGATTCTTTATGTCTTCTTGATGATGAAGGGCCATCAAAGTATAATTCCCTGGTAGCACCTGGTTCACCTACTAATGTTATGATCTATTCATCTTGGAGATCATCATTTAAAGGAGACCCTTCAAGTATAGGGTGTGCTGCTAGGAAATCTGCCACTATTTGTCCTTTGATTGACCATCATGCTAAATGCTTAGACAGTGTTGGACGGGTCATGAGATATTGCAAAGAATTCACCCTTGAAATCAGGTTGGCCTTATGAGAAAGCATATAATGCCTCAGTTTTTGAGTAGTAAAAATTAAGGCTAAGCAATGTCTCTCAATAGGAGGATAATTCTTTTTCATTGGGATAAGCCTCTGACTTAGATAATAAAGAGTAGTTTCCTTCCCTTCATCATTTGTTTGAGCTAATAAAGCCCCAATAGATTCATCCATAGCTACAGTATAGAGAGTTAATGGCTTTCCCGAAATCATGGAAGCCAAAATAGGAGGATTCATTAAATATTACTTTAGGTTTTTGAAGATACCTTAGCATTTTTCATCCCAAATAAATTTGGAATCTTTCTTCAGTAATGTTGTAAAAGGTTGACACCTTCTAGATAAATTTGATATGAATCTACTTAGGTATGCAAGCCTTCCCTAGAATGATCTTAACTGTGTAAGACTTCTAGGTGGCAAAATTTCTATAATAACTTCTATCTTTTTGGGATAAATTTCTATCCCACGATTCCGCACTACAAACCCTAAGAATTTCCATGAAGTCACTCTAAAGGCACACTTCAGAGGATTCATGTTTAAGTTATAGTCACACAATCATTGAAAAATGACCCATAAATCATAAAATTAATCTTATTTTAGTTTTCTTTTAATGACTAAATCACCGATATAACATTCAACTTGATTATGAATCAAGTCATTGAATATTCTAGTCATAGTACTTTAATAAGTAGTTCCAGCATTTTTGAGACCAAATGGCATGACCGTGTAATAGAAAATCCCTATTGGAGTTAAATGTCTTTATGCTTTTCATCTTGGGGACATCTTAATTTGATTATAACCAGATGATCCATCCATAAATGAAAAGATCTCATGCAAGGAGGCTATGTTGACCATGAGTTGAGGTATAGGAAAAGGGAACTCATCTTTCGGGCAAGCCTTGTTTAGGTCTCAAGTCAACAAATGCATATTTAACCATTTTTTCTTCTTTCGAACTATATTTGGCTACCCAATTAGGGTATTATTCTTCTCGTATAATGCCAAATTCAATTAGTTTCTTTATTTCAATGATCACTAGTTGTTCTACTTCTAGGCGCATCCGCTTAGAAGCTTGCTTTACTAGGATAACATCATATTTAATTCCTAGTTTATTTACAGCCACATCCTAGGATAAATCTAGCATTTCATCATTACTCCAGGCAAATAAATCTTTATACTCAAAGACTTAAGTGATTAACTCTTCATAATCTTTTGAACCCAGCAAAGAGCTAATAAAAGTCAATTTTGGGTTCTCAGGAGTTCCTAGGTTAACCTCCTTTAATTCATCTATAGTAGATTTTATCTCTTCCTCATATTTAGGAGGTGCATTCTGAAGTGAATCATCTTTGGATTCCTCCATGGTTTTTATGAATGAATCTTCTGGAAGATTAGATGAGACTTCAAAGAGTTGATCTATTTGATGATTATTTATCATTAAATAATGGTATGTATCGTCAAATGATTCAACAATACCAAACCCAATGCCAGCTTTGGATTGGAAATTTCTATGTTTTTGATTCCATAAGCTCTCCATGCATTGGGCTTTATCTTTAGGCCAAACATTTGTGATAAAAACATGTTTCACATAATTCTTTCACATAATTCTTTAGGCCAAACATTTACTTTATTTTTTATTTATTTTAGTTTATTTTATTTTTTATTTTTATTTAGTTTAGTTTATTTATTTTAGGTTAATTTATTTTATTTTAGTTTATTATTTTAGTTTATTTGTTAGGTTTAGATTTAGGCTTAGGTTTATTTTTTTTAGTTGAGTTTTATTTTAATTTTATTTTTCAGGTTTAGGTTTTATTTTTTAGTTTTAGGTTTAGGTTTAGGTCTTTATTTTATTTTTTTAGGTTTTCATTTTAGATTTATTTTTAGGTTTTTTTAGTTGAGGTTTAAGTTTATTTTTAGTTTATTCTATTTTATTTATTTAGGTTTAGGTTTAATTTATTTTAGTTTAGTTTATTTTAGTTTAGGTTTAGGTTTATTTTATTTTGTATATATTAAATTTCTTTTATGTTTAGGTTTTTTTTGTTTAAAATTTAGGTTTTATTTTATATTTATATTTAGATTTTATTTTAATGTTTATTTCTTAGGTTTAGGTTTTTATTTAGTTTTTATATAATTTTATTTTAGGTTTAATTTATTTTTTTACATTTATTTTTTTATTTATTTCTTTTATTCTTAAGTTTATCTTATTTTTATAGTTTAGTTTAAGTTTTTATTTATTTTATTTTAAATTTTTTTAATAGTTTATTTTATTTTTTTTTAGGTTTAGGTTTAGGTTTTAGTTTAGTTTTTATTTTTTTATTTTTTTTATATTTTTAGGTTTAGGTTTATTTATTTATTTATTTTATTTTTAGGTTTTATTTAGTTTAGGTTTAAGTTCTTTATTTTTTAGGGTTTAGGGTTTATTATTTTAGGATTTAGGGTTTTAGAGTTTAGGGTTTAAGGTTAGGGTTTAAGGTTTAAGTTTTAGGGTTTATTGTTTGCTTTATTTAGGGTTTAGGTTTAGGGTTTAAGGAGTTTAGAAAAAAAGGTTATCTTAGGGTTTATGGTTAGTTTAGGATTTAGGGTTTAAACCATAGGTTTTAGGTTTTTTAGGGTTTAGGGTTAGTTTATGTTTTAGGGTTTAAGGTTTTTTAGTGTTTAGGGTTTAGGATTCTAGATTTATGGTTTAGGGTTTAGTGTTTACGATTTAGGGTTTTCAGGTTTATGTTTTTTTAATTTAGGGTTTAGGATTAGGGTTTAGGATTTCTTAGGTTTTAGGGTTTACAATTTAGGATTTAGGGTTCATGTTTTTTTCAAATTAAGTAAACCATTAGGTTTTGGTTTATTTCATTTATTTTTTATTTATTTTTGTTTATTTTTCTATTTAGTTCTGTTTATTTATTTTAGGTTTATTTATTTTTGTTTAGTTTTTTATTTTAGTTTATTTTTTTAGGTTTTGGTTTAGCTTTATGTTTGTTTTTTAGTTGACTTTTATTTTTATTTTATTTTTTTTAGGTTAGGTTTATTTTTTATTTTTAGGTTTAGGTTTAGGTTTTTATTTTATTTTTTTAAGTTTAGGTTCTAGGTTTATTTTTAGGTTTTATTTTTTAGTTTAAGTTTAGGTTTATTTTGAGCTTATTTTATTTTATTTAGTTTAGGTTTTATTTATTTTAGTAAGGTTTAGGTTTATTTTATTTTGTATGTTTTATTGTTATTGTATGTTTAGGTTTTTTTTTTTAGTTTAGGATTTTTGTTTTAATTTTTATTTATTTTTAGGTTTTATTTTAAGGTTTTATTTTTTAGGTTTAGGTTTTTATTTTGTTTTTATTTATATTATTTTAGGTTTATTTTATTTTTATTTTACGATAATTTTTTATTTTATTTAGGTCTTTTAGTCTTAGGTTTATTTTATTTTTTTAGTTTAGTTTAGGTTTTTATTTATTTTATTTTATTTTATTTTTATTAGTTTATTTTTAAATTTTTAGTTTTAGGTTTAGGTTTTATTTTAAATTTTTTCTATTATTATTATTATTTTGTATTTATGTTTAGATTTATTTATTTATTTTATTTTTAGGTTTTATTTAGTTTAGGTTTATGTTTTTTGGTTTTTAGGGTTTAGGGTTTAGGGTTTAGGTTTTAGGATTTAGCATTTTAGAGTTTATGGCTTAGGGTTAGGGTTTAGGGTTTAAGGTTTACGGTTTAGTGTTTGGGCTTTAGGGTTTAAGGTTTTTAGGGTTTTGGGTTAGCTTAGGGTTTATGGTTAGTTTAGGGTTTAGGCTTTAGGCTATTGGGTTTATGGTTTTTAGGAATTAGGGTTTAGGGTTTAGGGTTAGTTTAGGGTTTAGGGTTAGAGTTTAGGTTTTAGGGTTTAAGGTTTAGGGTTTAGGGTTTAGGGTTTAGGGTTTAGGTTTAGGGTTTATGATTTAGGGTTTAGGGTTTAGTTTTTCTATTAAATTAATAATCAATTGGTTTAGGTTTATTTAGTTTCTTTTATTTTATTTATTTTTGTTTAGGTTTATCTTTATTTTTATTTAGTTTATTTTATTTATTTTACGTTTAATTATTTTAGTTTAGGTTTTTAATTTTAGTTATTTTGTAGGTTTATCTTTAGGTTTATGTTTATTTTTTAATTTAGTTTTATTTTTATTTTTTATTTTTAGGTTTAGGTTTAGGTATTTATTTTATTTAGGTTTTTTTATTATTTTTATTTTAGTTTAGGTTTTTATTTTAGTTTATTTTATTTTAGTTTAGTTTTTATTTTTTTAGTTTATTTTTATTTTTTATTAGTTTAGTTTATTATTTTATTTTATTTTAGTTTATTTTTTATTTATTTTATTTTTTTTTAGTTTATTTAGGTTTATTTTATTTTATTTATTTTTTATTTTATTTAGGTTTAAGTTTTTTATTTATTTTATTTTTAGGTTTATATTTTATTTTGTTTAGGTTTATTATTTTTTTAGGTTTATTTTATTTGGGTTTAGGTTTTATTTTAGGTTTTAGGGTTTATTTAATTTAGGGTTTAGGTTTTAGTTTAGGTTTAGGTTTTGGTTTTTTTTTAATAGAGAACAATTGATTCAACATTTCTTTTTTATTATTTCATCAACCAAGTGACAAACTAGGAGCGAGGTAATCAAATGACCTTTAGGGAAACATCATGTTTGGATGTCTAGACTTTATACCCATTACTATTCAATCTTATATAAGTAAACACATGAATAAAGGAAAGAAAACTCAATATTCATACACTTAAGCTATAAGCACATGCATTTCTTATGTATTTATAACTATCATCAAAACACATATTATTATTCATTTATAAGCTTTTAAAAATTACATTTGGATTTAATAGTGATAATAGACATGTAAATATTAAATTAAATCAACACATGCAAGCTTACATAAAGGAAATCCATTTTATTTTACTTATTTTTGAAAAGTTGGATGCATGAATTCAAATGACATACCAAATTTAACCCTAAATGGTTTAGAGTTTAGGGTTTTGGTTTTAGGTTTTAGGGTTTAGTGTTTATGATTAGGGTTTAGGGTTTATGGTTTAGGCTTTAGGCTTTAGGGTTTAGGGTTTTCAGGGTTTAGGGTAAAGGGTTTAGGGTTAGTTTAGGGTTTAGGATTTAGGGCTTAGGCTTTATGTTTTAAGATTTTTAGGGTTTAGGGTTAGTTTAGGGATTAAGGTTTGGGATTATAAGGTTTAGGCTTTAGGCTTTAAACTTTAGGGTTAGGAGTTTAAGGTTGGATTTAGGGTTTAGTTTTTAGTTTAAGTAAAGTGTTTAGTTAGGATTAGGTTTAAAGGTTTAGGTTTAGGTTTAAGGGTTTAGGTTTAGGATATTGATTTAGTTAGGATTTAAAGGTTTAGGTTTAGGTTTAGGGTTTGTTTTTTATTTATTTAGTTTATTTTATTTTTTTATTTTTTTTAGGTTTTCTTTATTTTTATTTAATGTAGCTTATTTCTTTTAGGTTTATTCATTTTACTTTAGGTTTTTTATTTTAGTTTATTTTTTAGGTTTAGGTTTAGGTTATGTTTATGTTTTTAGTTTTATTTTTTTTTATTTTCTAGGTTTAGGTTTAATTTTTTTATTTTAAGTTAAGGTTTAGCTTTTTTAATTTATTTTCTTAGGTTTAGGTTTAGGTTTTTTATTTTAGTTTATTTTAGTTGAGGTTTAGGTTTATTTTAGTTTATTTTATTTTATTTAGTTTAGGGTTTGGTTTAGTTTATTTTAGGTTTGGGTTTATTTATTTTAGTTTAGGTTTAGGTTTATTTTATTTTATTTATTTTAGGTTTAGGTTTTTTTTTAGTTTACGGTTTAGGTTTTATTTTTTTATTTATTTTTAGGTTTATTTTTAGGTTTTATTTTATTTTATTTTTATTTTACCTTTGGGTATTTTATTTTTAGGTTTATTTTATTTTTTTATTTAGTTTAGGTTTTTATTTTTTTGAGTTTAGTTTATTTTTATTTTCTATTTTTTATTTTATTTTTAGGTTTAAGATTTAGTTTAAGTTTTGGATTAGGTTTAGGTTTTAGTTTAGGTTTTTTTTTATATTATTTTTTTACATAGGTTTAGGTTTTTTTATTTAATTTATTTTAGATTTTACTTGGTTTAGTTTTAGGTTTTAAGGTGTTTAGGGTTTGGGGTCTAGGGTTTACGGTTTAGGGTTTAGGGTTTAGGGTTTGGGGTTTAGGTCTTAGGGTTTAGGGTTGTAGGTTTTAAGGTTTACGGTTTAGGGTTTAAATTTTAGGTTATAGGGTTTAGGGTTTAGGTTCAGCTTAGTGTTTAAAGTTTAGGGTTTCAAAGTTTAGGGTTTAGGGCATAGGGTTTAGGGTTTTAGTTTTAGGATTAGGGTTTATGGTTTAGGATTATGGTTTTAGGGTTTAGAGCTTAGGTTTAGGGTTTATGGTTTAGGGTTTAAGGTTTTAGGGATTAGGGTTTAGGGTTTATAGTTAGTTTTAGGGTTTAGGTTTTAGGGTTTAGTGTTGTAAGTTTAGGGTTTAGGGTTTAGGGTAGTTTTAGGGTTTAGCGTTTAGGGTTAGGGTTAATTTTTTTTAAATTAAGTAAACTAGTAGGTTTATGTTTATTTAGTAATCTTTTATTTATTTTAATTTATTTTATTTTTTTTATTTTAATGTTTATTTTTATTTAAGTTTTTATTTATTTATTTTTTATTTTATTATAGGTTTTTTGTTTAGGTTTTGTTTTTTTTAATTAGGTTTTTAATTTTTTTAGTTTAATTTAGGGTTTAATTTATTTTAAGGTTTTGGGTTTTGGGTTAGTTTTAGGGTTTAGGGTTTAGGGTTGTAGGTTTAGGGTTTAGGGTTTAGTGTTTAGATTTTTTTTAAAATTAAGAGAACCGGTAGTTTAAGGTTTATTTAGTTTATTTTTTATTTATTTTAGTTTATTTAACTTTTTATTTTTATTTAGGTTTATTTTTTATTTTTATTTAGTTTAATTTATTTATTTTAGTTTAGGTTTTTTATTTTAGTTTAGTTTTTAGGTTTAGGTTTATGTTTATTTTTTAGTTTAGTTTAGTTTTTATTTTATCTTTTAGGTTTAGGATTTTTTTATTTTTAGGTTTAGGTTTTTATTTTCTTTTTGTAGGTTTAGGTTATAAGTATTTACTTAAGGTTTATTTTTAGGTTTTATTTTTTAGTTTAGGTTTAGGTTTATTTTTAGTTTATTTTACTTTATTTAGTTTAGGGTTTAGGTTTAGTTTATTTTAAGTATACATTTAGGTTTAATTTATTTTTGTTTATTTAATTTTAGATTAAGTTTAGATCTATTTTATTTTGTTTATTTTAGGTTCAAGTTTTTTTTAATTTATGGTTTAGATTTTATTTTTTATTTATTTTTTGGTTTATTTTTTTAGGTTTAAGTTTTTATTTAGTATTTATTTTATTTAGGTTTTTAATTTTTTAAGTTTATTTTATTTTTTTTAGTTTAATTAAGGTTTTTATTTATTTTATTTTAGTTTAGTTTTTATTTTTTATATTATTTTATTTTGGTTTAGGTTTAGGTTTAGGTTTAGGTTTTAGTTTAGGTTTTTATTTTATTTTATTATTTTATTTTATTTAGGTTTAAAAATTTTTATTTATTTTATTTTTATGTTCTATTTACTTTAGGTTTAGCTTTTTAGGTTTTTAGGGCTTAGGGTTTAGGGTTTTGGATTTTGGGTTTTGGGTTTGGGGTTTAAGATTAAGGGTCTAGGGTTGTAGGTTTTAGGGTTTAGGGTTTAAGGCATAGGGTTTATTTAGGGTTTTAGGGTTTATGGTTTAGGGTTTAGGGTTTAGTGTTTCAGGGTTTAGGGTTTAAGTTTTATGGTTTAGGGTTTAGGGTTTAGGTCTAGGGTTTCTTTAATTTATTTTTTTTAAATTAAGTAAACTAATAGGTTTAGGTTTATTTAGGTTATTTTTTTATTTAATTTTTTTAAATTTTAGTTATGTTTATTTTTATTTTTATTTTTATTTAATTTTTATTTAGGTTTATTTTATTTTTATTTTAGGTTTTTTTTATTTTATGTTTATTTTATTTTCATTTTAAGTTTAGGTTTTATTTTATTCAGGTTTTTTATTTTTTTTAGTTTAGTTTATGTTTTTATTTAATTTAATTTAGTTTAGTTTTATTTTTTATTTTATTTTATTTTTTATTTAGGTTTTAGTTTATGTTTTTATTTTATTTTTTTATTTTGGTTTAAGTTTTTTTATTTATTTTATTTTAGATTTTTTTTAGTTTAGGTTTAGGTTTTTAGCTCTTTAGGGTTTAGGGTTTATTTACGGTTTAGGGTTTAGGGTTTAGTGTTTAGGGTTTAGGGTTAAGGGTTTAGGGTTTAGGGTTTAGGTTTTAGGGTTTAGGTGTTTGGTTTTAAGGTTTAGGGTTTAGGGTTTAGGATTTAGGGTTTAGGGTTTAGGGTTTTAGGGTTTAGGGTTTGGGTTTAGGGTTTAGGGTTTAAAGTTTAGGGTTTAGGGGTTTAGGGTTTAGGTTTGTAGGTTTAAGGTTTAGGGTTTAGGGTTAGCGTTTATTTTTAATTTTTTTAAATTTTTTTATTTAGGATTTAGGGTTTAGGGTTAGTTTAAGTTTTAGGGTTTTTTTAAAAAAAATTAAGAAAACCGGTAGGTTTAGGTTTATTTGGTTTATTTAGTTTATTTTTTATTTATTTTAGTTTATTTTTTTATTTAGGTTTATTTTTTATTTTTATTTAGTTTAGTTTATTTATTTTAGTTTATTAATTTTTGTTTAGGTTTTTTATTTTAGATTTAAGTTTAGGTTTGTTTTTATTTTTTAGTTTAGTTTTATATTTTTTATTTTTTTTAGGTTTACGCTTTATTTTTATTTAGGTTTAGGTTTTATTTTATTTTTTATCTTTAGGTTTTAGGTTTTTATTTTATATTTATTTTTATGGTTTATTTTTTAGTTTAGGTTTAGGTTTAATTTTAGTTAATTTTATATTATTTTGTTTAGGGTTTAGGTTTAGTTTATTTTAGGTTTAGGTTTTATTTGTTTTAGTATATTTTATTTTAATTTAGGTTTAGGTTTATTTAATTTTTATTTTTGGTTTAGTTTTTTTTTTAGTTTAGGGTTTATGTTTAATTTTTTATTTATTTTTAGGTTTTATTTTTAGGTTTATTATTTATGTTTAGATTTTTGTTTATTTTTTATTTTATTTTATTTTAGGTTTATTTTATTTTTGTTTTAGGTTTAGGTTTTACGTTATCTTGGTTTTTCAATTTTTAGTTTAGTTTAGTTTTTTATTTATTTTATTTTAGTTTAGTTTTTTTTTTATTTTATTTTCTATTTAGGTTTAGGTTTAGGTTTAGATTTTGGTTTAAGTTTTAGTTTATGTCTTATTTTATTTTATTTTGGTTTAGGTTTATTTATTTATTTTATTTTTAGGTTTTATTTAATTTAGGTTTAGGTTTTTAGCTTGTTAGGGTTTAGGGTTGAAGGTTTGTTTAGGGTTTAGGGTTTAGGGTTTAGGGTTTGGGATTTAGGTTTTAGGGTTTAGGGTTTAGGGTTTAGAGGTTAGAGGTTATGGCTTATGGTTTTGGGATTTAGGGTTTTGGGTTTTGGGTTTATGGTTTAGTGTTTAGGGTTTAGGGTTTAAGGTTTAGGGTTTAGGGTTTTTAGTGTTTAGGGTTTAGGGTTTAGGGTTGTGGTTTTTGGTTTATGGTTCATGTTTTAGTTTAGGGTTTAGGCGATTTGTTTTTATTTTTTTTAACAGAGAAGAAATTCAGGTTCAACATTTATTCTTTTTGATTCCATTAACTAAGTAACACACCAAGTTTTCTAAGACACAAGTGACAACATAGTTTGAAAATGAGCACGCATAAAGCAAATCAAAAACCCTAGATAACTAGAACATGCCATAAAGACAGTTCCAGTAGCGGTCAGTTAGGTTCTTAGTTTCTCTTATTCCCATTAGAACCACCTCAACCTCTCGAGTAGCTAGATCCACCATCATATCCCTGATCTCTCCCTCTGCCACCACCACGATTGTAACCTCTGTCACTCCTTTCGCTTTCATAACCACCATTGCTTCGACCACCACCTCAGTATCCACCAACACCTCTAGATCCCCCACCACCATTATGATAACTGTCACCTTCGCCTTCGTCTACATCGTCAGATATAGACTAAGCCTGGTTAACAATGATGTTCCTGCCGTCAAAGTTCTATCCATTGTTAGGGTTTAGGTTTAGGTTTATTAGGTTTTAAGGTTTATGTAGAGATTCTAAGAAAGCAATATATGATGCAAAAAATTTGGCTTTTAGTGATTTATACAATAGATTAGATACCAAAGAAGGTGAAAGATGTATGTATAAGTTAGCCAACCGAAGAGATAGGAGAAGTAAAGACATAGTTCAAGTGAGGGGTATTAAGGATGAAAATAATAAAGTAATTTTCTTAGAAAAAGATATTGAAAATAGGTGGATGAGGTATTTTAATAAACTTTTCAATGAAGGATCTGTACGATTGATTTTAGCAACCTTAATACCCAAAATAAAAATAGAGTTCATTTTATCGTCATTATTAGTAAATATTCTTGAAGCTTTAAAGAAAATGAAATGTGGAAAGCGATTAGGATAATATTCCAATAGAAGTGTGGAAATGTTTAGGAGATCAAGGAATTTCTTGGCTTACAAATCTTTTAATGTTATTTTAAAGACTAAAAGATGCGGATGAGTGGAGAAAGAGTTTGTTGGTTCCTATATTTAAGAATAAAGGTAATGCACAAGAGTGTGCAAATTATAGAGGAATTAAGTTAATGTGCCATACATTAAAATTATGGGAGAGAGTAATTGAGCATAGGTTACGATGTGATACAGAAGTTTCTCACAATCAGTTTAGTTTCATGCCAGGTAGATCTACTATGGATGCTATACATTTGTTAAGAGGTTTGATGGAGAAGCATAGAGAAAATATGAAGGATCTACATATGATATTTATTGATTTAGAGAAAGCTTATGATAAAGTCTCAAGAGATGTTCTTTGGAGAGTTTTAGAGAAAGAAGTTAATATTGGTTATATTCAAGTCATTAAGGATATGAATACTAGACTTACTTGTGTCCAAACATAAGGAGGATTGAAAAATATTTTCCTATTTTTGGATTACATCAAGGATCAACATTAATTATCTTTTTTTTAGTTATGGATGTTCTTATGAGGCATTTACAAGAAGATGTACCTTGGTGTATGCTTTTTGACATTCTTCTTGTTGATAAGACTAGAGGGAGTCCAGAAACTTGAATTATGGAGGTCAACTTTAGAGTCTAAAGGTTTTCGTTTAAGTAGATCTAAAGCGAATATATGGAGTGTAAGTTTAGTTGTAGAAGTTTTATTGGTAGTGTGACTTTAGGTAATCAAGTCATTAATAAGAGTGGCGATTGGATATTTAGGCTCTATTGTTCAAAATGATGGTGAAATAGATGGAGATGTTATTAGTAGAATTCAAGTTGGATGGTTGTAGTGGAGGAATGAATCTGGCCTATTATATGATAGAAAAGTTCCACTTAAACTTAAGAGAAAATTTTATAAGATGGTGGTAAGACCTGCAATGACTTATGGTACAAAATGTTGGCCAATAAAAGAGAAACATAAGACTAAGTTAAGTGTTACAGAGATGAGGATGCTCAGGTGGATGAATGGCTTTACCCATAGAGATAGAATGCAAAATGAGTATGTTAGGAAAAAGTTGGAGACTCAGTGGTAGATAAGATTAGGGAGAGTTAGATGGTTTGGCCACATAAGCGTCGTAGTCGATGAAGATTAGGAGAGTAGATGCATTAGATTTGCCTTATGTTAAGAAAGGTAGAGGTAGACCTAAAAGACTTGGTTAAGATGTATAAAAAAATCTTAGTATACCTGAATTAAATGAGAATTTGACATAATAGACCTGATGGAGATGAAGGATTCATGTACGGCTAGTGGGATTAAAACTTATTGTTGTTATTTATTGTTATTGTTGTTAGTAGTAGGTTTTAGGTTTTAGGTTTTAGTGTTTAGGTTTTAAGTTTAGGGTTTAGGTTTTATGGTTTTTTATAGTTTAGGTTTAGGGTTTAGGTTAGAATTTTGTTTAGGGTTTAGTGTTTAGGCTTTAGGTTTTAGGTTTTAAGTTTAAGTTTAGGTTTTAGTTTAGTGCAGGTTTAGATTAGTTAAGTTTAGGTTTAAGTTTAGTTTAGGGTTTTAGGTTTTAGGTTTAGGGTTTAGTTTAAGGTTAGTGTAGTTTAAGGTTTAAGTTTTAGGTTTATAGTTTAGTTTAAGGTTTGGGTTAGGTTTAGTTTAGTTTAAACTTTAGTTTAAGGTTTTAGGTTTAGGTTTTAGGTTTAGGGTTTTAGTAGGTTTAGTGTTTTAGGTTTAGAGTTTAGTTTAGGTTAACTTAGTTTAGGTTAGGTTAGGTTTAGGTTTAGGGGTTTAGTTTAGGGTTTAGGTTTGGTTTAGGTTTAGGTTAGGGTTAGGGTTTAGGGTTGGGTTTGGGTTGAGTTTAGGGTTTTGGAAAAACTTAAAATGTCATTACCATAAAAGGAAAAGATACAATGTTCTTAAAAGGCGTTAAGCACAAAATTCTACCGCTCATAGAGCTACAAGAAACCTAAAGAGCTAATCACTCAAAAGAAAACAAAAGAGCAAAAACATCAACTAAAAAGTATGAGAGCAAAATGAAACAGTAAAACTAAACAAAGCATAAAAACATAATAGGTTGAGTCAGCAGCAGTTCATGATTCCTTTGAGAAAGGAAGATAAGCAAGCTCCACAGTAACAACAATAAAGATGACTAAGAAATGACCAGGCCTTCAGTAAAGTTCCAACCTATGAGAGAATTTTGCAAAAAACACTACCAAAGCAAAAGTATAGCTAAAATGATAAGGATAAAGAGAGCAAAAGGAGAGCTGAGAAAGAAAAGGCTTAGGCTCAGTTAATATCATCTCAAGGGGCAACAATACATATGAGCACCTAAACTTCATAAGGGTTACAATCATATGTAAAGCTACCAAGGAAAGAGAAGGAACATCAAATATAGCCAATATACATACCAACAACCATCCAAGGCTAACAGTCCATAGTGACCTAGTCCTACACTAAATAAATAGAGAAAACAAACCAATAGTGTAATCAAGTAGCCAACCACCAACTAAAACCCAGCCAATCACATAAAGCCGAACCTAGAAGTTCTGATGGGATCATTGGCCAAGCTAATGGAATCAAGCGTAACACCAAACCACCACCACATACCTTAACAAGCCAACAACTAAAACCATCACACAAAAGGAAGCCACCAACCACGAAACCAAAATCCCATTTCGGAAGGATCAAAGGTTTGGATAAAGGGATACAACAAATTGGCCAAGAAGAAGAAAAAACCCAACAAAAGAAGGATAACCAAGATTCAAGGATAACTAAAAGTCCTCCACCAGAAGCTAAGTAAAACATCCATAAGGCAACCCCCAGAGAATAACCCATCATTAGTAACCAACAAAGGAAAGATCCCCATCAGCCAAGGAAAAGAAAAAAAACTAGTAAAACAACACATAATAGAGAAACAACAAACCAATCCAACTAGCCAACATAGCCTCCTAGCCAACCACCACAGTAGCAGAAAATCTAAGTCAATGTAAAGTCAAACAACCACCATCAAGCCAAAATCACCCAAGATGGCCAAGAGAATAATAGCCACCAAAAATCCCTCAACCAGCCAACCTAGAGCCGTTGTAGCCAAGAGGGGAAGGCTAAAATAGGAAGAGGATAAAACCAAAACCAAAAGAAATAAAATAAAATCAGCAAAACTGACTACCAAGCCACATTCAACAAGACAGAGAAAGTAATAGCCAAACAAAAACCTCCACATTTCCAAAATGAGGCCAGAGCTAAACCACCAACTGTCACCCATATATGTCACCAACAGAAAGAAAAAAAAATCCAAAATAGTCAATTAGCCAACTAACCTAACCAGCCAACATTGCTAGTCAACCCAGCCAGCCAACAAAATCACCAATTCAACCACCACAATAGCAGATCCAAAATAGGTAAGTGAGCAACTAGCCTCAAAATGAGGCAAAACCCATACATGAGGAAAACCCAATAGCAGATAAAGCCACAACCCAAAAGGTGGTTATCAAAAATAGCCAAGGAAAAATGTTGTAAAACCCATCCAGCAAACAAGCACCAGCTAAAAATAAAATCAACTCAAGTTGCAATGATAATAACCACCAAGGAGTAAACACTAAAAAAAAATAAAGGTCAAAAGTAACAACCAGCTCAAAGTATGAAAATAAGAAAATAACCACAACCCAAAAAGGGTTTAATAAAAGGCAAACAAAAGCTAAAGCTCATAAAAAAATAACATAAAAGAAACCAAGCCAATAAATTATAATCTGAGATAAGGCAATCCAGTATTACACAAATTAATCAAGCTCTTAATAGTTTAGGAAACATTTGGTTGTTGATAAAGTGAACTCAGTTAAGTTTAAATCAAGAAATAGCCAGGCATTACCTTCACGAAGGATGTGGGGAATTTTAAAACAAACTTGAAAAAGAAGATTTTTTGTATGATTAAGGAGATAAAATAATTCAACATTCCTATTTCTACTAAAATTAAGCATGTCAAAAGGCAAGAGAGCATCAACTTCAAACCAGATCCAAGGAAAACCTCTATTCAAACAAGTTTCAATAGCTTTATTAACAAAAATAACAGAACATGCTTTGAGAGGATAGGTAAAAATGACAATACCTTTAGAGGATACCACACCATAGCCATATTTATTGGAAGCTACAAAACCATCATTATTCACTTTAATCAAGTTGTCTTTAGGTTTGATCCAATGGATAATCTTAACACATTTATAAGGGTCCAAGTTAGATGATACCCGGTTTTAGCCACAAATTTATAGCCTCTAAAATGAATGTTACTAATAAGATTGGCATTGAACAGAGCATGAAGTTTTTCTTTAGTTTTAGCCATGATCCTTTTATGGTTCATAGGAGTTCCATGATATTTAGCATCATCTCTATCCATCCAGATGAACCAGAGAAGGATAATAGTAGTTAAAACTTTGATATGACCTTTCACAATTTTTTTTGAAACAAACTTCAAGAAGTTGATATAAAGAAAGAGAACCACGAAAATAGTTGGAATTAAATAAATCATCATAACAAAACAAAAATTTAGAAGAAATAGCACCATTCACAAAAATAGGATTTACATTTTTAATATGAAAGCAACAATACCAGTTTGATGGTAAATAAAACCCTTTAGTCTAGAGCAAAGAGTCCATGGAATAAAGTTATTAAAAATCCTCTGAGCTAAAACTAAATAAAAAATGGGAATCATATTTTTCCAAAGTTTAATAAAGACATTGGAGGGGTTCTGCTTATCTCTAATAAAATTCCAAACCTCTTTAAGAACAAAATCACCATTATAAGAAAGCTTAAAAAGAATTTGATCAGGTTTGTTAGAAGAAATGGGGATATTTTTAAAATTGTCAAAAAGAAATAGGGATATAATTCTCAAGTTTACTTTCATTCCAATTGTTATTAAGCCAAAAAGAGTTAACTTTGCGACAACAGTTGAGTGGGTAGATAAAAGGGTGTCAATGGAGTAGTTGTCAGTCCAGTTGTCTTGCCAAAAAAAAGAGGTACCTGAATGGATGCCCCAAGATGTTTAGGATTCAACAACCCATTTAATGGAGCAAAGCCTTTTCCAAACTAGAGAGTCACCAACTTTATAAGCACAGATAAGAGGGTGTTTACCTTGGAAATATTTCTCCATCATAAAATTAGCCCAAAGGCTATCATTCTCTATAAAATTCCACTAGAGCTTATGAGAGAAAGAGGTGATAGCTTCACGAATAGGTTTGCAACCTAGTGCACCTTCACCCAAAGGACCAGAACATTTATGCCAAGATGTCCAATGCATTCTTTTGGTAGAGTTATTAGAGCCCCAAAAAAATTTATTAATCAAGATATCAATTCTGATGAGAGTAGCTTTAGTGGGGATTATAGTTTGAATCAAATAAAAAGGCATTGAATTGAGAGTGTTTTTAAGAATAGTGAGCCTGCCACCAAAGGAAAGTAAATGGAATTCCCAAACAAAAATTTTATTTAAATTTTTTGAATTAACTCATCAAAGAGATGGGATCATTTTGGCCTTTAAAGAGGATCACCCAAGTACTTTAGAGGTAAGTGTTGATGCTTAAAATCGTGATATGCGTATTTATTTGATTTTATTATTGGAGATATGAGAGGAAGTGATAAAATAGCTTTTTTGTTATCATTGATAGAAAGGCCACTTTCTCTACCAAATTTATTTAAAAAATACTTGAGTTGCTTGATATGATGAATAGAAGCATTGCAAAAAAATAATGAAATCATCTACAAAGCTTAAATGGGAAACAAGAAGACCACCAGAGTTCGTAGTTCATAATAGCATTGTTAAAGAATAAATCATTGATGCTCCTAGATAAGTACTCAACAATGATAGTAAATAATGTAGAAATAAAGGATCCCCTTGTCTTAAGCCATTGGAAGAGGGAAAGAAACCCAAGGCTTCCCCATTAAGCAAAATTGAAAACTAAAAATTATTTATACAATTTTTAATAAGAAAAATAAATTTATTAGAAAGCCCAAATAAATTTAGAATATGGAAAAGAAAGTCTTAAGAAATGTTATCGAAGGCTTATGTAACATCTAATTTCAAAATAATGTTGTGAGCTCTATTCTTAGCATCAAGATCATGAATTAATTCTTGGGTGATAAAATATTATCATAAATAGATCTACCTCTAACTAAACTAGTTTGGTTGAGAGAGATAATTTTATTAAGTAAAGGACTAAGCCTATTGGTTAGAATTTTGGAAATTAACTTATTGAAGAAGGTGCAAAGACTAATAGGTCTAAAATCACTCCAATAGTCCAGATTATCTTTTTTAGTTATGAGAATGATCGAAGTACTAGAAAAAAATCAAGGAAAAGGATTACCATTAAAAAAATCAACCATAGCCTCAATCAAATCATTTTTAATGATAAACCAACATTTTTGAAAATTTTGAGTAGAGAAACCCTCTCGACCAGTAATAGAATATATATTCATCGTATTAAGCACATTAGGCACGATGGTAAGCAAATTATTATCATCATTAGTAATAATAGAAAGAATCAAAAGTGATTTAGAAACAGCTTCATAAGACCAACTCTTATTAAGCATATTTCTAAAGTAATTAATGACTGATTCCTTAATATCATTATTCTTCGTAATCTAAACACCATAATCATCTTTAATTTTTTGAATATTATTTAAAGCTCTCTTTTTATTAACTTTTGCATGGAAATACCTAGTATTCTTATCACCATCCACAATATGCTTACTAGCAGCTTTTTGGTACAAGTAAGTCTCTTCCATATTTTGGAAGTTAACAAGTTTGTCTTTCACCTCAGTCAAGTCACAAACTAATTTTTCCATATCTTTAATATTAGAAAAATGGCTTTTAAAATAATGCTTGTTCCACCAACCCAGATTTTGTTTAAGTCTTTAAAGTTTAAACTAAAGTCTATTAATCCCCATAATTGAATTATCGGATGTAAATGGGCTTTCCAATTATTACAACATCAAAAAAAATTAATATGCTAAATCCGTGTCACGAAATCTAAAGGAGAGGATTTATGTAATCTATTAGAATTATCTTTAATAGAAACAAGAAGAGGATAATAATTAGACATGGTTTTACTTAAATGATCAACATAAGTAATAGGACATTGAGTAATCTAGTGAGTATTAAAAGAATTTTTTTCAAGAAGTCTAGTTTTTGCCAAGTATAATTAGAACCCTTAAATATCAATCAAATTAAAATTAAGGATCATATTGAAAAATCTTCCATGGAATGAATATTGGAAGAGTACCACTCATTCAAAAGAAAATAAAATAGTATTGAAATCACCACCAAACCTAGTTTGTTGATGAGGTAGCAAAATTCCTCAAATTATCCCAAAGAAAATTTCTACGGATCTATAACAAGATGCATAAACAAAAGAGCCTAAAACATAATATTCAACATAAGAGATTTGAGCATTGGTAACTTGTTGAAAATCATCAATAATAGAAACCTCAACAAATTTATTCTAAAAACACCAAATCTTATTACTAACATTAGAGAAAATTTTATTAAAGCTGATCATTCTAGAAACATGGTTAATTTTATTAGCATGAATAAGAGGCTCCAGAATAATAAGTAAATAAATATTATGAATGTGACAAAGATTTCTAATATGATTACAAACTGAGAGGGTACCGATCCCTCTAATATTTCAAACAAGAAATTTAAACATAAGTAAATTAAAAAGGGGTTAAGCAAAGTTTAATTAAGAGAGGAGTGAGAGGCTACAATGGATCTAGTATTTTTTGATAATTTGGGAGAGTAATTTTTTACACACTTTTTCTTTTTAGCATGATACGTTTGAAAACCATTTTTTCCTCTAGAATTGTCATCCGAGCATGATTTAGTAACATTGGTCACAAATTTAATAGAATTCCCCAAGTGTTTGGAGGAGAGTTCACCCTCTTCCAAATCCATATTAAGTTGAAAAGTAGGATTAACATGAATATTAAGATTATAAATGAGAGACAGTGACAATTTAGAACCATTTAAAGCATAAGTAGTTAAATCTAGATCATAAATGTTTTCAGCATGCTCGACATCATTTAAATCCTCATTAAAAGCTTCATTTTCATCGATCAAAGCAGACATATATGCAAAAATAGAATCAGAGGAAACATAATCATTTTCCAATAACTTTGAAAATTTATTATTCTCGCATTAGAAATATTAAAATTCAAAGAAGGAAAAAGAGATAAATCATCCTATCCATTTTGAAAATCAGTCGAATCTATATTAATAGTAGGAGTCAAAACTTACTTAACAGGATTAACCTTGATATCCAAGGAATCAACCTCAATAACAGCCTTCATACCATTCATAAGATCTGAGGATGGTTTTTGAACATAAGTAGGGATTGGTTTATGGGTAGGAACAACATTCTCTTTAGGAGGATTTCATTTTTTTTTTAAAGTGGGGATGAAGAATAAAACATTTTGAATTATCTTGATCGTGAATTTTATAGTGGGAACAAAAACTAGAAGGTTCTCCAATTTAACCTTTGAATACCTATTTTTTAGATCAATCAAACTTCCTTAGGATATTTTTTGGTTATGTCTAATTCCATGAGGATCCGAGCCCTAGAAGGGTGAGATCGCTAAGCGGTCGCTTGGTTGAGTTACAAAGGTCGACCAAATAAAATCCAGACAGTAAAAAGCACATGATGGGTAACAAAATGAATGCACATATTAGAAAGAGATAACCACACTAGGATAATAGGAGATTCCTCCTTAATGTCCAAAAGAGGTGACCAGTTCAACAATGCATTTGACAATTAAAGATGAAATAATAATGACAGGAAAAAACATGTGAATAATCCAGATCATTAGAAAGTTGTATCAGGATATGCCAAGGGTCAATAAGACCATTCAAGAAAGCACCGTAAAATTGAGATTTATGGAAATAAGAGTAGATCTGATCCAAATTTGGATAACATGAAAATTTACGAGAGAAAATTCAAATGGTTTTGCCAACTTTTCAACATCCACATGAGCACATTATGAAAAACCTAAAAGACATTAAAATGAGATTAAATTTAATCGAAACCTTACGAGCACTCTTTAAAAGATTTAGTAGAAGAAGCATTAGGGTCTCAAGCCCCAAAATGTTAGATGCCTACGAAGCATCCATAATTTGAGGTGGAGCCCAAAGAATAGAACTCACAACCATGGTCAATGATGAAGCATCATGCAAATGGGCATTCAAACCTTTGAATTGATCAAACCAAGGACTAAAACCACAAAATCCCTAGTCGAGGATGCACCACAAGAGGGATTCAAAATCTCAGAATGAGAGAAGCTTCAGAGGGGGAGAGAGGTTTAGGTTTAGGGTTGAGGGTTTAGGGTTTTTTAGGGTTTATGGTTTAGGGTTAAGGGTTTAGGATTTACGGTTTAGGGTTAAGGGTTGGAGGTCTATGGTTTAGAGTTTTAATTTTAAGGTTAGAGTTTTTATTTTAGTTTTTTTTAAGATTTAGGGTTTAGGATTTAGGGTTTACATATTTATTTTTAATTAAGTAAAATAGTAGGTTTAGGTTTGTTTAATTTATTTTTTATTTATTTTAATTTATTTTAATTTTTATTTAGATTTAAGTTTATTTTAATTTTTATTTAGTTTAGTTTAGTTTTTTTATTTTAGTTTATTTAAGTTTAATTTAAATTTTTAGTTTAATTTTATTTATTTTTATTTATTTTTATTTATTTTTTTTGGTTTAGGTTTTATATTTTATTTTTTAGGTTTATTTTTTTTATTTATTTTAGGTTTAGGTTTTATGTTTTATTTAGGTTTATTTGTAGGTTTTATTTTAGGTTTAGGTTTATTTTTAGTTTATTTTATTTTATTTAGTTTAGGTTTAGGTTTAGGTTTAGGTTTATTTATTTTAGTTTAGGTTTAGGTTTATTTTATTTTTATTTTTGGTTTAGGTTTTTTTTTAGTTTAGGTTTATGTTTAGTTTTTTATTTGTTTTTTGGTTTATTATTTAGGTTCAAGTTTTTTTTAGTTTTTATTTTATTTTATTTTAGTTTTATTTTATTTTTTATTTTAGGTTTAGCTTTTATTTATTTAGGTTTTTAATCTTTTAGTTTTGTTTAGGTTTTTATTTATTTTATTTTAGTTTGGTTTTTATTTTTTATTTTATTTTCAAATTAGTTTTAGGTTCAGGTTTAGGTTTAGGTTTAGGTTTTAGTTTATGTTTTACTTTTATTTTATTTTGGTTTAGGTGTTGTTTAGGTTTTATTTAGTTTAGGTTTAAGTTTTTAGCTCTTTAGGGTTTAGGGTTTAGGGTTATGAGTTTAGGGTTTAGGTCTTAGGGTTTTGGGTTTAGAGTTTTAGGTTTTAGGGTTTAGGGTTTAGGGTTTAGGGTTTAGGGTTTAAGGTTTAGAGTTTAGGGTTTAGGTTTTAAGTTTAGGGTTTAAGGTTTTTGGTTTTTTTTATAGAGAACAAGTTCAGATTTGACATTTCTTTTTTCATCATCAACTAACACCAAGTTTTTAAGAAAAAGTGATGATATAGGTAAAAAATGAGCACACATAGAGCAAATCAAAAATCTTAGATAACTAGAACTGTCTCTACTGTAAAGACACAATTCCATAAACAGTAGATCGAATTGTCCATTCTTCACTTTCACCATTTCCCATCAGAACCACCCTAGCCTTTTTGAGGGATCCTATCATATCCCATCTCTCCCATGGATAAATTATCACTCCTCTTACCTCCATAACCACCATTGCTTTGACCACCATCTCTATACCCATTAGACCTTGAACCCCAAACAATATGCCTTAGCCTCCAGCTAGATCTTGGTCTGGTTGATGGTCATGTCCCTGCCATCAAGGTTCTGCCCATTCTTAAGGTATAGGTTTAGGTTTAGGTTTATTAAGTTTTAAGGTTTAGGTTTATTTTTAAATTTATTTTGGTGCTTTAGGTTTAGGTTTAGGGTTTAGGGAATAGTGTTAGGGTTTAGGGTTTAAGGTTTAGGTTTTTCTAGGATTTAGGGTCTTTTAGGGTTTAAGGTTTAGGGTTTAGGGTTTAGGATTTTGGGTTTATGGTTTTTTGAAAAAATTAAGTAAAAGGTCTAGTTTATTTTTTATTTATTTATTTTATTTTTTATTTTTATTTTAGTTTTATTTTTATTTTTCTTTAGTTTATTTATTTTTAGGTTTATTTATTTTAGTTTAGGTATTTTATGTATATTTTTTAGGTTTAGGTTTAGGTTTATTTTATTTTTTTATTTAGTTTTATTTTATTATTATTTTCTTTATTTAGGTTTTATTTTTTATTTTTAGGTTCAAGTTTAGGTTTTTATTTTTATTTTATAGGTTTAGGTTTTAGGTTTATTTTTAGGTTTTATTTTTTAGTTTAAGTTCAAGTTTAATTTTGATTTATTTTATTTTATTTTGTTTAGGTTTAGGTTTAGGTTTAGTTTATTTTAGGATTAGGTTTATGTTTGATTTATTTTAGTTTAGGTTTAAGTTTATTTTTTTTTACTTATTTTTTTCTATTTTAGGTTTAGGTTTAATTTTTTATTTAGTTTTAGGTTTATTTTAAAGTTTATTTTAGTTTAGGGTTTAGGTTTTAGGATTTAGGGTTTTGGGTATAGGGTTTAGGGTTTAGGGTTGTAGGTTTAGGGTTTAGGGTTAGTTTTTTGGTTTAGGGTTTAGAGTTTAGGGTTTAGGATTTAGGGTTTAGGGTTTATGGTTTATGTTTTAGGGTCTTTTTTGTAACTAAGCTAGTAAGTTTAGGTTTATTTAGTCTATTTTTTATTTATTTGAGCTTATTTTAATTTAAATTTTTTTATAGGTTTATTTATTTTTATTTAGTTTAGTTATTTTTTTGGTTTATTTTTTCAATTTAGGTTTTTTATCTTAGTTTATTTTTTAATTTTAAGTTTATTTTTTAGTTGAGTTTTATTTTTATTTTATTTTTTAGGTTTAACTTTTCTTTTTTATTTTCAAATTTTAAGTTTAGGTTTTATTTTATTTTTTTAGATTTATGTTTTAGCTTTTTATTTTAGGTTTATTTATAGGTTTTATATTTTAATTTAGGTTTAGGTTTATTTTTAGTTTATTATATTTTATTTAGTTTAGGTTTTGGTTTAGGTTTAGTTTATTTTCAGTTTAGGTTTATGTTTTATATTTTTTAGTTTAGTTTATTTTATTTTAGGTTTAGGTTTATTTTATTTTTTTATTATATTTTTAATTTACGTTTAGTTTTTAGGTTTTATTTTTTATTTATTTTTAGGTTTATTTTTTAGGTTTAGGTGTTTACTTAGTTTTTATTTTATTATATTTTAGGTTTATTTTATTCTTATTTTACATTTAATTTTTATTTTATGTAGGTTTTATTCTTAGGTTTATTTTATTTTTTTAGTTTAATTTAGGTTTTTATTTATTTTATTTTCGTTTACTTTTATTTTTTCTTTTATTTTATTTTTAACTTTAGGTTTAGGTTTTAGTTTAGGTTTTTATTTTATTTTATTTTCTTAGTTTATTTAGGTTTAGGTTTTCTTTTTTATTTTATTTTATTATTAGGATTTATTTAGTTTAGGTTTAGGTTTTTAGGTTATTTGGGTTTAGGATTTAGGGTTTATGGTTTATGGTTTATGGTTTTAGGGTTTAGGGTTTTAGGGTTTAAGGTTTAGGGTTAGGTTTTTGGGTTTAGGGTTTACGGTTTAGTGTTTAGGCTTTAGGGTTTAGCGTTTTTAAATTTTTCAGGTTTAGGGTTTAGGATTTTGAGTTTATGGCATTTTTAAATTAAGTAAATCAATAAATTTAGGTTTACTTAGTTTATTTTTTATTTATTTTAGTTTAGTTTTTTATTTAGGTTTATTTTTATTTTTTATTTTATTTTATTTATTTATTGTTTGTTTATTTATTTTTGTTTAGTTTTTTTATTTTAGTTTATTTTTTAAGTTTAAGTTTAGGTTTAAGTTTACTTTTTAGTTGAGTTTTATTTTTATTTTACTATTTAGGTTTAGGTTTTATTTTTTATTTTTAGGTCATGTTTAGGATTTTATTTTTATTTTTTTTTTAGGTTTAGGTTTTAGGTTTTTATTTTAGGTTTATTTTTAGGTTTTATTTTTTAGTTTAGGTTTAAGTTTAGGTTTAATTTATTTTAGGATTATGTTTAGGTTTCATTTATTTTAGTTTAGTTTATTTTAGTTTAGGTTTAGGTTTATTTTATTTAGTTAATTTGATTTTTAGTTAAGGTTGAGGTTTTTTCTAGTTTAGGGTTTAGGTTTTAATTTTTATATATTTTTAGGTTATATTTTAAGGATTATTTTTTAGGTCTAGGTTATTTTTAAATTTATATTTTATTTTATTTTAGGATTATTTTATTTTTTTATTTTTTTAGTTTTAATTTTATTTATTTTTTATACTTAGGTTTATTTTATTTTAGTTTAGTTTAGGTATTTATTTTTATTTTTATTATTTTATTAGTTTATTTTATTTTATTTTAGGTTTAGGTTTAGGTTTTAGATTAGCTTTTTTTATTTTATTTATTTAGGTTTATGTTTATTTATTTATTTATTTTATTTTTTAGGTTTTATTTTTTAGGTTTAGGTTTAGTTTTTAGGTTTAAGGTTTAGGGTTTAGGTTTAGTTAGTTTAGGTTTAGTTTAGGGTTAGGTTTAGTTAAGTGTTTAGGTTTAGGTTTAGGTTTTAGGTTTAGGATTAGGTTTAGTTTAGGGTTTATGTTTAGGGTTTAGGTTTAAGTTTAAATTAGGTTGGTTAGGGTTTAGCTAGGTTTAGGTTTAGGTTAGGTTTGTTTGGTTTAGGGTTTAGGGTTTATTTATAGTTTAGGTTTAGTTTTAGTTTAAGGTTTAGGTTTAGTTTGGTTTAGGTTTAGTTTAGGTTTAGTTTAGTTTTAGGGTTTAGGTTTAGGGTTTAGACTTAGGGTTTAGGATGGGTTTAGGTTTATTTTAGTAGGTTTAGGGTTTAGGTTTAAGTTTAGGTTTAGTTTATAGTTTAGGGTTAGTTTAGGGTTTAGGTTAGGGTTTTATTTTTATTTTTTAGGTTTTCATTTTTTAAATTTAAAGTGTTTAATTGATTAGTTTATTTAGTTTATTTAGTTTATTTTATTTATTTATTTTATTTATTTATTTTTTTGTATTTATTTAGGTTTATTTTTTTGTATTTAGTTTAGTTTATTTATATTAGGTTTATTTATTTTAGTTTATTTTTTAGGTTTAGGTTTATTTTTTAGTTAAGTTTTATTTTTATTTTATTATTTAGGATTAGGTTTGATTTAATATTTTTAGGTTTAGGTTTAGGTTTATGTTTTCATTTTAATTTTTTTGGTTTAGATTTTAGGTTTTTAATTTAGAATTATTTTTTGGTTTTATTTTTAGTTTATGTTTATGTTTATTTTAGTTTATTATATTTTACATAGTTTAGGTTTATGGTTTGGTTTAGTTTATTTTTGGTTTTGGTTTAGGTTTATTTTATTTTATTTATTTTATTTTTATTTTAGGTTTAGTTTTTTTATTTTAGGGTTTAGGTTTTATTTTTTATTTATTTTAGGTGTAATTTTTAGGTTTATTTTTTAGGTTAAGGTTTCTATGTAGTTTTTATTTTACATTATTTTAGGTTTATTTTATTCTTATTTTGCATTTAGTTTTTATTTTATTTAGGCTTTTTGTTCTTAAGTTTATTTAATTTTTTTTATTTTGTTTAGGTTTATATTTATTTTGTTTTAGTTTATTTTATTTTATTTTATTTTATTTTATTTTTAGGTTTAGGTTTAGGTTCTAGTTTATGTTTTAATTTTATTATTTTATTATTTTATTATATTTAGGTTGAGGTTTTTCTATTTATTTTATTATTAGGTTTTATTTAGTTTAGGTTTTAGGGTTAGGTTTTTTTGGGTTTAGTTTTGGTTTGGGTTTTAGGGTTTAGTTTTAGGGTTTAGTTTAGTTTATGGTTAGTTTAGGGTTTAGGGTTTATTTAGTGTTTTGGATTTAGATTTAGGGTTTAGTTTAGTTAGTTTAGGTTTAGGTTAGTTTAGGGTTTAGTTATAGTTTAGGGTTAGTTTTAGGGTTTATTTTTAAATTAGTAGTATTGGTTTATTTATTTTTTTGTTTATGTTAGTATATTTTATTTTATATTTATTTAGGTTCATTATTTATTTTATTTATGTTTTATTTTATTTTATTTTTTTTTTAGGTTTAGCTTTTTTATATTTTTATTATTATTTATTTAGTTTTTTTAAGTTTTTTTTAGGATTAGGTTTTGTTTAGTTTAGGTTTAAGGTTTATGGTTCTAGGTTTTAGGGTTTAGGGTTTAGGGTTTAGTGTTTAATGTTTAAGGTTAAGGGTTTAGGGCTTTAGGGTTTAGGTTTAGGATTTAGGGTTTAAATTTTAGGGTTTAGGGTTTAGGTTTTAGGGTTTAGGGTATAGCATTTAGGGTTTTGGTTTTAGATCTAGGGTTCAAGTTTTAGTTTTTGGTTTAGGGTTTTTGTTTTTTTAAGAGATTATTCAACATTTCTTTTTTTTGATTTCATTTTTAAGACCTGGCTACATAGCTAAAATGAGCTTTTAGCAAATCAAAATTGGATAACTAGAACCTTTTCTTATAAGACATAGTTCCATATAGTCTGGATCATTTTCTTATTTCTCTAGTTTCCATAACCACCATTTTCTCGAGTAGCATGATCACCATCATATCCCCAATCTCTCCCTCGCCATTTAACCTGTTCCTCGCCTCCATAACCACCATGCTACCACAACTCTGATCCCCACTATTTTGCGATGTGCATTAGCTCCCTATTGGTTGATGGTGATGTTTTAGTCAGTTGCCCATTCTTAGGGTTTAGTTTTAGGTTTTTTGGTTTAGGTTTTTTTTTATTTATTCCTTTAGGTTTAGGTTTAGGTTTGGTTTAGGTTTTTTAGTTTTAGGTTTAGTGTTTATAGTTTAGGATTTAGGTTTTAGGCTTTATGCTTTTAGGTTTAGGTTTTTAGGGTTTGTTTTAGTTTTAGTTTAGGGTTTTTAGGGTTTAGGGTTTAGGGTTTTTGGTTTAAATTTTAGGTTTAGTTTAGGTTTAGGTTTAGTTTTAGGTTGTTTAGGTTTAGGTTTAAGGTTTAGGTTTTTAGTTTAGGTTTAGGTTTTTTAGGGTTTAGGTTTTTAGGTTTGGGTTTAGGTTAGTTTGGTTTTTTGGAGGTTTTTTTTTATATTATAAATCAATATGTTTAGGTTTATTTAGTATGTTTAGTTTTTTTATTTTAGTTTAATTTATCTTTTATTTTTAGTTTGTTTATTTTTTATTTTTATTTCATTTAGTTTGTTTATTTTAGGTTTTTATATTTTAGTTTTGTTTTTTATTTTAGTTTATTGTTTAGGTTTAGGTTTTGGTTTTGGTTTATGTTTATTTCTTAGTTTAGTTTTATTTTTTATTTTATTTAAGTTTGGTTTTATTTTTTTTAGGTTTAGGTTTCTATTTTATTTTTTTAGGTTTAGGATTTAGGTTTATTTTAAGGTTTTATTTTTTTAGTTTAGATTTAGGTTTTTTTTCATTTTTTTTTTGTTTAGGGTTTAGGTTTTATTTATTTTTGTTTAGTTTAGGTTTAGGTTTATTTTATTTTGTTTATTTTATTTATATTTTAGGCTTTGTTTTTTTTTTTAGTTTAGGGTTTAGGTTTTTTTTCTATTTAATTTTAGGTATATTATTTAGGTTTAGGTTTTTTTCTAGTTTTTTCTTTTATTTTATTTTAGGTTTATTTTCTTTTTATTTTACATTTTGTTTTTATTTTATTTAGGTTTTTTATTCTTAGGTTTATTTTATTTTTAGTTTAGTTTAAGTTTTTATTAATTTTATTTTATTTTATTTTTAGGTTTAGGTTTAGGTTTTAGTTTAGGCTTAGGTTTAGGTTTAGGTTTTAGTTTTGGTTTTTACTTTATTTTATTTTCTTATTTTATTTAGGTTTAAGTTTTTTTTATTTTTTATTTTTTTAGGTTTTATTTAGTTTAGGCTTAGGTTTTTAACTTTTTTATGGTTTATGATTAAGGTTTATGGTTAGGGTTTAGGGTTATAGGTTTCATGGTTTAGGGTTTAGGGTTTAGGGTTTTATGGTTTAGTGTTTAGGTTTAAAGGTTTAGGTTTAGGGTTTATGTTGTTTAGGGTTCAAGGGATTTTTTTATGTTTTCTTAAATTTTTTAATTTTGTATTTTTTAAAATTAAGTTAAGTGTAGGTTTAGGTTTATTTAGTATGTTTTTATTTATTTTAGTTTATTTTATTTTATTTTATTTAATTTAGTTTATTTATTTTAGGTTTAATTTTAGTTTAGGTTTTATTTAGTTTATTTTAGATTTGGGTTTATGTTTTTTTTAGTTAGTTTATTTTATTTTATTTTTTGGTTTAGTTTTTTTTTAGGTTGAGTTTAGGTTTTATTTTATTTTCGGTTTAGGTTTATTTATTTTAGGTTTATTTTTAGGTTTATTTTTTAGTTTAGTTTAGGTTTATTTTAGTTTATTTTATTTTATTTAGGGTTTGGTTTAGGTTTAGGTCTAGTTTATTTTAGGTTTAGGTTTATTATTTTAGTTTTGTTTATTTTAGTTTGGTTTAGGTTTATTATTTTACATTAGGTTTTTTTTTTAGGGTTTAGGTTTTATTTTTTATTTATTTTGTGTTTTATTTTTTAGGTTTATTTTTTAGATTTAGGTTTTAATTATTTTATTGTAGGTGTACTTTATATTTTAGGTTTAGTTTTATTTTATTTTATTTTTTTATAGTTTAGTTTAGGTTTTTATTTATTTTAGTTTAATTTTTAATTTTATTTTATTTTTTTTTAAGTTTAGGTTTAAGTTTGTTTAGGTTTCTTTTGGTTAGGATTTTATTTTATTTTATTTTATTTTATTTTGGTTTAGGTTTTTATTTATTTTATTTTAGGTTTATTTAGTTTAGGTTTAGGTTTTAGCTTTTTTAAGGTTTAGTTAGTTGAGTTTGGGTTTAGGGTTTTGTTTAAAGGTCTATTGTTCAAGTTTTAGTTTATGGTGGGTTTTGGTTTTAACTAGAAGAATTGATTCAATATTTCTTCTTATCGATTTCATCAACCAAGTAACAAGATGAAAAATTAAAATCAAAAGTAGATAATAGACTCTACTATAAAGACATAGTTTTATAATGTAGATCGGATCGATCGTTGTTTTGTTCTCAATTTCCAGAACCATGTCTCGGTAGCAGATCCACCATCATATCCATGACCTCCCTCATCACCAAGGCTCTCATAGTACTATAATAACCACCACTAATCACCACCTCCACATACACTAGCACCTCGGATCCCCACCAGTGATGCGATGCCTTCACCTTTGCCTCCCGCATCTAGATTGAGCACGGTTGATGGTGATGTTCATCATCTTCTACCCATTCTTAGGGTTTAGGTTTTATGGAAATTAAGAGAATTTTATTGCCACAGAAAAACAAAGTCCTTAGAAATTTATTCGGATCTAATGTATTTTTATTAGAATTATTTGATCCCAAAATAGCAAGCAATCAATTTGATAGAGTATATTAGCGATAATAGTTTGAATCAAATAAAGAGGCATTGAATTGAGAGTGCATTTAAGAATAGTGAGCACCAAAAAGGAAAGTAAATAAATTTCCAAACATAAATTTTATTTAAAATTTATTTAATTAACTCATCAAAAATATGGGATCATTTCGGACCTTTAAAAAGGGGAGCACCCAAGTACTTAAGAGGAAGGTGTTGATGTTTAAAGTTAGCGATATGAAGGATTTGATTAATTTTATTATTGGAGATGCTTGAAGAAGTAATAAAATAGATTTTGTTATTATTGATAGATAGACCACTTTCTATACCAAGTTTATTTAAAAAAAATTGAGATTCTTGATATGATGAATAGAAGCATTACAAAAATAATGAAATCATCTAAATCTTAAATGAGAAATAAATACCACAAGTTTTAATACATACTAGATTATTTAAGAATAGATCGATTATCCTAGATAAGTACTAACAATAATAAATAAGGCGAGATAGAGGATCCTTGTCATAGGCCATGGGAAGAAGGAAAGAAGCAGGCTTCCCCATTAAAAAAATAGAAAACCAAAGCATTATTAATAAGAAAGATAAATTTATAAAACCCAAATAAATTCGAATATGGATAAGGAATCCCAAGAGATATTGTTAAAGCTTTGTAATATCTAATTTGAGCATGTTTATACCTCTAGTCTTAGCATCTAAATCATGAATTAATTCTTGAGCAAGCAAATATTATCAAAATAGATGTACCTCTACACTAGTTTGGTTTAGAGATAATCTATGAAGTAAAGGCGAGCCTTGGTTAGAATTTTGGAAATCGCTTTGAAGAAGGTGTAGACTAATAGGTCTAAAATCACTCCAATAGTCGATTATCTTTCTTAGGTATGAGAATAATATAAGTGCTAGAAAAATATTTAGGAAAAAGATTACCATTCAAAATCAACCATAGCCTCAACCAAATCATTTTTTAACAAAAAACTTTTGAAAATTTTGGGTAGGAAACCCTACCAAGCAAGATCATGTTCATGCTATTAAGAACTTTAAAATTTCTTCTTCATTATGTACAATAGTAAGCAAATCATTGCCATTATTGTTTATAATAGAATGAATCAAGTATTTATAAATAGCTTTATCTAACAACTCATTAAGCATACTTTAAAGTAATTAATGGCAATCCTTAATATCATTATTCTCCCTAATCCATTTTCCATTATCATCTTTAGTTTTTGAATATTATTTAAAGCTCTCTTTTTATTAACCAAAGCATGGAAATATTTAGTATTTTTGTCATCATCCACAATATGTTTGCTAATAGTTTTTGGCACCAATAAGTCTCTTCCATATTTTTAAAATTAACAAGTTTATCTTTTACCACAGTCAAGTCCTTAATCTTAGTAGGATCAGACATAACTAAGACTTCAAGATCACAAACCAATTTTTCCATTTCTTTGAACAAAAGGTATTTATAGATTTTGTTCCACTAACCTAGATTTTGTTTATGTCTTTTAAGCTTAAACCAAAATCTATTCATCCCCTTAATTGAATTGTCAAGATGTAAGGTAGCTTTTCAATTGTTAACCACAACATTAAAGAAATCAATATGCTAAATCCACATGTTCTGAAATCTAAAGTGAGAGAAATTTTTTTAATCTATTAAACTTATCTTTAATAGAAACCAAAAGAGAAGCATGATCCAATAAGGTTCTATTTAAATGATTGGATAGACCATTGAGTAATCCAATGAGAATTAAAAGAATAGTCCAACCTTTGCCAAAATCTAGAGTTTTCCAAGTAAATTTGAACCCTTAAAGCCAATATCAATCAAATTGCAATCAAGGATCATATTGGAAAATTCTCCATAGAATGAATATTAAATTTCATTAGAGAGAAGAAATATTTATGAAATCCCCACCAACAAACCAAGGTTTATTGACAAATGTAATAAAATTCCACAAATTTTCCAAAGATTTTACCAAATCTATTCAAGATGCATAGATAAAGAGGAATGCAATAGTCACCATAAGATATTTGAGCATTGAAAATTGAAAATCATTAAGAAAAGACCTCCACAAAATTATTAGTTTTATTACTAAAGTTAGAAAAATTTATTAAACCAATCATTTAAGAACATAGTTTATTTTGTTAGCATGAAGCCTCAAATAATAAGTAAAGAAATATATATGAATAGGACAAAGGTTTTAATATGGTTACAAATATAGATGCTGATCCTCTAAATTTTGACAAGAAAATTAAACATAAGGAAATAAAGGGGTTAAAGAAAAGTTAAGAGAAGAGTGAGGTCATGATCTAGTATTTTTGGACATTTGGGAGGGAAGTTTTTAACATTTTATTTCTTTTTTGCATGATAAGTTTGGAAACATTTTTTTTTTCTCATAGAATCATCATCAGAATTTACAATTAATCATAGATTTGGGAAGTCTCCTATAGAGTGAGTTCTCCCTTGAGACATTAGAATTTATTAAAGGCAAATGAGCATCTAGAGTGAGGGAAGAAATAGATTTATTAAGAAGTGTGAACATCTTTCTTCTTCAATACCAATTAATGACAAAACTAAATAAAGTCATTTTAGAATATCATGAAGCCATATTCTCCATTTAATTCAAATGATGCATAATATTGATATCCTCATTAATATTTTAAATTAAAGCTTCATTTTGTCAATCAAAATTGATAAGGATGTATTATTAAGAGGAAAAAAAATCATCATCCAAGTTTAGAGAATTATTTTTCACATTAGAAACCAATTGTAAAAGAAATAAGAGGTAAAATAGCTTATTAGGAACATTCAATAAATCCTTTTCTAATCTTTTGATATATAATAGTGGTTGGCTATTAAATAATAGTTTCCTCTAGAATTTTCTTTTTTATGTGAGCAAAATGAAACATTAATTATCATGCATGATTTTAAGAACAAGAAAGGGAAATTTTTCAAACTCGCATATAACCTAATTTTAGATCCCAATTCTTTGGGTATTCTTAGTAATGTCCAATTCAACAATCTAGCCATAGAAGGTGAGATTTATGTTGACTCTCAATTCAATGGTCAAACCAAAGCACCCATAAAGGAATTGATGATTGAAATGATTGATATTAGAAATCCAATAAATGATTATTCTTCAATATCAAAGTGAGTCCAACCTCATTTGGCATTTGAAAACAAATCAAAAACACTTGATCCAAATCATTCATTAATCAAAATGTCAGATCATTAAATCATAAAGCTCAAAATTTTGACTATGAAAAGAAAATGATTATTTTAGTTAATCTAATAGTAAACTTTCCAAGTGAAATCAAATGGCAGCAAGCTTTTCCAATAGACACAAACATTGGCATGCCTAAAGAAGTCAAAATAACTTTTAAGGACTCACGAAAAAATCCTTAATGAGGGTCTTTGAATGATTTACAAAAGCCATGGTAGTTGATGCCTAGTAGATCATTGATCATTTCCATGGAATCATGGAAGATGCCAAATCACGACATCACTCCAAGTGTGAAAGCATCATTCATCTATTAGAATCAATGAGAATCATGCAAAACCATCAATTGCGGCCAAAAAAGCCAAAAATGAGGAAAAGAGAATCCCGAGCTTTCAACCTTAAGTGGCATTTAGGTTTAGGTTTTTAATTTTTTAGTTTAGTTTATTTTAGGTCTATTTTATTTTAGGTTTAGGGCTTAGGATTTAGAGTTTGGGGTTTTAGGTTTAGGGATTAGGGTTTAGTGTTTAGGTTTTAGTGTTTAGGGTTTAGGTTTTAGGGTTTTAGGGTTTAAGGTTTAGGGTTTTAGGTTTTAGGGTTTATGGTTTTTAGGGTTTAAGATTTAGGGTTGTAGGTTTAGGGTTTAGGGTTTAGGTTTTAGTTTAAGTTTAGGGTTTTTATTATTTTTAACAGAAAACAAATTTAGATTCAACATTTCTTTTCAATTTCATCAACCAAGTAACACCTTTGTTGAACTCACCTTTGGAGTGAGTTCTCAACCTCCTCTTCTTACCTAGGAACCTTCCAGACCTAAGGTTTCCTTAGTCATAAGATAGTTCTAGAGATTAGGTGAACACTTGACTAACCTAGACTTAGAAGGTTAATCATAGATTATGCCATGCCTTGACTTAGAAAAATCACCCACCTATAAACCCAATCTATACACCTTAAATTCAATTCAAATCAAATTTCAAGCAAACCTCAAACTCAATTTCAAATCCCATCCAAGTCAAACTTAATTCCAAATGATTGAAACCAAATCAAACTTGAAATCCTCAAGCCTTTTAATCAACCTTCATGTACTTAGCCAAATTTCCATCCAATTCAATCCAAACTCAATTGATTATTTTTTACAAATCAATTATACCTTCAATTATCTTCTCAATATAATGAAATATAATTTCAAATAGCCAAAATAAATCCAAAATCAAATCAAAATCTAAACCCTTTAAGCCATTTCTTTGAACTTGGCAAAACCCATCTAAATCAAGCCAAATCAATGGATTTTCTCTTGAATCAATCATTCCTTAAATCATCTATCAAATATAAATCAAAATAATCATCTAGTAAAACCCAACTAGCCATTTTAAAATATTCAAATGAATCAAAACTCATTTAAATCCAAACCAATTGCAATTGAATTTATATATCAATCTCAAATCTATATAAACTCTAAATCAAACTCTACCAAAAATCAAGCCAACTAAATCTAATTGGTTCACTTGACCCAAAGTGTCAATTTGACCTACATGAACCAAAATCCAATTAAATCCAAATTAATGTTAATTAAGCCAATCCAAACTTGATGTCATGAATGTTGATCACCCTAGGATGATCAATTGATGGGTCAAACCAATTCAACTCATTGACCAAGTTAACCCTTTGCATATATGAACTAGCCAAATTAAAACCTAAAGCCAAATCCATTGAAATGATTCAAATCAACCCAAAATCAATATTTAAACATGAGAACCTTCAATTGGGCCAAACCTAGCCCAATTAGCCATCTTGACCCAAGTTTACCAAATTAACATAAAGGGTTAGATTAGACTAAACCTAAATTAAATCTAAATTCAATCAAACCAAAGCATGCAATCCTCTCAAAATTGTCATATTAACTTAAACCTAACCCTTGGTTTGACCAATTTTTGAATTGGTCAACTAACCCATTTTGTTAAATTTGACCCAAATGGGTTAAATTGAATAAACATAACCAAATGAAATCCAAATGAAATGAAATTTGGTCCAACTCACTTTTAGCTCATTTCAAATCTATCTAAATCAAATTCAATGCTAAATGACCACTAAACCCTTGGGCTAAGGGTATCATATAAGATAAAAAACCTATGTAAATGGTCATTTCTCTTCCTTGGCCACTTGGTACTCATCCATTGGTCGAAGGCTCCAAGAATTTGTCCCGACAGGAGGTGGTTGGGTTAGCCATGACTCATAAAGAGATGAAATCACCTCCCTATTAGAACACTTGGCATGGGTCTCCACTTCCCTTTGCTAGGACACCACTTGGCCTTCATAGCGACCACCTCTATGCCTTGGCCAGCAAATTAAGTCACTTAAGGAGAATAACCACCTAAGCCAAGGACACTTGGAGCCAAAATCACCATGAATGAGGTGATTTTTGGCCAAGAAGACATAAAATAGAAGCACACTCATTTCACTCTCTCCTGCTCCCAAACCAATTAACCATTCCTTGGTTTTGAGCAAAATCATCAAAAAAGTGGATTTATGAAATCGACCATTGGTGGATATATTATTTAAGTGAAGACGAACCCATTCAAAGTTTCTTCTTATCCTCAGTGCACTTTCGGATCATCACCACCATCAAAATCATGAGGTATTTTTTAAAAATTCATTGGGTTCTTTTATTTGTGATGCTCTTAATTTTAGGAATTTCTTGGTGTAACTATCGACAAAAAGTTAGAATCATTAGGTCTAACAAAAGAAATTTTGTGCACCATAAAAGAGTTGGTAGACATCAATTCTACCTCACTTTTAGAATATGTCATAGAAGCTAATTATTATAGTGGCAGGGTCCTACCACTTTGATCAACACCATAGGAAGAAGAAAACCAATCATTGGAAATTATATAATTCTAAATCCTTTTTAAGAAACACCTCACAATCTAAAATAAGGGCATCAAACTATTCTTAATATTAATTCTTAAACTATATTATTGCTTCTTATATTTTTAATAGCATTTGAATTGTCAAAATAATTTATAATAAATTATGACTATTTTTGAGTGTTTATATATATTATTAATTTAAATATATGATAATAACATATGTATGATTATATATAAATTATATAATAATATTTAAATGTCATATTTAGAAATGAACAAAATACAAATTTGTATTTTAGTCATTTTATATTCAAGGAATTTATATATCATCATAGCAATCTTATTTTTTCCTTTATTGATATTAATAATTTGATAAAATTAATTTATTATGACTTTAAATATTATCTAATTTTAATAATGAATGCATATGCTTTAAATATATTATGAGCCATATTTGATTATTTTTTACTTATGTGAATAGTTGAATTTTGTCTATTTGAATTAATATTTATTTTAATATAAATTATATTATTATTGAATATTAAATTATTATATGATAAAATGATGTTAGAATAATATATGTTTTTTAAAATAATTCAAAAATAATTTTGCTTATAATAGCCTCATTTTTATGAAAACATTTTATTCAAATTCAAAATTAAAAAGCAAGAAAATTTTGATTTTCCTTTAATTTTAAATATTGCATGATAAAATTTATTTCTCAACATTTCAATAAGAATGCTTTTTAAAATTACTTGAGTTTATTTTCTTGATCTTAATATTTTTTTAGTTGTTCATACTATTTTAATCTATTTATTTTTTTAATTTTTTTTTGGATTAGTTTTGACATCAAATAGTTTTTTCATCAAAGTTTCTTGATCATTTTTTGTGAAAAACTCATATAATTTGTAGGATTTATTTCAACTTGTTGAAATTTTTTATCTTCTTACAAATTTCTTTTAGTTTCTTGAAAATATTTTATCATTAGTCTTATTTGAATGATCATTTTATACTTGATCTTAGAAGTATATTTTAAGCATTTCAAATTAATTTATTTTAAATTATTTTCATAATTTCTAGATCTCTCTTTTTTAATTAAACACTAGTTTTTCTTAAATCATTTCTTTTCTTAGTTAACTATTTTGTGATTAGTTGCATTAATTAAAAGCTTCATTTTGGTTAAAATAAAATAAATTATTGGTGAAATTTTAGGTATATGCTAGATCTATTATAAATCAAGTTTCTTTATCAAAATAATAATTTATAAAATTTAAATTATTTTATTTGTCACATATCATTTTATTTCAACTAATATCTTTTATTTTAAAAAAAATTTCTTGCTGAAATTTAGTAAAGCTTGTTGTTTCCATTGTTTGATAATTAATAAAAGGAATTTAGCAAAAGTTAATCTTTCTTACACTATTACATATAGTAGTTATAGTTTCTCTTAAGCTTAAAATTATTCCTTGCTGAAATTTAATTTATTATTCAATAGACTATTATGAATTTATTTTGAAATTATTTTTATATTAATCTTTAAATTGTAATAACATAAACATCTGAGTAAGATCACTTTAAGATATTTATTTAATATTTTTTCTCAAAATTAACTGTGCATTCTATCTTGCCAAATTAGTAAGTTATAAGTGATCATTTATAAGTCGTGAGATTTCTTTTTGAATTGGATAGCTTGGTATATTTGTGAGAGATATATTTTATCAAAATTTATTATTTTGTATTTTTTTATCGTAAAATTTAGGTTGTACCTACTTTGTAGGAGGTACTATTGTTATAAGGGTTGTACTTCCTTTGTTATAGGAGAGTACTATTTGTACTATTTTGCATTTTAATGGATTCTATGGCTAGGTGTGGGATAGGCAGTTTGGCTTTAATTGAACCACAAAATTATGTGCCTATTGTCTCTCTTTACTTTAATGTACTTTTATTTTGTTGCATTAAGAATTGTATCTTGTCATTATAAAATCAAAATTAATTTTCTACTAAAACTTAAAATTTAAGATTTAACTTTTAAAATTTTTAATATTATTCACCCCCCTAGGTGCTATAGTTACTCACTGGTATCGAGCTAGGCTCTTTATTAGCTTAACATCCAAGAGTAGATCTTTTCACTATGGCACAAGGTTTCTAAGGGTTCACTAGAGGACAATCCACTCATAGACCTCCACATTTAGATAGTGTACCATTTGATTATTGGAAAAAATAGAATTAGTACATTTTAAGAGGTCAAGATGCATGCATGTGGTATATGTTGACATCAATATCATACACCATAGAGTAAATGGCATTAAAGTAGAAAAACCTTTTGAGGAATGGACTATAGCTAAAATAGAACTTGATGAATTAAATGCTAGGACTTGTAATACTTTACATTGTGCTTTATTACCAGATGATTACATGAAAATTTCTATGTTAAGTACAACAAAAGAAATATGGGATAAACTCATTATAACTTATGAAGGAACTAGTGAAGTTAGAGATGCTCACATAAATAGACTTATCCATTAATATGAGTTATTTCATATGTCTCTATCTTAATCTATTTCTAATATGTATACTAGATTCTTGAAAATAATTAACACATTGCATTCTCTTGGAAAAACATATAGGAATCAAGACTTAGTCTATAAGATTCTTAGATGTCTTCCAAAATAATAGGAAGCTAAAGTAACAAATTAGTGAAGCTAAATTACTTATCCACTTGATCAATTTTGGGTTCTTTGATAGCACTTGAATAGGTTGCTCAAAGGATAAGATGGATAACTCAAAAAAAAAAGGAGAAAGGAAAAATTGCATTACAAGTTGATGATAGTGATGAGCATAACACCTCAAGCTCGAATGGTGATAGTGATGAGGTGGTCATTATCAAAAGGCTTGGGAACTTGCTAAGGAAGAAGAATCAAAATAAAAATATAAAACTATAAATTTCAAACTAAGAAATTTCTTGTAGGAGAAGGGATCATTTGCTACCATTGTAAAAGCACGGACACATAAGAGGGATTAATTGCGAACTGATCAAAGAAAAAGAGATTGATGTGGAAAGAAGAAAAAAAGATGAAGGAGAAAAAATACCACAAGAAGAAGAAGAAGGCTTTATGGGCAATTCTGATTCAAATGAATCAAGTACTTGCTCATATGAAGAGGTCAACATATGTCTTATAGAAAATAGAATCGACTTAGATTCTCATGAGGTTTGTAATGATATATCTTATGATGAATTAGATGATGCTTTAATGATTTAGTTATTGAATATAAAAATTAAAAAAATACAAAACCTTAGAAAAAAGAACATAAAAATTTAGATATGCATTTTTTGTTATTTAAAAATGAGTGTGATAATTTAAAAGTAAAAATAATTCTTTATTAAATTGTTCCTTACTTGTATGTAAACTTGAAAGATAGAATATCTTGTTAAAAGTAAGATTAGAATTATGTTTGAAATCACAAGTTCATTATAATGTTTCATCAAGTAAAACATTTAATAAAAATTATTTGCATCATACACATACCACTCATATACCTTATAATTATCATGCTAAGTCATATGCAAACACTAATGTTTTGCAACTATTATGATAGAAAAAGGCATATTTTATTTTATTGCTATGCACATAAATTACAAAACACTAAGCAATCATCTTATGTATGGATACCAAAAGGTACAAGCACTACACAAACCACACATGCTAGATATCTTGCTTCAAATTTAGAATGTGGACCAAAACATGTTTGGGTTCTGAAAGTTAACATGTGATTTTTTTTTTGGAGGAATTCCTTTAAAGAAAATCAAAGAAGGCATGTGGTACTTGGACAGTGGATGTTCATGACATATGACGGGAGATAAAGATAAATTCACAACTTTAGAATCAAGTGATGGAGGATTTGTTACATATGGAGATAATGCAAAGGGAAAGATCATTGGCATTGGTTCTATTTGTAAGAATTCTATCACTTTAGATAAAGTTTTTTTAGTAGAAGAATTAAAATATAATTTAATTTTTATTAGTCAATTATGTGATAAAGGTTTGAATGTAGTATTTCATTTATCATATTGTATTATAAAAATAATGAAAATGTTTTGTTAGTAGGACAAAGACATAAAAATATTTATGTCATTGATTTAGATAGCTTTCATGATGTGAATTTGAATTTACTTTATTTTAAAAGCACTCATGTTGATATATGGTTATGGCATAGGAGACTATATCATGCACACACTCAATAAAAAAACTTGATTTAGTAGTTGGATTAAATTAAATTTTCATTCAAACTATGTTTGATGCATGTATTTGGTAAGCATTCTAAGCTCATTTAAAAGTAAAAATATTGTTTCTACTTCTAGACCTCTAAATTACATTAGCACATGGAACCTAATTAGCACCAATAGGATGATTATTTGGGTTTTAATGATAAGTTTTCAAATAGTTTCAAGGAGAACAAGGCCTTTTGATTAATAGGGTTCAAATGATCATGGTGGCAAAATTGAAAATAAATTATTTGAGGATTATTGTGATGAACATGGGATTAGACACCTAGAACTCCCCAACAAAATGGAGTAGTAGAAAAAATAGAATATTAATTGAATTAAGTAGATCTATGTTGATGAGTATAAATTTCTCTAAGCTAAAATAATGAGTGCATCACCTTCTATAGATAGAGGAGTGTTTGATTGGAACTTAAATTGATTCTTCCTTGCTCAATTAGTGGCAACCTCCTCAAGTCATACTCGACATAGAATATCCTATGGAAAGGAAAGACAAGCAATCCCTCTAAAGAACACAATATAAACAAAGACTCAAAAAAAGGAGAGAAAGAAAAAAAAATGAAACAAAAAGAGAAAAGAAAGAAAAGAAAAATGAAAAAAAATTGAATGAAGAAAAAAGAAAAAGAGAAAGAAAAAAGAAAAAGTGAAAAAGTAAAGCACCAATAATACACATTGATTTGGAATCCAAAGGATAAATCATGTGTATGAGGTGTAAATTCAAAAAAAAGGAGAGAGAAAAAAGAATATACGAAATAAATTTTGAGTCTACTTTTGAAAAGTCTTTGGATTAGATAATAGTAAAATAAAAGTTTTAAAAAGGATAATTCATGAATGATATGACTAGAAACTTTGTAGGTATGCGAACACTTTGACTTCAATTCTACTATCTCATGATATTATTATAGGATTGGATGTTAAGAGTTGCTCCTAACCTCTAACAATATATATATATATATATATATATATATATATATATATATATATATATATATATATATATATATGAGATATCAAATTTCCACTTCATCTCTTTCTTCAAGCTCGAAAGAGGATTCAACAGTTGTAGATAAACCTTCAAATGAAGTAATAAAATCATCTTTTTCTAGTCTACCTCCTTTGCTTAAATAATTTTGAAGACTTTCAAGTAGAGGATACACTCATTGAAGTTGAGAAGAAAATTACATCATCAACCAATGAGTTTTAGGAGATTAACCTCAGAACATAAAGGTAGTCCACCCACCCTCCCAACATCCATATATGATAAGTCAAAAAGAAAATGTCAATGACTTGGTTACTTTTGTAGTTTAAAGACTTTACCTAAGACCATAATGAAATTCATCTCTAAAGGTATCTCTACAAACTCAAAATTGAACTAATTGCTATTTGATGCAAACTTTGCACCAAGAAGAAGATCAAAGTTTGAAGTCAACCTTATTCAAGAAGAAATATGCTATCATGATTACCCAACATTATGCCTAGTCAAAAGGAAGGATGTCTTGAAGATGAATCCACATTACCTATTTCAAATTTGATAGAAGACATAGCCTCTTTACTTGTAGTCTTCTCATTCAAGGATGGGTCGAATGATGCTAGAGGATGAGATGTCATTTTCACTTATAATTTCCATTAGAATTTATCGCTATAAGGTCATGCCTTTCACTGGTCACTAGTGTTAAAGAAAGAGGAAGGCCATCTTTTATGAAGTAGTTATCTTTGATTGGTTATGACACTATAGCCTGAAGTTGAATCCCCTAAAGTATACAATTAGGATGACTTAGGGGAGTTTCTAAGGCTTGTAGTAAAGCATCATGGGATAACAAGGATTGATCTAAAAGAGATTAAAGTGATATTAGAGATGTAACCTCCAAGATTCTACTTAATCGGAGAGAGACTTCAATTAACATTGAATATAGATGGTTTAAACTCTTTCAAAGTTAGTCTATCTCAAAACTTTTCAAATCAAGATTCTACTTTGATTGAAAGGCCTACCTTGGTGCTTCAAAGATGAAAAGTAGTTTAAACCACTATGATAGGGAGTGCTTCCAATCAATCTATTTAAAGAAATACTATCTTTAAAATAATGTTTGAAAATAATTATCTCAATAAAAATCCTATCTTTCCATTCATCAAATCCCTTCTTCATTGCAAGCATTATTTGCTTGTTTTACAATCGACCATGATGTGTTTAGGATAGGTGTAAGAGAACTCAAGCAACATCTTATCCTTCATCAACACAAACACAAACTACACATGATTCCTTGGTGCTATTAGGATAGATGTAAGATAACCCAAGAGGCATCTTATTTTGAATAGTACAACTAAGTTAGGTGTAAGAGAACCTGAGTGGCATCCTATCTTGGTGGAGTCACATTACCCCTGTGGCACCATTTCATCCACTCTTTGATGTGTTTAGGGTAGGTGTAAGGAACCCAAGCATCCTATCCTTCATCAAGATAGCACAAATACAAACTACACATAAACACATGAACAAATATACATCTTTTATCTCAGGCTACTTTGATGTGGGATAATGCTGGCCCCTCACTAGCTGCTTCTAGGTCGCTCACGTTACCTGCTAGTGTGTCACCCAGTGGTCCCTTGTTCGGAGGATGTAAGTTTGGTTCCTTCCTCGACTCGCACACCGATGAGGGCCTTGTTAGCATGGTAGGCCTTATCTAGCTCGATAAGTACCTCATGGCTTCATTTAAGAGGATGTAAGTCTACACCTTCTTAAACTAGCCATCATTTATTGACTTGGTTGAGTATATCCGAAAACACATATGTCTTTACTTTGATGAGGGATAATGCCTGGCACTCACCCATTAGCTATTCTAGGTCGGGCTGACGTGCTACCCCTCTAGTGTGTTACCCTAGTGGTCCCTTATTTAGGAGGATGTAAGTCTTCTACGCTTTCCTTCCTGACTTGACCATTGCACACCTACGAGCACCTTATTAGCATGGTAGGCCTTATGACATGGTCGATAAGCTACCTTAATGTTGGCTTCATTCAAGAGGATATAAGTCTACTATACGCTTTCTAATTGGACTAGCCATCATAAACTAACTTGGCCAAGTAGAGGATTAGGGTATATGTCCCCAAGCAACACCTTTCCTTCTAACTACTTCAAGTCTTGGTCCGTCCTTCTTTATGACTCCCTACTTAAGTGACCCTTAGGTCGGGTTCAACTTATTGTGCCAACAATAGGTCACCCAATAATTGTTCCTCAGAAGATGTAAGTCTATGCTTTCTTTGTAAGTATTACCCACGGACAACCCTAGGTTGGATTGCACCATCAACGATAGACTATCCTGACTATTAGTTCCACTTTAGGGAGATATAAGTCTACATGCCTTCTTCCTAGATTGATTATCGCACATCGATGGGCACCTTAGGTTGGTTGGTGTTCACTATGCTAACAGTGACCCACCTGATGGATACACCACTCATGGTAGATGTAAGTCTACTATGCTTTCTCTTGAGTTGGCCCATACACAGGCTTTCTTATTTACAAGGTCCAAGATAACGCCCTAGTGGCACCTCCCTAGGCACTCTATTTGGATCACGCCCCAACCCATTTAGACCTGGTTACTACTAGATTGGACAACCCCTTTCCCGTACCCCAAAGAGATTCTGTCTATATGCATAGATTCTCCCTTGGTCTAATAAATAGAGAAGTCTACATAGCCCTTTCTTAGTGTGGTCCCTCACAAGACATCCAAATAAGAAACAAACAATATATATATATAAACATATATATATATATATATATATATTATTGTGGATTATGAATTAATGCCCCACCGACCTTTCCAAAGAAGGCATCATATGGTAGTGTCACAAAACTCCTATAGAATCACCGACTACTCTTGAGTTGAGATAAGTCCCCTGACATTCTCTCAATAGTCTCCCCTTAGGTTTCAATCTGTTGCCACCAAGGTTACCTGGTCATCCTTGCTTTAGAAGATGTAAGTGCTACACATTCTTTCCAAAGTTTGCACACCACGGGCAGCCCCTAGGTCGGTTTGATTTACACATCCAATAGGTCACCCCAATGGTTGTTCCTTGCTTTGGAGATGTAATTCTACACTTTCTCCAAAGCATAGCCATTGCACAAAACTTAAGTTGGATAGTCCTTTGGATCTGTAACTGAGATAGGCCAAAGCCAACATAGCCCTTCTGTGTGGTCCATGCACCGATGGATCCATCAAATAAAATTAAAATGAATGAAAATAAATTGAATCAAATTAAAATAAGTCAATGAAATTAATCTTAACTACTTTTGAGTTGACTTAAGTCCGCATGACATTCATCCTAGGTTGAGTGATTTATTGTGATCCAATAGATCACCCTTGATCCCTTCTTTAGGAAGATGTAAGTCTACTATGCTTTCTTCCTAAGTATTGTACACCAAAAGGCAACCCCTTAGGTCGAGATAGTCCCTCTTGGTTGTAGACTATCCCTTTGGATTTGTAAATCTGATAGGTCAAGGAAAACATAGCCCCTTCTGGTTACACCAATAGGGTCCATAACAAACTGAATTCAAAACCAACCTTCCTAGTGGAGTCAAATTAAAATATATCAAACAAACCAAACTTCTGCCCAATGAGGCACAAATCAAATTAATCTCCTAAGTGAAGCCATAAGAAATACCATCAAACTCTTATCCCTAACAAATAGCCCGAACCTACTTCCCTAGTGGAAGGTTCACATTCCCAATCCTTAGTAAATTATAGATTCTTATCCCCAGTGAATATGTACCCAAACAAATCATATTCATAATCAAACTCAAATCCATATCCCTAGATAGCTTGAACCTACTTCCTTAGTGGAAGGTTCACATACTCAATTTGGATTCCTTCATCTCTTATGCCCCATAAGAGAACTACTTTAGATCAAGATCAAGATTTTATGTACCTTTGATTTTTTGTTTGGGGATCATTCTAATAGTTTTGTAGTCTTGAACACTTTTAATCACTTTATAGTTAATCATTCTTAATGTGCCTTTAGCCACTGCTCACCTAATCCATGTCCTTTTCTAACCAAACTTTTCAAATTCTTTTCAAATCCAAATCTTAAACTCAATTTATGATCAAATCAAACTTGAAATCCTTCCCAAGCCCTTTTAATCAACCTTCATGAACTTAGCCAAATTTTCATCCAATTCAATCCAAACTCAATTGACTTTCTTATAAATTAATTATACCTTCAATTATCTTCTCAATAAATGATATAAATTCAAATTCAAAACCAAATCCAAAATCAAATCAAAACCCAATTTAAACTATTTAAGCCATTTCCTTGAACTTGGGAAAACCCATCTAAATCAAGCCAAAATCAATGGATTTTCCTTGAATCAATCATTCCTTCAATCATCTATCCAAATATAAATGAGACCTATAATTATCTAATAAAATTAACCCAAGTCAAACCCAACCTAGACCATTTGACTTGAAATATTCAAATGAACCAAAACTCATTTGAATGAAACCAATTGCAAGTGAATTTATATTTTAATCTCAAATCTATATATAAACTCAAAATCAAACTCAAAAAAAGCCAACTAAATCCAATTGGTTCACTTGACCCAAAGTGGCTAATTTGACCTACATGAACCAAAATCCAATTCAATCCAAATCAAAGTGAATTATACCAATCCAAACTTCATGTCATGATTGTTGATCACCCAGAAATTGATATAAATTAGGTCAAACCAAGTGAACTCAACCATATGAACCCAAACTAAAATTGCATAGCCAAATGAAACCACAATGATTCAAATCAACCTCAAGATTTAAACATGACTTGACCTTCAATTGAGCCAAACTTAGCCCAATTGGCACTCTTGACCCAAGTTGACCCAAATTGACATAAAGGGTCAATAAACCCAAAATCCAAATTAAATCAAACCAAAGCATACAATCCTCTCCAAATAGTCATATGAACTTGACCTAACCCTAATTTGACCAATTGACATTGGTCAACCTAAATAAAATGGGTCAAATTGAGCCAAACCTAACCAATTAAACTCCAAATGACATGAAATTTGGTCCAACTCACTTTTGACTCATTTCAAATCTGCCCAAATCAAATTCAATGCCAAATGACCACTCTTCCCTATGGGTATTTCATAAGATAAAACACCCATGTAAATGGTCATTTCTCTTCCTCCACTTGACACTCATCCATTGGTCCACCCAGGCTCCAAGAACCGTCCAACTTGACCCAAGGTGGTTACCATGACTTATGGGAAGTGAAATCACCTCCCCTCCCCATTGGAACACATGGCATGAAGGACCTCCACTTTTTTTCCTAGGACACCACTTGTCCTTCATAGCAGCCACCTCCCATGCCTTGGCCAACCAAATTAAGCCCAAGGAGAATCTCAACCACCCCAAGCCAAGGACACCGACTTGGAGCCAAAATCACCATGAATGAGTGATTTTCGGCCATTGCAAGGAGACTGAAAGTAGTGAGACAAAAAACTCTTCACACACACTCATTTTAGAGCTCCCAAACCAACCACAACCCATTCCCTCTATTTTTGAGCAAAAGCCATCAAAATCAAGTGGATTGGTGAAGTGACCATTGGTGGATACATTATTAAAGAGAAGCAAGCCCAAACCCATTCCAAAGCTTCTTCTTGCACTGGGAGCATGCTTGGATCATCACCATGGAAATCATCCCGGTGAGGTAATTTTCAAGAACCATAGAAAGCCTTAGGTTCTTTTATTTATGATGCTCAATTTTAGGAATTTTTCCTTTTATTACCTTACATTTTTTTGACATCATCCCATGCATTTGGAGTGATTTTTGACAAAGATCGCTAGAAAATTAAGCCTAAAATGAAGTTTTCATTCAATTTTTTACAAGAATCACAAAATCATGAATAGTGTCTTCTATCGGATCACCCTCCAACCATCCGATCTCCCATTCAGAGAGGTTAATGGCTCATATCGTGTAGATCATGTGGCTTTGATCTACATCGAATCACATGGATCACGTATCAATGATTGCGATCAATCTGATCAAATCGATCCATGCATCCTTTACATTCCGCTCATATACACCATGCCGCCACATGTTGTCAGGCCGCTTAGGTTAAGTAAGAAATTAGGATTTTCTTCTTTTAAAATTAATTAAAAGATTTAAAATTCATAAAAAAATAAAATATTTAACTAAAATTGCAAATAAAGGCTCATTGATTTTTGTCAGGGAATCCAATGAATCCAAAAGCGCTAAATTTCACTAAATATTTTGAGACTAATTTAAGTTTTAGGTAAAATAAAATTTCATTAATTAAACTAAAAAGACACAGCAGATTGAATTAAAATATTCAGAGATTAAGAATGAGCTTAAAATCTACCTACCATATAAATTTCAAGTCAAAAGGATTTCTAAATTGGGAGATATTGTATTCAAAAGTTTAAATAGCTAAAATAATTTAATGGACTTTATAAATATCATGGAATATCATTTAAATTAGCTGAAACTTTGGAAAATTATAACAAATCATAGAAAAATCATGAAAATGCAAGTAAATATTTATTTTGAAGGTATTTTAGAGGAGATTCAATTAAAATTGATCCCAATTAAATTTGAATAGTAATTAAGGCTTAATTTAGGTTTAATTGAAAATTTAATAATTACTCTCTAATTACCTAAGCAATTTATCCCAAACTTTTGAGGTTGATTAATGGGATGACCTCCACCTCCATAATTTTCTTGGAATTTATTACTTGGTTAATTAGAGAAATTGGTTGTCTTAACCTTAAATACTTTCCTAATAAATCAAGAAATTAATTAATATTCTAAATCATTAATTAAGCTTGCTAATCATTGTGAAATAGTAAATGGGCATGAGGAAATGAGATTCAAACCTCTTTCCCAATCTTTTCTCTAAGTCCATTTCACTTGATTGGAAATTAATTTGGGATTAATTGATGGTTTAATTCATTAATTAAATTGGTTAATTAATCAATTTGAAACTATAATCACATGGAATCTTAATTAATCATTCATGGGTGATCTTTAGTTTTCAATATCTTAAAGACATTTAATGAAATTATGGTTAACCCACATGTGTGGGAAAACTATGAAAGTACTTAATTAAGTTTCTTAACTAACTGAGCCAATTGCATTAGGCCTCTTTCATTTCTTAGGTTCATTGCTGATTTAACTTCCAATGTATGTACATATCATGTTGGCTCGAATTACTTGGTTAATTAAATTAAGGCAACATAAGGGTCAATTAATGGATTTAATGAATAGTATAACCTAATTAACCCATAAAATTAACTTAATTATTTTTCATTAAACCAAATTAATTCACAAACATGGGAATAGGTTAGGATCAAAACTTTACCTCATTTCTTCAAACTAAAGTAAATATAAAATTGAAAATGATAATTAAAAGCCTTTGGTTTTCTTTGAATGCTTTTATTTGATTTGATTGTCCTTAGAAATTAATTTAATTGAATGAAATCACATGTTTATGCCTATTCATTCATTTCCAATCATGTTAAATGTTGTCATTTGAAATCATACATTCATCTTTTAAAAATTAATTAAATCAAATGGTTTTACTTTATTTCAAGCTTGCATTTAATTTAATATAATGTGTAATTATCATTATTAAATCCAAACATATTTTCCAAAGCTTATAAATGAATGGTTACATATGCTATGAATGCTAGTTATAAATACATAGATGTATGTGATTATAGCTTAAATGTGTGAAGTGAAGCTCCTTTCCTTTTATTCATGTATTGATTTATCTAAGTGAGAATGTTAATGAGTATATAGTCTAGACATCCTAAGACGAGGCTTTAGTTAGCCCCAAGGTGGTCATTTGATTACCTCACTTCTTTAATAATGGCATGCATTTGATTTCATTCTTATGTATTTCAATACTAGAATTTGGGTGAGGCTTTAATTCATATACATAAATAATTCAATCAAATATCATTTTTTGCATGATTTTCATTCTCCAAATTATGAATACATGTGTATGTATCTATGAAAAGTGGTATATAGTCTAGACATCCTAGGAATATGAGGCTTTAGCTAAGTAGGTCATTTGATTACCTCACTTTTCTGGTTTAACAAAGGCATGTACTTATGTCTTTTATACATACATGTGCATTTAATTAGAGAATGGTAATCCTTCTTTTTTATTAAAAATACATGCATTTGTAATTGTTCAAGTGATTGAATTAATTAATCATGTGATTTGGAGCTCTCTTTCTTATGTTCATGCATATAAATTTACATATGGTTTGAATGTAATGGTATATAGTCCGGACATCAAGGAACATGAGGCTTTAGCTAGCACCAAGGAAGTAAGTCATTTTATTACCTCACTTCCGGTTAACAATGACATGTACCTATTTAATTTCATCACTATGTATTTTGCAAAAGAATTTAGATAGAGCCTTAAATTAATATGATAAAATAAATGAATTAGAGGAAATATAAAGCTTCAAATGTACATACTCACATCCATCATTCAAGTGTGCTAAAATATATATGTGTAGGTATACTTAGGACTTAATCATATGCATGTTACATGTGATGGAAAGGAATGATTTAGCATGTGCCATGTGATAGTATTTCAATTAGATTAATCTTAAGAAGCTTTTCACATTGAATATAGAATTATTTAAAGAGAACCTAAACTTAGGATTAATGTAAAATGTGTAATAAGCCATTCACTAAAGAGAACTAAATCAAATTAACATGCTTTAGAAAGTGGTTTAAGGTAGGGAAAGAGGGCAACCTCTTTTTCTCTTTACAACACTTAGTTGCTAAGTGTAGTCATAGAAAACACAATTAAAACTTGCAAATCAATTATTGAATTTCTACACTTAGAAAATCTTAACTCTAAAGCCTAGGCATACCACACAAGCCTTAATACACATACATTAGAATAAGTCACCACTTCTAGCCTTATGTTATGGTGTGATGTATGTTTTATTTTGTGATGTATTATTTTAGATGATGTTAGGGTGTTTGTTAGATAGGCCATGATTAGCCTAATCATATTTTCTACTAGGGATTATGGGGATGCTTAAAAATAAATATAAATGCTCTTTGTAGGTTGCTTAAGCCCCTAAGCATAATCCAAGTTAGGATGTGCTTATTATTATGTGGTGCTAAGTCCAAATTATAAATATAACTTGTTGTATGTGTTTAGCTAACACTTGTCTTGGTGTAGTTAGATTTACTTTTTCTATTTTAATGTAATTTTGCTTTAGGAATTAGGATTAGTGCTATGGGGGATAAGGATGAGCATTGGCTAGAAGGCTTTGTCTTGGGAGGCCATGTGATGCCTTTGAAAAAATCAAATCATAGAAGGAGGAAGATACATGATGACATGAAGACTCTCATAACATTTATCATTTGTAAAATTGCAAATTATTCTTTTATGTACTTGGTTGTATAAGGGTAGAGCTCGGTAAACCCATTTTTCTTTTTGTGTTGTACGGCAGCACCCGACTGCAATGACCTATTATTCTTTTGCGTTAGTTATAAAATTTTTTTGATGTTGTGTTTAAAGTGCACAATTAGGATGACATGCTTTTCTTAGTTTCTTTATATGTTTGATGTTTGAATGTGTGGCCTAGAATGCGATTAGGCTCTTAGAAAAAAATTAACCTTTCTACCCAACTAGAACTCATAACTAAAGTTTTAAACAATTCATAACCTCACATAAAGCCTAGGACATAAATCAAATAATTAAAAGATTTAGCAACCCCTTAGCTGAATGTTGAATGGCCAACAACATGCATATCAAATTATTTTGCTCTTAAAAGTAGGGGATTTCCATCCTTACATGATATGGGAATGCTTGAGTTGTGAGGGCATCCCTTGTGTTAGAAAACATCCCTTTCTTGTTGATTTAGCCAACAACCTTATTTCATCATGCATGTAGGCATCAAAAACATAAAGCCTTTGTCAAAATAAATAAAATTTGAAAAGATTTTACACTAGACTAAGTCATATGCTCATACCACTCATGCTCTAGTCTCTTAGGGAGTGGGTTTAAGGACTTTAGTTTCTTTCTAATTAAATAATAGCCTAACTAATATTGCAAATCATATGATCAGACTTCATGAATTTAAAGCATAGGAGGTGTTAGCTGGTTGCAACTCCAGTAAATTGAAAGTCGAAGCGCTTTGTCCTCTTATGGAGTTAAACCATATGCCCATTTTCACTTAGATTTAGATCACTCTTTGGCCTATGCTAAAGTTCCCTAGATTTAGGATTTGAGGTGGATGCTTCTTTTAGGTTACAAGCATAAATCCTCACCTCTTAGGCATCTCCATAATCTTGTATTATTAGATTATAATTCTTAGCTTTATAATGAAATGTCAACTTTTACAAAATTAATCTTCTCTTCAATTTCAAAATTATAAAGCCCAATTATAGGATAGCTTGAAATGCTCACTTGGTTTCCTAGTATCAAGAGCATTCCCTACTCATTTACATTGGCTATGATAATAAGTCTTCTCTTTGAGTTTTCCCAATTGATTTTCAAATACTACTAATCCTTTGATAGTCTAGCCTTGAAATCTTTGGAGACTTTAATTGTTAATTTAATCAAGAGTATTCTTAATGGATTCACATCCTTTAGGATGTAATTAACAATGGAGGCTTTCCTCCATAAGGAACTTAACAAATCTTGACTTAATATAAACCCTACTTGCTTTTCCATAAAGTAGGGAAAGATCTTTGGTACATTCAAGACCCATCATGCCTTATGAGTCCTTATTAGGTGATTAGGTTCATTATAGGGTGATGATTTCTATTTTTTGAGATAGTGCATCTTTTCTTAATGTCATACCCAATCATTTCAATAAGTACCCCTTAACATCTGTGTGGTATCCAACATCTCAAAAATAAACACCACACACCAAGTTCTCTAAGTCATAAACGATGACATACATAAAAAATGAGCATGTATACAATAAATAAAAAACCTTAGATGACTAGAACTGTCTCTACTGTAAACACACAATTCCATAAGCAGTAGATCACATCGGTCATTCTTCATATTCTCCAGTTCCCATCAGAACCACCCCGGCCTCTCGAGTAATATGATCCAACATCATATCCCTGATCTCTCCCTCTACCACCACCACATCTGTAACCTTTCTCACTCCTCCTGCTTCCAAAACCACCACTGCTCTGACCACCACCTCCATATCCACCAACACCTCCAGAGCCCCCACCACAACTACGATAACCGCTGCCTCCACCTTCGCCTCCACCGCCAGATCATGATTGAGCCTGGTTGATGGCGATGTTCCTACTGTCAAGGTTCTGCACCTTCTTAAGGTTTACTTTTAGGTTTAGGTTTATTAGGTTTTAGGGTTTAGGTTTATTTTTTAATTTATTTAGTTACTTTAGGTTTTAAGGTTTGGGGGGTGTGGTTTAGGGTTTAGGGTTTAGGTTTAGGAGGTTTAGGGTTTAGGGTTTAGGGTTTAGGGTTTAGGTTTAGGTTTAGGGTTTAGGATTTAGAAATCAGGGTAGGGTTTAGGTTTAGTTTAGTTTAGGATATAGTGGAGGGAGGTTAAAGGTTGCAGAGTTAGGGCTCATGGCCCAGGAGTAGGGTAGGGTTTTTAGGGTTTAGGTATAGGGGGTGAGTAGGGTTTGGGGTCAGCAATGGTAGTGGTATGGTTTAGTGTCTGGCCAGGGTTTAGGTTTAGGGTTAGGGTTTTGGCCTAGGGTTTAGGTTTAGGGTTTTTTAAAATAAGCAAACCCTGTTTAGTTAGTTTTTTATTTATTTATTTTAGTTTATTTTATTTTATTTTTATTTAGGTCTACTTTTTATTTTTATTTAGTTTAGTTTATTTATTTTAGGTTTATGTATTTTAGTTTAGGTTTTCCATTTTAGTTTATTTTATTGTCTTAGGTTTAGGTTTATGTTTATTTTTTAGTTTAGTTTTATATTTATTTTATTTTTAAGTTTAGGTTTTATTTTTATTTTAGGTTTAGTTTAGGTTTTATTTTAGTTTTAGGTTTAGGATTATTTTTTAGCTTTTTTATTTTAGTTTAGGTTTATTTTCACTTTATTTTATTTTATTTAGTTTAGTTTAGGTTTAGTTTTATGTTTTATTTATTTTAGTTTAGTTTATTTTAGTTTAGGTTTAGATTTATTTTATTTTGTTTTATTTTAGATTTAGGTTTTTTTTTTATTTTGGGTTTAGGTTTTTTTTTTTATTTATTTTGGTTTTATTTTAGGTTTATTTTGTAAGTTTAGGTTTTTATTTAGTTTTTATTCTATTTTATTTAGGTTTATATTTTTATTTTACATTTAGTTTTTATTATATTTAAGTTTTTATTTTTAAGTTTATTTTATTTTATTTAGTTTAGTTAAGTTTTTATTTATTTTATTTTTTATTTTTTTATTTTATTTTTATGTTTAGGTTTAGGTTTAGTTTTTATTTTATTTTATTATTTTAATTTGTAGGTTTAGGTTTTTGATTTAATTTATTTTTAGGTTCTATATAGTTTAGGTTTAAGTTTTTAGGTTTTGGTTTTGGGTTTGGGTTTAGGGTTTAGGGTCTAGGGTTTAGGTTTTAGGGTTTAGGTTTTAAGGTTGTAGGTTTTAGGGTTTAGAGTTTAGGATTTAAGGTTTAAGTTTTAGGTTTAGGGTTCATGTTTAGTTTAGGGTTTGGATTTTGATTTTTTTTATAGAGAACAAATTGATTCAACATTTCTTCTTTTGATATCATCAACCAAGTAACACACCAAGTTTTCTAAGACAGCAAACAATAAAAAAAAATGGCACGCATAGAGCAAATCAAAAACCCTAGATAACTAGAATCATTTCTACTATAAAGACACAGTTACATAAGCAGTAGATCGGATCAGCCATTCTTCAATTTCTCCAGTTCCCATGACAACCACCCCTTTCTCGAGGGATCCACCATCATATCGATCTCTCTCTCTCACCACAGAACTTTGTCACTCCTCCCACCTCCATAGCCACCACTAGTAGGACCACCACCTCCATATCCACCAGCACCTCTAGATCCCCAATCACCACTATGATAACTGTCGCCTTTGCCTTTGCCTCCACCGTTATATCTAGACTAAACCTGGTTGATGGTGATGTTCCTTCCATCAAGGTTCTTACCAATCTTAAGGTTTAGGTTTAGGTTTAGAACTTTTAGGTTTTATGGTTTAGGTTTATTTTTTAATTTATTTTACTTTAGTTTAGGTTTAGGTTTAGGGCTTAGGTTTAGGTTTAGGGTTTGATTTAGGTTTAGGTTTTAGGTTAATATTCTAAGTTTATTTCTGTTTAATTTTTTTAGTTTATGTTTAGGTTTATTTTATTTTATTTAGTTTTAGGTTTAGGTTTAGTTTAGTTTATTTTAGTTTAAGTTTATTTTATTTATTTAGTAGTTTATTTTAGTTTAGGTTTAGTTATTTATTTTATTTATTTTATTTTATTTTAGTTTAGGTTTATTATTTTAATTTAGGTTTATTTTTTTTTAGGTTTTTTTAAGGTTATTTTTAGGTTTAGTTTTTTATTTAGTTTTTATTTTCTTTCTTTATTTTATTTTATTTTTTTTATATTTAATTTTATTTTTTTTTAGGTTTTATTATTAATTTTATTTTATTTTTTTAATTTAGTTTAGGTTTTATTTATTTTATTTTATTTTATTTTTATTAATTTATTTTAATTTTATTTTAGGTTTAGTTTAGGTTAGTTTAGGTTTCATTTTATTTATTTTCTTATGTTATTTAGTTTAGGTTTATTTATTTATTTTATTTTAGGTTTTATTTAGTTTAGATTTAGGTTTTAGGTTTTTTAGGGTGGTTTGGGAGGGTTTAGAGGGTTTAGGTTTTCTTTAACATTTTAATTTATTTATTTGTTTTATTTATTTTAATATTTTTAGATTTTATTTTTAGGAGGGCCAGTTATTTTATTAGTGGCCTTGATAGGAGTGGCTCAGTAGGTTTAGGGTAGGTATTTAGGGTTATTTTAGTGTAAGATTAGTGGAGGTGGAGATAGGTATTAGGAGGATCAGGTATGTGGTAGTTTAGGGTTTAGGATTTAGGTTTAGGGTGTATAGAGGATCAGGTAGATAGGGTAGGAGTTATGGTAGAGGGTTTAGGATTGTGATTTAGGATTTAGGTTTAGGGTTAGGGTTTTAGTTATTTTTAAATTCATAAACTAGTTTAGTTTATTTAGTTTATTTTCTTTATTTTAGTTTATTTATTTTATTTTTACTTTATTTATTTTAGGTTTATTTATTTTAGTTTAGGGTTTTTATTTTATTTTATTTTTTATGTTTAGGTTTAGGTTTATGCTTATTTTTAGTTTAGTTTTATTTCTATTTTATTTTCTAGGTTTAAATTTTATTTATTTATTTTGTTTTAAGTTTAAGTTTTATTTTTTTATCTTTTAGGTTTAGTTTTAGGTTTTATTTTAGGATTATTTTTTTTTTTTTAAATTTTGGTTTGGGATTATTTTAGTTTATTTTATTTTATTTAGTTTAGGGTTTAAGTTTAGTTTATTTTAAGTTTAGGTTTAGGTTTTATTTATTTTACTTTAGTTTATTTTAGTTTAGGTTTAGGTTTATTTTGTTTTGTTTATTTTATTTTTAGATTTTTTTTTAATTTAGGTCTTAGGTTTTATTTTTTATTTATTTTTAGGTTTTATTTTAAGGTTTATTTTTTAGGTTTAGGTTTTATTTAGTTTTATTTAATTTATTTTAGGTTTATTTTATTTTATTTTATGTTTAGTTTATTTTATTTTGGTTTTTATTTTTTAGGTTTATTTTATTTTTTTTTAGTTTAAGTTTATTTAATTTATTTAGTTTTATTTTATTTTATATTTATTTTATTTATTTTAGGTTTAGGTTTAGGTTTAGGTTTATGTTTAGTTTATGTTTTTTTATTTTATTTTTATTTTATGGTTTAGGTTTATGTTTTAATTTTAATTTTAAGTTTATTTAGTTTGGGTTGGTTTGGGGTTTTAGGGTTTAGGGGTTTAGGGAAAGGGTTGGTTTAGGGTTTAGGGTTTGGTTTTGGATTTAGGTTTAGGGTTTAGGGTTTAGGGTTTAAGGTTTAGAGAGGTTTGGGGTGGTTAGGTTAATTTTAGGTGGGGTTTAGGTTGGGTTTTTTTTGTTTTATTTTTAAAATTAATAAACTAGGTTTAGGTTTATTTAGTGCATTTATTTTATTTTATTTATTTATTTTAATATTTATTTATTTTTATTATTTTTTAAATTAAGTAAACTAGTAGGTTTGTTTAGTTTATTTAATTTATTTTTTTATTTATTTTTATTTTATTTTATAAATTGTTCGACTTTGACTTATAACCACTTGGAGTGCCTGTCATCTAACTCTTCCTATGATTTTAAAACCATGTAGTATGGTCTTATGAATTGCAAGATAGCTATGGTAGTTTTTTAATTAGAAAGAGACTAAAGTCCTAAACACACTCCCTAAGAGACTAGAGCATGAGGGGCATGAGCATATAACTTAATCTATAGATGAAAAATCTTTTCAAATTTTATTTCATTTTAGGCACAACATTTTGACAGAGGCTTTAGGATTTCTTATGCCGAAATGCATGATGAAATAAGTTATGGGTCAAATCTTAGAAGAAGGTGTTCTCCACCACAAGGGATGCCCTCAGAGGTTAAGCATTCCTTTATCGTGAAAGGATGGAGATCCTTCATGTTCAAGAGAGAAAGAATATTCATGCATGATGTGAAACATATAACCATATTAAGATATGAGTTGTTTAAAATTTAGTTATGAGTGATTAGTTGGGTAGAAAAGTTATTTTTATCCTAAGAGCTTAATCGTATCCAAGCCACACCTTAAAGCATCAATCATTTAAGAAATAATGAGAAGCATGTTGTACTAATGCACAATTTAAACATAACATCAAAGAATTATATAAACTATTATAAAAGAATAAAAGGTCGATTCGTATCGCATACAAAAAAAGATAGAAAAGATGGGTAGATTTTACCCTTATACAACCCGGAATATGAAAGAATAATTATAATTGTATTAAATGCTATGGGGGTCTTCTTTCTTCATATCTCCATTTTTGATTTCCCCTCTTGGTTTGGATGGTGCTTGCTTCAAAGGCATCAAAGGGCACCTGACAAAGCCTTCGCCACGCTCATTCTAATCCCCATAGCACTAATCCTAATTTCTATTGCAAAATTACATTTATTTGGGAAAAGTAAATATAACTACACGCAAAAATAGAGGTTAGCTAAATATACATATAATCCCAAGTAGTTTATAAAGACTTAGCACTCTACACATGGGTAACTAAGCCCACCTATCCTAACTTGGACTATGCTTTAGGATTTAACCTACAAAAGAGCATTTATATTTATTTTAAGCATCCCTTAAGCATAATCCCGTGCAAAAAACATGATTAGGCTAATATTAGCCTATAATCCATTCTATAAGCATACATTTTAACACATCTTAAAATAATACATCATGAAAATACATCAAAAGTCTTTGGCTAGAAAGGATTCAATTTAACATGAAATGTTGATTTCACTTGAAGTAGTTTAATTGATTTGAGAATTTTAATTTGTGTTTTCTTTTGTTCCATTTGATTAAACATAACAACTAAGTGTATAAAGAGAGGAAAAGAGGATTGCCCTCTTTCTTTCATCCCTACCTTAAGACACATTCTAAAGTATATTAATTTGATTTAGTTCTCTTCAGTGAATGGCTTATTAAATGATTTAATTAATCCTAACTTTAGGTTAACTTTAAATAATCCTATTTAAAATGAAAGTCATCTTAAGATTAGTTTAATTAAATTACTACCACATAAAATATATTAAATCATTCCTTTTCATCACATGTAACATGCATATGATTTAATCCTAAATGTATCTATAAATGCAACATATTTTTGCACACTTAAATGATGAATGTATGTATATGTTTTGAATTGATTTTTTATTTGATTGAATTATTTTAACATATTAATTTAAAACTTTATCCAAATTCTTATACAAAAAACATAAAAAAATGAAATTAAATAGGCATGTGTTGTTGTTAAACCAGGGAAGTGAGGTTATCAAATGACCTCTTTTGAGCTAGCTAAAGCCTCATATTCCCAGGATGTCCAGACTATATACCCATTTGCATTCAAACATATGTAAATTCATATACATGAACATAGGAAGTAAGCTCCAAATCATATGGCTAATTAATTCAACCACTTAGTCAATTATAAATGAATGGAATTTTAATGTAAAATGGGGTTTTCATTCACTAATCACATATACATACACATGTGCAAAGACATAGGCAAGTATGTGTCATTGTTAAACCAGGGAAGTGAGGTAATCAAATGACCTCCTTGGGGCTAATTAAAGCCTTGTATTCCTGGGATGTCCAGACTATATACTTGTTGTTCTTGGACACACATGCATGTATACATAAATGAGGAAAAGAAAACCATGCAGAGATTGTATATATTGATTGAACCATTAATATATATAAATTAAAGCTCTATCCAAATTCTAATGTTCAAATACATAAGAAATTAAATTAAATGGGTACGTGTTGATGTTAAACCCGGGAAGTGAGGTAATCAAATGACCTCATTGGGGCTGGCTAAAGCCTCATGTTCCTAAGATGTCCAGACAATATACCATTACCATTCAATCTTATATAAATCAACACATGAATAGAGGAAAGAGAACTCAACATTCATACACTTAAGCTATAAGCACATGCATTTTTTATGTATTTATAACTAGCATCATAACACATATTATTATTCATTTATAAGCTTTTGAAAAATACATTTGGATTTAATAGTGATAATATCCAATCATATATTAAATTAAATCAACACATGCAAGCTTACATAAAGGAAATCCTTTTTATTTTACTTGATTTTGAAAAGATGGATGCATGAATTCAAATGACATACAAAATTTAACATGATTTGAAAGAGGACAATAAAATATAAGCATGTGATTTATTCAACCAAACCAGTTCTTAAGGACAATTAAATCAAATAAGATTATTTAAAATAAACCAAATCTTTTTTATTAATTAAGTTTTAGATTTGATTTGATTTAAAGAAGAGAAGAGAAATCATCACATGTTATTTTAAACCCATTCCCACAATTTTGATTTGATTTAATTTAAGGAAATGTAGTTAAGTTTATTTTATGGGTTAATTAGGTTGAAACTTTAATTAGATGAATTAATTACCCTTACTTATGTCACCTTAAAGTAATTAACTAAATAATTATGGCCAACATGATATGCATGAAAGATAAATTTGCAATGATCCCAAGAAATAAAAGGGGCCTAATGCAATTGGCTCATGATTAATAGTTAATTAGATTAAGGGACTTAATTAATTACTCTTATGGTTTTCCCACACATGTGGACTAACCATAAATTTATTAAACTCCTTCAGCTTATTAAACACCAAAATATCTACCCCATGATTTAATTAATTAAAGTCTAATGTCATTATGACTTTAATTTGATTAATTGATTTAATTAATTAGTTAAATCTTAATTAATTTCATTTTAAAAAAGGGTGAAATGAACTTAGGGAAAGGGGTCCCAACCCTATTCCTTAGTTCACTTACTGTTGAACAATGATTAATAAACTTAATTAACCAATTTATTACTATTCATGGAATTAATTAATCATTAATTAACTTAAAAGAGTAGTTAAGGTTTAATTAGTCAATTTTCCTAATTAAGTAAGCAATAAATCCCAACCAAATCATGGGAGGTAGAGGTCATCCCATTAAATTAACCCACAAAATTTGGGATTAATTGCTCAAGTAATTAGGGAGTAATTAAGCTAATTAATTTCATAATTAAACTTTAATTACTATTTAAAATTAATTAAGATTATTTTTAATTAATTGTCCTTTGAAATACCTTTAAAATGAGTATTTATTTGCATGTTTTTGATTTCTCTAAGATTGTTTTTATTTTTAGAAGATTTAACCATTAAAAATGATTAATTAAGCCTAATTAAAGCCTAATCCTATGAAGTGCGATGGCTCGCTTTCCACATGGCATCATGCATTGGCTACTTAAAACATATCCACTCGCTACGTGGCGTGGATGCACTTTCTCGTCCATCATCCAATCTAAGATCACACGACTATGACTAATCCCACAGCTTAATAAGATTAAATCAGATTGATCTAGTGGAATTAATCACGACCATCCATTTTGCTTAGGCAGAATAGATGATGTGTGGTCTAACATCACATGAGTGAGGGAGAATGTAGTTTGTTCACCATTGCTCACTTGCTCTGGGCTTACCCGAGCTTGAATCAACTCCAAAAGGATCCCACACCTTAACGACATCGATCAGAAGAGATCCAACGGTCAAGATCATATGAGATGCAAGTTTTCTTCAAAAAGCTCCAACCCATTTTTGCTTAAGGATCAATTTTGGAAGCATACCTCGCTAGAGCTAAAGGCTGGTGGCTTAAACAATTGAGGAAGCTTCATCTAGTGGAGATGAAACCTTGTTGACCAACAATTGGATCAATTCCTCAATGTTCGCTCAGAAGGCCATGAACCTACAAATTTGAGCTCGGCTTTGATCAAGTCCCACCTAGTGCTTGAGAAGCTTGGGAGATGATTCTTTCTTACCGATGAGGCCTAGAAGGTGCACAAAGTTAATTTGAGTTTAATGGAGAAATGGAGAAGTTAGGTTAGAAATGGGAGTGTCCTATTTCGAGACGGACAAGAATGGCCTTTTTTGATCTAGCAACCAGCTTGGGAGCTTAGGAAATGGCTCTAGGAGCTCATCTTGGGTAGCTAGAGCTCTAAGCAATGATTTTTGTGTGTGTTTGAGTGGAAACTGGGGGGTTGTATCCCCCTTCCTCTGAAGATGGGATCGTTTGTTCTAGTGGCGGGCCATCTCGAGTGTCATGGTGGAGGAGGTGAGTTGGCTTAACTTGGTTGGTTGAAGGTGTGGAGGTGGCCAAAGAGGAATCATGGGTATATATGGGTTTCAAATGCTGATGAGGAGGGTGAGGTGATTTCACCTCCCATGGTCACCAACCACCTTCAATCGTTGGTGTCATAGGTGGACCATTAAGAGAGTACCAAGTGGCAAAGGAATGGAAATGACCACTTACATGGGTGATTTGTCTCATGTGATGCCCTTGACCCAAGGGTAGAATGATCATATGGCATTATATTTTATTTGGCGCAAACTTAAAATGAGCCAAAAGTGGGTTAGCCCAAATTTCAAGTCAATTGGAGTTGATTTGGTTAGGTTTGGATCAATTTGACTCATTTAGGTCAAATTGGATTAGGTTAATCAAGTTGACCAATTCAAAGTCAAATGGGATTGTCAAGTTCATATGATCATTTGGATGTTTTTAGTAAATTGGTTTGGTTTACTTTGGCTAAGATTTTATTTTGGCTCATTTGAATTCATTTTGGTCAAATAAGTTGACCAAATTTGACTAAATTAGCCAAATTGGCTTTGGCCGGGTGTTGGTTTGGGTTTAGTAATTCAATTGAAGATGATTGTAGGCTTTGGTTTTAATTTGGATTTAGATTTGATTTAGGCTAAATTGATTTAGTCAATTTAGGCTCAGTAATGATTCAATTGGGTCCAACCATAGCTTTGGTCAAGTTCAACAATCAATTTGAAATGAATTTGAGCCATTAGTTGCAATCGATTTGGTTTAAATTTTGATTTTGCATAATTTAATATTTTAGTCTAATTTTTGTAAACTTGGGTGAAGAGGACCAAGTGGGTTTGGTTTGACTCAATTGAAGGTCAAGTCATATTCAAATATTCGTTTGATTTAGTATGAATCATTGGTTTCAAGTGATTTGGCATAGGTTGCAATTTGGCTAGTTTGGGTTCATATGGGTTAAGGGGTTGACTTGGTCAAATGACCAAGTTGACTTGCATTATCCCAATTTGTGCTAATTGATCAACTTGGGGTGATCAACAATCATGATCGGAGGTTTTGATGGGCTTACTTCAATCCAATTTGGGTAGGATTAGATCTTGGCTCAAATAAATCAAATTGGCCACATTAGGTCAAGTGGACCAATTGAGTTTAGTTGGATTGATGGGTGAGTTTGATTTAGTTTGATTTTATATATGATTGTGATTAATTTATAAATTCATTGAAATTGGATTGGGTCAAATGGGTTTGATTTGAATTTCAAGTCAAAAGTGTTAAGTTTAATGACTTGGGTTGATTTTGGTTTGGTTTGATGATTGTATATTTCATTAATATTTATGAATATGATTGAAGGTATGATTAATTCATGAAAAAATCAATTAAATTTAGAATGAATGAATTTGGCTAAGTCCATGTAGTCAGGTCTTGTAGCTTACGTTTGGATTTTGATTTGATTTAGTTTTGATGCTTTAAATGTATATTTCATATAAATTTGTGAAGTTGATTAAAAATATAATTGATTTGTGAGAAAATCAATAGAGTTTGACTTGATTTGGATTAATATTTGGCTAAGTCTATGGGATAGGTCATATGGCTTTGGAAGGTCAACAGGCCTTAGGCTCCATAGTGTTGCCCTTGGAGATTGTTGATTGGAAGTCTAATGCCAAGTTTCACATTATAGACTCGGATACATCTTACAATGCTTTTTTTGGGAGACCATGGATACATGAGAACAACATAGTTTCATCCTCTCTGCATTAGTGTATGAAGTTCATGAAAGGTGAGATCGTCTACTATGTCAAAGGAGATCTCATTTATAGTTCACAGGTCAACATATATGAGGATGCTTACTACCTCCCTCAAAATCAATAAGGCTATTCTCACGAACTTGGCTAAAGTTTAAAAATAAAAGAAAAAGAAAAAAAATGAAAAAGAAAGAAAAAAAGAAAAAGAAAAGAAAAGATAAAATGAAAAAAAAATAAAAGAGAGTGAAAATATACTTGGAACAGGAAGTGGAGCCTGGTATTATATTCCACCCACAATTTGTTGCTCCATTCAAACATATGGGTAAGACGACTTGACCTCCACCAAGCAGAGGAAGAGGCTAGTTCAGAGGCAATCCCAAGGGTGAAAAACCTCTTTATTGGCCACCCAATAGAAGAGATGTTCCAACTACTAGGAGTACACTTGCTAGCCATATACACTTAGAATCTAGTTTATAGGATGAGTCTTATATAGTTAGAACACCAGCCATCTATTCTCAGCAGTAGATTCCCTTAGAGGTGACACTTGAGCCAGATAGCGATGAAGATCGGGCTACAAAGCAAAGCATAAGTGTATCCAAGTCTACATGTGAAATAGTTAGGCATCATTTGGAAACCTTATCTCTAACCCCACTTTCCTGTCAAGAAGCGAAGGGTTTGGTAATTATGAAAACCCCTAAGTCATCCACAGTTGTGAAGACTCAGAGGTTCTTTCTGGGAGCATCATCCTCAAGTCTAGAAGTTGATGTAGAACTTGAGGATGATTCATATAAAGAATTAATAAATTTACCTTTTTATTGATGTTTGCATAGTGTTCATAATTTAGCAAAGAACACATACTTGGACAAATCACAGGTCAGACTACTCCAAAAGAATATGGAAGAACAAATGCAAAAGCTCTCAATCAAGATCGAGACTAGGATTAGATACAATGGGTCCAGTTGATGATGACGATTAATACTTAGTCATCACCAATCATTTGGAATCTGATAGGTTCTTTTCAAATCACATTCACTCATATGAGGAGGTTTAGAAACTTTAAATGATCAAGATGATTTTGAAGTCAAAGATCCATCACTAGAGTTCGAAGAAGAGATCAAGTCAACCATCGATGAGCTCAAGGAAATCAACTTAGAAACTGAAGAAGATCCATGCACGACATACATCATTTCTTTGTTAAATGAAATTGAAACCAATGGTAAAGTTAGGCTATTGACTGAGTTTAAGGACTGCTTTGCATGGAGTTATGAAGAGATGTCTAGATTGGCTCTTGACATAGTGGACCATAAACTAGTAACAGAACTTACTGCTAACCCTATCAAGCAGACTTCTAGATGCATGTGATTAGACATAAAATAACATGTCTTTTTTGAAGTCAAGAAATTGATCGCTGTTGTCTTCATCCGAGAAGAAGAATACCCTACTTGGTTAGCCAGCGTCATCCCAGATATTAAAAATATTGGCCAAGCTCATATATGTATAGATTTTAGGGATTTAAATAAGACATGTTAAAAAGGAAAATTTTAACTACCAATCCGAGAGCTAATGGTTGACATTTCCTCATCTCATACAGTCTTCTCTTTCATGGATGGAACATCTGGATATAACCAAATAAAGATGGCCTTTGAAGATGAAAGAAACACTGCTTTTAGAACCTCGATCAAAATCTATTGCTATAAAGTCATGCCTTTCAGCCTTAAAAATGTTAGTGTTACTTAACAATGGGCTATAACTTAAATCTTTGATAAACTCATTCATCATCAAGTCGAGTGCTCTATCGATGATCTCATGGTCAAAAGTAGAGAAGAGGAATACCATCTATTTGACTTGAGAGTAGTTTTCGAATAGTTAAGATAATTTAACCTCAAAATGAACCCCCTGAAGTGTGCATTCAAAGTAGCTTCAGGGATATTCCTTGGGTTTGTTATCCTACACCAGGGAATCAAAATCGATCTAGAGAAGATCAAGGAAATATTACAAATGCCATCCCCTAAATATTTAACTCAACTTAGATTATTCTAAGGGCAATTGGCATATCTAAGATGCTTTATATCCATCCTTTCAGGAAGATGTCAGCCATTCTCATTAGTTGTCAAAAAGGATGCCAAGTTTAAGTGGGATGATAAGTGTGAGCATGCCTTTGAAGATATCAAGCATTACTTGATGACACTACCAGTTCTATCAGCCCCTATCTTAGGCAAGCCACTCATACTTTACACTGCTGCATTAGATGACTCCCTTAGTGCTTTGTTGGCCCAAGCCAATGATGAAAGGAAGGAAAATGCACTCTACTACCTCAGACGTTGTCTAATCCCTAGTTGAGGCTAATTATCCACCCATTGAGAAGCATTGCCTAGTTTTAATCTTTGCATCCCGAAAGCTACAGCACTACATGCTTTCTCATAAGGTGAACTTGATCACTAGGATTAATCCAGTACATTATCTCATGATAGAACTGAAGCTATCTAGATGGTTGGCATGACGGTCCATGATCCTCTCATAGTTTATCATTACTTTCATACCCTCCATGTAGTGAAAGTACAAGCGCTAATGAATTTCTTAGCGGCACACCCACTTCTTAATAACTCTTCGCTTAGTGATGATCACCCTGATGAAAAAATTATGAACTTAGGGGATACTAGAATTCACCACTGGGAGATGTACTTTGATGGCATGGCTTCCTCTAAAAGAGGAGAAGAACAACAATCTACTATTCCAAGAAAGGTAGGGATAGGAATAGTTCTCTTAATTCTGGACCATGATGTGATGAGATTCTCATATTATCTGTTCAATCCTTGCACCAACAACGAAGCCAAATATAAGCCTTTGAGTGCCAGTCTGGAGTTAGTCGTTACTCTAAGAATCTAGAACATCAACATCTTCAGAAATTCTTAGCTAGTTATCAACCAAATGGATGGATCCTATAAGGTTATAATGCCCAAGCTCCATCACTACCACAAGTACACCATGGAGTTGTTGGCCCAAATCATAGAGGTTGCCATTTATAAGATTCCTCAAGGAGAGAACATCATTGCATATGTTTTATCCAAGCTTGCTAAGGAGTTGGTATCTCCAGAGGATGAGTCTATATCAATAAAGGTCCAAAATAGACAAGTCTTATCCCTTATTGATATTAAACTCAACAAAAATACTCTCTTAAAGGGGAGGTTGCCATTTCCAAGAAGGACGAGGAGTTAAATTGGAAGAAACCACTTATGGATTACCTAAATAAAGGAAAATTATCTCAAAAGAAGTCCCAAGTCCACCAGATGAAGCAGAGAGAACTTTCCTACGCTCTTATGGATGATGTCTTATGTCGGTGTCTTTCGATCATATGTGGTTATGTTGTTTAGACAAGCATGAAGCCCGTATGATTGTGATCAAGGTACACTCAGGATTATGTGGAGCCAACCAATCCAGTTCAAAGATGAAAGCCAAGATCAAGAGATTAAGATACTACTGGTAGTCGATGATCAAAGATTGCATGGATACGGCTAGGAGATGCAACCAATGTCAAATACATAGTGTGGTCCTACACCAACCACCCAATACTCGACATCCTACATTGGCCTCATGGCCATTCGAGTGTTGGAGTACCGACATAGTGGGTATGATTTATCCTTCTTCTTCCAATGGTCATCGATTCATCTTAGCTAGTACTGACTACTTTTCTAAATGTGCAAAGGTGATTATGCTCAGAGAGGTCACAAATCAGTATGTGCTCCAATTTTTTAAAAACCATATCATATATAGGTTTGAAGTGGCTCGATGAATTATATCTTATAATGGTATTGCATTCAAGAGCGCTGAGATAAACAACTCTGCCCAAAGACATAGTATAAATTAGAGATATTCTACCATCAACTACCCAAAGGCAAACGGCTTAATAGAAGCCTTCAACAAAGCTCTCATCCAAATACTGAAGAAGGCACTCAACAATAAAAAGCGACAATGGCATGAGCAGTTAGTTGAAGCATTGTGGGCCTACCGCACAACATATGGAACTCCAACTTATTCTACTCCCTTCTCCTTAGTGTATGGGTCTGAAGCCATTCTACCAAGTCTAACACCCATCAGTAAGGATAATTGTGGGTAGCAAGATCACAAAAGAACATAACCCCAAGTTACGGTTAGATGAGATCAAAGGTTTGGAGAAGATACGCCTGCGAGCATGCCAAAACCTTAAATTATATAAAGCTAAAATGGTTCAAGCTCATAATAAGCTAGTCCTTTCTAGAGCTTTTCAAGTAGGAAAGCTTATTCTAGTTCTAAGGAGACCGATTGTTGCTCGTCCTAAGATGGGAGGCAAGTTTCAACCCACTTAGGAAGGCCCTTCTACCATAGAGAAGGCTTACCAATGAGGATATTATCAGCATATTAATCATAAGGGAGAGCACTCAATGCTTCCAATCAATGGGCTATACTTAAAGAAATATTATAAAATATGTTTAAAAATAATAATCCTCAATGAAAATTCTATTTTGAATTCAATCTCCTCCATGTTGAAAGTATTCTTGTTTGTGAATTCACCATGATGTGATTAGGGTAGGTGTAAGGAACCCGAGCAACATCCTATCCTCCATTGACATAACACAAATACAAACTACACACAAACATATAAAATAAACACATATATTTGGTCTTGGGCTACTTTGGGTTGAAATAATGCACCCAAAGGTACTCACTCGATAGTTACTCTAGGACAGGCTAACGTGCTACCCTGCTAGTGTCTCACCTCAATGATCTTCTTACTTTAGAGGATGTAAGTATGCTATTCTTTCCTTCCTTACTTGGCCACCCAACACCGAAGAGCACCTTGTTAGTTTGGTAGGCCTTACAATGTGGCCGATAAGCTACCTCATGTTATCTTCATTTAAAAGGATGTGAGTCTGCTATACTTTCTTCTTGGATTAGCCTTTGTGCACTGAACGGGTCAAGTATATTTGAGATTTAGGATAAGTCCCCTAGCGGCTCCATCCCTCTTTACTACTTCAAGTTTGAGTTCAATCCTTCCTCAGGGTTAGGTTAGATAACATCTATCCTGAGGATGATAGACTATCCCGATGATCAATTTCGATTAAAAAGTTATAAGCCTTCATGCTTTCTTTCTAGATTGATTGCTGCACACCGACGGGCACCTTAGGTTGGTTGGTTCTCACTATGTTGATGGATACATCACCATGCTGACGGATACACCTTAGGTTGGTTGGTTCTCACACCTTAGGATATACCACTCATGATAGATGTAACTCTGCTATGCTTTCTCCTTGAGTTAGCCACCATATACTTATAGGCTTTCTTTTCTAGGGCTCAGGATAACAACCCTATTACCACCTCCCCAGTGGGCACTATATTTGGATCACAACTTTTGCGACCTCATTTAGACACTACCAGTTATCGATTGGACATTTCCCTTCCTAGTAACCACTTGGTTGGAGAATCCATCCTATGATTCTCCATTGGTCTAGTAAATTTGAGATAAGTCAAGGCCTAACATAGCTCTTCTTAGTGTGGTCCCCCGTACACTAATAGGGTCCACACAAACATATAAATAAAATATATATTCACTTATGGATTAGGAGGACACCCTTAGCAGTACATTTTCCCAAGCAGGCATCCTATCTTTAGGGCGTGTGTCAAAAAACTTATAAAAATCGACTACTCTTGAGTTATTATAAGTCACCCGCGACATTCACTCAGTAGTCGCCCATAAGTCAAGTTTGATTTATTGTGCTACCAATAGGTCACACCAGTGATTGTTCCCTGCTTTAGAAGATGTAAGTCTGTTATGCCTTTTTCCTAGCACAATCATTGCACACTAAAAGACAACCCCTTAGGTTGGCTAGCTCTACCCCACAACTAGTAGACTATCCCTTTGGATTTGTAACTTTGAGATAGGATAAGTGCAATATATCCTCTTCTTAATGAGTCCATCACACATCGACATGGTCCATAAATTAAATCTATCAAATTTGATTGATCTCTCATCGCCAGTGAATATGCCCTCAAAAAAAAAAAAAAAACTAAACCAAACAAACCATATCAAATCACATGAATTTAAGATAAAATTAATTTTGATTACTTTTGAGTTGACATAAGTCCCCGGTGACATTCACTCAATAGTCACCCTAGGATTCGAATGCATCCATCACCCCAAAGAATTGTTCCTCACATTAGAAGATGTATGTGTGCTATGCCTTCTTCCTACCATAGTCTTTGCATGCCGAAAGGAAACCCCTTAAGTTGGATAGCTCTACCCCACAGCCGGTAGACTATCCCTTTGGATTTCTAAATTTGAGGTAGGTCAAGGTTGATATAGCCCCTTCTCAGTGGGTCCATCGCACATCGACATGGTCCATACATTAACTCAGATTAAATTAAACCCAATCTAATTTTTCCCAGTGGAGTTAAATCACACCCTTCTCCCTAGTGGAGCCCCAAATCATATATAAATAAGTCAAGCAAACAAATTCAAAACCAACCTCCCTAGTGGAGCTAAATTAAGATCACTCCTCCAGTAGAGTCTAAATCAAAGAAATCTAACCAAACTATTATCCCAAGTGGATACATCCCCAAACAAATCAATGAAATCAAACTCAAATCCCAATCCCTAGTGGATAGCCCAAACCTGCTTCTCTAGTGGAAGGTTCATATACCCAATCCCCAGTGAACTCAAGCCCATATCTCTAGCAGATATGCCTCCAAATCAATTAAAATAAATAAATTAAAGTCAATTCGAGCTTAATCCCTTGTGGATTATAGATTCTTATCCCTAGAGAATCTTTCTTCCATAAATTATATAATGAAATCAAATTCAAACCTTATCCCCAACAGATTTTTTTTTCTATGCCCTCGACATAGACCCCTCACATGTCATGCCCAATGCATGTGTGATCCCCTAGCGGATCTCCCTCCATGTCCTTGACATGGAATTCTCATCAAATCTTCTTTTTCCTCTTATGCACACCTTTATACTTCAACCCAAAGCCTAACAATGTATTCGTTGAAATTACATTATCTTAATATTGTAATCAACATTTTATGATTGGTGATGGCGCAAGCTCAAACTAACTATACAATATCATGCTAAGCATATTATAGTGTGAATTAACACACTATATTATATTATAATATATAATGTTATATTATAATTTTAAAAAAATAATAAATTGTCTAACATTACACCACATTAGAATCACTTGAAAGGAACAAATAACAAAATTTTCTCAAAATATGAATAATGGTCATTTTGGATGTAAAATTATTATTTTTCTATTAGAAATGGTATAAAATAGCATAATTTTGGTGTTACTTCTTGGTGTGTGCTGTGAATTTGGCCATATTCTTCCATCTCAACCTTCAAATTAACTTTTTTGTGAGTTTTGACCCAATGTATTATAACAAAAGTAAAACATACTAAAATGTTCAATAACATTTAGTAACACACCACCACATTCATAGATATATGTAAAGTTATATTGGTATGTACATTATATTTTAATATGCTTTCATATAATATGTTATCTTAAATTACACCTTAAAATGAATTACTTTAAGCAAAAAATTATAAAATTTGTATGAAAATGAACATTTATTTAATGCAAAAATCCATTCTTTTGACTAAATGACACACCATAGCACACCCCCAATGATATTCCCTAAAGCTTACCTTAAATTAGGCCAAATCCCATCATCTCAGCCTATAAATAAGTATTTTTATGAATTATGCTAATACAAACTCTACTACATCATACTATAACAAACTAAAATATGCTAAACAATAAGTAGTAATACACAATAGTATGCTATAATGCATGATGCTATACTATGTTATGGAATCTTATATTATAATACATTATAACATATTATATTATATTATATTTCATATCACATCACAATGGGTTGCTTAAGATAAAAATCATAAAATTAGTCTAAACAATAAAAACTATATATTTTATTTGTATCACTTACATATTTTAAATTAAAATAATATATTATGATGTCATATTCTACCTAATATGAATTTGGCCAAATTCCACCATTTTAAAGTCTAAATAAACATCTTTTTAAATAATGCTAGTGTAAGCTCGACTGCATGATTGTAAAATACTAAAAAAATTTAAACTGTGCAGAACAATATATTATGATATATGATACAATATTATGCTACAACATATAATATTTATTTTGAACATAAAATCTTACTTTTACTACAACAAGTATAGCACAACTTTGGTACTACAACCTAATTCCCACTTCAAATTTAATAAATTTCATCATCTAATTTATTAAATCAATATTTTATGATTTATATTAATATATACTATGACACAATACCATAATATACTTAAACATTTCAAAGCATCTTACAACATCCAAAAATCCATCACTACATGCTCAAATATATGATGTTACATTATCCTATAATATATGGTATTATAATATGATCTAGGGTTAGGGTATAAGGTATTCAAATCTCTATTAATCAAGGGAAAGTCCCTTAAAAACATTTTCTTTAGCTACCATAACTATGTTAGGATTAGGTCATTCTTTAGATCTACTCCTAATGACATCTTTATTCAAGGTTTAGGGTTTAGGGTTTAGGGTTTAGGGTTAGGGTTTAGGTTTAGTTAAGGGTTTAGGGTTTAGGGTTTATTATTTAGGATTGTAGGTTTTAGGGTATAGGGTTTTAGGGTTTATGGTTTAGGCTTTAGGATTTAGGATTTAAGGTTTAGGGTGGCAAAGTTCCATAAGTACAGATCGAATCGACTATTATTTAGCCTCCAATTCTATCAACCACCAGTAGTGGGATTCACCAACATTCTAAATGTCTCCTCCACCACCACCACATATGTATCCTCCATCGCCTTATAACTACCTGCCTCACCACATCCTATACCCACCAAAGACTTCTAGATCCCCCACCACCAATGCAATAATCATCGTCTCCACCTTTACCTCCACTTCTAGACCTAGATAAAGCCTGGTTGATGGTGATGTTCCTCTCATCATGCTTTTTCCCATTCTTAAGTTTTACGATTACTTTAAGGTTTAGGATATAATGTTAGTTTAGGGTTTAGGGTTTGCTTTGGGGTTTAGGCTTAGTAGTAGGAGTTTAGAGTTTAGAATGAAGGTAGTTTATTTAGGGTTTTGGGGGTTTAGGGTTTATAGGGTAGGATTAGGGTAGGGTTTTGTGAGGTTTATGTTTTGGAATGGTTTAGAGTTTTTTTAATGTAAACCAGGTTTAGGTTTATTTAGTTTATTTTTATTTATTTGAGTTTATTTTCTTTAATATTTTAGTTTAGCTTATTTATTTTAGGTTATGTTTCATTTTAGTTTTATTTAGTTTAGGTTTAGTTTGTATTTTAGTTTATTTTATTTTATTTTATTTTATTTTTTATTTAGGTTTAAGTTTTATTGATTTTAGTTTAGGTTTAGGATTTGTTTATTTTGTTTATTTTTTATTTTAGGTTTACATTTTTTTTAAGTTTAGGGTTTATGTTTTTTTAATTTTTAGGTTTTATTTTTAGGTTTATTTTTTAGGTTTAGGTTTTTATTTAGTTTTATTTTAGGTTATTTATTTTTATTTTTATGTTTATTTTTTATTTTATTTAGGTTTTTTATTCAAAGTTTTATTTTATTATTTTAGTTAGTTTAAGATTTTATTTATTTTATCTTAGTTATTTTTTATTTTTTATTTTATTTAATTTTATGGTTTAAGTTTAGGTTTTAATTTGATTTTATTATTTTATTTTATTTCAGTTTATATTTATTTATTTATTTATTTTAAGTTTTATTTTGTTTAGGTTCAAGTATTTAGGTTTTTAGGGTTTAGGGTTTAGTGCAGGATTTAGAGTTTAGGTTTTAGCTCATTTTATTTTGTGGATTTGGGTTAGGGTTTTTTAGGGTCAGTTTTTTTTTTGCCAGCTTTGTGGAAGTTAGGTCTGGTTTACTAGAGTTGGAGTTTTAGGTTTGGGTTAGATTTGGGGGGGTTTTAGGTTTATGGTTTAGTTTTGGGGTTGGTTTAGGGTAGGATAAGATGGTTTTGGTTTGGGTAGGTGGGTTGTGTTAGGTTTAGGTTTAGGTTTGGGTTTAGGTTTAGGGTTCAGGTTAATTTAGGTTTGTTAGATTTTTTAGGTTTGTGATTTAGGTTGAGCTTCAGTGATCAGTCAGATTTAGGGTTTTTTTAAAATTAAGTAAACCATTAATTTAGGTTTTTTATTTATTTTAGTTTATTTTTATTTTATTTTATTTAGGTTTATATTTTATTTTAAATTATAGTTTATTTATTTTAGTTTATTTATTTTAGTTTTAGGTTTGATTTTATTTTATTTTTTTTAGGTTTATTTATTTATTTTTTAGTCTTATTTTATTTTTTTATTTTATTTTATTAGGTTTTATTTTAATTTTAGGTTTAGGATTAAGTTTTATTTTATTTTTTTAGGTTTAGTTTTAGGTTTTATTTTTAGGTTTATTTTTAGGTTTTATTTTTTAGTTTAGGTTTAGTTTATTATTAGTTTTATTTTATTTATTTTTAGTTTATGTTTAGTTTATTTTAGGTTGGTTTACTTTTTATTTATTTTAGTTTAGTTTATTTTAGTTTAGGTTTAGGTTTATTTTATTTTGTTTATTTTAGGTTTATATTTTTTATGTTCAGTATTTTAGGTTTTATTTTTTTTTATTTATTTTATGTTTTATTTTAGGTTTATTTTTTTTTTTAAGTTTATATTTAATTTTATTTTTTTATGTTATTTTATTTTATTATACATTTAGTTTATATTTTATTTAATTTTTTTATTTATTTATTTTAGTTTAGTTTTGGTTTTTATTCATTTTATTTTAGTTTAGTTTTTATTTTTTATTTTATGTTTTTTGGGTTAGGCTTAGGTTTAGGATTTGGTTTAGATTTTTATTTTTTTATTTTTTTATTTTATTTTACTTTATGTTTTTTATTTATTTTATTTTTTAGGTTTTATTTAGTTTGGGTTTAGGTTTTTAGCTTTTTAGGGTTTAGGGTTTAGTGTTAGTTTATGGTTTAGGGTTTAACATTTAGGTATGGGTTTTAGGGTTTAGGGTTTAGGTTTTAGGGTTTAGGTTTTAAGGTTTAGGATTTAGGGTTTAGGTTTTATAGTTTAGGTTTTGAGGTTTAGGATTTATGGTTTAGGTTTAGGGTTCAGGGTTTTTGATTTTTTCTTTTAATAAAGAACAAATTCAAATTCAATATTTCTTCTTTTTGATTTCATCAACCAAGTAACACCCCAAGTTTTCTAAGACACAAGCGATGACATAGATCAAAAATGAGCATGCGTAGAGCAAATCAAAAACCCTAGATAACTAGATCTGTATATACTATAAAGACATAGTTCCATAAGCAGCAAATCAAGTTAGTCATTCATCAATTTCTCTAGTTCCCATAAGAACCACCCCAGCCTCTTGAGTAGCGGGATTCGCCATCATATACCCAATCTCTCCTTTGGCACCACCACGGACGTATCCTTTGTCGCTCCTCCCACCCCATATCCACCAACATCTCTAGATCCCCCACCACCACTATGATAATTGCCGCCTCCACCTTCTGCTCCACCACCAGATTTAGATTAAGCTGAGGGATGTTGGCCATCATTTTTTAGGGTTTGTGGGTTTTAGGTTTGGGTGATTGTGTGGTTTGTGGTTTGTGGGTTTAGGGTTTTTTTAGCATTTAGGGTTTAGTTTGTAGGTTTAGTTAGTGGTTTGTGGTTTTAGTTTAAAGTTTAGGTTTAGGTTTATTTTTTTTTATTTAGTTAAGGTTTAGGTTTATTTAGGTTTAGGTTTATTTTATTTATTTTTATTTATTTAGTTTTATTTTAGTTTATTTTATATTTTATTTATTTTAGGTTTATTATTTATTTATTTTTTTATTTAGTTTTATTTATTTTTTATTTATTTAGTTTATTTAGTTTAGGTTTAGTTTATTTTATTTTTTTTTTTTTTAAGTTTATTTATTTTTATTTAGGTTTAGGTTTTTTATTTATTTATTTTTTATAAAGGTTTAGTTTTATTTTTTTTATTTATTTTTTTATTTTTTTTAATTTTATTTTATTTTATTTTAGTTTAGGTTTTATTTATTTTATTTTATTTTATTTTATTTCATTTTATTTTAAGTTTAAGGTTTTAGTTTAGGTTTTAATTTTAGTTTATTTTTTTATTTTATTTAGGCTTATGTTTTATTTATTTATTTATTTATGTTTATTTAGTTTAGGTTTGGTTTTTGTGGTTTTATTTAGTTTAGGTTTTGTGGATTTAGTTTTGGGGTTTAGGATTTAGGGTTTATGAGGTTTTTAGGGTTTAGGGTTTAGTGTTTTAGGGTTTAGGGTTTAGGGTTTAGGGTTTTGGATTTTAGGCATTAGGATTTACGATTTAGGGTTTTGGATTTTTTACTTTATTTTTTATTTTTTATTTTTATGAAATTAAGTAAAGTGGTAGGTTTAGGTTTATTTAGTTTATTTTTTATTTATATTCGTTTATTTACTTTTTAAATTTATGTAGGTTTATTTTTATCTTTATTTGGTTTAGTTTATTTTTTTTATTTATTTTAGTTTAGGTTTTTATTTTAGTTTATTTATTAAGTTTATGTTTAGGTTTGGGTATTTTTTTTAGTTTATTTTATTTTTTTATTTTTTGAGGTTTATGTATTATTTTTTATTTTTAGGTTTAGGTTTAGGTTTTTATTATATTTTTATATGTTTATGTTTTAGGTTTCTATTTTAGGTATATTTTTAGGTTTTCTTTTTAAGTTTAGGTTTAAGTTTATTTTTAGTTTATTTTATTTTATTTTATTTAGGTTTATGTTATCTTAGGTTTAGGTTTACTTTAATTTGTTTATTTTATTTTGATTTTAGGTTTAGACTTTTTTTTAGTTTAGGATATATGTTTTATTTTTTTATTTATTTTTAGAATTTACTTTTATTTATTTTTAGGTTTAGGTTTTATTTAGTTTTTTTTATTTCATTATATTTTAGGTTTTCTTTTACAATTTTTTAGGTTTAGTTTTATTTTGTTTAGGATTTTTTTTTTTTAGTTTAGTTTAGGTTTTTATTTATTAGATTTTAGTTTAGTTTTTCTTTATTATTTTTTTTAGGTTTAGGTTCTAGGTTTTTATTTTAAGTTTATTTAATTGTTATTTTTTTAGGTTCTTTTAGGTTTATTTTACTTTTTAGTTTAGTTTAGGTTTTTATTTATTTTATTATAGTTTAATTTTCATTTTTATTTTATTTTATTCTTAGGTTTAGGGTTTGGGGTTTTAGTTTAGGTTTTAATTTTATTTAATTTTTTTTATTTTATTTAGGTTTAGGTTTTTATTTATTTATTCTATTTATAGGTTTTATTTAGTTTAAGTTTAGGTTGTTAGGTTTTTAGGGTTTAGGGTTAAGGGTTAAGTGTTTAGTGTTTGGGGTTTAGGGTTTATGGTTAGGTTTAGGAGGGTTAGTGGCTTAGGGTTTAGGGTAGTTTTTAAGGTTTAGGTTTAGTTTAGGTTTAGGGTTTTATTTTAGGGTTTTTTTTTTATGGTTAGTTTAGGGTTTGGGGTTTAGGGTTTTTTTTATTTTATTTTTTATATTTGTTAAATTAAGTAAATTGGTAGGTTTAGGTTTATATAGTTCATTTTATTTTATTTTACTTTATTTTATTTTCTATTTTTATTTAGGTTTATTTTTCTTTTTTTAGTTTGTTTATTTTAGGTATATTTAATTTAGCTTAGGTTTTTATTTTAGTTTATTTTTAAGGTTTAGGTTATGGTTTAAGTTTATTTTTTAATTTAATTTTACTTTTATTTTATTTTTTAGGTTTATTTTTTTAGGCTTTACTCTTAGAGATAGAATGCAAAATGAGTATATTCGAGAAAAAGTTGGAGTAGCTCCAGTAGTAGATAAGATTAGGGAGAGTCACCTTAGATGGTTTGGCCACATAAAGCGTGTCATGACCCAATTAAGACGAGATGCATTAAATTTTCCTTATGTTAAGAAGAAAGGTGGACCTAAAATACTTGGTTAAGATGTATACCAAATGATCTTAGTATACTTGATTTAAATGAGAATTTGACACATAATAGGACACAATGGAGACGAAGGATTCATGTAGCCAACCCCACCTAGTGGGATTAAGGCTTGTTGTTGTTGTTGTTGTTGTTGTTGTTGTTGTTATTATTTTTTAAGTTTAAGTTTTATTTTATTTTATTGGTTTAGGTTTGAGTTTTTATTTTATTTCTTTAGGTTTAGGTTTTAGGTTTTTATTTTAGCTTTATTTTTTGGTTTTCTTTTTTAGTTTTGGTTTAGGTTTATTTTTTAGTTTATTTTATTTTATTTAGTTTAAGTTTAGGTTTAGGTTTTATTTATTCTAGTTTAAGTTTAGGTTTATTTTATTTTTATTTTAGGTTTAGTTTTTTTTTAGTTTAGGGTTTAGGTTTAAATTTTTATTTCTTTTAGGTTTATTTTTAGGTTTATTTTACTTAGTTTTTAGGTTTAGGTTTAGGTTTTAGTTTTTTTAGGTTTATTCTTATTTATTTATAGGTTTTTTATTTATTTTATTAAATTTTATTTAGTTTAGGTTAATTTTTTTTAGGTTTATGGTTTATTTAGGGTGTAGGGTTTAGGCTTAGTTTTATGGTTTAAGGTTTAACATTTAGGATTTAGGATTTAGGGTTTAGGGTTTAGGTTTTTTTTTTAAAAGTAAGTCAACCAATAATTTTAGGTTTATTTAGTTTATTTTATTTTTATTTTATTATTATTTTATTTTATTTAGTTTATTTTATTTAATTTTTTATTTTAGTATAGGTTTTTTATTTTTTTATTTTTAGGTTTAGTTTTAGGTTTATGTTTATGTTTTAGTTTAGTTTTAGTTTTATTTTATTTTTTATGGTTAAGCTTTATTTTTCTTATTTTTAAGTATAGGTTTAGGGTTTTATTTTATTTTATTAGGTTTAGGTATTTGGTTTAGGTTTTAGGATTTAAGGTTAGTTTTAGGGTTTGGGGTTTAGAGTTAGGGTTTTCTTTTCTTTATTTTTTATTTTATTTAAATTAAGTAAACTAGTAGGTTTAGGTTTATTTAGTTTATTTTTTTTATTTATTTTAGTTTAGGTTTAAGTTTAGGTTTAGGTTTTATTTACTTATTTTAGATTTTATTTACTTTAGTTTAGGTTTAGGTTTATTTTACTTTTTATTTTAGGCTTAGGTTTTTTCTTATTTTAGGGTTTAGGGTTTTTTATTTATTTTTAGGTTTATTTTTTAAGTTTATTTTTTAGGTTTAGGTTTTTAATTTATTTTTGTGTTTAGTTTTTAAGTTTATTTATTTATTTTTTTATTTTTATTAGGTTTATTATTAAATATTTTAGGTTTAGGTTTATTTAGTTTATTTTTTTATTAATTTATTTTATTTTTTTTATCTAGTTTTATTTTTTTTATTTAGTTTAGTTATTTATTTAAGTTTGGGTTTATTTATTATTTTTAAGTTTAGGTTTTGGTTTATGGTTACATTTTAGTTTATATTTATTTTATTTTTAGGTTTAGGTTTAACTTTTATTTTTTTGGAAGTTTTATTTATTTTTTTTAGGTTTAGGTTTTAGGTTTTATTTTTAAGTTTATTATATTTTTCCACGCTTTAATTTTATTTTATTTTGGTTTTATTTTTAAGTTTATTTTATTTATTAGTTTTATGTTTTCATTTATTTTATTTTATTTTTTTTATTTTATTTTATTTTTAAGTTTAGGTTTAGGTGTATGCTTAGGCTTAGGTTTTAGTTTAGGTTTTTATTTTATTTATTTTTTTTAAGTTGTGGTATTTTAATTTATTTTATTTTTAGGTTTTATTTAGTTTAGGTTTATGTTTTTAGGTTTTTATTGTTTAGTGTTTAGGGTTTAGGGCTTTTTTTGGGAAACCCCATATAAGGGAATTTTATTGCCCAAAAAAGAGGGTTACAAGGTCCTTAAAGGGGATAAACTCTAGAACTACTGCTCAAAGAGCTACAAAGCCTAAGGAGTAAATCACTTATCTAAGTACAGCCAAAAGCAAAAGATAAAAATAAAGCAAGCAAAAGATACAAATTGATTAACATAAGAAGCCTATGGAAGATTAGGGCCAATGCTCTGCAGGATGTGAGAATGCATGACACTATGGAGCAAACCCAAGAAGAGGACAAGAGAGAAGCACAAAAATAGATAGAAAGAAGTTAGAGCAGTTAAGGTAATACAGACAAAATGATAACTGAAAACAACATGATATGAGAATGATAGTAAAGAAGTGTGATAGAGAAGGATGAGGCTCAGTCACACCAAGTTGGGACAGATGCAAATATGAGCATCCAAACTTCAGCAAAAGGGTTACATCACAAGAGCTACTAGCAAACCAAAGGGGAGTGAAATCGTCACAGCCATCATAGCCAACAAACGTGTATAACAGCCATTTAAAGAAGATCATTTGAGCCTTATTACCTGCAAACATAAGCAAAGTCGTATACAAAGTCGAAGAAAGAGCAGAATGGATAAGAGGAACCCATGCAAAATATATGTCATCATATTAGGCCCCATGGGAAGATAATCCCAACACAAATGAAAGAAAGCCATCATTTTCAAGTCAACCATATTTTTAACCAGATCTAAGGGTTTAATGAGACCAAAGATGAAGACCCACTAGGAAACAACCTAAAAAAGGTCGCAAAGGTAAGAAGCAATAAAGATCGATGTAATACCTACTAAGAACCAAGCAAATACAAAAGCATTAACTCCATCCCAAATGGATATGACAATAATGGTAAATCAAGAAACAACCGGATATTTCCAAAAGGAAGTGAATGTAATAAGTAATGATGTTAACAACCTCCTTATTGTAGAAGTTAGAAACCAGCAAGTGTAAAGGAAGATAGCATACCCCCAGCCAAAAATACCACAGGAATTGTAGAAGTCTATCAGAGAAGAGATGGGAATACAGTAGCAGATTAGAAGAAACAGGGAAAGGGTTGCTCCCCATAACAAACAGTTCCAATAAAAGACAATCAGAGATAACACGAAGCTTGCGCAAACTCAATAGTCCAGTCGCCAATAGTCATACTTAGCGGCCATAAGTCCATCCATTTAGAGTAAACAGCACATATGTTAAAATCAAGTAAAGCAAAATTATAACCACAATGATATGCACAATTCTAATAGAACCAAGAAGGATAAAATAGCAGCAGGAGAGATCAGCTGCAGCCTAGATGTTAATAGCAAAGACAATCAGAAAATCAAAAGGCAAGAAACAACCAACAACAACAAAGACAACCTACTGGACAAAGGACCCGAAAATCCAAAAGCCAATAGTGGAAACAAAAATACAATTATTACACCCACTAGATAAAACTCCATTAAAAAGCATAGATGTAAAATAGAAACAAAATGGGTTCAAAAGATAATCAATAGAAAAATCCTTCCATCAGGCTAGCAGCTAAACCCACATCCTCAGTAAAGGCAAACTGATAAGCCATTAAGTATGTCCAAACCTACAATAAAATAATAAAATTGAACAGGAAATTGCAATTTCTCTCCTGGAAGGTTGGGTATTTGAGGTTAGCCAAAACAATTAGCAAAACAACTCCAAAAGCACCCTGCTGAACATGATAAGCAACCTCAGTAGTAGCTTGCTGGACATAAGACACAATGAACCAGATCAGCCAACAACCAAGGAAGAAAATAACAGCAAGTTGGCCATAAAACCACCCATTCAAAATAGACAATGCATAAGTTAATTCCCAGATAGAATGGCCATGACTGAACGAGGATGGAAAAATAGCGAAGTGACCAGATATTAACAGCACAAACAATAATAAAATCGAAAGGAAAAAAACAACCAACAACCACATAGACAACCTGTTGGACAAAGGACCCAAAATTCCAAAGGCCAATAATGGAAAAAATAATATAATTATTACACCCACCATAAAGAACACCATTAAAGTGCAGAGATTTAAAATAGCAACAAAAAGGGCTCAAAGGAAAATGAACATAAATATCCTTCCAGATAAGGATGTTTAGGCTTGCAGCTAAGCCCACATCCTCAGTAAAGACAAATTGAAAAGCCAATAAGTAAGTCCAATCTGGTTACGTATTACTAAAATGAACTGAAATTGCATTTTTTCTCCAAAAGGGTATATAGAGGTTAGCCAAAGCAAAGCGACAAAATAACTCAAAAGCACCACTGAACATGATGGACAACCCCGTAGCGACATCTTTGGACATAAGATTCAATGATCCAGATCAGCCAACAACCAAGATAGAAAATAACAACAAGTTGGCCATAAAACCACCCATTCAAAATAGACAATGCATAAGATAAATCCCAGATAGATAGGGAAGTCGTATGGCCAAGGCTAGCTGTAACAAGATGTAAAAAATAACAGCAGTTTAGAAAGACCACAAACATGTAAAGATCAGCAAAAGCCCTATTCCTAACAAGAAAATCAAGCAAAAAAGCAAAAGCCACCATGCAGTCAACAACCTCAATAGAAGGCTGCAGGACAAAAGGCCCAAAATTCTAATAGCCAACAGTTAAAACATCAACACAAATATTGCACCCTACATAAGATAAACCGGTAAAAGAAGTACAACATAGTTTATTAAGTGGTTCAAAGAAAAGACATCTTTGATATCCATCAAGAAACATAATATGAGGCTAGTAGCTAATCCCACAACATCAGTAATATTGGATTTCAAGAAATAATTCCAATTTTGTAGAGAAGAACTTATAAGAGCAAGGACATTGCAAGATCTCTCCTTACAGGTTGTGGAGGTAAGGTTATGGAGCATAGGAGAGGCTACAACCATAAAAAGGGGAAGTATATTAGATAAATTAGGGTCAGCCATAAAGTTATATAGAAGTATAGAAGTTAGATATTGAGGCAAGGGTCCCAAAATATAATTCCAGAAAAAGGAAAGAAATATGTCTCTGTTGATCAAAAAATACACCAAAAAATAGAGCATTAAGTAATACATCTCCCTTTAGCAAACAGGAAACATCTTACCAGTAATAGTAAGACCCCAAACAAGGTTGGGATAATTTAACCAATAGCGGTGCCAAGCGAAACATCTTACCAATGCATAAGACCCCAAACAAGGTTGGGATAATTAAACCAACAACGGATGCCACATAGCTGAAAAGGACCGAAGGAGTAATAGGATGATGCATCAGCAAATTCCAAAGGAACAACAACACATTAATAGTAAAAGCAGTAGAAGCAGTAAGCTCCCAATTAAAGTTATGGAAATTAAACCAACATCACATGCCATAGAGATCAACAAATAAGCAGCAAGGGATATCAGGATGATGCATCAGCAAATACCAAAGAAATAACAACACTAAGTAGAAAGTGATTATGCAGTTAAACAGGTATTGAACCAGGTCAATCTAATAGGTTAGATTAATTTTTAAGATAAGGGAGCCCAGTATTGTCCATATTAACCAATCCACGCAAATGTTTAGGTAGTGTTAGTTGATCAAAGAAATTTATTCCATCCAATCTAGATTGGCGTAATTCACATGCATTATCCTCACGCCATACATGAGTGATTTTAAAATTGAGTTGGGTAAGGAGAGCTCTAGTTTCCTTGAGAAGATAGTATAATTCTATATTGCCCATTTTGGTGGAAGTTAAAAGATCAATCAGTAGAAGGGCATCCACCTCAATCTAAATATTGAGCCAACCTTTTTGAAGGCAAATCTCAAGAGCTTTGTACACTACCATGAGCTCAGCAAAGGGAATAGAGCAAGAATTAAGGGGTAAGCAAAAGCACATAGGACTTTACCATTAAAATTTGCCACCACAACCTGAACCTTTATGAGAGACAGAGCCATCAGTGTTAATTTTAATAGTATTAGCATGAGGTTTTACCCAATAGACAATCTTGTCATCTTTACAGTGTGTTTGATCTGGCAAATTAAAACCCAGTTTATTGGCCACAAATTTACAACCTTTGAATTATTTATATTTAATGAGATTGGCATTGAACAAGTCATGAATTTTGTTTTTAATTCTAGCAATTATTCTCATGTGGTTCATAGGGATCCCACGATGGTTTGCATCATTTTGGTCCATCCATATTAACCAAATAAGAGTGATAGCAGTTATGACTTTAATGTGACCTTTAATAGTGTTGTCAAAATAAACTTCAAGAAGCTGGTATAAAGTTAAGGAGCCATTGTAAATGACAATGCTAAAGAGGTCATCATACCAAATCCAAAGTTTAGATGCAATGGCCCCATTAACAAAAACATGATTCACATTCTCAATGTGAAAGTAGCATTGGCATTTTGAAAGTAATTGAAAACCTTTACCCCACAATAAGGAATCAATGGGGATGAAGTTTTTCAAAATATGCCAAGTAAGAATAGAATAAGAAGTAGGGATAGTGTTATTCCATAGTTTTAAAAACACATTGGAAAAATCATGAGCTTCTTTAATGTGAATCCAAACATTTCTAAAGTTGAAATCACCATTATGAAAGCTTAAAAGGATCGATCTTGATTGCTAGGAATGATAGGAATAGTAGTAAGCTTGTTTAAAAGAAAGGAAGGAATATAATCAGTAAGCTTACTATTGTTCCACATATTATTCTGCCAGAATGAGTTCACTTTAATAGCAACAGTGGAGTGGGTAGAAAGTAAGTCGTCAATGGACCCACCTCTAGTCCAGTTATCTTGCCAAAAGAAAGAGGGGCCAGAGTTAATCCCCCAGGAAATTAATGATTTGGCATCCCATTTGATGGAACAAAGTCTTTTCCAAATAGGAGAGTCTTTCGCTTTATAGGGGCAAATGAGAGGGTGCTTACCCTGGCAATATTTAGCAGTCATAAAATTAGCCCAAAGACTATTGTACTCCTAAAATTCCACCAAAGTTTATAGGAAAAGGTAGTAATAGCTTCTTTTATTGGCTTACAACCAAGACCCCCTTTAGCTAGAGTGCCACAACTTTAATACCAAGAGGTCCAGTGCATTCTTTTAGAGGAGTTATTAGAGCCCCAGAAAAATTTGTTAAGGAGGTGCTCAATTCTGTTAATGATAGAATTGGTCGGGACAATGGTTTGAATGAGGTATAAAGGCATGGAGTTAAGGGTGCTCTTAATCAAAGTGAGCTTACCACCGAAAGAGAGTAAATGGAATTCCCAAATAGAAATTTTATTAGAAATTTTATGGATTAGCTCATAAAAAGCTTTTCTCTCGACCTTAAAAAAAGTCGAAAGCACCAAGATAATTAATAGGAAGTTGTTGTCACTAAAAATTAGTAATTCTCAAGATTTGGTTGATCCTATTACTAGGGATTTTAGAGAAAGTAATGAAACAACATTTTCCTTCATTTAGAAAGAGGCCGCTTTCATTGCCAAATTTATTTAAAAGGTTCTTAATAGTTTTAATGTTCAGAATAGAGGCATTGCTAAAGATTACAAAGTCATCTGCAAAACTAAGATGAGAAATAGGAAGACCGCCTTGAGTTCTAAAAAACATGTTAGGATTTTTGTAGAAAAGATCATTCAGGCTCCTCCAAAGGTATTCAACAACAATAATAAAAAGAGAGGGTGAAAGGGGATCGCTTTGTCTCATGCAACGCATTGAAGTAAAGAAACCTAGGGACTCACCATTTATGATAACAGAGAACCAAACATTGGTAATACAATTTTTGATGAGGCGAATGAAAATATCTGAAAACCCAAGCAAATGAAGAATTTAAAAGAGGAAATCCCAAGAGAGGTTGTCAAATGCTTTAAAGATGTCCAGTTTGAAGAGGATGTTGCCACCTCTGGTAGGAACGTCATGAAATAGCTCTTGAGCTAGGAGTATGTTATCAGATATCACTCTACCTTTAACGAAGTTAGTTTGGTTAGGGGAAATAATTTTAGGCAGCAGCAGACTAATCCTATTAGCAATTAATTTAGCAATGAGTTTATGAAAGAAGGTGCAAAGACTGATAGGTCTAAAATCGCCCCAAGAATCAGGATTATTAGTTTTGGGAATGAGAATAATGGAAGTGCTAGAAAAATATCTAGGTAAAGGGTTGCCATCAAAAAAGTCAACAATTATCAACAAGGTCAGACTTAATAATAGGCCAACAATGCTGAAAGAATTGAGTCATGTAGCCATCATGGCCAGCAACAGAATCAGTGTTCATGCTATTGAGAATACTACCAATCTCAGCTTTCGTAGGACGCAAAGTGAGCAAGTGGTTGTCATCATTAGTAACCGTTGAGGGGATCAGGTGTGTGTTGGAGAGGGCATCTAAGGAAGGGTTGTTATTTAATAAGTTTTTAAAATGTTGTATGACAAAATCTTTAATTTCATTATTATCACGGATCTAGCAACCGTTAACATTTTTAATTTTTTTTAATAGAGTTTAAGGCTTTGCTTTTTTTGAAAAGAGCATGGAAATATTGTATTTGTCACCATCGAATATGTTTGCTAGCACCTTTTGTCGCCGAGGTTTCCTCCATGTTTTGATAATTAATCAAGTTATCTTTACCTTCAAATCATCAAGCTTATTAGAGTCGCTAACACAACATCTTCAAGAGCAAACTAATTATTCCATATTTTTAGATTGGCAAAAAGATTTTAAAATGATGCTTGTTTCACCAATTTAGGCTTCGCTTAAGTCTTTTAAGCGGCCAAAGCGAATCATGCCTTTAAAATTGTCCGGATGAATAGGGCCATCTAATTAATGGAAACAACATTAATGAAATCACTATGTTGGATCCACATATTTTGGAATCTAAAAGAGGTAGGGAGGATATTGTACCGAAGGAGTTTTGACGAAATTAAGCATGGTTAGACAAAGTTCTACTCAAATGCTCAAGAAGTGAGGGCCATTGATTGATCCAAAGGGAATTAAATAGGGTCCCATCTGCCGCCGTGAGTCTAGAGTTATGCCACGTATAGTCGGAGCCTAAAAAACTAATATCAATCAAATTATAATTAAGAATCATATTAAAAAAGTCTTCCATAGAGTGGATGTTAGGAGAGCAACCTCCCCTTCTTTTGGAGGAAGCAAGAATAGTGTTGAATTCACCCCAACCAACCAGGGTTTCTTAACAGAGGAGGCAAAGGTTCTTAAGTTATCCTAAAGGATGTTCCTACCAGCTCTATTACACGATGCATAGATAAAGGAACCAAGAGCAGAAAATTCACCCAAGGAGATTTGAACATTAACCAATTGTTGGAGATCATCAAGGATAGAGATGTTGATTAAATTATTCCAAAAGCACCAAATTTTATTACTAATATTATAATAGAAATTTTGAAAGCCCAGCGTTCTAGCAACAAGGGTAATCTTAGAATAGTGTATGAATGGTTCAATAACAACAACTAAGGGTAAGCTCAGATGGCTCACTAATAGGCAAATCTGTAGATAATAAAAGAGTGGGGGTAGGGAGGGTGAGTTCTATTTTGAGTGACTTTAGGCACATAAGCGAATTTATTAGTTTTTTCATTTGCTAGAGGGATTAGATCCGCAATTTATTCTTTTAAGATGAGGATGCAAAACAAAGCATTCAGAGTGATCATGACCATGGATCTTACAATGTGTGCAAAAAATAGGGAAATTTTCAAATTCCACTTTTTGATTAAACCCAAATTTCGTAGAGTTGATCCAAACTTCTTTAGGATACTTTTTGGTAATATCAATCTCAACCAAAATACGTGCAACTGATGGTCGTGATCTCGCAGCGGTGGCCTAATCAATTTGAAGGGGCCAACCAAAGAGAGCCCCAATCGCAAAGAGAACTTGATGGGTAATGTAATGTATTCTCATGTTTAGAAAAGCTAGCCATAAAGGAACAATTGGGGATTTCTCTTTAACATCAAAAAGAGGAGACCATTTCAAAAGTCTCATTTTACAATTATACACAAAGTAGGAGTGACGAGCAAAAACTCTTGAGTAATCTAAGTCATTAAATAGCTGAATAAGGATATGCTTAAGATCAATTAATCTGATATGAAAATTCCATAGAGCTTTAGGCTATGAAAAAAGGATCGGATGTTATCAAGAGTCAGGCGACGTAAGGAAAATTTACCAACTAAAGAGAATTCAAAAGGCTTCGCCAACTTTTCCACATCAAGATTTGAGCACATTACAACAGGCATTCCATGAAAAGATGTTGAGATCAAATTGACCGAAGCATTAGAGGAAGTGTTATTACCAGATAATGCATCCTTGAAGGACTTAACAGTAGGCAGAGTAAGGAATGGAGTCGGATCCATAATACCTTTAAAATCGGAAGCCCTAGTCGATGCCTCCAAGTTTGAAGAGCTTGGCTGCACAAAAAGCGGTCGCCATTGAAAGAGTAAGGGACACTCACATTAGCGGCCAAACAGAGACTAAAAATCCATAAATTATGATCAAGAAGGATCGAAACTTGGCCAAGCTGCAAGGAAATTGCAAGGGAACACGAAAGCGCCAGAGAGTGTCGTGACCTAGAGAGGGTTTAGGGTTTGTTTAGGTTTAGGGTTTAGGGTTTAGGGTTTAGGGTTTAGGGTTTAGGGTTTATTTTAGGGTTTAGGATTTAGGGTTTATGGTTTTAGGGTTTAGGGGTTAGTTTTAGTGTTTGGGGTTTAGGGTTTGAGATTTTTATTTTATTTTTTATTTTATTTTATTTAAAATTAAGTAAATTGGTATGTTTAGTTTTATTTAATTTATTTTTTTTATTTTAGTCAATTTTATTTTTTATTTAAGTTTATTTTTATTTTTATTTAGTTTAGTTTATTTATTAGTTTTATTTTGTTTTATATTTTATTTTAGTTTATTTTTAGGTTTAGGTTTAGGTTTAGGTTTATTAGTTAGTTTAGGATCTTTTTTTTTAGGATTTGGTTTTATTTTTTTATTTTTATGTCAAGGTTTAAGTTATTATTTAATTTTTTTAGGTTTAGGTTTTAGGTTTTTTATTTTATGTTTAGGGTTTAGGTTTTATTTTGTAACTGGCTTATAGAGTTTATTTTAGTTTATTTTATTTTATTGGTATAGGTTTAGGTTTAAATTTTACGTTTAGCTTTAGATTTATTTTAGTTTAGGTTTAGCTTATTTTATATTTACTTTAGGTTTTATTTAGGGTTTAGGTTTATTTTATATATTTAGGTTTTATTTATTAGTTTAGGTTTTTATTTAGTTTTATTTATTTTATTTTAGTTTATTTTATTTAATTTTATATCCCATTTTGGATTTTTATAGTTTTAGGTTAGTTTAGGTTTATTTATTTTAGTTTAGTATTTATTTTTTATTGTATTTTATTTTTAAGTAAGTAGTTTTATTTTATTTTATTTTCATCAAGTCCAGAATATTTATTTATTTATTTTATTTAATAGGTTTAGGTAGTGGTCAGGGCCTGGTGGAGGGTAGTTTAGGTTGAGGTTTAAGCTCTGTAGGTAGGCCTAGGGTCAGGGATCAGTGGTTTTTATTTCAGTAGGTGTAGATTTAGAGTTTTTTTTTAAATCAGGCAGGTAGGTTTATTTTAGTTTATTTTTGCTTTTTTTTAGTTTGTTTATTTATATTTAAATTTTTTTTATTTTAGTTTTTATTTATTTATTTTAAGTTTTATTTTTTAGTTTAGGTTTTATTTTAGTTTATTTTAGATTTAGGTTTTTTTTTATTTTATTTATTTTAGGTTTAAGTTTATTTTATTTTGGTTTAGGTTTAGGTTTTAATTATTATTTTAGGTTTAAGTTTTAATTTAGGTTTATTTTAGGTTTATTTTAGTTTATTTTATTTAGTTTAGTTTAATTTTAGGTTTAAATTTAGGTTTTATTTATTTTAGGTTTATTTTAGTTTAGATTTAGGTTTATTTTATTTTTATTTTAGGTTTAGGATTTTTTTATTTTAGGGTTTAGGTTTTTTTTTATTTCTTTTTAGTTTTATTTTTAGGTTTAAGTTTTTATTTAGTTTTATTTTAAGTTTATTTTATTTTTATTTTTGGTTTAATTTTTATTTTATTTAGGTTTTTAATTTTTTAATTCAATTTAGGTTTTTATTTATTTTATTTTAGTTTAATTTTTATTTTATTTTATTTTATTTTTAGGTTTAGGTTTAGGTTTAGGTTTAAGTTTAAGTTTAACTTTATTATTTTGTTTTGGTTTATTTATTTATTTATTTTTAAGTTTTATTTAGTTTAAGTTTAATTTTTAGCATTTTTGGGCTTTGGGTTTAAGGTTTAGAGTTTATTTAGGGTTTCAAGTTTTGGGTTTAGGGTTTGGGGTTTGGTAAAGTTTTTAGGTTTGTGGGTTTAGGGTTTAGGTTAGGGTTTATGGTTTAGTGTTTTAGGGTTTAGGGTTTAGGGTTTAGGGTTTAGGGTTTAGGATTTTTATGGTTTAGGGTTCAAGTTTTTGTTTAGGGTTTAGGGTTTTTGGTTTTTTTAATAGAGAACAAATTTAGGTTCAAAATTTTTTCTTTTTGGTTTCATCAACCAAGTAACATACCAAGTTATCTAAGACATAAGAGACAACATAGATAAAATAGGAGCACACATAGAACAAATCAAAAACCCTAGATAACTAGACGCATCTCTAATGTAAAGACATAGTTCCATAAGCAATAGATCGGGTTGACCATTATTATGTTTCTCTTGTTCCCTTCAAAACCACCCCAGCCTCTTGAGTAGCGGGATCCACCATCATATCCCCGATCGCTCCCCCCGCCACCACCATTATTGCAACCTCCATGGCTCCTCCTACATCCATAACCACCATTACATACCTCCATATCCACGAAAATCCCCACCACCACCACGATAACTGGATTCACATCCAGATATAGCTTGGTTGATCTGATGTTAGAAGGTTTACCATTCTTAGGTTTTAAGTTTAGAATTTTTAGGTTTAGGGTTTAGTTTATTTTTTTAATTTATTTAGTTACTTTTTTAGGTTATGGGTTAGGGTTTAGATTTAGGTTTATGGTTTATGCCAATGTTTTGTGGATTTAGGTTAGGGTTTAGGGTTTAGGGTTTGGGGTAGAAGTTTAGGTTTGTGGGTTTAGGGTTTAGGTTGTAGGTTTTGGGTTTAGTATTTAGGGTTATATTTAGAGATTGTTTAGGGTTTAAGTTTTAGGGTTTAGGGTTTAAGGTTTAGGGTTTTTAAGGTTTTGGTTTTAGGATTTAGGGTTTAGGTTTTATGATTTAGGGTTTATGTTTTAAGGTTTAGGGTTTAGGGTTTAGATTTTTTTTATTTTGTTTTTATTTTATTTTAGTTTTATTTTAGGTTTATTTTATTTTTATTTTACATTTAGTTTTTATTTTATTATGGTTTTTTAATCTTAGGTTAATTTTATTTTTTAGTTTAGTTTAGGTTTATATTTATATTATTTTTATTAGTTTATTTTACTTTATTTTATTTTTTAGTTTATGTTTTTGTTTTGGTTTACATTTTTTTTTTTTTTATTTTATGTAGATTATGTTTTTATTTAGTTTTAGTTTAGGTTTTAGTTTTATTTTATTTCAATTTTTTATTTTTTAGTTTCTCTTAGGTTTTTATTTAATTTTATTTTAATTTTAATTTTTAATTTTTTTATTTTATTTTCTTTTAGGTTTTATATTTTTTTTATTTTTTATTATTATTTTATTTTATTTTATTTTTTTTGTTTATTTAATTTTTTTTAGGGTTTAGGGTTGTGGGATTTAGGTTTAAGGTTTAGTTTTTTAGGCTTTAGGATTTAGGGTTTTTATTTAGGTTAATGGGTTTGGGTTGGATTTTAGTTTTGGTTTAGGGTTATTTAGGTTTTGTGGTTCTTTTGGTTTTAGGGTTATAGGTTTATAGTTTGGGATTGTTTAGGGTTTTTAGGTTTAAGGTTTAAGTTAGTTTTAGCATTTAGTTTAGAGTTTAAGGTTTAGGATTTAGGTTTTGGGTTTAGGATTACTTTAGAGTTTTGGCCTAGTTTAGGTTTTGTGATTGCTTAGGGATTATTTAGTTTATTTTAATTATTTAGTTTATTTTATTTATTTTATTTATTTAATTTAATTTTTATTTAGATTTAGGTTAAGGTTTTAGATTCAACCAATAACCCATTTGGTAAGCCTGTTTAAGTAATGTTTATGTAAGAATGTAAGACAAGGTGGGTTTTTGAGTTTAGTGGTAGGAGTCAGGTTAGTGGGAGTTGAGTGAGTTTAGGTTTGTGGCAAGTGATTAGTATGACTAGGGTAAGTTTAGGGCCCAGGTTTAGTTTAAGGGCTCAGTAGAGGGCCCAGGATTTAAAAGCCTAGTTTAGAGGTCAGGGGTATGGGAGGGTTTAGTTAGTGAGGAGTGGGAGTGGGTTCAGGGCCCATGTAGAGGTCAGGAGAGTTAGAGTTTGGTTTAGGATTTAAGGTAAGGAGAGGGTAGGGTAGTTTGGTTTTTATTTTTATTTTACTATTTTAATTTTTATTTTTTTATTTGTTTATTTTATTTAGGTTAGGATTTTAATTTAGTTTGGTTTATTTATTTTATTTAGTTTTTTTAGTTTATTTATTAGTTTAGTTTTATTTTTATTTTATTTATTTTATTTATTTAGGTTTATGTTTATTTATTTATTTTATTTAATTTATTTAGTTTAGGTTTTTTGGTTTGGGTTTTAGATTTGTGGATCAGTGATCAGTTTTCAGGGTATTTTAGGGTTTATAATAGAAGGTTTAGGTTATTTGGGTTTAGGATTTTAGTTTAGTTTTGGGTGGTTTAATTAAGCAAACGAGCAAGTTTAAGTTTAGTTTATCTAAAGGTTTGGTAGTTTTATTTAGGTTAAGTCAGTTTTGGAGGCTCTTTAGATTTATAGGAGGGAGTTTGAGTGGGGAGTTTAGGTTTAGGTTTGAGAGTTAATTTAGGTTTAGAATAGGGCCTAGTTTGGGTCAGTTTTAGAGTTTAGTTTAGTGAGAGATTTAGTTTATAGGTTTGGGTAGTTAGGGTAATTTAGGGATTCTGGTTTGTTTAGGTGGAGTGATAGGTTTAAGAGGGTTTAGCCAGTTTAGAAGAGTTTAGGTGGTGTGAGAGTATTTAGGGAGGTTTGTGATTTAGGTTTAGAGGTGGGTTTAGATTTTATTTTGCTTTTATTTATTTTAGGTTTATTTATTTATTTAGGTTATTTATTTTATTTTTTTAATTTAGTTTATTATTTTATTTTATTTAGGTTTATTTATTAGATTTAAATTATTTTGGTTTAAGATGTTAATAGGTTTATTTTAATTAGTTTTATAGAAATTTGAATTTATCCAGTTTAGCCTAGGTTTAGGGTTTAGTTTGGGTTTAAGTGGTAAGGAGGGTTTGGGATGGTTAGGATTTAGGTTTAGTTTTATATGAGGGTTCAAGTATGGCCTGAGTTTTAGATAGAAGGGAGCAGGATAGGAGGCCTGGGAAGGTTTAGTTGGCCTAGGGCCCATGTCATTAGAGGGTAAGGCCTTTTATGGTATGATGGGTTTAGTGGCCTGTAGTCATAGCTCAGTGGTTAGGAATGGCTCAGGGTTTGTGGCTCAGTTTTTGTAGGGATCAGGGACTCATCATTTCATAACCTAAATATCTGGTTTTATTTTAAGGTTTATTTTTGTTTAAGTTTTATTTAGTTTTATTTTAGTTTTTTTAGGTTTATTTTAATTTTATTTTTGATCTTTTCATTTTAGCTTTCTTATTCTTATGTTTCTTTTATTTTTTAGTTTTATTTAAGTTTTTAAATATTTTATTTTAGTTTATTTCAATTAATTTATTTTATTTTATTTTGGTTTAGGTTTAAGTTTTAGTTTAGGTTCTTATTTTTATTTTATTATTTTATTTAATTTAGGTAATTTTTTTGTAGGTTTTATTTAGTTTAAGTTTAGGTTTTTAGGTTTCTAGGGTTTAGGGTTTAGGGTTTTATGGTTTAGGGTTAGTGTTTAGGATTTTTGGTTTAGGGTTTAGGGTTAGTTTTGGGTTTAAGGTTTAGGGTTTTAGGGTTTAGGGTTTATGGTTTAGGGTTAGGAAGGTTCAGAGTTTAGGGATTAAGGTTTAGGGTTTAGGTTTAGTTTAGGGTTTAGGGTTTAGGGTTTAATTTTAGGATTTAGGGTTTAGGGTTAGGTTTTTTTATTTTGTTTTATTTTCCAAATTAAGCAAAATAGGTAGGTTTAGGTATTTTATTTTATTTAGTTTATTCTGATTTATTTTAGTTTATTTTATTTTATTTTATTAAGGTTTTTTATTTTATTTAGCTTAGTTTCTTTATTTTAGGTTTATTTATTTTAGTTTAGGTTTTTTAATTTTTATTATTTATTTTAGGTTTACCTTAGTTTAGTTTTATTTTATTTTATATTTTAGGTTTAGGTTATATTTTAATTTTAAGTTTAGGTTTATGTTTTTATTTTATTTTTTTAGGTTTAGGTTTTATGTTTTTATTTTAGGTTTATTTTTAAGTTTTATTTTTTAGTTTAGGTTTAAGTTTATTTTTAGTTTATTTTATTTTATTTTATTTAGGTTAGGCTTTGGTTTAGGTTTTGTTTATTTTATTTTAGTTTAGTTTATTTTAGTTTAGGTTTAGTTTTATTTTATTTTTACTTTGGGTTTTATTTTTTTATTTATTTTTAGGTTTATTTTTTAGGTTTAGGTTTTTATTTTATTTTATTTTATGTTAATTTTATTTTTATTTTAGGTTTAGTTTTTTTTATTTTAGTTTTGTGTGGGTTTTATTTATTTTTTAATTTAGTTTTTTTAATTTTATTTTATTTTCTTTAGGTTTAGGTTCTTGTTTTAGTTTTATTTCATTTATTATTATTTTATTTTATTTATTTAAGTTTATTTATTTATTTTTTATTTTATTTATTTTTGTTTATTTAATTTTTAGGGTTTAGGGTTTAGGGTTTACGATTTAGGGTTTTAGGGTTTATGATCTGATTTAGTGTTAGGGGTTTAGGGAGGTTTGCTTTTTGGGTTTTATGGTTGGTTTAGTTTTCAGATTTTAGCCAGTGGTTTAGGGTTTGGGGTTTTAGGTTTAAGGTATTGTATTTTAGAGTCATTTAGGGTTTAGGATTTAGGGTTTTTTAGGTTGTTTAGTTTTAGGTTTAGCCTAAAGTTTGGGATTGTAAGTTTAGGGTTTAGGTTAGTTTAGCATTTAGTTTAGGGTTTAGGGGTTTAGGATTTAGGGTTGTGGAGGGTTTTTAAAGTTTAGGGTTTTATTAAGTTTAGGATTGTGTTTAGGTTTGGGTTTATTTAGTTTATTTTAATTATTTTAGTTTATTATTTATTTTATTTAAGTTTGTTTTATTATTAGATTTTAAGGTTTTATGGTTTTCCTCCCGATCCATGATCCAACTGGTTTGGTAAGTTTAAGTTTAAGGTTTAAGTGTTTAAAGTCCAAGTTTTAATGCATTTTTGGTTAATGCTTTGGTTTGTGGCTAGTTTGTGGTTTAGGTTTGGTTTAGTTTAGGCTTTAGGTTTGTGTGGAGTTAGGTTTAGGAGTTTAGGTAGGAAGTTTGAGGTTATTATTTTGGTTAGATTTAAAGTTTTAAATGGATTTTATGTAAGATCTGGGTTTGATCAGTTTTTTGAGTGATTAGGATCAGGGTGAGGATCAGATCAGTGATTGAAAAGGATGGATCAGATGTGATGATGATGATCAGGATCAAAGTGATTGTGATCAGTGATGGATCAAGATGATCAGATCAGATTGGTTGATGGATCAGTGAGTGGATGGATCAGTAAGGATCAGATCAGTGATCAGTGACGTGAGATCGTGATCTGAATTAAGATGAGATGGATGATCAGATTAGATCAAAAGAATTAAGATGAATTGATTTAAGATCAGATAGAATTCAGATTAAAGGGTCAAGATGGAGTAGATGGATTAGATATTAAAGATTAAAGATTAGATTAAAGAGATTAAGATGAGTAAGGGATGAATTAATTAGAATTAGGGTTAAGGGTTTAGGGTTGTAGGTTTAGGGTTTAAGGTTTATGATTTATGGTTTAGGGTTTAAGGTTTAGGGTTTAGGGTTTAAGGTTTAGGGTTTTATTTAGGTTTTATTTTATTTTCTTTTAGGTTTATTTTATTTTTATTTTACATTTAGTTTTTATTTTATTTAGGTTTTCTATTCTTAGGATTATTTTAATTTTTATTTTAGTTTGGGCTTTATTTATTTTATTTTAGTTTATTTTTATTAGTTAATTTTATATCATTTTAAGGTTTAGGCTTAGGTTTTAGTTTAGGTTTTTATTTTTTTATTTTTTATTTTATTTAGGTTTAGGTTTATTTATTTATTTTATTTTTAGAATTTATTTAGTTTTGGTTTTAGTTTTTAGGTTTTTGGGTTTTGGGTTTTAGGGATTAGGTTTTAGGGTTAGGGTTTAGGGTTTATGGTTTAGTGTTTTGGGTTTAGGGTTTACGATTTAGGGTTTAGGGTTTAGGATTAGGATTTAGGATTTTGGATTTAGGGTTTGGAGTTTAGGGTTTAAGGTTTTTTTTAAATTATGTAAACGAGTATGTTTAAGTTTATTTAGTTTATTTTTTAATTATTTTAATTTATTTTAATTTATTATTTAATTTTTTATTTTTTAGGGTTTAGGGTTTAGGGTTTAGCATTTTAAGGTTTAGGGTTTAAGTTTAGGGGTTTAAGTTTATGTTTAAGGTTTAGGTTTAGGTTGAGGAGTTTAAGTTCTGTTGGGGTTTAAGTTTAGGGTTTAAATTTAGTTTAGTTTGAGGGTTTAAGGTTTAGGGTTTAGGGTTGTAGGGTTTATAGTTTGAGTTATAAGTAGTTTCTGAGTCTAGGGTTTAGGGTTTAGATGGATTTAATTTAGGTTTAGGTTTAGGATTTAGGGTTTAAGGTTGAGGATTTTAGGGTTTAAGGTTTAAGGTTTTTTAGGGTTTAAGGTTTTGGGTTTTTTAGGGTTTAAGGTTTAGGGTTTAGGGTTTAGGGTTGTTGGTTTAAGGTTTAGGGTTAAGAGTTTAGGGTTGTAGGTTTAGCGTTTAGGGCATAGAGTTTAGGGTTTAAGGTTTAGGATTTAAGATTTAGGGTTTAAGGTTTAGCCTATAAGGTTTAAGATTTTGAGTTGTTATTTTCGCTTTTATTTTATTTTATTTTAGGTTCAATTTAGGTTTATTTTATTTTTATTTTATGTTTAGTTTTTATTTTATTTAGGTTTTTTATTTTTAGGTTTATTTTATTTTTTTTAATTTAGTTTAAGTTTTATTTATTTTATTTTAGTTTATTTTTAGTAGTTTACTTTATATTATTTTTTAGGTTTAAGTTTTGTTTAGGTTTTTATTTTATATTTTTTTTATTTTATTTAGGTTTAGGTTTTTTTAATTTTAGAATTTATTTAGTTTAGGTTTAGGTTTTTAGGTTTTTAGGTTTTTAGGGTTTATGCTTTAGGGTTTATGGTTTATGGTTTTAAGGTTTAGGGTTTTGTGGTTTATGGTTTAAGGTTAGGGTTTAGGGTTTAGAGTTTAGGGTTTAGTGTTTTGGGTTTAGGGTTTACGATTTACGGTTTAGGATTTAGGGTTTAGGATTTAGGATTTAGGATTTAGGGTTTAGAGTTTAGGGTTTAGGGTTTTTTTTTAAATTAAGTAAACGAGTATATTTAAGTTTATTTAGTTTATTTTTTAATTATTTTAATTTATTATTTTTATTTAGGTTTATTTTTTATTTTTAGGGTTTAGGGTTTATGGTTTAGCATTTTTAAGGTTTGAGGTTTAGGGTTTAGGGTTTGCAGTTTAGGTTTAGGGTTTAAGGTTTAGGATTTGAGGGTTTAGGGTTTACTATTTGGGGTTTAGGGTTTAGGGTTTAGAATTTAGAGTTTAGTTTTTAGGGTTTAAGGTTTAGGGTTTAGGGTTGTAGGGTTTATGGTTTCAGGTTATAAGGGGTTTACGAGTTTAGGGTTTAGGGTTCAGAATTAGTTTAGGATTTAGGATTTAGGGTTTAGGATTTAGGGTTTAGGGTTGAGGATTTTAGGGTTTAAGGTTTAGTGTTTTTTAGGGTTTAAAGTTTAGGGTTTTTTAGGGTTTAAGGTTTAGGGTTTAGGGTTTAGGGTTGTTGGTTTAAGGTTTAGGGTTAAGAGTTTAGGGTTGTAGGTTTAGCATTTAGGGCATAGAGTTTAGGGTTTAAGGTTTAGGATTTAAGGTTTAGGGTTTAGGGTTTAGCCTATAAGGTTTAAGGTTTAGGGTTTTTATTTTTGCTTTTATTTTATTTTATTTTAGGTTCAAATTAGGTTTATTTTATCTTTATTTTATGTTTAGTTTTTATTTTATTTTGGTTTTTTATTTTTAGGTTTATTTTATTTTTTAATTTAGTTTAAGTTTTATTTATTTTATTTTAGTTTATTTTTAGTAGTTTACTTTATATTATTTTTTAGGTTTAGGTTTAGGTTTTAGTTTAGGTTTTTATTTTATATTTTTATTTTATTTTATTTAGGTTTAGGTTTTAGGAATTTATTAGTTTAAATTTAGGTTTAGTTTATAGGTTTAGGTTTTTAAGGTTTAGTTTTGGTTTAATTTAGTTTTTTTAAGTTTAGGTTTTTTATGTTTTAGATTTAGTTTAGAGTTTAGGTTTAGGTTTAGGGTTTAGGGTTTAGGGTTTAGTTATAGGTTTAGGTTTATTTTGGGTTTTAGGTTTAGGGGTTTAGGGGTTTATAGGTTTAGGGTTTAGGGTTTAGGTTTTAGGTTTAGGTTTAGGGTTTTAGGGGTTTAGGGTTTAGGGGTTTAGGAGTTTAGGTTTAGGGTTTTGTTTAGGTTTTAGGGTTTATAGTTTTTTAAGATTATATTAACATTTTTTTTATTTGTCAATCAAATTAGATAAAAAATGAGCAGGCATAGAGCAAATCAAAAACTTTAGATAACTTGAATCATCTCTACTGTAAAGACACTATTCCATAACTTTTAGGTTTTATTTTAAGGTTTATTTTTTCAATTTAGGGTTTCGGGTTTATTTATTTTTGTTTAATTAATTAATTAATTATCTATTTATTTATTTTTTATTTTTTATTTTACTTTCTTTTTAGGTTTAGGTTAAGCTTAAGGTTTTAGTTTTATTTCATTTTATTATTTTATTTTATTTTTATTTAAACTTAAGGTTTAGGTTTATGTTTTTAGCTTTTTAGGGTTTCTAGTTTAGGTTTAGGGTTAGTTTAGGGTTTAAGGTTTAGGGTTTAGGGTTTAGGGTTTAGGGTTTAGGAATTAGGGTTTAGGGTTTAGGTTTTTGGGTTTAGGGTTTTGGGTTTTGTGTTTTTGGTTTTTTTTTGGGAAAGTTAGAATTTTATTACAATAAAAGGAAAAGATACAATGTCCTTAAAAGGGGTAAAGCTCTAAAATTTTGCTGTGCTCAGAGTTACAAGAAACCTAAAGAGCAAAACCCCCATTTAAGTGCATTAGTAAAAAAAGAAAACAAAAGAGAAAATACAACAGCTAAAAAGTATAAGAGAAAAAGACACAGAGTAAGACTAAAATAAATCCTAAAAATAGTAAAAGGATGAGTCAACAATAATTCATGATTCCTTTGAGAAAGCAAAATAAGCAAGATCCTCAACAACAACACTTGGTTTGGCTGAGTAATGACCATTCCCTATGTAAAGTTCCAACTTGTAAAAGAAATCTACAAAACACTATGAAGGCAAAAGTCATAGCTAAAAAGGATAAGGATAAAGATAGAAAAAGGAGAGAGCTGAGAAAGAGAAGGCTTAGGCTCAGTTAGGATCATCTCAAGGGGCTACAATTCATATGAGCATCCAAAATTCATAAAGAAGGGTTACAATCATATGTAATGCTACCAACTAGAGAGAACATGTGAGTAACATCAAAGCCATCATAGCCAACATACCTGATACAAGCAAACATCCAAGGTCAGCAGTTCGTAGAGTTCTAGATCTTGCACCACTAAATAAAGAGCAACCGACCAACAACTAGCTTGCAGCCAAACCACCAAACAAAAACCACAACAGACTAATCACAATAACCTAGATGGAGGCTAGAACAAAGTCAGAACACCAACAATGCCATTATGCAAATACCCATCCAAGCTCCAAACTAGGGAAAACCAGAACTAGCCATCAAGAAGCACTAGACCCATGCTAATTAACAAAGAAACAACCTACAAAAACAAGATATGAGCCCTCAAGCCAAAGTCCTAACAAGTAGCCACCACCAAGCCTAACCAAGTTGAACAACCACAAATGACTAAACAACTCAAAAATGAATCCATCAACTGAAGGAAACATAAGCTGCAGCCATTACAAATAACCAGAAGATAAAACAACGACACAAAAGAGGTACAAAGGCAACCACCCACCATTAGAAACCAAAAAGTTGAATCCAAAATGATCAATAAAGGTTTGAAAAACACAACAAAAGGCTCTAGGAGATTATCCAAAAAGAAGGAAAAGACCAACAAGGAAAAAATCAACCAACCAAGATCCCAAAGATAACTACAAGTCCTCCAACCAAATAGCTAACTAAAATAGCCATAAGGCAACCACCAGAGAATAAGCCATCATAAGTAACCAACAAAGGAAGCATCCCCAGCAGCCAATGAAAACTAGAAAACCAATAAAGATCCACACAAGAGAGGTCCAAAAGAAGCACAACCACCATAGAAAGGCAACAACATCAGCTAGCTAGGACCAGTCAAAAAACCAAACTTCCCTAACAACAAAGACTAACTAGACAGGAAGCATAATAACAAAAAAATGTGTTGCAAATAATGCACCCAATAGAGGCTAATCCCAAGAGAATAATCCAACACAAAACTGAGGCAAAAGAAGAATCTAGCAACAAACAATAAGGAACAGGCAAGCAACCCCCAAAAAAGCAGCCAAGAAATTCCACAAAAATGGCCTAGAAAGGTAACAACCAACAATAGTTCCCACTAGGAAGGCCACCCATTCAACCATGAAAAACCAGCAAAAAGTAATTCAACTTCAATAGGAGAACCAATAAACCAACCAGTGCAGAAAATAGAATAAATCCAGAGTAAAAAACCATCTTATCCACCAGCAACTCAAGTAACAAGGCAGAGAAGACAATAGCCACCGGGCTGAAAAAGTCAAGCCAACCCAAAAGCAAGAGGTCAAAACCATAACTCATCTTAGGCCAAAATATGAAAATAAGTTTAGGGTTTGAGGGTTTTGAGGATGTAGGGTTTAGGCTTTAGGCTTTAGGGTTTAGGGCTTAGGGTTTAGGGTTGTAGGGGGGTTAAGGGTTTAGGGTAAGTTTATGCTTTAAGGTTAAGTGTTTATGATAGATTAGGGTTTAGGGTTTATGGTTTTTTAGGGTTTAGTGTTTAGGGTTTAAGGTTTAAGATTTTTAATGGTTTAGGGTTTAAGATTTAGGGTTTAGGGCTAAGGTTAAGGTTTAGGATTTAAGGTTTAGGGTTAGTTTAGGGTTTAGGGTTTAGGGTTGTAGGTTTAGGGTTTACAATTTAGGGATTTTTTTTTGGGGAACCCCATGTAGGGGAATTATATTGCCACAAAAATAGGGTTACAAGGTCCTTAAAGGGGATAAACTCCAGAACTATTGCTCAAAGAGCTACAATCAGCCTAGGGAGTAAATCCCCTAACTAAGTACAGCCAAAAACAAAATAAAACAATAAAGCAATCAAAAGATACAAATTGATTAACATAATAAGCCAATGGAAGATTAGGGCCAATGCTCTGCAGGAAGGGAAAATGCATGACTCTGAAGCAAACCTACAAAAGGATAGGAGAGAAGCACCTGCAAGAATGTAAACAGAAAGAAGTTAGAGTAGTTAAGGTAATACAGACAAAATGATAATTGAAAACTGCATAATCTGAGAATGATAGTAAAGAGTTGTGATAGAGAAGGCTCAGGCTCAGTCACACCAAGTTGGGGCAAAGGAAAATATGAGCATCCAGACCTCAGCAGAAGGGTTACATCACAAGAGCTACTACCAAACCAAAAGGGAATGAAATCATCACAACCATCATAGCCAACAAAACTTTATTGCATCCATTTGATAAAAGTCTTGATATCCTTAGTACCTGCAAATATAATCAAATACAGGGAAGATAGAGAATCAGCAAAAGCCAGAATGAGAAGGGGGCTCCCATCCTAGAAATAAGACCCGATATAAGACACCATGTCAATGAATTCCCAGCACCAATATAAGAAGATCATCATATTAAGCATTAGACAGCAAGCTCACATAAGTCTACCCATTCAGATAGAGCATGATAGGGTTTGAATATGAATAGTTAAGATCATCTTAACAGTGGTCTGCATTAGTCTAACAAAGCTAGGCAAAAGATAAGAGAGGCAAGAATTAAAAGGGTTTTCAGGCTGCCTGCAAAGCCCATAAGCTGCAAACAACAAATAGTCAACACCACATTGCCTGCCAGGTGAGTTAAGTAAGCTGTCAAAAACCAGAAATTCAGCAAACCCCCAGCCCAATTGTCCACAGTTACATAAGTCAGATGGGCTGGAAAGAAAGTAGCAGATAATAAAAATTAGGTAGAGAGCAGCTCCCCACCACAAAACATTCCAGTAAGAGATAATCAGAGCCAAAAGTTCAGTAACAGTAACAGTAACAGGTTGCTTAGTAGCAGAAATAGTAATCCAGTTCTGCCAAAAGCAATGACAGTAATAACCAGCTGGGTGAGCAATAACCCAACTATCAATAAAAGATAAAATAGTGATTAAGAGCAGGTAAAGCAGAAGAGTACTCATGATCTGCATGTTCTCATCATAGCCAAGAGAGGGGAAATAATAACAGGAAAGATCAACAACAGCCCAAATATTAGCAGCAAAATAAGACAAAAAGAAAACAAAGAGCACTTGCTGAACTAGGTACTCTAAAGACCAAAAACCAATAATGGAGGCAATGATACAATTCCATTCCTGCAAAGAGATATTAAAGTAGACATGGGATTTCACAAAAGCAAACAAAGTAAATAAGGAAGGTTGCAACCATTTGATGCTCAACATCCTACCTTGAATAAAAGTAATTAAGCAAGGAGCAAGAAAGTCGAAAATCCCAACTCTATCTGATTCTGAGAAAATAGTAGAAATGAGCAGAAAGTAGCAGATAGGGAGGGATAGGTAATGAACAGCTCCCCACCACAAGCCAATCCAGTAAGAGACATTCAGTGCAAACAATTTAGTAGCAGATTGCTTAGTCACATTAATCCAATTCTGCCAAGGATGATGACAGTAATAACTGGGAGGTTGGCCAATATCCCAATTATGCATATAAGATAATCCATTGATTAATTTCAAGCAGAAAAGAAGAATGATCTTCAAGATTTGCATGTTCCCATCATAGCATACAGAGGGAAAACAACAGTAGGGAAGACCAACAGCATCCCAGATGTTAGCAGCAAAGATAGAAAGAAAAACAAAGAAAACTTGCTGGACAAGGTACTCAAAATTCCAAAAACTAATAATAGAGACATTGTTACAGTTATTACACCCATTATGAGAAGCAAACTTTAAGAAAAAAGATATAAAATAGAGAATGAATGAGTTCAAGTAATTCCCACTAGAGAAAATAGTAATACCCACAACCTCAGCAAAGGCAAAATGAAAATCCATTAAGTAACTCCAAACCTGCTGAGCATGAGAAACAAATCCAGAAACAGCAAGATTGACAGTAGCCTCAAGGGTCCATATTAGCCAACAACTAAGAAAGGAGGTATCAACAAGTTGACCATTGGAAAAGCCATTAAGAGTAGACAGTGCATAAAATGGATCCCATAATAAAAAAGAAGAATTTTGACTCAGGCAAACAGAACCAGGATGTAAACAGCAACAGCATGTGTGATCAAAATAGCCAGTGATAAAATAACAAGCAGGTTGGAAAAATCGAGAATCAAAACAACCATAAATCAAAAGGCGACAATTTGAAAGGTCCCAAAAAAACCAATGACTAGCATTGAAAGGAATAACAAGGCCTTTCCAGATCAAAAAATACAGATTAGTAGTAGGGCCCAGAATGAGAGGGTAAACACAGTAAAAACCAAAAAGAGAGGCCAACATGAAAACCCATTCCTGCAAGGAGCAAGAGAAGACAACCAAAAACAAATTACCTTTAGACAAGAGCAGTAAAAGAGATTGACCAAAGCCCTAATCTCAGAAACATCCTGCACAAAAAGGATCTGCTGAATAAAATAGCCAAAAATAATCTGAAGAAACTCCATCCAGGTCAAAAAAACAAATAGTGCATAAAGAAACAACAGAATGCCAGAGATTCCACCCAAGTAAAGAAAAAGAAGCATAAAAAGATAACCAAGAAGTAATATCAAAGTTCTGCCCAATAATAAGTCTGCCAGAAGGGGTAAGGAGGTCAGCAGTAGCTTGTAAGAAAACCTGCAAAAAACAACCATGGTAGGTGGAAGAAAAGAAGAAAGCCCCCCACAACAAAATCCCACCAACGGGACCCTACTGAATCAAAAAGTGGATTCCAAAGAGAGCATGCTAAATGGGATCCAGATTCCAGTATAGACAACAGCCAAGAAGATAAATATCAGCAAAAAGGCCAAAAAACTGCTTCATGCAGAAAAATAAAATAAAGGATAACTCCCAGAAATAAAAGGAAAATGTCGACTCAAAGCTAGAATCAAAGAGAATATCGCGAGCCAAGATCTAATAGGGAGACAAGCAACATGTCAAAAGCCGATCATTATCAGTTAAAATCCAACAACCTAACAGTAAATCATCAAAATAAATATTGCAACCAGCATAGTGAAAACTAATACAATGCATAGAAACAACATAGATAACTAAGATGCTCCAAGCCGTAATATCTTTGAGAAATAACAGGTTGCAAAAATTAATGGCAGTAGCTAAACCCATCAAAATAAATATCTCCATCCAGCAATGATTAAGCCCCCTAGTATTAGGAATGAAGGCAGCATTGATATTAAAATCCCAAATAGGATTGGGGTTATAAAACCAATAGCAGCTGACACATAGCTCAACAAAATTCCAATGCTGAGTATTAGTATGCACATAGCTCAACATCAGCCCTTTATTAGTGTAAATGCCTAAAGTAGAGAGCCTCCAAATGAAGGAGAATACAAAAGTAATAGAAGCATCCACAAAAGACATAAAAAGGAATAAAAAGCCAAAAAATAAAGAGGCATACAGATAAAAGATGAATTGACAGTATACATCAAAAGGTTAGATTAAGTTTTGAGATAAGGAAACCCAGAATTGTCCAAGTTAACCTGCCCACACAAGTGTTTGGGTAAGGTGGTATGATAATTTAGGGTTTTCAATTTAGGGTTTAGTGTTTATGATTTAAGGTTTAGGGTTTAGGGTTTAGGGTTTAGGGTTCTTTTCTTTAAAATTATATAAATCAGTGGGTTTATGTTTATTTAGTTTATTTTTTATTTATTTTAGTGTATTTGATTATTTAAATTTATTTTTTTATTTGTTATTTAGTTTAGATTATTTATTTTTTAGTTTAGGTTTTCAGTTTAGCTTATTTTTTAGGTTGAGATTGATGTTTATGTTTATTTTTTAGTTTAGTTATTATTATTATTTTCTTTTTAGGTTTAGGTTTAGGTTTTTTTTCTTTTTAGGTTTAGATTTTAGGTTTTTATTTTAGGTTTATTTTTTAGGATTTATTATTTAGTTTAAGTTTAACTTTATTTTTAGTTTAGTTTATTTTAGGTTTAGGGTTAGGTTTTGTTTATTTTAGTTTAGTTTATTTTAGTTTATGTTTATGTTTATTTTATTTTGTTTATTTTATGTTTAGGTTATTTTTTAGTTTAGGGTTTAGGTTTTTTTTAGGTTTATGTTTTTATTAAGTTTTATTTTATTTTATTTTCATTTTAGTTTATATTTATTTTACATATGGTTTTATTTTATTTAGGTTTTTTATTTTTAGGTTTATTTTATTTTTTAGTTTAGTTTAGGATTTTATTTATTTTATTTTAGTTTAATTTTTAATTTTTATTTTATTTTATTTTTATGCTTAGGTTTAAGTATAGGTTTTAGTTTAGGTTTTTATTTTATTTTATTTTATTTAAGTTTGGGTTTTTTTATTTAATTTATTTTTAGGGTTTATTTTATTTAGATTTAAGTTTAGGTTTTAGGTTTTTAGGTTTTAGGGTTTAAAGTTTAAGGTTTAGGGTTTGTGGTTTAGGATTGTGGGTTTTAGGATTTAGGATTTATGGTTTAGGATTTAGGGTTTAGAGTTTAGGGTTTTAGGGTTTAGGGTTTAGGGTTTATGGTTAGTTTTTTTTTTATATATTTATTTTTTAAATTTTTATAGTTAATAAACTAGTAGGTTTAGGTTTAATTAGATTATTTTTTATTTATTTTAGTTTATTTTAAATTTAATTTTTTTTAGATTTATTTTTATTTTTATTTAGTTTAGTTTATTTATTTTAGTTTAGGTTTTCATTTTAGTTTATTTTTTAGGTTTAGGTTTATGTTTGGGTTTATCTTTTAGGTTTAGTTTTATTTATGTTATTTTAGTTTAGTTTGTATTTTTTATTTTATTTTCTTTTCAAGTTTTGTCTTAGGTTTAGGTTTAGGTTTAGGTTTTAGTTTATGTTTTAATTTTATTTTATTTTATTATTTTATTTTGGTTTAGGATTATTTATTTATTTTATGTTTAGGTTTTATTTAGTTTAGGTTTAGGTTTTTAGATTTTTAGGATTTAGGATTTATGGTTTATGATTAGTTTAGGGTTTCAGATTTATGATTTAGGGTTTAAGGTTTAGTGTTTTATGGTCTAGGGTTTAAGGTTTAGGGTTTCAGTTTTAGGTTTAGGGTTCAAGTTTTAGTTTGGGGTTTTTGGTTTTTCATTTTTTTCTTAACGGAGAATAAATTTAGATTCAACATTTCTTCTTGTCTATTTCATCAACCAAGTAACACAACAAGTTTTCTAAGACACAAGTGACAACATAAATAAAAAATGAGCACGCACAGAGCATATCAAAAATGTAAGATAACTAAAACTTTCTCTACTATAAAGACATAGTTCTAGAAGTAGTAGATTAGATCGATCGTTCTTTAGTTTCTCCAGTTCCCATCAGAACCACCCCAGCCTCTCGAGTAGGGGGATCCACCATCATATTCCTGATATATCCGTCCACCACCACCACGGCTATATCCTCCATCAGATCGGTTCTTAGGTTTTTAAGATTTTAGGGTTTAGGGTTTGGGGTTTAGGGTTTAGGTTTAGGGTTGTAGGTTTTAGGGTTTATGGTTTAGGGTTTAGGGTTTAAGGTTTAGGGTTTAGGGTTTAGGGCTTAGGGTTTTAGGGTTTAGGGTTAGTTTAAGGGTTTAAGGTTTAGGGTTTAGGGTTTAGTGTTTAGGGTTTAGGATTATAAGTTTTAGGGGTTAGGGTCTAGGGCTTAGGTTTTAGGGTTGTAGGGTTTAAGGTTTATGGTGTTGTAAGGGGGTTTATGGTTTAGGCTTAGTTTAGGGTTTATTTATGTTTAGATTTTAGGTTTATTTAGGTTTAGGTTTAGGTTTAGGTTTAGGTTATTAGGTTTAGTTTAGGTTTATTTTTTTATTTAGGTTAAGTTTAGGGTTTAGATTTATGTTTCATTTAGTCCAATTTTATTTTATTTAATTTTTATTTTATTTAGTTTTTGTTTTTATTCTATTATTTAGGTTTAGGTTTAGGTTTAAGTTTTGGTTTTATTTATTTTATTTAGTTTAGTTTATTTTAGTTTAGGTTTAGGTTTTTAGGTTTTAGTTTAGGTTTAAGTTTAGGGTTAGGTTTAGGGTTATTTTATTTATTTTAGTTTATTTTTATGTTTTTAGGTTATTTTATTTATTTTAGTTTAGGTTTAAGTATAGATTTATTTATTTAGGGTTTAGTTTAGGTTTAGGTTTAGGTTTAGGTTTAGGTTTTTATTTTATTTTAATCTTTTAGGTTTAGGTTTTTAGTCTAGTTTATTTTAGTTTAGGTTTTTATTTTATTTGGTTTGGTTTATTTTATTAATTTATTTTAGTTTAGGTTTAAATTTAGGTTTTAGGTTTAGGTTTAGGTTTAGGTTTATTTAGGTTTAAGTTTAGGTTTTGGTTTAAGTTTTAGGTTTAGGTTTAGGTTTAGGTTTATTTTTCATTTATTTATTTTTTTATTTTTTTATTTAGTTTAGGTTTAGGTTTTAGGTTTATATTTAGGTTTAGGTTTTGGTTTATTTAGTTTAGTTTAGGTTTAGGTTTAGGTTTATTTTAGGTGAAGGTTTTTAGGTTTAGGTTTAGATTTAGGTTTTGGGTTTAGGTTTGTTTTTTATTTAGTTTAGTTTAGTTTAGGTTTAGGTGTTATTTTATTTATTTATTTATTTTAGTTTCATTTATTTTTTAAATTTATTTATTTATGTTTAGGTTTAAGTTTACGTTTAGGTTTTTATTTTTATTTTTATTTATTTTGTTTAGTTTAAGTTTTGGTTTATGTTTAGGTTTTTTAGCTTTTAGGTGTAGGTTTAGGTTTAGATTTTTATTTTTATTTTAGGTTTTGGTTTATTTATTTTAGGTTTAGGTTTAGGTTTATTTATTTAGTTTATTTAGGTTTATTTATGTTTATTTTTTAGTTTATTTATTTATTTTTATTTAGGTTTAGATTTAGGTTTTGATTTTAGTTTATTTATGTTTAGGGTTTTAGTTTATTTAGTTTTAGGTTTAGTTTTAGGTTTTTTAATTTAAGTTTAGGTTTTATTTTAGGGTTTAGGGTTTAAAATTTATGGTTTAGGGTTTGTTTAGGGTTTAGGGTTTAGGATTTAGGGATTTTTAGGGTTTAGGGTTTAGGGTTTAGGATTTTAGGTTTAGGTTTAGAGTTTAGGGTTAGTTTTAGGTTTTAGGGTTTTAGGTTTAGGGCTTAGGATTTAGTGTTTAGGGTTTAGGGTTTAGGATTTTTTTAAAAAAAATTAAGTAAATTTATAGGTTTAGGTTTTTTTAGTTTATTTTATCTTTTATTTGATTTATTTTTTATTTTTATTTAGTTTATTTATTTATTTTAGTTTAGGTTTTCTATTTTAGTTTATTTTTTAGGTTTAGGTTTATGTTTATGTTTATTTTGTATTTTAGTTTTATTTTTATTTTATTTTTTAGTTTAGGTTTAATTTTTTTATTTTTTAGGTTTAGGTTTAGGTTTAGGTTTTAGTTTTTTATTTTAGGTTTATTTTTAGGTTTTATTTTTTAGTTTAGGTTTAAGTTTATTTTTAGTGCATTTAATTTTATTTAGTTTAGGTTTATGTTTAGGTTTTGTTTATTTTAGGTTTTGGTTTAGGTTTTAGTTATTTTAGTTTAGGTTTAGGTTTATTTTATTTTTTTGGGTTTAAGTTTGTTTTTTTTAGTTTAAGGTTTAGGTTTTATTTTTTATTTATTTTAAGTTTTATTTTTAGGTTTATTGTATAGGTTTAGGTTTTTATTTAGTTTTTATTTTATTTATATTTTGAGTTTATTATATTTTTATTTTCTGTTTACGTTTTATTTTATTTAGATTTTTTATTTTTAGGTTTATTTTATTTTTTTAGTTTAGTTTAGGTTTTTCTTTGTTTAAGTTTTTATTTTTTTATTTTATTTTATGTTTAGGTTAAGGTTTAGGTTTAGGTTTAGGTTTAGGTTTAAGTTTATGTTTTAATCTTTATTTTTTTTATTTTTATCTTATATTTTGGTTTAGAATTTATTTATTTATTTTAAGTTTAGGTTTTATTTAGTTTAGGTTTAGGTTTTTAGGTTTGTAGGTTTTTAGGGTTTAAGGTTTAAGGTTGTAGTTTAGGGTTTAGGGTTTAAGGTTTATGATTAGGGTTTAGGATTTTAGGGTTGAGTGTTTAGGTGTTTAGGGTTGTAGGTTTAGTGTTTAAGGTTAATTTTAGGGTTTAGTGTTTAGTGTTTATGGTTTATGGTTTAGGTTTTTAGGTTTCTATGGTTTAGGGTTTAGGGTATTGGGTTTTATGTTTTAGGGTTTAGGGATTAGGGTTTATTTATTTTAATTTTGTTTATTTTAGTTTAGGTTTATGTTGATTTTATTATTTTTATTTTAGGTTTAGGTTTTTTTTTAGTTTAGGGTTTAGGTTTTATTTTTTATTTATTTTAGACATTATTTCTAGGTTAATTTTTTAGGTTTAGGTTTTTATTTAGTTTTTATTTATTTCATTTTATGTTTATTTTATGTTCAATTTTTATTTTATTTAGGTTTTTTATTTTTAGGTGTATTTTATTTTTTTTGTTTAGTTTAGATTTTAATTTAATTTATTTTAGTTTAGTTTTTATTTTATTTTTATTTATTTTAGTTTTTGTTTTTATTTTATAATTTATTTTATTTTTAGGTTTAGGTTTAGGTTTAGGTTTAGGTTTTTGGTTAGCTTATTATTTTATTTTTTTATTATTTTTATTTAGGTTTAGGTTTTTTATTTCATTTATTTTTGGGTTTATTAAATTTAAGTTTAGCTTTTTAGGTTTTTAGGGTTTAGGGTTTAGGGTTTAGGGTTTTAGGGTTTAGGGTTTGGGGTTTAGGCTTTAGGGTTTAGGTTTTATTTATTTTAGTTTAGTTTATTTTAGGATAGGTTTATGTTTATTTTTTTGTTTATTTTAAGTTTAGGCTTTTTTTTTTAGTTTAGGGTTTAGGTTTTATTTTTATTTTTAGGTTTATTTTTTGGGTTTTGCTTTTTATTTCATTTTTAATTAATTTAATTTTAGCTTTATTTTATTTTTATTTGATGTTTAGATTTTATTTAATTTAGATTTTTTATTTTTAGGTTTATTTTATTTTTTTATTTTAGTTTAGGTTTTTATTTATTTTATTTTAGTTTAATTTTCACTTTTTATTTTATTTTATTTTAAGGTTTATGTTTAAGTTTAAGTTAAATTTTAGTTTAGTTTTTAATTTATTTAGGTTTTTTATTTATAGGTGTATTTTATTTTATTTTACTTTAATTTAATTTATTTTAGTTTAGTTTTTATTTCTATTTATTTTATTTTAGTTTCGATTTCATTTTTTATTTTATTTTATTTAAAGGTTTAGCTTTAGGTTTAGGTTTAGGTTTTAGTTTAGTTTTTTATTTTATGTTACTATTATTTTTATTTAAGTTTAGTTCTTTTATTTTATTTATTTTTAGTTTTTATTTAATTTTGGTTTAAGGTTTTGGGTTTAGGGTTTTCGGTTTAGTGTTTGGGGTATAGGGTTTAGGGTGTAGGGTCTAGGTTTTATTTAATTTCATTTAGTTTAATTTAGGTTAGGTTTATTTTTATTTTGTTTATTTTAGGATTAGGGTTTTTTTTTAGTTTAGGGTTTCATTTTTACTTTTTTATTTTTAAGTTTATTTTTTGGGTTTAGGTTTTTATTTAATTTAATTTTATGTTTATTTTATTTATTTTTTATGTTTAGTTTTTATTTTATATAGATTTTATTTTTAAGTTTATTTTATTTTTTATTTTATTTTAGGTTTTTATTTATTTTATTTTAGTTTTAGTTTTCACTTTTTATTTTATTTTATTTTAAGTTTAGGTTTAAGTTTAAGTTTAAATTAGGTTTTTATTTTATATAGGTTTTAATTCCCGTGTATTTTATTTATTTAGTTTAGTTTAAATTTTAATTTAACTTATTTTAGTTTAGTTTTTATTTTTTATTTATTTTATTTTAGTTAAGTTTTTGTTTTTTTATTTTATTTTAATTTTATGTTTAGGTTTAAGTTTTAGTTTAGGTTTTTATTTAATTTTTTTATTATTTTTATTTAGGTTTAGTTTTTTAATTTATTTATTTTTGGTTTTTATTTAATTTAGGTTTAGGGTTTAGGGTTTAGGGTTTTTGGTTTTGGGTTTAGGGTTTGAGATTTAAGGTTTAGGGTTTTAGGTTTAGGTTTAATTTATTTTAGTTTAGTTTGTTTTAGGAGAGGTTTATGTTTATTTTAGGTTTAGGTTTTTTTTAGTTTAGGGTTTATGTTTTACTTTTTGTTTTTTGGGTTTAAGTTTTTATTTAGTTCTTATTTAATTTATTTTCAAGTTTATTTTATATTTATTTTACATTTAGTATTTATTTTATTTAGCTTTTTTATTTTTAGATTTATTTTATTTTTTAGTTTATCATAGGTCTTTATTTATTTTATTTTAGTCTAGTTTTCACTTTTTATTTTTTTTATTTTACAGTTTAGGTTTAGGTTTAAGTCTAGGTTTTAGTTTAGGTTTCTATTTTATTTTATTTAGGTTTAGTTTATTTATTTATTTATTTTGTTAGATTTTATTTAGTTTAGGTTTAGGTTTTTAGGTTCTTGAGTTTAGGGTTTAGGGTTTAGAGTTTAGGGTTTAGGGTTTAGGTTTTATTTATTTTAGTTTAGTTTATTTTAGTTTAGGTTTATGTTTATTTTATTTTGTTTGTTTTAGGTTTAGGTTTTTTTTAAAATTAAGGTTTAGGTTTATGTTTTTATTTAGTTTTAAATTTATTTTATTTTAGGTTTATTTTACTTTTATTTTACGTTTAGTTTTTACTTTTATTTAAGTTTTTCATTTTTAGGTTTATTTTATCTTTTAGTTTAGTTTAGGCTTTTATTTATTTTATTTTAGTTTAGTTTTTAATTTTGATTTTATTTTATTTTTAGGTTTAGGTTTAGGTTTAGGTTTTAGTTTAGTTTTTTTATTTTATTTAGGTTTAGGTTTTTTTATTTATTTTATATTTAATTTTGATTTAGTTAAGGTTTTAAGTGTTTAGGGTTTAGTAGGTTGAGTTAGGGTTTGAGTTTAGGTTTAGGGGTTTGAGGTCCATAGATTATGTTTAGTGTTTTAAGGTTTAGGGTTTAGTGGTGGGTGGTGGGTTTAGGGTTTAGGGTTTAGGGTTTTTGGGTTTAGGGTTTAGGATTTAGGGTTTAAAGTTTTAGTTTAATTTTATAGTTTTAGTGGGTTTAGGTTAGGGTTTATGGTTTAGTGTTTAGGGTTTAGGGTTTTATTGTTTAAGGATTTAGGGTTTAAAGTTTAGTATTAGGGTTTAGGGTTTAGGGTTTAGGGTTTAAGGTTTAGTGTTTAGGCTTTAAGGTTTAAGGTTTTTGGGGTTTAGGGTTTAGGGTTTAGGATTTAGTGTTTAGGGTTTGGGGTTTAGGGTTTTGGGTTTTTTAAAAAAAAATTGAGTATACTTGTATGTTTAGGTTTATTTAGTATATTTAATTTATTTTATATTTCTATTTAAGTTTGTTTTTTATTTTTATTTTATTTAGTTTATTTATTTTAGTTTAAGATTTTTATTTCAGTTTATTTGTTATGTTTATTTGAGTTTTATGTTTATTTTTTAGTTTAATTTTATTTTTATTTTATTTTTTAGGTTTTTTTATTGTTTATTTTTAGGTTTATTTTTTAGGTTAAAGTTTTTATTTTATTTTATTTAGGTTTATTTTATTTTTATTTTAAATTTAGTTTTTATTTTATTTTATTTTTTATTTTTAGGTTTATTTTATTTTTTGGTTTAGTCTAGGTTTTTATTTATTTTATTTTTGTTTAGATTTTATTTTTTATTTTATTTTATTTTTATGTTTAGGTTGTGGTTTAGGTTTAGGTTTAGGTTTAGGTTAAGTTTTTTTTTTAGGTTTTTTTTATTTATGTTTAGGTTTTTTTTATTTATTTTATTTTTAGTATTGATTTAGTTTAGGTTTTTTGGGTTTAGGGTTTATGGTTTAGGGTTTAGGGTATTTAGTTTAGGGTCCAAGGTGATTTTAGGTTTAGGGTTTAGGATTTGGGGTTTAGGTTTAGGGTTTAGTGGAGTTTAGGTTTAGGGTGGTTAGAGTTTAGGAGTTAGTTATGATTAGGTTTAGGATAGGGTTCAATTTAGTGTTTAGGGTGGTTTAGGGTTTAGAATTTTGGGTGGTTTAGGAGTTAAGTGGGCAGAGTGGGTATGGTGTTTGGCTTTGGTTTTGGGGTTTAGGGTTAGTTTCAGTGGGGGGTTAGGGTTTTGGGTTTATATTTTAGGGTTTAGGGTTAATTTTTTTAAAATTATGTAAACTTGTTTGTTTAGGTTTATTTTGTTTCTTTTATTTATTTTATATTTCTATTTAGGTTTATTTTTTTATTTAATTTAGTTTATTTATTTTATGTTTTTCTATTTTAGTTTAGGATTTTTATTTTAGTTTATCATTTAGATTTATGTGAGGTTCATATTTATGTTTTAGTTTAATTTTAATTTTATTTTATTTATTAGGTTATGTTTTATATTTTATTTTTTGGATTATTTTTTCAGTTTAAGTTTTTATTTTATTTTATTTTAAGTTTATTTTATTTTATTTTTTATGTTTAGTTTTTATTTTATTTAGGTTTTTAATTTTTAGGTTGATTTAATTTTTTAGTTTAATTTAGGTTTTTATTTATTTTATTTTAGTTTAGTTGTTTTTTTTTATTTTATTTTATTTTTAGGTTTAGGTTGAGATTTTGGTTTTTATTTTATTTAGGTTTAGATTTTTTTTATTTGTTTTATTTTTAGGTTTATTTTATTTGGGTTTAGGGTTTAGGTTTATGGTTTAGGTTTAGGGCTTATGATATAGGATTACAGGTTTTAGGGTTTAGTGGGGCTAGAAGAGAGGTAGGTTAGGGTTTAAGGTATACAATTTAGGGTTTTAAGGTTTATTTTAGGTATTTTAATGTTTGGGGTTAGGTTTAGTGGTTTAGAGGGTTTATTTATGATTTAGGGTTTAGGGTTTAGTGTTTATGGTTTTGGGTTAGGGTTTAGGGTGGGTTAGGGTTTAGGGAGTTTAAGGAGTCAGTTTAGTTTAAGTGGTGAGAGATTGGGTTAAGTGGTTATATAGGTGGTTTAGCTTTAGTGTTGCTTTAGCTGGGTTTTGATTTTGGTGGGTGGGGGTTTAATTTAAGTGGGTTAAGGCTTGGGTTTAGGGTTTAGTTTAGGGTAGGATTAGTGTTAGGGTTTAGGTTTATGGTTTAGTTTTATGGTCACTGTTTAGTTTTAGGGTTTGGGGTTTAGGGTGAGTTTAGGGTAGGTTGGGGTTTATGATTTAGTGATTAATTTTGGTGTTTATGGTTTTAAAAAAAAAATTACTAAACCAAGAGTTAGTTTATTTAGTTTATTTAGTTTATTTTATATTTTATTTAGGTTTTTTTGTTTAGTTTATTTATTTAATGTTTATTTATTTTAGTTTAGGATTTTTATTTTAGTTTAATTTTTATGTCTAGGTTTAGATTTATTTTTCTTTTTTAGTTTAGTTTTATTTTTATTTTATTTTTGGTTTAGGTTTAGGTTTTTATTTTTAATTTTTTAGGTTTAGGTTTTAAGTTTTTATTTTACATTTATTTTGAAGTTTTATTTTTTAGTTTAGTTTTAGGTATATTTTTAGTTTATTTTATTTTATTTAGTTGAGGTTTAGGTTTAGGTTTAGTTTATTTTAGGTTTAGGTTTAAGTTTTATTTATTTTAGTTTTGGTTTATGTTCATGTTTATTTTTATTTTTGGTTTAAGTTTTTTTTTAGTTTTGGGTTTAGATTTTATTTTTTATTTAGGTTTTTTTTTAAATTAACTAAATCGGTATGTTTAGGATTATTTAGTTTATTTTATATTTTTATTTAGGTTTATTTTTTATTTTTTTTATTTTAGTTTATTTATTCTATGCTAATTTATTTTAGTTTAGGATTTTTATTTTAGTTTATTTTTTAGGTTTAGGTTTACATTTATGTTTAATTTTTAGTTCAATTTTATTTTTAATTTTTAAGTTTAGGTTTTGTTTTTTATTTTGAGGTTTATTTTTTTGGATTAGGTTTTTATTATGCTTTTATTTTTTTATATCTAAAGTTTATTTTATTTTATTTGCTTAGTTTTATTTTATTTAGGATTTTTATTTTGTGTTCTTTTGATTTTATTTTAGTTTAGGATTTTATTTATTTTATTTTATTTTATTTTAGTTTTTATTTATTATTTTATTTTATTCTTAAGTTTAGGTTTGCTTTAGGTTTAGGTTTAGTTTAGGTTTTAGTTTAGGTTTTTCTTTTATTTAGGTTTAAGTATTTTATTTATTTTATTTCTAGGTTTGATTTAGTTTAGGTTTTTATGGTTTTGGGTTTAGGGTTTAGGATTTAGTGTATATGGGTTAGGGTTTAGGGTAGGGTTTAGTTTTTAGGTCTTATATATCTTTTAGGTTTTTAGTGTTTAAGGTTTAGTTCCTGGTTGGTTTAAGTTTAAGGTTTGGTTTTGATTTAGATTTATGGTCAGTAGTTTATGGTTTAGGTTAATTTTGATTTTAGGGCTAGAAGTTTAGGGTTTAGTGTTTGGGTTTAGGGTTTAGGGTGGTTTGTGGCTCAGGGTTTGTGGATTTAGGCTCAGTTAGTTTGGTCAGTGGCTCAGAAGTCCTTGGCCTAGTTTATGGTTTAGGTTTAAGGTAGGGTTAGGTTTGGGTTTAGGGTTTAGGGTGGGTTTGGCTCAGGGTTTAGTTTAGGGTTTAGGATTTAGTGTAGTGGGGTTTAGAGTTAAGTGTTTTTTATTAAGCAAACTAGTAGGTTTAGGTCATTTATTTAGTTTATTTATATTTTATTTTATATATTTTTTATTTTATTTATTTTTATTTTATTTTAGTTTGAGATTTTTATTTTAGTTTATTTTTGGGTTTAGGTTAGGTTTATGTTTATTTTTTAGCTTAGTTTTATTTTTTACTTTATTTTTTAGGTTTATGTTTTATTTTATAATTTTTGGTTTAGGTTTACATTTTTATTTTACTTTTTTAGGTTTAGGTTTTAGGTTTTTATTTAGGTTTTGTTTTTTAGTTTAGTTTTGGGTTTAGTTTTAGTTTATTTTATTTTATTTAGTTTAGATTTAGGTTTAGGTTTAGTTTATTTTAAGTTTTTTTTTAGGTTTTATTTATTTTAGTTTAGTTTATTTTAGTTTAGGTTTATGTTTATTTTATTTTTATTTTTTGTTTAGGTTTTTTTTTTTTAGTTTAGGGCTTAGATTTAAATTTTTATTTATTTTTAGATTTTTATTTTAGGTTTATTGTTTAGGTTTAAGTTTTTATTTAATTTTTATTCTATTTTATTTTAGGATTATTTTATTTTTATTTTACATTTAGGTTTAATTTTATTTAACTTTTTTATTTTTAGGTTTTTTATTTTGTTAGTTTAGTTTAAGTTTTTATTTATTTTCTTTTATTTAAGTTTTTATTTTTATTTTATTTTCTTTCAATGTTTTTTTTATTTTATTTTCTTTCAATGTTTAGGTTTAGGTTTTAGTTAATGTTTTTATTTTATTTTATTATTTTATTTTATTCTTAGGTTTAGGTTTGCATTTAGGTTTAGGTTTAGTTTAGGTTTTAGTTTAGGTTTTTATTTTATTTAGGTTTAGGTAATTTTATTTATTTTATTTTTATGTTTGGTTTATAGTTTTTTAGGGTTGGGTCCATTAGGTTTAGGGTATGGGTTTAGGTTTGGGGTTTAGGGCTCATGATGGTTATATATTAGTTTAGGGTTTAGGGTTTAAGGGCCTGGGGTTAAGTTGGTTACCAGGTTAGGTTTAAGGAGTATGGTAGGTATTTAGGTCAGTTTATAGGGCTCAGTTAGAGTAGCATAGTGTGGGATTGGGATTTAGTGGTTTTAGGCTCAGTTTGGGTTTAGAGCTCATCTGCAGTGCTAGTGGTTTAGGGTGAGGCTCAGGCTGGGGTCATTTAGGTAGTTTAGGGTTTAGCCTTAGGGTGGGTGGTGGGAGTTTTAGGGTTTGGGGGTTTAGAGTGTTTTGTTTAATTAAGTGGCAGTAGGTTTATTTAGTTTATTTTATATTTTATTTAGTTTATTTTATTTTATTTAGTTTAGTTTATTTAGTTTAAGATTTTTATTTTAGTTTATTTTTAGGTTTAGGTTTAGGTTTATGTTTATTTTTTAGTTTAGTTTTATTTTTATTATGTTTTTTTAGGTTTAGGGTTTATTTTTTAATTTTTGGTTTAGGTTTAGGATTTTATTTTACTTTTTTAGGTTTAGGTTTTAGGTTTTTATTTTAAGTTTTATTTTTTAGTTTGGGTTTGGGTTTATTTTTAATTTATTTTTTTATTTAGTTTAGATTTAGGTTTAGGTTTAGTTTATTTTAGGTTTTTATTTATGTTTTATTTATTTTAGTTTAGTTTATTTTAGTTTAGGTTTATGTTTATTTTATTATTATTTTGGTTTAGGTTTTTTTTAGTTTAGGGCTAAGATTTTACCTTTTATTTATTTTTAGATTTTAGTTTTAGGTTTATTGTTTAGGTTTATGTTTTAATTTAATTTTTATTTTATTTTATTTTAGGATTATTTTATTTTTATTTTACATTTAGGTTTAATTTTATTTAAGTTTTTTATTTTTTTAATTTAGTTTATGTTTATATTTATTTTCTTTTATTTTAGATTTTATTTTTTATTTTCTTTTCTTTCTAGGTTTAGGTTTAGGTTTAGGTTTAGGTTTTAGTTTATATTTTTATTTTATTTTATTATTTTATTTTATCTTGGTTTAGGTTTTTTTATGTTTTACTAGTTTAGGTTTATGTTTTTAGCTTTTTAGGGTTTATGGTTAGTTTAGGGTTTAGGGGTTTAGGGGTTTTTTTAGGGTTTAGGGTTTAGGTTTAAAGGTTCAAGGTTTAGGGTTTAGGGTTTTAGGGTTTAAGTGTAGGGTTTAGGGTTTAGAGTTTTTAGGGTTTAGGGTTTAGGTTTTAGGTTTAAGGTTCAAGTTTTAGTTTAGTGTTTAGGGTTTTGGTTTTTTTTAATAGAGAATAAATTAATATTCAACATTTCTTCATTTTGATTTCATCAATGAAGTAACACACCGAGTTTTCTAAGACTAAAGAGAAGATAAAGATAAAAAATGAGCACTCATAGAGAAAATCAAAAGCCCTGATAGCTAGAATTATCTCCGCTATAAAGACAAAGTTCCACAAGCAACAGATCGGATTGATCATTCTTTAGTTTCTCCAGTTCCCATCTAAGTCCCAACCTCTCGAGCAGCGGGATCCACCATTATATCCCTGATCTCTCCCTGCGCCACCACTAAGGCTGTAAGTTTTATCGCTCCTCCCACCTCTATAACCACCACTGCTCTGACCACCACATGTATATCCACCAACACCTCCAGATCCCCCACCACCACTACAATAACAACCACCTCCAGCTTCACCTAATTGACGGTGAAGTTCTTGCTGTCAAGGTTCTGCCCATTCTTAAGGTTTAGGTTTATTAAGTTTTGGGTATATGTTTATTTTTTAATTTATTTGGTTACTTTAGGCTTAGGTTTATTGTTTGGGGTTTAGGGTTTAGGATTTGAGGTTTAGGGTTATGGTTTAGGTTTCAAGGTTTAGGGTTTAGGGTTTAGGATTTACGGTTTAGGGTTTTTTAGGCTTTAGGGTTTAGAGTTTTTTAGGGTTTAGGGTTTATGGTTTTTTTTAAAATTAAGTAAACGAGTAAGTTAGGTTTATTTAGTTTATTTTTTATTTATTTTAGTTAATTTTATTTATGATTTTTATTTAAGTTTATTTTTTATTTTTATTTAGTTTAGTTTATTTATTTTAGTTTAGATTTTTTATTTTAGTTTATTTTTTAGGTTTGGCTTTAGGTTTAAGTTTAGGTTTATTTTTTAGTTGAGTTTTCTTTTTTTTTTCATTTTTATTTTTAGGTTTTATTTTTTACTTTTAGGTTTAAGTTTAAGGTTTTATTTTATTTTTTTAGGTTTAGGTTTGAGTTTATTTTGGTTTTATTTTTAGTTTAGGTTTAGGTTTATTTTAGTTTATTTTATTTTATTTAGTTTAGCTTTAGGTCTAGGTTTAGTTTATTTTATATTTAGGTTTAGGTTTTATTTATTTTAGTTTAGGTTTAGGTTTATTTTATTATGTTTATCTTATTTTTATTTTAAGTTTGGTTTTTTTTTTTTAGTTTAGGGTTTAATGTTTTATATTTAGTTTTAAAGTTTTTTAGGCTTTAGTGTTTACAGTTTGGGGTTTAGGGTTGTAGATTTAGGGTTTATGGTTTAGTGTTAGTTTTAGGGTTTAGGGCTTAGGATTTATGGTTCAGGATTTAGGGTTTAGAATTTTTTTTTATTAAGTAAATCGGTAGGGTTAGGTTTAGTTACTTTTTTTTAATTATTATAATTTATTTTAATTTTAATTTATATTTAGGTTTATTTTTTTATTTAGTTTAGTTTAGTTTCTTTATTTTAGTTTAAGTATTTTATATTAATTTAATTTTTTGGTTTAGGTTTAGGTTTATTTTTATTTTTTAGTTTAGTTTTAATTTTATTATATTTTTTAGGTTTAGGTATTATTTTTTATATATAGGTTTAAGTTTAGGTTTCTATTTTATTTTTTTAGCTTTATGTTTTAGGTTTTCATTTTAGGTTTATTTTTAGGTTTTCTTTTTTTAGTTTAGGTTTAAGTTTATTTTTAGTTTATTTTATTTTATTTAGTGTAGGGTTTAGGTTTAGGTTTAGGTATTATTTATTTTAGTTTAGTTTATTTTTGTTTAGGATTAAGCTTATTTTATTTTGTTTATTTTATATTTAGGCTTTTTTTAGTTTAGAATTTAGGTTTTTTTTCATATTTATTTTTAGGTTTATTTTTTAGGTTTAGGTTTTGTATTTATGTTTTATTTTATTTTATTTATATTTTATGTTTAGTTTTTATTTTATTTAGGTTTTCATTTGTAAGTTTATTTTATTTTATTAGTTTAGTTTAGTTTAGGCTTTTACTTATTTTAATTTAAATTTATTATTATTTTTTATTTTATTTTATTTTAGGTTTAGGTTTTAGTTTAGGTTTATATTTTATTTCATTTTATTTATTTTATTTAGGTTTAAGTTTTTTATTTAATTTATTTTTAGTTTTTATTTTTTTAGGTTTAGGTTTTTAGGGTTTAGGGTTTAGGGTTTAGTGTTTAGGGTTTGGGGTTTATGGTTTGGGATTTAGGGTGGGTTTAGGGTTAGGGTTTAGAGTTTAGGGTTTAAGGTTTAGGGTGGTCCAGTGGTTGGGGTTTTTTTTGTTTTTTTTTAATTTTAATTTTCTAAATTAAGTAAACCCGGTATGTTTAGATTTATTTAGTTTATTTTATTTTGATTTAGGTTTTTTATTTTATTTATTTTTATTTTAGTTTTATTTTTAGTTTTATGTTTAGGTTTAGGTTTTAGTTTAGTTTTATTTTATTTTATTTTTTTGGTTTAGGTTTTATTTTCATTTTAAGGTTTAGGTTTTATTTTATTTTAATGTTTTGGTTTTATGTTTTATTTTAGGTTTATTTTAGGATTTTATTTTAGTTTAGGTTCATTTTATTTAGTTTAGGATTATGTTTAGGACGATTTTATTTATTTAGGATTAGCTTAGGTTTTTTTTTGTTTTTAGTTTTTTTTTTATTTTTTTGGTTTATTGTTTAGGTTTAGGTTTTTATTTAGTTCTTATTTTATTATATTTTAGGTTTATTTTATTTTTATTTTAGGTTTTGTTTTTATTTTATTTAGGTTTTTAATTTTGTAGTTTAGTTTAGGTTTTTATTTATTTTATTTTAGTTTAGTTTTTATTTTTTTTATTATATTTTCATTTTAGGTTTAGGTTTAGGTTTAGGTTTTAGTTTTTTTTTATTTTGGTTTAGGTTTTTTTATTCATTTTATTTTTCATGTTTTAATTAAATTAGGTTTAGATTTTTTACTTTTTAAGGTTTAGTGTTTAGGGTTTAGGGTTTAGGATTTATGGTTTGGGGTAAAGGGTTTAGGATTTATTTTTCTGGTTTAGGGTTTATTGTTTAGGGTTTAAGATTTAGGTTTTAGTTTAGATTTACATTAGGGTTTAGGGTTTAGGGTTTAAAGTTTAGGGTTTAGGGTTTAGGGTTTAGGTTTTAGGTTTAAGGTTTAGGTTTTATTTTAGGGTTCAGGGTTTTTGGTTTTTTATAAATAGAGAACTATATCAGATTCAACATTTCTTCTTTTGTTTATTTAGTTTATCTAGTTTATTTTTTACTTATTTTGGTTTATTTTATTTCTTATTTCTATTTATGTTTATTTTTATTTTATTTTTATTTAGTTTATTTATTTTAGGTTTATTTATTTTAGTCAGGATTTTATTTTAATTTAGGTTTTTATTTTAGTTTATTTTTTTAGGTTTAGGTTTATTTTTTAGTTGAGTTTTATTTTTATTTTATTGTTTAGGCAAAGGTTTTATTTTTTTTATTTTAGGATTAGGTTTAGGTTTAGGTTTTTATTTTATTTTTTTAGGTTTAGGTTTTAGGTTTTTATTTTATGTTTATTTTTAGGTTTTACTTTTTAGTTTAGGCTTAGGTTTATTTTTAATTTATTTTATTTTATTTAGTTTACAATTTAGGTTTAGGTCTAGTGTTTATTTATTTTAGTTTATTTTATTTTATTTTAGGTTTAGGTTTATTATATTTTGTTTATTTTATTTTTATTTTAGGTTTAGGTTTTTTTTTTAGTTCAGGGTTTAGGTTTTAATTTTAAGTTTATTTTTTAGCTTTAGATTTTTATTTAGTTTTTATTTTATTTTATTTTAGTTTTATTTTAGTTTTATTTTATTTTAATTTTACATTTAGTTTTTATTTTATTTAGGTTTTTTATTCTTACATTTATTTTATTTTTTTAGTTTAGTTTAGGTTTTTATTTATTTTATAATAATTTATTTTAATTATTTTATTTTATTTTATTTTAGGTTTAAGATTAGGCTTTAGTTTATGTTTTTATTATATTAATTTATATTTATTTTATTTCGGTTTAGGTTTTTTTATTTATTTTATTTTTAGGTTTTATTTAGTTTAGATTTATGTTTTAAGGTTTTTAGGGTTTGGCATTAAGAGGTTTTTTTTTTTTTTTTGGAAAACCCGATGTAGGGGAATTTTATTGCCACAAAAAGAGAGTTACAAAGTCCTTAAAAGGGATAAACTCTAGAACTATTACTCAAAGAGCTACAATCAACCTAGGGAGTAAATCCCCTATCTATGTACATCTAAAAGCAAAAGAAAACAAGAAAGCAATCAAAAGATACAAATTGGTTAACATAAAAAAGCCAATGGTAGATTAGGGCTAGTGCTCTGCAGGATGTGAGAATGCAAGACACTCTGAAGCAAAGCAACAAGAGGACAAGAGAGAAACACCTGCAAAAATGTAGACAGAAAGAAGTTAGAGCAGTTAAGGTAATACCGACAAAATGATAACTGAAAACTGCATAATCTGAGAATGATAGTAAAGAAATGTGATTGAGAAGGCTCAGGCTCAGTCACACCCAATTGGGGAAGATGCAAATATGAGCATCCATGGTTCAGCAGAAGGGTTACATCACAAGAGCTACTACCAAGCCAAAAGGGAGTGAAATCATCGCAGCCATCATAGCCAACAAACCTGTGAGAAGATAGCAGCCAGTTGTTGAAAGTCTTATGGGCTTTATTACCTACAAACCTAAACAAAACCATAGATAAAATAGAGAGGAAATTGCAAATAGCAGTAAGATAAGGGATCCCATGCAGGAAAATTATCATCAGTATAGTCACCATGACATGAGAATACTTATCCATATGAGAATGAGCCATCTTTGCCAGAACCTCAAGAAAAATCATAGCCAAGAGGTATAATAGGCCATCATAAAAACCCACCACAAGAAAAAAGCAGAAGAGGTAGCCTGCTGAAATTCTGCTAAGAAAGTCAATGAGCCTATAAATAACACCATCCCAAACATATTATATATATATGAATCTTTCTGGCCAGGAGTACAACCTTGAAGCATAGTATAGAAAATGAACCCAATCATAATAATGAATGCAGATGTGAACAACCCCCTTATTAATATTCATAACAGTAGTTGGCAAAAAGCAATTGTAAAGGAAGGCAACATAACCCAACACAGGAAATAGACTGCATCCCACCAAAAATAGCTCCAAATAAAGACAGTAACTACAAAGAAGAAGATGTTGGACAAAAAAATCGGATAATCCATCAACAAACAACCAAGATAGAAGACAAAGAAAGGCAACAGGTGCTATAGTACCACCCATTCGAATAGTGCATACCAAGTGGATAGATGCTTAATCACAATGATCCGCACAAGCTTAATCGAACCAAGATGGGAAAAGAAATAACAAAGAGAAGGTAGATAGCATACAACAAAGAAGGGCAATCGAATCCAACCCCAATAGCAAAACAATTAATGCAACAATGGAACCCAGAAGAAAAAAAAAAGGGGATTCAAATGAGAGTCAACATTGGAATCCGATAAAACAAGATAGATAACCAAGATAACAAATAGCCAAGACAGCAAAAGACAGCAAGCTGGCCAAAAAAGCTCTCATTCAGTGTAGACATTGCAATAGTTAGTAACCAAATAAGTAGACCATAAACACAGGATTGAGAAGCATGACTGCATAAAGAATCATCAAAGACAATAAGAACAATAATAAAACAAATTTAACATAGGACCCTAAAGTCCTACAACCAACAAAGATAGAGCCAACATTGGAATCCTAAAATGAACCCAATCATAATAATGAATGCGATGTGAACAACCCCTTATTAATATTCATAACAAGAGTGGTAAAAGTAAAGAAGGAAGGCAGATAACCCAACACGTGGAATAGCGCATCCCACCAAAATAGCACCAAATAAAGACAAATAACTACCCCCAAGAAGCAACATGTCGATGTAAAATCGATAATCCATATCAACAAGCAACCAAGACAAAGAAGACAAAGAAAGGCAAAAGGTGCCCATAGTACCCATTCGAGATAAGGCATACCAAGTGGATAGATGCTTAATCACAATGATCTGCACAAGCCTACCTGAACCAAGATGGGAAAAGAAACAACAGTAGATAAGGTAGATCACTACCCAGATACAAATAGCAAGGGTAATCAGCAATCCAACTATAATAGCAAAATAGTTAATGCAACAATGGAACCCACCATAAGAAAAATCAAAAAGGTGATTCAAATGAGAGTCAACATTGGATTCCAAATAAAATAAGACAGCAGAGAACCAAGATAACAAATGCAAGACAAGAAAAGACAAATAGGCCATAAAAGCTCTCATTCAGAGTAGACATTGCAATAGTTATAGGTAGACCATAAACACAGGGATCTGAGAAGCAGCAGCCCAGATAGCAATCATCATAGAAAATCAGAACAACAATGTCAGAAACAACTTGCTGAACATAGGACCCTAAAGTCCTACAACCAACAAAGATAGAGCCAACATTAGAATCCTGAAAAACCAAGACAGCAAATATCCAAGGCAACAAATAATGAAGACAACAAAAATAGCAAGTCGGCCATAAAATCACCCATTCAAAATAAATAAAGGTAATAGATACAAGTTTAATCAAACAAAATGGAAAAATAGCAAGAAAAGTAGTCCACATAATTCTGATGATCTCGCATAAAATAAACCACTGGGGATTTAAAGCAAAAGCCACCAAGCAATCAACAACATCAAAAGAGGTTTGCCGAACAAAACAAACCAAAACCCTAGAAGCAGCTTTCAAAGTATTAATCCAGTTCAACTGATAGTAATTACCAACAAGCTAGCCAAAAGTCCACCCATTCAGAGTAAACAGAGCATATGCTAATATCCAAACCTTCTAGATAAAGATGATCAGCTAGCAGCTAAACCCACATCCACTGAAAAGGAAAATTGATATGCCATTAAGGAAGTCCAAACCTACTGGGGAATAATAAAATTGAACTTGCGCTTTCTCCGGCTTGGGTATATGAGGTTGTCCAAAATAATCAAGAAGACAACAAAAAACACCCTACGAACATGATAAACATCCCAATAGCAAAGATCGGACATAAGACTCAATGATCCATAATGACCAACAACCAAGAAAGAAAATAATAGCAAGTTGGCCATAAGACCAACCATTCAAAGTACAATGCATAAGGTAATTCCCAGATAGGAGGAAGTGGTCCGCCAAGACTAGCTAAACAGATGGAAAAACAACAAGTAGGTGAAGTCAAGATCCCGGATGTTAACAAAGACAAACAAATGAAAATTGAAAGGTAAGAAATAGCCAACAACCACAAAGACAACTTGTTGGACGAATGACCCACAAAACCAGAGGCCAACAGTGGAAACAATAATGCAAATAATACACCCAACAGATAGAACACCATAAAAAATTAGAGATGTAAAATAATAGCAAAATGAGTTCAAAAGGGAGTGAACATAAATAACCATCCAGGTAAAGATGATCAGGCTTGCAACAAAGCCCACATCCTCAAAAGAGGCAAACAGATAAGCTATGAGGGAAGTCCAATCCTGCAAAGAGATAGAAGAAATAAATAATAAATTGTAGTTACACTCCTGGCAGGTTGGGGATATGAGGTTAGACAAAATAATCAGCAAAATAACTCCAAAAGCACCCTGTTGAACATCATGGACAACCCCAAGAAGAAGATGATGAACATAAGATGTAATCCAGACAACATCCTAGAAAAATTATATCAAGTTGGCCATAAGACCACCCATTCAAATTAGGCAAAGCAAAGGTTTGAAAGACATTCAGCAAATACATTAAACCAACCACAAGAGTAGTCTACAAGACAGTGTCAGTCATAAAGTTATACAGAAGTATAACAGATAGGCATTGAGGCAAGGGACCGAGAATATAATTCTAGATGTCCCTGTTGATCAATAAATAGAGCAAAAAATAGAGAATTAAGTAATATATCTCCCTCCAACAACCAAGCAACATCTTACCAATAACAGAAAGACCCCAAACAAGGGTGGTAGAGTTAAACCAATAGCAGATGCCACATTGCTCAGCAAAGGGCCAGTAAGGAGTAATAGGATGAGACATTAACAAATTCCAAAGGAGCATTAGCACATTAACAATAAAAATAGTATAAGCAATAGGCTCCTAATTAGAGCTAAGGCAATTAAACCAACAACACATGTCACTTAGATCAACAAGTAAGCAACATAAGCAACAAGGGATATCACATTGATGCATCAGCAGAAACTAAAAAAGCAACAACACTGAATATAAAATGGGCATGTAGTTAAACTGATATTGAACCAGAACAATCCCATGGGCTAGATTAATTTTTGAGATAAGGGAGCCTAGTATTGTCCAAATTAACCAAACCACACAAATTTTTGGGTAGGGTGAGTTGATCAAAGAAGATTATACCATCCAACTGCTCCTGACAAGGGTAATCAACACATGCATTACCTTCACGCTATACATGAGTGATGTTAAAATTAAGTTGGGTAAGAAGAGCTCTAGTTTTCTTGAGAAGGTAGTACAATTCAGTGTTGCTCATTTTGGTGGAAGTCAAAAGATCAATCAGCAGAAGGGCATCCACCTCAATCCAAATATTGAGCCAACCATTTTGAAGGAAAATCTCAAGAGCTTTGTACACTACCATAAGCTCAGCAAAAGGAACAGAGCAAGAATTAAGGGGGTAGGAAAAAGCACATAGGACTTTACCATAAAGATTTCTGAAAATGCCACCACAACCTGAACCTTTATGAGAGACAGAGCCATTAGTGTTAATTTTAATAGTATGATCATGAGGTTTTACCCAATAAATAATCTGGTCATTTCTGCAGTAGGGTTGATCCGGTAAGTTAAGACCCAGTTTATTGGCCACAAATTTACAACCTTTGAAATGTTCATAGTGAATGAGATTGGCATTAAACAAGTCACGAATTTTTTTTTTAATTCTAGAAATTATTATTATGTGGTTCATAAGGATCTCACGATATTTTGCATCATTTCTGTCCATCCATATGAACCAAATAAGGGTGATAGTAGTTATGACTTTAATGTGACCTTTAATAGTATTGTCAAAATAAACTTCAAGAAGTTGATATAAAGTTAGGGAGCCATTGAAAATGATAATGTTAAAGAGATCATCATACCAAATCCAGAGTTTAGAAGCAATGGCCCCATTAACAAACACATAGTTCACATTCTCAATGTGAAAGCAACATTGGCATTTTGAAGGTAATTGAAAACCTTTATCCCACAACAAGGAGTCAATAGGGATGAAGTTTTTCAAAATATGCCAAGTAAGAATAGAATAAGAAGTAGGGATAGTGATATTCCAAAGTTTGAGAAATACATTGGAAGAAACATGAGTTTCTTTAATGTGAAGCCAAACATTTTAAGGTTGAAATCACCATTATGTGAGAGCTTAAAAGGATCTGATCTTGATGATAGGAATGATAGGAATAGTAGTGAGTTTGTTCAAGAGAAAAGAAGGAATATAATCAATAAGCTTACTATTATTCCACAAATTATTCTGCAAGAAAGATTTCACTTTAATAGTGGCAGTGGAATGGGTGGAGAGTAAGTTGTCAATGGACCCACATCCACTCCACTTATCTTGCCAAAATAATGAGGAACCAGAGTTAATCCCCTAAAAAATTAAGGATTCAACATCCCATTTGACGGAACAAAGTCTTTTCCAAATAGGAGAGTCTCCCGCTTTATAGGGACAAATGAGGGGGTGCTTACCCTGACAATATTTAACAATCATGAAATTAGCCCAAAGACTATTGTTACACCTAAAATTCCACCAGAGTTTATAGGAAAAGGTACTGATAGCTTCTTTGATTGGCTTACATCCAAGACCACCTTCAGTGAGAGTGCCACAACTTTTAACCCAAGAGGTCCAGTGCATTCTTTTAGAGGAGTTATTAGATCCCCAGAAAAATTTGTTAAAGAGACGCTCAATTATGTTAATGATAGAAATGATCGGCACAATGATTTGGATGAGATATAAAGGCATGGAATTAAGAGTGCTCTTAATCAAGGTGAGCCTACCACTGAAAGAGAGTAAATGAAATTCCCAAATATAAATTTTATTGGAGATTTTCTTGATAAGATCATAAAAAAGATGAGATCTTTTTTGACATTTAAAAAGCAGAGCCCCGAGATAATTAATAGGAAGCTGATGTAGCTGAAAATTAGTAATTCTAGAGATTTGGTTGAATATCATATGTTTCTATATGGTTTGATCATATTGTAGATTGCATTTCCAATTAAACTTACCACAATCAAATTCTCTAAGGAAAAGCTTGAGGCCAACTATGGCATTCCTCGATTCGTTGGACGATTGTCCTCGCAATTGATCTTAAAGCTTCAAATGCTTGAACAAAACTTGCTTGCCAAAGGAATTAAAGTAATTCCTTACGGATTGCTCCCTAGGCCATCCCTTGATTGCTTTTTTTCAGCTTTGATGATTTATAGTGGTTAAGGACTCTTGGGGGGAAGGGGAAATTTCATTTAGGTTCAATTTTGATGTGTGAAGGGGTGTGTGTGTGTGTTCAATTTTCCTTGGGGAAGTTTCTCCTCTTATTTTCCTATATGGTCGAAGCCTTTAAGCTTTTTCCTAGCTATTCCTAGGTTAGTTTTGGTGATGGAGGAGCTTGGAAGCTAGCTAGTACTCTCCTTTTTCATCCCATAGCTGTCCCATATGAATGGGTGGGAAGAAGGGAAAAGGAATTTGACTTCTGCAATTCCTTTGCTTGCATTGGTTTTCCTCATTTGGATTTTATTCAATAATGTAAGAGAATATTAAATGGCTTAATTAGGGATGTAAAACTTCATTAGAAGGGTTTAAGGAAGTGTCACCCCCATCCCATGTGAATTGGTTGAAAGTGGTTTGGCATTTCCTTATTTCTTTTGTCTTGCTTAACTCACTTAACCCAAATTGAGTTAAGTGAATGAAACATAATTTCTTATGGGTCAAATGACCCATTTGACCCAACTACACCCAATAGGGAGTTTGTTCATGTCCCATAACCATCCCCATATGATTTAGGATAATCAATTTAGATTTATTTTGATTTTTCTTGGATTTGAGTTCAATGTGGCTTATTTAGGTTATTTTGATTTAAAGAATTTAATTTACCTAATCTAGGCCTCCATGGACTCAAATTTCTTAGTCATTATGATCAAACATATTCATTTGATAATTTGAAATATTTTTGGTGATTTAATTTAGTCAAATTTTAATGGGTTGACTTTTTGACGAAGTTGGCCCACTTAAGTCAATTCTAGGTTAACTAGAGTTGACTTTAGATTTGACTTTGAATTTTCATTTTATTTATATTGATTCAGTTGATTTAATTTATGTTGGATATTTGACTTGATTTTACATCAAACCAAGTAGCTGGATTTAGCACAAAATGCATTTCCTAAGTCATTAAGCATAGTGCCTTGAATAGTGAATTAGAAAATCCCTATTTGAACGATATCATTTCATTGCTAAAATGACCTCTTCCAAAATGAGGTCAACAATGGACTCAATATGTGTAGTGGATTAGTCAGAATACACTACACATATTGGTGTTGACCAAATTGTTCAACATACAAGTATAAACTCGGGCTTCCAATTCATGATTTTGATTTTTTGACTTAGAATTTTGTTTTGATTTTGATTGTGAATGACATGTACATGTATACCTATCTTTGCTTTGGAGTGTGATTCAATCCTAGAAACTTAACTTTCATTAAGTTATAGGATGAAGAGGAATGCTATTTGGAGTAGTCCCAAAAAATGGTCTAACCCTAATGTAATCACTATGCTCAAGGAAGATGCTTTCGGGGGACTTACTCTTACTTGAGAATAGTGTTGATCCATGTGTTTAGCTAATAAGATGGGGTCATTAAGAGAATGATCCATCCTAGTTAGCTGAAGAGAGGAGAGGGGTCTTTAAAGACATGATCCAATCCTCAAAAGTTATGCCGGGGAGAAGAGGCCTGAAATGCTTGATCATAATCCACAACACTTTGACTACTAAACATGGGTCAAATGGACTTAATCCTATTTAAGTAGTCCAAAAAAATGGGGCCTTCAATGGCTTGATTTTATTTCTTAATTCTTCAAATAGAAAGCCAATTGGGGACTTACTCTTGGGAAGGATGTCGATTAAGTGACTTATTCTTAGATGATTAGAAAGAATGCTGACTAGGGACTTATATTTTTCTGGCTATTAGAAAGGGGTGATAAACACTTGATCAAATCTAACTTGCTTGTGTAACATGAAGGGGCCTTGATGACTTAATCCAATCATGTACACAAAGGTATGATGCTGATTGGGGACTTACTCCTAGATGATTAGAAAGAATGCCAATTGGGGACTTATGTCTTTCTGGCTATTAGAAATGGGTCATAAAGACTTGATCCAATCTAACTTGCCTGTGTAACATGAAAGAGACCTTGATGGCTTGATCCAATCATATACACAAAAGTAGGATTCCAACTGAGGACCTACTCCTAGATGATTAGAAAGAATGTTGACTGGGGACTTATATCTTTCTAGCTATTAGAAAGGGGTCATAAAGACTTGATCCAATCTAACTCGCCTGTATAACATGAAAGGGACCTTGATGGCTTAATCCAATCATGTACACAAAGGTAGGATGGAAACTAGAGACTTACTCTTAGATGATTAGAAAGAATGCTGACTAGGGACTTATATCTTTTTAGCTATTAGAAAGGGGTCATAAAGACTTAATCCAATCTAACTCGCCTGTGTAACATGAAAGAGGCCTTGATGTCTTGATCAAATCATGTAAACAAAGGTAGGATGGAGACTGGGGACTTACTCCTAGATGATTAGATAGAATACTGACTAGGGACTTATATCTTTTTGGCTATTAGAAAGGGGTCATAAAGGCTTGATCCAATCTAACTTGCCAGTGTAACATGAAAAGGGCCTTGATGGCTTGATCGAATCATGTACACAAAAGTAGGAATAGTGCCATGAAGGGCTTGCCCCAAACCTATGAGAATGGTGCACGAAGGCTTACTCCAAACCTAGAAGGGTATGAGAAAGGTGCCATAAAGGGCTTACTCCTATCTCAAGTAATGCATAGGAAAGGTGCCACAAAGGGATTGATCCTATCCTACAGGTGATATGGATGAGGAAAAGGAGTTAAAATAACTTAATTCCTAATATTCAAAAGTTTTGACTAATAAGCAAAATCTAATGAACTCAATCCTTACTTAATTAGTCTAACATGAAGGGTGATAAAATTTCATTTTCAAATACATTTACGAATGAGTTTACAACATTCTAGATAAATGATACAAATTGAAGCAAAAGCAATAAAGAGAAATAAGTATTTATTTTATTGATTTTTATTTGGCAACAAGTTGCAAGTTACACATAATATTTCTTTAGGTAACGTCCATTGATAGGTGGTATTGGACGTTCACCATCACAGGTAATAAGTTGGTAAGATCCTCCTTCATAAGCTTTTTTTCACTACAAATAAAATGGTCCTTCCCATGTTGGCTTGAATTTGTTGTCATTTATTCAATGAAAGAACCAACACCAAGTCTCCTACTTGGAAAGTTCTAGGATGAACAAATCTATCATGTACCTGAACCATACTTGATTGGTATAATTCAAGGTATTTTGAGCTTTCAATCATTTTCCTTCAAGATTATCTAGTTCTTCCAAGTGAATCTTACGATTTTGATCTACTATAACATTATTATTAACAAATATTCTTAATGAAGGAAATTGCACTTCTAATGGAAGAATCGCTTCAGTCCCAAAAACCATAGCATATAGAGAAGACTGAGTTGGTGTCCTATATTTGGTCTGATAGGCCCATAAGGCTTTAACCAACTTTTCATGCCATTGGCACTTATTTTCATCAAGTATCTTTTTTCAGAATTCTTACCAATGTTTTTATTAAATGCCTCAGCCAATCCATTCGCCCTAGGGTAATAGATGGTCGAGTATCTCCGATTAATTTTATGTCTTCATGGATATAAATGATGAACCATTATTGGATATGATTCAGTGAGGAATGCCAAATCGTTATATGATATTTTCCTGAAAAAAGTTCAACACATGATATGCTTTAACTTATTTCAGTGGTGCGCTTCAGCCCATTCAAAAAAATAATCCATTGTAACTAAAATAAAATGATGTCCTTTCGATGAAGGAGGATCAATAAGCCCTATGTTGTTGGTACCCTAACTCTCAAAAGGCCAGAAGGCAACTGTAGGGTGTAATACCACACCATGTACTTGGAACTTATGATAATAGTGTGCAACCGCCATGCAGTCATTTAGTATCGATGGCCAATAATACCCAAGTCTCTCAATTTTCATTTTTATTTTGGGCCCAGATTGATGTGCTCCACTCAATCCAGAGTGTATCTCAGTCACAACCAAATGGGCTTTCAGTTTGTCTAAAAAATGAGCCATATTTGATTGAATGACCTACGATATAAAGCATTATTGATTAATGCAAAAGATAAAGCATGTTTCTTTATTTGATTTGCTAATTACTTATTTTCAAGAAGCCTCCCCTTACTTAAATAGGCAATAAATAGTTTCCTCTAATCACATTCTATATGACCTTCAATAAGGGCGGCTATCCTTTGTATTTCTTCTTGCCTATTAATGTAGTCTAAATCTATAGAAGATTAAACCTATTGATTTTGAACTTCTATAGAAATTGATTCTTTTTCTAGGCATATGACTTATTTGGCTAATTTAACCAAAGCATCTGCTATTGAATTCTCTTGCGAGGTATTCTACACAATGATACATATGGAATCTTTTCAAGTAATTTTATTGTATATTGATGATAATTGAAGAGCTTTGGATGAAAACCTTATAGATTCTAATAACTAACTGGGAATCCCCAAACAATTTTATATTTTTAATTTCCATAAGGATTTCCAACTCTATACCAGTAATAAGAGCTTCATATTCAGCTTCATGGTTTGTATAAGGCTCAGCCAAATGATATGAATATCTCATCATTCCTTTTTTCTGAGGTTATAAAGATTAACCCAATTTCTTCCTTCCTTGGGATATATGAGTTTGATTCTTTATGTATTCTTGATGATGAAGCACCATCAAAGTATAATTCCTGTAAAGACCGGTTCACCTACTAATGTTATGATCTATTCATCTTGGAGATCATCATTTAAAGGAGACCCTTCAAGTATAGGGTGTGTTGCTAGGAAATCTGCCACTATTTGTCCTTTTATAGCATGAAGAAGAATATAAGTGATCTCAAATTGTAATAAAATAATTGACCATCGTGCTAAATCCCTAGAAAGTGTTGGACGGGTCATGAGATATTGCAATGGAGTCACCCTTGAAATTAGGTTGGCCTTATGAGAAAGTATATAATGCCTCAATTTTTGAGTAGAAAAAATTAAGGCTAAGAAATGTCTCTCAATAGGAGGATAATTATTTTTCATTGGGATAAGCCTGTGACTTAGATAATAAAGAGCAGTTTCCTTCCCTTCATCATTTGTTTGAGCTAATAAAGCCCCAATAGATTCATCCATAGCTGCAGTATAGAGAGTTAATGGCTTTCCCGAAATCATGGAAGCCAAAATAGGAGGATTCATTAAATATTATTTTAGGTTTTCGAAGATACCTTACCATTTTTCATCCCAAATAAATTTGGAATCTTTCTTCAGTAATGCTGTAAAGGGTTGAGACCTTCCAGATAAATTTGATATGAATCTCCTTAGGTATGCAAGCCTTCCCTAGAATGATCTTAACTGTGTAAGACTTCTAGGTGGCATAATTTCTATAATAGCTTTTATCTTTTTGGGATCAATTTCTATCCCACGATGCCGCACTACAAACCCTAAGAATTTCCATGAAGTCACTCCAAAGGCACACTTCAGAGGATTCATGTTTAAGTTATAGTCACACAATCATTGAAAAATGACCCATAAATCATTAAATTGATCTTATTTTATTTTGCTTTTAATGACTAAATCATCGATATAACATCGACTTGATTATGAATCAAGTCATTCAATATTCTAGTCATAGCTCTTTAATAAGTAGTTCCAACATTTTTGAGACCAAATGGCATGACCGTGTAATAGAAAATCCCTATTGGAGTTCTAAATGCTGTATGCTTTTCATCTTCTGGGGACATCTTAATTTGATTATAACCAGATGCTCCATCCATAAATGAAAAGATCTCATGCGAGGAGGCTATGTTGACCATGAGTTGAGGTGTAGGAAAAGGGAACTCATCTTTGGGGCAAGCCTTGTTTAGGTCTCTGAAGTCAACGCGGATGCATATTTAACCATTTTTCTTCTTTACTGGAACTATACTGCTACCCAATTAGGGTATTATTCTTCTCGTATAATGCCAGATTCAATTAGTTTCTTTATTTCAATGATCACTAGTTATTCTACTTCTAGGCGCATCCGCTTAGAAACTTGCTTTATTGGGATATCATCATATTTAATTCCTAGTTTATTTACAGCCACATCCTGGGATAAACCTAGCATTTCATCATTATTCCAGGCAAAACAATATTTATACTTAAAGACTAAAGTGATTAACTCTTCAAAATCTTTTGAACCCAGCAAAGAGCAAATAAAAGTCAATTTTGGGTTCTCAGGAGTTCCTAGGTTAACCTCCTTTAATTCATCTATAGTAGATTTTATCTCTTCCTCATATTTAGGAGGTGCATTTTGAAGTGAATCATCTTTGGATTCCTCCATGGTTTTTATGAATGAGTCTTCTGGAAGAGTAGAAGAGACTTCAAAGAGTTGATCTATTTGACGATTACTTATCATTAAATAGTGGTATGTATCATCAAATGATTCAACAATGCCAAACCCAATGCCAGCTTTGGATTGGAAATTTCTATGTTTTTGATTCCATAAGCTCTCCATGCATTGGGCTTTATCTTTAGGCCAAACATTTGTGATAAAAACATGTTTCACATAATTCTTTAGGCAAACATTTAGTTTATTTTTTATTTATTTTAATTTATTTTATTTCTTATTTTTATTTAGTTTAATTTATTTATTTTAGGTTAATTTATTTTAGTTTAGTTTTATTATTTTAGTTTATTTGTTAAGTTTAGATTTAGGTTTAGGTTTATTTTTTTAGTTGAGTTTTATTTTAATTTTATTTTTTAGGTTTAAGTTTTATTTTTTATTTTTAGGTTTAGGTTTAGGTCGTTATTTTATTTTTTTAGGTTTTCATTTTAGATTTAGTTTTAGGTTCTTTTAGTTGAGGTTTAGGTTTATTTTTAGTTTATTGTATTTTATTTATTTAGGTTTAGGTTTTATTTATTTTAGTTTATTTATTTTAGTTTAGGTTTAGGTTTATTTTATTTTGTATATATTATTTTTCTTTTATGTTTAGGTTTTTTTCTATTTAAAATTTTAGGTTTTATTTTATATTTATTTTTATATTTTATTTTAATGTTTATTTCTTAGGTTTAGGTTTTCATTTAGTTTTTATATTATTTTATTTTAAGTTTTTTTTATTTTTTTTACATTTATTTTATATTTTATTTATTTCTTTTATTCTTAAGTTTATCTTATTTTTATAGTTTAGTTTAAGTTTTTATTTATTTTATTTTAAATTTTTTAATAGTTTATTTTATTTTACTTTTAGGTTTAGGTTTAGGTTTTAGTTTAGTTTTTATTTTTTTATTTTTTTTATTTCTTTAGGTTTAGGTTTATTTATTTATTTATTTTACTTTTAGGTTTTATTTAGTTTAAGTTTAGGTTCTTTATTTTTTAGGGTTTAGGGTTTATTATTTTAGGATTTAGGATTTAGAGTTTAGGGTTTAAGGTTAGGCTTTAAGGTTTAAGTTTTAGGGTTTAGTGTTTAGGCTTTAGGGTTAAGGGTTTTCAGGGTTTAGGCTTTAGGATTTAGGGTTTAAGGTGAGCTTAGGGTTTATGGTTAGTTTAGGATTTAGGGTTTAAACCATAGGTTTTAGGGTTTTTAGGGTTTAGTGTTTAGGGTTAGTTTATGTTTTAGGGTTTAGGGGGGTTAGTGGTTTATTTTAGTGGGTTTGGGATTTATGGTTTAGAGTTTAGTGTTTAGGGTTTAGGGTTTTCAAGTTTATGTTTTTTTTTGGTTTAGGGTTTAGGATTTCTAGGGTTTAGGGTTTACGATTTAGGATTTAGGGTTTATGTTTTTTTCAAATTAAGTAAACCATTAGGTTTAGGTTTATTTAATTTATTTTTTGTTTATTTTTGTTAATTGTTCTATTTAGTTCAGTTTATTTATTTTAGGTTTATTTATTTTTGTTTAGTTTTTTATTATAGTTTATTTTTTTAGGTTTAGGTTTAGATTTATGTTTGTTTTTTAGTTGACTTTTATTTTTATTTTATTTTGTAAGGTTAGGTTTTATTTTTTATTTTTAGGTTTAGGTTTAGGTTTTTATTTTATTTTTTAAAGTTTAGGTTCTTGGTTTATTTTTAGGTTTTATTTTTTGGTTTAGGTTTAGGTTTATTTTGTGCTCATTTTATTTTATTTAGTTAAGTTTTATTTATTTTAGTAAGGTTTAGGTTTATTTTATTTTGTATGTTTTATTGTTATGGTAGGTTTAGGTTTTTTTTAGTTTAGGATTTTTGTTTTAATTTTTATTTATTTTTAGGTTTTATTTTAAGGTTTTATTTTTTAGGTTTAGGTTTTTATTTTGTTTTTATTTTATGTTATTTTAGGTTTATTTTATTTTTATTTTATGATAATTTTTATTTTATTTAGGTCTTTTATTCTTAGGTTTATTTTATTTTAATTTTAGGTTTTATTTATTTTATTTTATTTTATTTTATTATTTTTTAATATTTAGTTTTAGGTTTAGGTTTTAGTTTAAGATTTTTCTATTATTATTATTATTATTGTTATTTTTTATTTATGTTTAAATTTATTTATTTATTTTATTTTTAGGTTTTATTTAGTTTAGGTTTATGTTTTGGTTTTAGGGTTTAGTGGGAGGTTTTAGGTTTGTGGATTTAGCATTTTAGAGTTTATAGGTCAGGTTAGGGTTTAGGGTTAGGTCTGGGCTTTGTGGCTTTAGGTTTTTTGGGTGGGTTAGTTAGTTAGTGGTTTAGGCTTTAGTTTAGGTTTAGTGGTTAGTTTAGGGTTTAGGGTCTAGGGTTTAACATTTTTAGGGTTTAAGGTTTAGGGTTTAGGGTTTAGGGTTGTAGGTTTAGGGTTTATGATTTAGGGTTTAGGGTTTAGTTTTTTATTAAATTAACTAACCATATTTTAGGTTTATAGTTTATTTTTTTTTATTTATTTTAGTTTATTTTATTTTATTTATTTTTATTTAGGTTTATTTTTATTTTTATTTAATTTAGTGTATTTATTTTACGTTTAATTATTTTAGTTTGGTTTTTTATTTTAGTTATTTTGTAGGTTTAGCTTTAGGTTTAAGTTTATTTTTTAGTTTAGTTTTATTTTTTATTTTTTATTTTTAGGTTTAGGTTTAGGTATTTATTTTATTTTTTTAGGGTTAGGTTTTAGGTTTTTATTTTAGGTTTATTTTTAGGTTTTTATTTTTAGTTTAGGTTTATTTTTAGTTTACTTTATTTTATTTTGTTTGTTGTTTAGGTTTAGTTTATTTTAAGTTTAGGTTTAGGCTTTATTTATTTTAGTTTAGTAATTTTTTAGTTTAAGTTTATGTTTATTTTATTTTGTTTTTTTTATCTTTTGGTTTTTTTTAGTTTAGGGTTTAGGTTTTATTTTTTATTTATTTTTAGATTTATTTTTAGGTTTAGGTTTTTATTTAGTTTTTATTTTATTTTATTTTAGGTTTACTTTATTTTAATTTTACATTTAGTTTTTATTTTATTTATGTTTTTCATTTTTTAAGTTTATTTTATGTTTTCAACTTAGTTATGTTTTTATTCATTTTATTTTATTTTAGGTTTTATTTTTTATTTTATTTTATTTTTGGGTTTAGGTTGAGGTTAAGGTTTAGGTTTTAGTTTAGGTTTTTATTTTATTTTATTTAGGTTTAAGTTTTTTTATTTATTTTATTTTAGGTTTTATTTAGTTTGGGTTTAGGTTAATATGTTTTTAGGGTTCATGATTTAGGGTTTAGGGTTTATGGTTTAGGATTTTTAGGGTTTAGCATTTAGGATTTAGGTTTTAGTTTAGGGTTTAAAGTTTTTGGTTTTTTTTAATAGAGAACAAATTGAGATTCAACATTTCTTTTTTATTTCATCAACCAAGTAACAAACTAGGAAAGAGAGGTAATCAAATGACCTCCTTAGGGCAAGCTAAAGCATCATGTTCCCAGGATGTCTAGACTTTATACCCATTACTATTCAATCTTATATAAGTAAACACATGAATAAAGGAAAGAAAACTCAATATTCATACACATAAGCTATAAGCACATGCATTTCTTATGTATTTATAACTATCATCAAAACACATATTATTATTCATTTATAAGCTTTTAAAAAAGACATTTGGATTTAATAGTGATAATTTCCAGGTAAATATTAAATTAAATCAACACATGCAAACTTACATAAAGGAAATCCATTTTATTTTACTTGATTTTGAAAAGTTTGATGCATGTATTCAAATGACATACCAAATTTAACCCTAAAGGATTTAGAGTTTAGGGTTTATGGTTTTAGGGTTTAGGGCTTTAGGGTTTAGGGTTTACGATTAGGGTTTAGGCTTTAAGCTTTAGGCTTTAGGGTTTAGGGTTTTTATAGTTTAGGGTTTAGGGTTTAGGGTTTGCTTGAGGTTTAGGGTTTAGGATTTAGGGCTTCAGCTTTATGTTTTAAGATTTTTAGGGTTTAGGGTTATTTTAGGGATTAAGGTTTGGGATTATAAGGCCTGGGCTCAGGCTTTAGGGTTTAGGGTTTAGGGTTAAGAGAGGGCTTTGGGATTTAGTGAAGTAGGGTGGACAGGTTTAAAGGTTATGGTTTAGGTTTAGGGTTTAGGGTAGGGAACAAGATTTAGGGTGGGTTTATGGCCCAGAGTCACTTTAGGGCACAGGTTTAGGGTTTAGGGTTTTAAAAGCAACATGTTAGGTTTATTTAGTTTATTTTTTATTTCTTTTAGTTTACTTTATTTTTTATTTGTATTTAGGTTTTCTTTATTTTTATTTAGTTTAGCTTATTTATTTTAGGTTTATTCATTTTAGTTTAGGTTTTTTTATTTTAGTTTATTTTTTAGGTTTAGGTTTAGGTTCATGTTTATGTTTTAGTTTAGTTTTATTTTATTTTCTAGGTTTAGGTTTTATTTTTATTTTAAGTTAAGGTTTAGCTTTTAATTTATTTTCTTAGGTTTAGGTTTTTTTTTATTTTAAGTTTATTTTAGTTTAGGTTTATTTTAGTTTATTTTATTTATTTAGTTTAGGGTTTAGGTTTAGTTTATTTTAGGTTTAGGTTTACGTTTTATTTATTTTAGTTTAGGTTTAGGTTTATTTTATTTTATTTATTTTAGGTTTAGGTTTTTTTAGTTTATGGTTTAGGTTTTATTTTTTATTTATTTTTAGGTTTGTTTTTAGGTTTTATTTTATTTTATTTTTATTTTACGTTTAGGTATTTTATTTTTTTGTTTAATTTAGGTTTTTATTTATTTGAATTTAGTTTATTTTTATTTTTTATTTTTTATTTTATTTTTAGGTTTAAGATTTGGTTTAAGTTTTGGTTTAGGTTTAGGTTTAAGTTTAGGTTTTTATTTTATATTATTTTATATATAGGTTTTTTTTATTTAATTTATTTTTAGATTTTAATTTTTGGTTTTTGTTTAGGTTTTATTAGTGGGGTCATAGGGTTTGGGGTTTAGGGCCTGGCCTAGGGTTGTAGGTTTAAGGTGCAATGGTTTAGGGAGGATAGGTTATTGGGTTTAGGAGCTCATAGTGTCACCCACTTGAAGTTTAGGCCTGGGAAAGTGGGGTCAGGCACAGTGGGTAGGTTGCAGGAGAGTGATCAGGGTTTATGGTTTATGATCATGGTTTAGGCCTGAGTTAGCTCAGTTTATGGAGTGGTTTAAGCCCAGGATTAGGGTTTAGGTTTATAGTTTAGGGTTGTGTTTAGAGTTTAGCAGTTTAGGTTTAGGGTTAGTTTTAGGGTTTAGCGTTTAGTAGGGTTAATTTTTAAAAAGCAAAACTAATAGGTTTATGTTTATTAGCAATCTTTTATTTATTTTAATTTATTTTATTTTATTTTAATGTTTATTTTATTTAAGTTTTATTTAGTTTTATTTTATTTTATTATAGGTTTTTTTTAGGTTTTTTTTATTTAGGTTTTTAATTTTTTTAGTTTAATTTAGGGTTTTATGTATTTTAAGGTTTTGGGTTTTGGGTTAGTTTTAGGGTTTAGGGTTTAGGGTTGTAGGTTTAGGGTTGTAGGTTTAGGGTTTAGGGTTTAGTGTTTAGGTTTTTTAAATTAAGAGAACCGATAGTTTAAGGTTTATTTAGTTTATTTTTTATTTATTTTAGTTTACTTAACTTTTTATTTTTATTTAGGTTTATTTTTTATTTTTATTTAGTTTAGTTTATTTATTTTAGTTTAAGTTTTTTATTTTAGTTTAGTTTTTTATTTATTTTATTATTTTATCTTATTTAGGTTTAAAAATTTTTATTTATTTTATTTTTATGTTTTATTTACTTTTGGTTTAGCTTTTTAGGTTTTTAGGGTTTAGGGTTTTGGGTTTTGGGTTTTGGGTTTGGGGTTTAAGATTAAGGGTCTAGGGTTGTAGGTTTTAGGTTTAGGGTTTAGGGCATGGAGGTTGTAGGGTTTTAAGGTTTAGGGTTTAGGGTTTAGTGTTTCAGGGTTTAGGGTTTAAGGTTTCGGGTTTAGGGTTTAGGGTTTAGGGCTAGGGTTTTTTTAATTTATTTTTTTTAAAAATTAAGTAAACTAGTAGGTTTTGGTTTATTTAGATTATTTTTTTATTTAATTTTTTAAATTTTATATATGTTTATTTTTATTTTTATTTTTATTTAATTTTTTATTTAATTTTTATTTAGGTTTATTTTATTTTTATTTTAGGTTTTTTTTTATTTTATGTTTATTTTATTTTCATTTTAAGTTTAGATTTTATTTTATTTAGGTTTTTATTTTATTTTTTTGTTTAGTTTATGTTTTTATTTAATTTATTTTAGTTTACTTTTTTATCTTTTATTTTATTTTATTTTTTGTTTTGGTTTTAGTTTATGTTTTTATTTTATTTTTTTATTTTGGTTTAAGTTTTTATTTTAGATTTTATTTAGTTTAGGTTTAGGTTTTACCCTTCTGGTTTGGATTTAGGGTTTATTTAGGTTTAGGGTTTAGTTTGGGTGTTCATGGTTTAGTTTATGGTTAGGGTGTTGGTTTTTAGGGTGGGGTTTGTGTTTAGGATTTAGGGTTTAGGGTTTAGGGTTTTAGGATTTAGGGTTTTGGGTTTAGGGTTTAGGGTTTAGGGTTGTAGGTTTAAGGTTTAGGGTTTAGGGTTAGGGTTTATTTTTAATTTTTTTTTAAAAATTTTTATTTTAGGATTTGTGGTTTAGGGTTAGTTAAGGTTTAGGTTTTTTTTAAAAAAATTAAAACCCAGAGGTTTAGTTTATTTTATTTATTTAGTTTATTTTATTTATTTTTAGTTTATTTTTTTTTTTATTTTATTTTATTTTATTTAGTTTATTTATTTAGTTTATTATTTTTTTTATTTTAGATTTAAGTTTAGGTTTATTTTTATTTTTTAGTTTAGTTTTATATTTTTTATTTTTTTAAGGTTTACATTTTATTTTCTATTTATAGGTTTAGGTTTTTATTTTATTTTTTATCTTTAGGTTTTAGGTTTTTATTTTATGTTTATTTTTAAGGTTTATTTTTTAGTTTAGGTTTAGGTTTAATTTTAGTTAATTTTATATTATTTTGTTTAGGGTTTAGGTTTAGTTTATTTTAGATTTAGGTTTAGGTTTTATTTATTTTAGTATATTTTATTTTAATTTTGGTTTAGATTTATTTTATTTTTATTTTAGGTTTAGATTTTTTTTTAGTTTAGGGTTTATGTTTAATTTTTTATTTATTTTTAGGTTTTATTTTTAGGTTTATTATTTAGGTTTAGATTTTTGTTTATTTTTTATTTTATTTTATTTTAGTTATTTTATTTTGTTTTAGGTTTAGGTTTTTTTATCTTGGTTTTCAATTTTAGTTTAGTTTAGTTTTTATTTTTTATTTTATTTTCTATTTAGGTTTAGGTTTAGGTTTAGGTTTTGGTTTAAGTTTTAGTTTATGTTCTTATTTTATTTTATTTTGGTTTAGGTTTATTTATTTATTTTATTTTTAGGTTTTATTTAGTTTAGGTTTAGGTTTTTAGCTTTTTAGGGTTTAGGGTTTAGGGTTGAAGGTTTGTTTAGGGTTTAAGGTTTAGGGTTTGGGATTTAGGTTTTATGGTTTAGGGTTTAGGGTTTATAGGTTAGAGGTTATGGTTTATGGATTTGGGTTTTAGGGTTTTGGGTTTTGGGTTTATGGTTTAGGGTTTAGGGTTTAGGGTTTAGGGTTTAGTGTAGGGTTTAGGGTTTAGGGTTTAGGGTTGAGGTTTTGGTATGGTTCAAGTTTTAGTTTAGGGTTTAGGCTATTTGTTTTTGTTTTTTTAATAGAGAAGAAATTCATGTTCAACATTTATTCTTTTTGATTCCATTAACTAAGTAACACACCAAGTTTTCTAAGACACAACTGACAACATAGTTTGAAAATGAGCACGCATAAAGCAAATCAAAACCCTAGATAACTAGAACTGCCACACTGTAGAAGACAGTTCTCCATAAGTAGCGATCGGATGCTTCTTCGCTTTGTTCCCATCAAAACCACCTCAACCTCTCGAGTAGCTGGATCCACCATCATATCCCAGATCTCTTCCTCTGCCACCACCATGGTTGTAACCTCTGTCCCTCCTTTCACTTTCATAACCACCATTGCTTCGACCACCACCTCTGTATCCACCAATACCTCTAGATTCCCCACCACCATTATGATAAATGTCGCTTCGCCTACATCGCCAGATATAGACTGAGCCTGGTAAACAATGATGTTCCTGCCGTCAAAGTTCTATCCATTGTTAGGGTTTAGGTTTAGGTTTATTAGGTTTTAAGGTTTATGTTTTATTTATTTATTTATTTTTATGTTTAATTTTTAGGTTTATTTTTTAGGTTTAGCTTTTTATTTTATTTTATTTTAGGTTTATTTTATTTTTCTTTTACATTTAGTTTTATTTTATTTATGTTATTTATTCTTAAGTTTATTTTATTTTTTAGTTTAGTTTAGGTTTTAATTTTATTTTATTTTAGTTTATATTTTGTTAGTTTATTTTATTTTATTTTAGGTTTATGTTTATGTTTTAGTTTAAGTTTTATTTTATTTATTTATTTATTTTAAAGTTTAGTTTAGGTTTAGGTTTAGTTTTAGTTTAGTGTGGTGAGCCCAGGGGGTCAGTGGTGTTTATGGTTTTAGAGTTTAGGGTTTAGGGTTAGGGTTTGTTTAGTTTAGGTTTAGAGGTCTTGGGTTTAGAGGTCAGGTTTATAGGTCAGCCTGGGGTGGGTGCGCCAGATGGGCTGTTTAGGTTTAGGCCCATGGCCAGGGGTTTAGGGTGTGGTTAGGGTTTATGGTTTAAGGTTTAAGGCCTTTAGGGTCAGGGTTTAGGGTTTAAGGTAGGGTTTAGGGTTAGTTTAGGGAGGGTTTTGGTTTGGGGTTTTAGAGTTTAGGATTTATGGTTTAGTTAGGGTTGGGGTTTGGGTTTGTGCATTTAAGTTGTGGTAGTGCTAGGGTTAGATTAGGGTTTAGAATTAGTAGGGTTTGGTAAGGTCATGGTTTAAGGTTTAGTGTAGGGTTATAGGGTTTAGGGTTTAAGATTTAGGGTTTGTTTTTGGGTCAGGGTTAGTTTATTTGATTTTAGGGTTTTTTTTGGTGTTGGGTTAGGTTTTTTTAGGGTGGTTTAGGGTTTCTTTTGGAAAACTTAAAATTTCATTACCATAAAAAAGGAAAAGATACAATGTTCAAAAGGCTTAAAGAATACCCTACCAATAGCTACAAGAAACCTAAAGAGCAAAACCCTCAAAAGAAAATGAAAGAGCAAAAACATCAACCAAAAATCATGAGAGCAAAATGACACAGAGTAAAACTAAACAAAGCATAAAAACATAATAGGTTGAGTCACAGATTCATGATTCCTCAAAGATAAATGCACAAGAATAAAGATGACTGAGAAATGACCAGGCCTTCAGTAAAGTTCCAACCTACGAGAGAATTTTGCAAAAAACACTACCAAAGCAAAAGTATAGCTAAAATGATAAGGATAAAGAGAGCAAAAGGAGAGCTAAGAAAGAAAAGGCTTAAGCTCAATTAATATCATCTCAAGGGGCAACAATACATATGAGCATCTAAACTTCATAAGGGTTACAATCATATGTAAAGCTACCAACCAAAGAGAGGAGGTAAGTAACATCAAAGCCATCATAGCCAGTATACCTGATACCAACAGCCATCCAAGGCTAATAGTCCATAGTTACCTAGTCCTACACTAAACAAATAGAGAAAACAACCAACCAGTAGCCAATCAGCAGCCAACCCACCAACTAAAACCCACAAACAATCACATAAAGACAAGAACCTAGAAGTTACAAGGATCATTGGCCAAGCTAATGTAATCAAGCGAACACCACCAAACCACCACCGATACCTTAACAAGCCAACAACTAAAACCATCACACAAAGGAAGCCACCAACCACCAAACTAAAATCCCAATTCGTATGATAAAAAGGTTTGGCCAGCATAGCAAAAGACTACAACAAATTGGCCAAGAAGAAGAAAAAAAAACCAACAAAGAGAGAGGCAGCCAACCAAGATTCCAAGGATAACTAAAAGTCCTCCAGCCTAAGAAGCTAAGTAAAACATCCATAAGGCAACCCCCAGAGAATAACCCATCATTAGTAACCAACAAAGGAAAGATCCCCATCAGCCAAGGAAAAGCAAAAAAACCAGTAAAACACCACATAATAAAGAAACAACATTCTTTGGTTTTGGAAGGATCGCAAGTACCTAATGGAACTGGATGGTTGTTCCATAAGGTATTTCTTTCCGATAACTATAAGAAGCTATGTTCAAGCTAGACCTTGAATGTGAAGCAATCTAAAAACATTCCAAGATACCTGGTAGGGGCAAAAGTTAGATCATGGATTTTACCTCCAATCTTCTAGGTTCGAGTAATTAAAAATCAAGCTTCTTTAAGAGATTCTTAAAGATCTTTCTGATTACCTCCCTCTTAAATGAAAAAGGCTTGTTAAGTTTAGTCAATAGAGTAGGTGGACCATACAAAGTATACACCGCCTTCATCATGTGGTCAGGGGAGGCTGTAGGACATGGAGGCTACCTGGAAGCTAGTAGGTGCCTTAGTGGTGGAAAGAGGAGGTGGAAGCTAAGGGTTGAGGTCATGGTCTCTGACCCATCTTTATTGCTTTTCCCCTGTATTTTGTCTATTCTTGGCTTCTTCTCATATACCTTTATGTCTTTGACTTGGGCAACTAGTCTTGAAAAGGCAGCTGTTTGGCCTCTCCTTGCAAACTAGCTACTTTATTGATTAACTTCTCAAAAGATAATGTGCTACTATGTACTCTAGAGAATTATCAATCTGGATAGGCTCAAATGACTTTAGTTGAATGGTGTGATCACTATCATGTATTGAGAGGCACCGGACCTCCCCTGCTGCTGGAGAATCAACCTTGTGAGGACTGTACTCACTGGGAGAAATGCACTCATAACTATCACAGACTCTGTATAGGGTGACACTCCTAGGAGGCTCTACCATCATGGGTGCAACTGGGTTGTCATCTTCTCGCTCTATAACTGTTGCAACCATCTCTATGTCCTATTATAAAGGTGGTGTTGGTGAAGGGATGACCACTATGCCTTAGGGTCGCCATTCCTTCCAATAACTACGCATGAAGGTCAAGTGAAGCTTAGCCTCACTACTACGTAAATGGAATGGGATCCTTTGGCCGCAGCTGGATCACCAAATGGGTCCTCTTCTCCCCAAATGTGTCCTTCATGACCTTTGGTGGAACTGGAGATGCTGAAACATGAACGGACGATGGTGGACGGGGTGTAGAGCGATGTGGTGTAGACACCACTGACTCTCTCAAAATAAGGGCCCTCCTCCTGTGATGGGTAGTCCCCATAAGCAGAATAATGTCTATATGATCGATGTGGATAGCACACCGGAAAATCAATGAGTGGAGAGGCCACTAACAGCCGACTAAACCTCTTCCTCTCCCGGCTAGTGATCTGAACTGAACTTCAAGCCTCCCTAGCCCTCTCTTGCTGAAGATGATTCCCCACACTGCAAGGAATAATAGATCTCAAGTTAAATTAAGCCTCAGACTTAAATCATTCGTAGTCTTTGTCAACCTGGTGTAGAATTGAATGGAGGCCAACATATGACCTCTTACCCTAATTGACTGGGGGCTGAAATTAAACCACTAGTGGAGGTGAAGCAGGGATCCTCCTGGCATCCTCTTTGTCACACCTAGAGAGAGGATGAAATGGGTTCATTATAACCAGCGGGGAAATCAAAGTGGGCAAATCCTCAATAACTGATCATGTAGCTGCCTCCATCTCCTTGGCGATGCAGCTATGGTACTGCTTTATCATGGGGTTTTTATTCCTCCTTTAAGTTCTGGTAGGATGAGTGGAGTAAGAGCTAGACCCAACCTTAAAAGCTGGGGATACAATCCCTGGGATCAGGGGAGCCTTACCCTTTGAGGGTGCTAATGAGTGGGTGCTAACCCTCACTAGGGTAACATGAGAAATAACCGGGCGCACTAGCACTATCACAGACACTGGTACTAATGCTGGCACCATAGGAACTACCACTGCCTTCCTCTTTAGTGAGGGAATATCAGAGTCCGAGGGCATATCAATCAGAATGATCGGCTTCTACCCGGTCACTGTGCTCTTGCTAATAGTTGTGAGGGGAGTGCCCTCATATGTAATCCTTGCCCTCTCAAAACCTCATCCAAAATGAATGAGTTGGGCATAATCAGAGCGGGGAAGGCTGGCTTGATCCAGGGCCAAGTCCATCTCATGGGGAAAGATAAACACATACTTGGGTGCTGCCATTTCTGTCAACTAAAAACTGAAACTGAAACTGTCACTGAACGAGAGTTTGCAATGTTGAAAATAAACTTGAATCAGATTTCTATTGATTTTGAATTCAAATTTTATAAATTGAACCCACACTAAACATCTTGAAAGTTTTATGTCGGGCTCAAATGGATATAGAATAGATTTGGAAGTTTGATTGGAAAGAGGAATTTATGATGTGGAATCCATTTTCAACAAATTTGGGTATGTTGAGAATGGCTTCAAATATTTTTGAAGAGATGCTTCCATAGGTTCATATTTGAATTTTGATTATGTTTTGATTTGGTGACCCTTCATTTGACAAATTCAAGTATGTTAAAGTAAATGGTCAATTTGCTTTTGTTTTGGATTTGTGATTTTTGGAATTTGTTCACTGAGCAAATTTGACTAAGCTAAGTGAGGTGTTTGAAAATAATTATTTCTTTTTATTTCTTTGTTTGCTTTATTTTGTGAAACATTTTTCTGATTTGAAAAATGGAATCCTTAATTAGCAAATTTGGGTATGCTAAAAAAAGAAGGATCCAAGTGTATTTTGTTTTGAAATTTTTTTGAAAATAGGACCTCTAGAAAATTTGAGTATGCTAAGAAAATCCTAATGTGTTTGATTTGATTTTGATTTAATTTTTGAAAATTGGATTCTTAGCAAATTTTAGTATGCCAAGGGAATCCTAATTTGTTTCTTTTGATTTTGATTTGATTTAAAAAAAAAGATCTTTAGCAAGTTTAGGTATGTTAAAGAAAGTCATAATGTGTTTCTTTTGATTGTAATTTGAAAAGTAGGATCCTTAGCAAACTTGGGTATGCTAACGAAAACCTAATATGTTTCTTTAGATTTTTGATTTGGAAAATATGATTCTTAGCAAATTTAGGTATGCTAAGAAAATCCAAATGTGTTTCTTTTTGGAGATTTTTGATTTTGAAAAAGGGAGACTTCACTATAGTAAATATGGTATACCAAAATGTAGTTCCAAAGGTATTTTGAAAATTTTGTGAAATGGATATTTCACTTAGCAAATTTGAGTATGCTAAATGAAATTCCAAATGTGATTTTCAAATTTTTGTTTTGAAAATGAGAGACTTCACTTTAGTAAATATGGTATGCTAGAATGAAGTTCCAAAAGTGTTTTGCAAAATTTTTGTTTTTATTAATTTTGAAAACAGAGATTTTCATTTAACAAATTTGGCTATGTGAGATGTAAATCAATTTTTGAAAGAGGAAATGTCAACTTAAACATATATGGAATATGTTAAGCAGGATTTCAAAATAATGTCATTTTATTTGGAAATCAAATCTTCATTCACTAAATTTGGGTATATTGAATGGAGATGTTCATATGTGCTTTTGAAAAATTTATTTTTGATTTTGTTTGAAAATGAAACATACATTCAATAAATGTGGGTATATTGAATGGAGAGGTTATATCTGCTTTTGAAACTTTTATTTTTGATTTTTTTTGGAAAGGTGAAAATTCCAACTTATCACATGTGGAATGAGTTGAATGGCATTTCAAAGTTGTAATATTTTTTTTTGTTTGAAGATGTAACATCCATTGAGCACATTTGAATGTATTGAATGGATAAACCCATCATCAAATTTTGTGCTTTTGGAATCAAGATTGTTGAAATTTTATTTTTGAAAGTGAAGTATTTACCAAAATGAATTGAGTGAAGATGCTCATTTGAGCTTTTAGAAAATGTGATTGTTGGAATCTTATTTTTGTAATGATGATCCTACATATAACAATCATGAAGATTGTTAAATGAAGATTATTTAGGAAAATTTTTGGGCAAACTATTTTATTATGTGCCTTTTTGAAAGAGTGCTTTTTGAAAAGAAAGATTTTTACGAAGGAATTATTTTGTCTTTATTATTTTAAAATGAACCTTTCCTCCTTACCATAAAAATGGTAAGGAGGAATTATTTAAATATTTTCTTTTTAATATATTTTTATTTTCACCCATTGGAGAACTCAATGGGGGGTTTTAAGACCAACACAGGGTGAGGTCCTAAAACCTAAAGATGTTGGCTAGCTTAACTTAAGGATGAAATAAGCTAAGTGCTAATGGAAAGAAAGATAGTCATGGATTCATACAAAAGTACAAACCCACTATCGATACTTGGACATGATGATCATTTACCAAAGATGGAGAGAGAAACCATCCCCAGTGTAGATGCCAGAAAACCTTGTGGTGAAATATTTTCATTTCTAAGAGGTATACTTCCATCTTCAATTTATGTGAATAAAATGAAGATATAAATATACTTTTTTTTGCATTTGGACACCACGTAGATCCACAGATATTCTTATTAGGGTGATTGGGTACAACATTGAGGAGAGATGTACTATCTTGAAAGATAGAAGTCACCACCCTATAGTGGACCTAATCACCTGAATAATAACTCCTAAGGACAATGGGTATGCATATGTACCAATGATTCTTCTCCTACTTTATATTGAAAAATAAAGCAGGGTTTATTTTAAACCGAGTTCATTAAGTTCCCTACAGGGGCAAGCCCCTATAGTTAATTACATCCTAAGGGGATTCTTAGAATACTCTAAGGGTAAATGATCATTGTCTCCAAAGATTTCAATAGGTAGGACTATTAATCGATTAGTTTATTTTAGAAGATCTAATGGGATTGATCAAAGAGAGAGAGAGTTATTATCAAAGCGAGAGGAAGATAAGTAGGAGATGCTCACGATGCTAGGAAACTTAGTGAGCATCTGAAATTATCGTATTGTTGGGCTTTACATTTTTAAAATTGAATTAATTTATTTGAGTTGATATTTTATTAGAATTCTAGGGTTTATAATTCCATAATACAAGGCTATGGAAATGCCTAAGAGGTGTTGATTTATGCACGTGGCCCACAAAGGGAAGTAGCAATCTCTGAACCTAAATCTAGGGAGCTTTGTCGAGGGCCAAAAATTTGACCTAAATCTAAGAAAAAAATGGGTATTTGGTCTGCCTCCACTACAGAGGGTAAACCACCCAGCTGCTTGGACTTACAACTGCCTGGGGGTGGCCGCCAACTAACTCCTCCTATGATTTTAAAATCTTGTAGGCAAGTCTTATGCTTTATGTAAGATAGCTAGGCTATTATTTATTTAGAAAGAGACTAAGTCCTTAAACTCACTCCCTAAGAGACTAGATCATGTAAGGGCTTGCAAAATGACCTAGATCATATTACATTTTATTTTTATTTTTGGATTATCATTTGACTCAGGCTTATAGGATTCATATGCCTAATGCATGAGAAGTGAGATTATGGGCCAATATCAGTGAGAAGGAGGAGGTGTGTTTCCACCATGGCTCTCACAGGTTAAGACAAGTTCTCTGGAAAAGGTGGAAGCCCTCCAATCAAGAGTGAAATAATATACTTTTATGCATGATGTTATAAAAGAAATTCTCATCCAGCTAAGGGGTTGCTAGTTCTTCAATCTTCATTTTTAACTTAGACTTTAGGTGAGGTTATGAGTTGTTTATTTTAAATTTTGAGTTGTTTAATTTGGCAGAAGATTTATTTTTCTCTAAGAGCCTAATCATCATTCAGGATATACATCAACCAAGGAAGAAACTAGGAAAACATGTCATCTTAATGCACAAGCTAAATAAAACATCAAACATTATATAAAACTAATACAAAAGAATAAAAGGTCATTTGTGGTTGGGAACCACTTCACAAACCCCAAAAAAAAAAATTGGGTAGCCTAGCTCTGGCCTTATACAACCTAGATTATAAATTAATTAATTTACAATCAAATAAGGAATTCATGTTATGGGGGTCTTCATTCTACATTTCTTCTTTCTTCTTTTGGTTCCTTCTTTCTTCTTTCTTCTTTCTTCTTTGGTTCCTTCCTTTGGATGGTTGGAATGTGGATGTTCCAAAGGCTTCACATGGTACATAAGATGAGATCTTATGACCAATGGTCATTCTAATCCCCCATAACAATCATTCCAAAATCATAATTGTAAAAAAATAAATGAAAAGGAAAAGTAAATCTAACTAACACCTATAAAATAGAGATTAGCTAAACAAATCATACAAATCCCAAGCATGTATATTGGACTTAGCACCCCACACATAGGTAACCAAGTCCACTTATCATATTGGATTATGCTTAGGGGTATAAGCACTTGCATAGAAAAAGCAGTTATATTTTTATTACAACGCTCGTTAAGCACAATCCCCTACAGAAAATAATGATTAGACTAAATCATCCTACCATTCAATCTATGCACATTCACCCTAACATCTAGACTAAAAAAAAACATCACAAAAAAAATCAAACATCAAACCATGCAATGCCATAACCTAAAGCTAGAAGTGGTGACTTAGTCTAATGTGTGTGCTTTAGAAGGTTTTTGTGGTATGCTTAGCTATGGCTTTAAGGTTTGAGTTTTTTAAGTGTGAAGATGTTCCACTTAGATGGGTGGTTTCATTTAAGTTTTTAGTTGATTTGGTTTGATTTTTATTTGATGATTTTTGTTTGGTTTAGATGAACCTACTTAACTACTAAAGGTTGTAAAGAGAGGGAAAAGAGAAGAGAACTTCTCTTTCCTTCCCAACCCTTAGTAACTTCTAAAGCAGATTCATGTTTAATTTTATTTAGTGAATCTTTTATTATGTGTTTTAATTAATCCTAAGTTTAGATCAAGCAAACCTATTAAAAAAGAAAGACATCTTAAGATTAAGTAAAGTGAATTAATATCACAAAACACACATCACTTCATTTCTTTCCCAACATTTATAACATGCATATGAATGAATCCTATGCACATCTGTACATAAAAATGAAAATGTTTAGCACACTTTATGATGAATTCTAAGTGAGTTACTTAAGAAAATTTGAATGCTTTATGATGCATGATTTTTATTAAGTAGAAAAAAGGGTTTCTTATCCATTTTTCACATGCACACATGTAGGTATGAAAGGAATAAGTGAGTATGATGCCATTGTTAGCACCAAGGGTGTAAGGGACAAGACCTACCTAGGGCTGCTTAAAGCCTCGCAACCCTAGGGTTTTCTAGACTAATATACCACTTTCCTTTAATACAAGCATATGTACAAAAGAAATGAATGGAAAAGAAAGATGTAGAGTTTGTATTTGTTTGTTTGATTTGTTTATGCAATTTATATGTGTAAGTATGGATGTCCTTCTTTAATTAATAGCATAGGAATGAATAGGATTGGAGTTAGGCAAGTTTAATGTTCTTTTCAAGTGAACTATACACTTTGTCAAATCCTATACAAAACTATGCTAAAAGAAAAGAGAAAGAAAAGTACACTATGCACATCTTTATATTTATATCCACATGCAAGCTTAAAATAATTATTAGCATTTTCAATTTTGATGTTTGATTTATAGATTTTAAAAATAGTTTTGGATTTAATAGTGATAATAGCTATTCATATTTTTACTTTAGCCAAAACATGCAATTTGACATATTGAAAATATCTCATTTTTAATTTGATTTTTGAAAAGAATGAATGCATGAAATTCATATGACATACACATTTAACATGTTAGGAAAGAACTAAAGTGATGAAATCATGTAAACACATTCACCCTAATTAATTCCTAAAGATTATCTTATGAAATAAGAAAGTTTAAAGCAAATCAAGTTATTTTTAAGGAAGGTTTGATTTTGGTTTGAGTTTGATTTAATTTGAGAAATGTGAGGTGAGTTTGATTCTCCTAACATATTCCCACATATGTTTGTTGATTTAGTTTTTTCTTAGAATTATTTGATGATTTTTTATATGTTGCTTAGGTTAAGGTATGAATTAAGTGTGTTAATTATCCCTTATCTATACCACCTTAACATATTAATCAAATAATTATGAGCCAATGATATGACATAAAACCACACAAGGAATTTAAATTAACAATGCACCTAGGAAAGAAATGTACCTAATGCAATTGGCTCATGATTAATGATTAATTAATCTAAGGGGTTTAATTTAAGTACTTTCATAACCCCTCTCACACATGTGAGTAGGATTTTGATTTCCTTAATGTACTGTGGAGTAAAATTCCTATGAAGGAATCGGGAGTTGCCTTTCAAATATGTTGGTGAGAAATGAAAGAGGACAAGACTCTTATAGAAATTCATCTTCTTAGGATGCCACACAGATCATCAGATGTACTTATTCATGTGATCGAGTATGTCATCAAGGAATAGGATACTATCTCAAAATATAGAAGTCACGACCCTTTAATGGACTTAATCACCTTAATAAGGACTCCTAAGGATGATGGGTCTGCATATGTACCAGAGATTCTTCCCCTACTTTATATGGAAAAGTAAAGCAGGGTTTATTTTAAACCGGGTTCTTAAAGTTCCCTACAAGGGCAAGCCCCCATAGTTAATTACATTCTAAGGGATGGGATCCTTTACGAAAACTCTTTATTAGGGTAAATAATCATTGTCATTGAGGATTTCAATAGGAAAGGACTATTAATCGATTGGTTTGTGTTTGAAGCTCAAATGAGATTGATCAAAAGAGGGAGTTATTATCGAAGTCAAAATGGGAGATAAGTAGGAGATGCCCATAATGCTAGGAAACCTAGCGAGCATCTCAAACTATTATATAGGTGGGCTTTACATTTTGAAATTGATTTAGTTTATTTGAGTTGCATTTTTTCATTAGAATTTTAGGACTTAAGATTCCTTAACATAAGATTAAGGAAATGCCTAAGAGGTGAGGAATTATGCTTATGGCCCACATAGGGGAGAAGCAACCTCAGAACCTAAATCTATGGAGCTTCGATGAGAGCCGAAAGCACAACCTAAATCTAAGGTGAAAAATGGGTAATTTGTTTGCCTCCACAAGAGAGGACAAACCACCCGATAGCTTGGAATTACAACCGCTTGGGGGTGTCCACCAACTTGGTCCTCCTGCAATTTTAAATACATGTAGGCAAGTCTTTATGCTTATGCAAGATAGCTAGGTTGTTATTTATTAGAAAGAGACTAAGCCCTTAAACTCACTCCCTAAAGATACTAGGTCATGTAAAGGGACATGCTTCAAATGACCTAAATCTAATGCAATTTCAAATTTCATTTTATTTTCATTTTGGGCAATTATTTTGACTCAGGCTCATAGGATTCGTATGATTAATGCATGAGAAAGAAGGTTATTGGCCAAAATCAGCGAGAAGATAGGAGGTCAGTTTCCATTACATCTCTCAAAGGTTAAGCTGAGTTTCTCTGGCAGAGGTGGAAGCCCTCCAATCAAGAGTGAAATAAGATGCATTTGTGCATAATATTGCAAAAGAAATATTCATCCAACTATGGGGTTGGTAATTCTTTTATCTTGATTTTAAAACTAAGCTTTAGGTGAGGTTATGAGTAACTTAGTTTTTATTTGAGTTGTTAAGATGGGTAAAAGATTTATTTTTTCTGTAGAGAGCCTAATCCACATCCAGGCCATACTTAAAATAAGGAAGAAACTAGTAAAATCTTGCCACTTAATGCAAAAAGCTAAACAAATCATCAATCAATTTATAAAGCTAATCGCAAAAAGAATAATAGGCCATTATGGTAAGGCACCACTCCACAAACCCAAAAATATCAAATGTGGGTAGCTGAGCTCTTCCCTTATACAATCTAAATTATAAATAAATTAAATTATAATTAAGCAAATAATTCATTATTATGAGGGTCTTCAAGCTTTATTCTTCTTTCTTCTTCTTTTCTTCTTTTCTTCTTTCTTCTTTGGTTACTTATTTTGGATGGTTGGAAAGTGGATGCTAAGGCATCACATGGTGCATAAGATAGGATCTTATGACCAATGCTCATCTTAATTCCCATAACAATCATTCCAAAATCCTAATTATACAAATTTATATGAAAAGGAAAAGTGGAAATCTAACTAACACCTGCAAAATAAAGGTTAGCTAAAACACACCACACAAATCCCAAGCATGTATATTGGACTTCTCACCCCACCCATGGGTGACTAAGTCCACTTGGCCTATGGATTATTCTTAGGGGTATAAAGCACCTGCAAGCAAAAGCATTTATATTTTTATTTATTATAATACCCCTTAAGCACAATCCCTTGTAGAAAAAGAATAGTTAGGCTAAGAATGTCCTATCATACATTCTACAAGCATACTCCCTAACATTCAGTCTAAAACATATATTACAAAACAAAATAAACATGAAACCATGCACTGACCTAACCTAAGGCTAGAAGTGGTGACTTAGGCTAATGTGTGTCCTTTGAAGGCTTGTGTGGTATGCTTGGCTATGGCTTTAGGTTTAAATTTTAATATGTTCAACTTAGAGGAGGGTTTCATTTAAGTTGTTTAGTTATTTTGGGTTTATTTTATTTCGTGTTTTAATTTGGTTTAAGTGGATCCTACAATTAATTACTAAGTTATGAAGAGAGGGAAAGAGAAGAGAACTTCTCTTTCCTTTCCTAACCTAAGTAAATTCTAAAGTAGATTCACATTTTAGTTTAATTTAGGTGAATGCTTTGATTAAATCTTTTAATTAATCCTAAGTTTAGATAAACTCTAAATAAATCTATTTAAAAAGAAAGGCATTTTAAGATTAAATAAAATGAATCAAAATTCACATAACACACATTACTTCATTTCTTTCCCAACATATATAACATGCACATGGATGGACCCTAAGCATATCTATACATTCAAATGGGATTATTTAACACACTATATGATGCATGCTAAGTAATCCATTTAAGAAAATTTAGAAGTTGAATATGCATGATTTTCCTTAAGTAGAAAGGGTTTTCCTTATCAAAATTTTCACATACACACATGAAAGTAAGAAAGGCAAAAGTGAGTACAATGCCTTTGTTAACCAGAGGTGTAAGGTACAAGACCTACTTAGGGCTACTTAAAGCCTTGCAACCTTGGGGTTGTCCAAACTAATATACCACTTTCCTTAAATACAAACATATGTATAAAAGAAATGAAATAGAAAATGAGAATGCAAAGCTGTTTAATGAGTTCATTTTTGCTTATGCAATTTATGTATGAAAGTATAGGCAACCCTTATTAGCTGATAGCATAGGGATGAATAGGGTATGTAATTAAGTAAGTGTTGGGCTCTTTTCAAATGAACCCTACATCTTACCAACTTCTATTCAAAACTATACTAACATAAGAAAGAAAAGAAACCTATGCTATGCATACCTTTGTAATCTATCACATGCAAACTCATAATCATGTAGCCTACTTTCAGATTTGGTATTTTATTTATGTGTTTAGAAAAATAATTTGGATTTAGTAGTGATAATATCCATTCATATTTCTACTTTAGCCAACACATGCAAATTTGACATAAAGTAAACAATTTCATTTCAAAATTATGAATGCATGAAATCACATGACATTGAACTTAACATGTTGGGGAAAAATCCAAAGCAATGAAAGCATGTAAAAAAACTCACTTCACTTATATCCTAAAGACATTCTCATAGAATAAGAAAATTTAGAATAAATCAAAGTGAATTCAAAGTGATTTTTGTTTAGTTTGAAGTTTGATTTAATTTTGAAAAGGTGAGATGTGTTTGTTGTTTCTAACCCATTCCCACATGTGTTTAATATTTTTGTTTATTTTTTAAATAATTAGATCAATTTTTATGTGTTGATTAGGTTAAGGTATGAATTAAGTAACTTAATTAACCCTTACCTACACCACTTTAGAAGAATTAACTAAATAATTATGAGCCAATGAGATGACATAAAACCCACAAGAAATTTAAATTTGCAATGCACCAAATAATGAAAAGGCCTAATGCAACAATTAAAAGTTAATTAAGCTAAGGGGTTTAGCTTAAGTACTTTCAAAACACCCTTTCATACTTATGAATGGGGTTTTGATTTCCTTAATTGAACCTAGGCTATTAAACACCTAAGAATCTACCCAAGGTAGATTAATTAAGTTATGAAACTTTTTAGAATTTTTAGAATTTAATTAAAGGGGTAATTAATGAAATAACCCTTAATTAAAAGGAGATTAAGGAAAGAAAAAGGGGGTTTAGGGAATAGCTAATGGGAAATGCCCCAAAAATATTCCATAAACCTCCTACAAACTGGATCTAACCTTAATCTACACTAATCATAGGTTAAAATCACTAATCATTCCCTAATTATGATTAATTCTGTAAGGAGGATAATTAAGGAAACCTTATGCAATTCTTCTAATGAAGCCTTCAATAAACACTAAGAAAATTAAGAGAGGTAGAAGTCATCTTGTAAAACATACTCAAGAAATTTGGGATTAATTAGAGGATTAATCAAAAGTAATTAACAAAATAAACTTTCCTATAAAACCCAAATTTAGAGAAAAACAAAATTCAAAACTCATCAAAATTAATTTTAAAATGTTTTAGGTTTAATTATCTATCTATAGGATTTTATTTCATATTTTTCTAAATATTTTAAAAGGAGTTATGAATTTTAGAATATCCTTAAGTGAATTAAGAATTAATTAAAGCATTTTTATTAATCCCTAACTAATCCCTAGCTCACGGTGCGACATGTTGCGACAGTGGTCAGCCCACTTTACACACGTCATGCCATGAGGGGTTCACTTAGACATCACATCCCAAATAGTGGCGGTGGAGCACACATTTTAATCCTCTGCCATTCGATCCATGACCGAACGATCAAGGATCTCCCTGCATTTTAAAATGAGTAATAGGAAATCTAAACGTGTTGAATTATCTCAACTGTCCATCTAAAATGTGCGGATGGATAGTTGAGATCATCCAAGTTCTTCCCCTTGATCAACAAAGACTATCCATGATCAAGGGGAAGATCCAAGCTAGATCTATCATGGATTCCAATCAAATTCAACCCACACCTTCTAAAGACAAAGAGGGGCAAATCCAATGATCAAAAATTGATGGGGTGAAAATTTCACCACACACAGGTAATGGTCAAAATCCCATACCTCATTGGAGGTGATCACTAGCCAAGGAAGCTTAGTGCTGGAGACAAAGCCTTGCTGATATTTTGAGTACTTGAGGTTGAGTGGATCCTTCAATGGGTCACCTCCTCCTATGCTTGAGCTTCTGCTTTGATCTAATTCAATCCTCCCTTGCCTTTAGAACTTGGGAATCAACTTAGGTGAGCTTGACTTGTTCACCTAAGTGTGCTTGCAAAAGGAATTAGAAGGAAATGAAGTGTGGAAGAAGTTGGCAATTCAATTGGCTTCCCCAGTTTTCACTATTTGAAAATCGAGAAATGGAAGAATGGAATGAGCTCTAAGATGTTTTCTATCACTCTTTGATGGATCCTAGGTCACACTAGCTCTCAATCGAATTAGGGAATTATGCATTTGAGTTTATTTATGGGGAGTATATCTCCCCCTTGAAGGATCAGACGATAATGAAAATGTCATTTTGATCCAATTGATCATAGGTTGAGGGATGCCAGAGTGTGCACATGGTCGAGCCAAGGAGTGGATTGCCAACCTCCCATGTGCTTGAATTTGAGCTTGAGAGGGAGTTTAAAATTTTAATTTTTGACCATAGGGTCGGGTTTGGTCTAGGGACCAAATGTGCTAACCCAAACCCATTAGGTTGGGTGCACCACTCTCCCAGGTCCCCTTGAGCTTTTAGGAAAGCCTCAAGTGAATGTGAAGAGGGTATGACCAAATTACCCATGGGTTAAGCCAAAATTTGTTCTATGGCCTACGGGTGGGATGGTTATTTTGCTATTTTTCCACTTTGGATATGTTGGGTATGTGGAGAAACTAGGTTTGGCCAAGTTTCAAGAGATTTGGAATTCAATTGGTAGGGTTCAGCTCATGTTAACTCATTTAGCTCAAAATGGGTCAACTTGCGTCAAGTTGACCAATAGGTCAAATTGGGTCAAACCAAGGGTTGGGTCAAGTTCATATGACCATTTGAAACGTTTTTGTGGCTTTGTTTGGATTCAATTTGGTATATATTTGATTTTTTCTCATATGACTACATTTAGGTCAAATGGGTCAAGTTGACCTATTTGACCCATTTGACCTATTTGAAGCAGGCCAAGGGTAGGTTTATGTTTGGTTAGTCATATGGAGTGGATTGGTATCTTTGTTTCCAATTAATTTGGGCTAAGTTTAATTTTTTCTCAACATGACCCCTTTAGGTCATGTTGGGTCTAAGGTCAATAAAGTTGGGTCTAGTTGGCCAATTGAGGCTTTAGTCAAGTTCCACAAGTGATTTGGAATGGACTTGACCCATTGGTTTCAATCAATTTGGCTTAGATCAACTTTTAACACATTTTGACCCTTTAGGTCAAAATGGGTCAACTTGGGTCAAGTGACCAATTTGGCTAGGTTAGGCTCAAATGTTGGCTTGGTCAAGTTCAAACATAAGTCATGAGTGAAATTAGATCAATGGTTTCAATCAATTTGGCCTATGGTGGTATTTGGCTATGTTAGGTTTCATTTTGGGCTAAGTGTTGACTTGGTTAACCCTTAGGTTTAACTTGGTTTGACCCAATTTGAATGATTGATCATCCCATGATGATTGTTGATCATGATGAGAGGGATATATGATTTTGGTTCAATCCAATTTGGAGGATCAAAATTTGGCTCATAAGAGTAATTTAGGTCACTCTGGGTCAAGTAAGCCTAGGTGGGTCAAATGGCTTGGTCAAAGCTTGATTTGAAGTTGGTTGATCTTGTATATGAACCTATGATTGAAATATAAGTCCATTTACAAGTGGTTTGAAGTCAAATAGATTTTGATCCATTGGAAGATTTCATATTCAAAGGAAGGATATGAAAGGGTTTAGGTTTTATTTTTGAACTAGGTTTTGATTATTTGATTGAAGTTTGGATTTGTATATGAGATTGATTGAATCATGAAGAGAAATGAAGAGTTTGGCTTGATTTGAAATTGATTTGGCTAAGTTCAAGATTTTGACTTGAAATGCTTAGATTAGATATTGGATTGATTTGAGTTTGATTTTTGGAATAGGTTTTGATTATTTTAGGTTAAGTCCTTAAGGAAGGATTAAGGACTTATGAAATTTTGATGGATTTTGATCATGAGTTTCAATCATTGATTTCAATCATGGATTTCAATCATGGAATTGATTTGAGTTTGTAGAAAATCAAATAGAATTGATTTGGAGTTTGACTTGAAGGAAGGAAAGTGAGGAATGGTTTATGCTAAGGGTAGGAAGTTTTCCTAACACTCCTAAGGTATGACTTATTCCTATGGCTAACTCTTTTAAGTCTTCTAGGGCTAGGTTGAGTGTCCACCTAATAACTAGATGTGTCTTAAGACTAAGGAACTCTTAAAGTCAAAGAGAAGTCCTAAGCATAAGATGGAGGGGTTGAGAGCTCATTCTAAAAATGAGGTCAACGAAGGGCGCCCAATAGGTGTGGTGTGACTGACAAGGAACATCGCACATATTGGTGTTGACCAAAATAATCAACAACACCAAGAGATCACAAGCACTAACAAAAATAATCTATCCTTATCCCAAGGGAAAGAAAGAATCCAGAGCTTAGTGCAATGTGGCTCTACTTATGTCCAAGATATAAGAGAGAAGAGAAAATCCACTAAGGGATAGAGTGTTAACCTTCCACTAGGGAAGCAGGTTCAAGTCATCCACCAGGGGATGAAAGGTTTGATTTGATTCTCACTGAGGAGAAAAAGATTTGATTTGTTCCACTAGAGAAGAGGGTTAAATTTGTTTCAAATTTTGTTAGGTTTGAATTTTAAGATGGAGCCTATTGGTTTGCCATAGATTGCACTAGGAAGGAGCCATGAAAGACAAGACCTAACTCAGATTTATTAATCCAAAGGGGTAGACTACTAAACACATAGTAGGACTAGCCAACCAAAGAGATGCCTTTTGTTATACAATAACCAAGTTAGGAAGAAATCACAGGGACTCACATCTTTTAAAACAAGAGACCATTGGGGTGATTTGTTGGCAAGGCAACCGATCAAACCCGACCTAGGGCTGACTATTGAGTGAATGCCACTGGGGACTTAAATCAGCTCAAGAATAGTCAAGATTGATTTCATTTTTAATATTGTTTATTTTGATGAATTCCATCGGATTGTGATGGATCAAACTAAGAAGAAGCTTGTAGAAGCCTAGACCTATCTCAAATTTACTGAACCAAAGGGGTAGCCTCTCGGCTGATGGGAGAACTATCTGACCAAATGAGCGCCTTTCAATTTGTAATGATCAATTTAAGGGAAGGAAGCTCAGGAACTCATATCTTTCATTAGAAAAGATCACTGGGGTGATTGATTGCTTTGGGAAATAAATCAAACCTGTCCTAGGGCTGCCCATCAGTTTGCGATAATCATGCTAGAAAGAATGTGTCATAGTCTTACATCTTTCAAAGTAGAATGACTGTTGGGGTAACCTGCTCACAGAAAAATAGATTCAACCTGACCTAAGGGCAACTATAGAGTGAGTACTGACTTGAGGATTTATCTTAATTCAAGTAGTCAGGCAATTCCTATAGGGAGTTATGCTGACACTGCCCTAAAGATAGGATGCCTGCTTGAGAAAAGGGGCCCTTTCGGGGCTTGAATTCCTAATCCAAAAGAGAATTAATTTTATTTCATTATTTTTTTTTCTTTTATCATAGACCCGGCTAGTTTACAAGGGATCAAACTGAGAAGGAGCTTATATCAGCCTAGACCTATCTCAGATTTACTAAACCAAGGGAGAATCTATGCATTCGCTGAACAAATTCTCCAACCATAGGGATGGCTACTAGGAAAGGAGAACTGTCCAATCCAAAAGTAACCTGGGTAGTGTGGGATGGGGCCAGTAAGAGCTTAATCCAACACCCTAGAGAAGATGACATAGCTAGTCATATATCTAATAGGTATTCGGTGTCCAACTCAAGGAGAAAGCATGGGGACTCATATCTGCCAAGACTGGTGTACTCACCGGGTGAGTCGCTATCAACATAGCAAACATCAACCAACCTAAAGTGCCCATCAATTTGCAATAATCAGCCTAGGAAGAAAGCTCGAGGATTCACATCCTCCTATAGTAGAACTGACTACTGGGATAATCTATCTTTAACTCGACAGGTGTTATCTGACTTAGGGTGACTACTGAGTGAATGCCACTAGGGGATTTATATCAGCTCATAAGTAGTCAAGAGGAAAGGAGCCTCTAGGGGACTTACCCTAAACCTCAAATATATTAAACCTAAATAGAACAAGATGGCTAGTTCAAGAAGAAAACTCAGGGACTCACATCTTCTTAACTGAAGTCAACATGAGGTAGCTTACTAGCTGGGAAGTAAAGCTTACCACACTAATAAGGCACTATTTATTTTGTAATGATCAAGTTAGGAATAAAGTGTGGGACTCACATCTTCCAATAAGTGACCACTGGGGTGACATACTAGTTAGGTTGCATGTAGACCTGACCTAGAGCAGCTAATGAGTGAGTGCCATAGGGGGCTTGCTCTAACATCAAAATAGCTCGAGATAAAAGATTTGTATTTGAATGTGCATATGTTGAAAAGGAATAGGATGCCTCCTGGGGACTCTTACACCTACCATAAAACACATTGGGGAATTGATGAAAAGGTGCCACAGATGGCAAAAAGATTCCCACAAAGAAAGGATGTCGCTTAGGTTCTCTCACACCTATCTTATGATCAAAATAGATGCCTCAAGTTCTTTTTACACCTAATAGCTGGAGATTGTGTTTGTGTTGTAAAAGAGAGATAGGATGCCACTAGGGGACTATTACACCTACCCTAAACACGTCACAGTGGATTCACAAGATAAACAAACAACACTTTGAAAGAAGAGAAGATTTGATGAATGGAATCAGGTTTTGTTCTTTTCATTAATGATTGTTTTCAAATATGATTTATTTCATGGGTAATATTTCTTTAGATAGAGCCCATTAATTAGAAGCATCAGGTGTTCCCTTTTACAATCAATAAGTTGATAAGATCCTCCTTGGTAGGCCTTCTCTATGACATAGGGGTCTTCCCAAGTGGGTTCAAATTTGCCTCTCATATTTTGATGGGAAATAATTAGTCTCCTTTAGACGAACACAAGTTCTCCTACTCGGAAAGACCTAGTGCAAACTAGCTTGTTTTGAGCTTGAATCATTTTGGCCTTGTACAACTCGAGGTTCTAGCATGCTTGTAGGCGACTCTCCTCCAAACCTTCGAGCTCTTCTAACCGTAACTTTTCATTCTGCTCTGTAGTGATCTTGCTACCCAATGCTATCCTTAGTGATAGGAGTTGAACTTCTAAGGGAAAAATGGCTTCAGGCCCATACACTAAGGAAAACAGGATAGATTGAGTTGGAGTTCGATATGTGGTGCGGTAGGCCCATAAAGCTTCAACCAATTGCTCATTCCACTATCGTTTGTTATCATCAAGAGTCTTCTTCAATATCTGGATGAGAGTTTCATTGAATTCTACTGCTAAGCCATTAGCTCTAGGATAGTAGATGGTGGAGTATCTCCAATCTATATCGTGTCTTCTAGCAAAGCTATTGATCTTCATACTTTTTAATGTAGTACCATTACCGATATAATTCATCGAGGCACCCTGAACCTATATATGATATGGTTCCTAATAAACTAAAGCACATGGTGAGCTATGACCTCTCTGAGTGGGATGGCTTCTGCCCACTTGGAAATGTAATCGGTGGTAGCTAAGATGAACCGATGCCCCTTGGAAGAAGGAGGATCGATTGGGCCTACATTATCAGTACCCCAACACTCAAATGGCCATGAAGCCAATGTGGGGTGTAGATTATTGGGTGGTTGGTGGAGGACCACACTGTGCACCTGACACTGATGGAATCTCCTAGATATGTCCATGCAATATGTGATCATAGAAGGCCAGTAGTACCCAAGTCTTTTGATCTTTATCTTCATCTTTGAACCAAATTGATGAGCTCCATAAAGACCTAAGTGTACCTTAGTTATAATGTCATGAGCTTTATATTTGTCTAAACAACGTAATCACATTTGATCAAAGACTAGCAGAACAAGGTGCCATCAATAAGAGCGTAGGAGAGAGCTCTCTATTTCACCTGATGGGCTTATGATTTCTCTTGAGATAGTTTGCTGGTGTTCAAGTAATCTATGAATGACTACCTCCAATCTAGCTCTTTGTCCATTTTGGCAATGACAACCTCCCCTTCAAGAGAAAGTCTCTCAATGAGTTCAACATCAATAAGGGATAGGACATATCTTTTTTAGACCCTTATTGAAATGGACTCATCTTCTAGACATGCTAGTTCTTTGGCAAGTTTGGCCAAAGCATCTGCTACTTTTTTCTCTACTCAGGGAACCTTGTAGATGGTGACTTCAAAAATCTGGGCCAACAGCTTCATGGTATACTCATAGTAATGACGAAGCTTGGGCTCGAGGACCAAGTAGGACCTGACAATCTGGTTGATGACCAACTGAGAATCCTCAAATATTTTGATGCTCTTGACACTGATAGTGATGGATAACTCTAAACTGGCAATCAAAGTCTCATACTTAGCTTCATTATTAGTGCAAGGGTTGGAACAATAGTATGAGAATCTCATCATATCATGTTAGAAGAACTATTCCTACCTCTGCCTTTCTTGGGAGAATAGATTGTGGTGTTTATTCCTTAAGAAAAGAAGCAACACCATCAAAATATATCTCCCATCGATGGTTTTTGGTCTCCCCTAAGTTCATGATTTGTTCATCAGGGAGATCATCACTCGCAGAGGATCAAAGTGTGTGGCTAAGAAACCCTAGCCTATCCTTTACCACGAGGGGTATATAATATGAACCAGAGAATCATGGACAACGAGCCAAACATTCAAAAGTGTTGGCGTGTCATGAAGTACAAGTGGATTTGGGAGATCAAGTTCACTTAGGAGAAAGCATATAGTCGTAGCTTCAGATGCAAAGATCAAATCTAGTAATGTTTCAATAGGTGGATAGTTTGACATCAGATGGTGAGGTAGAGTGCACTCTCCTTCCTTCTTCATTGTCTTGGCCCAACAGAGCACTGAGAGAGTCATCCAAAGTAGGAGTGTAAAGGATCAATGGCTTGCCCGGGATAGGGGTTGCTAGAACTGGCAGTTTCACCAAGTACTCTTTGATATCTTTGAAAGCATGCTAGCACTTGTCATCCCACTTAAACTTGGCATCCTTTTTGACAAGTGCTGAGAATGGTTTCCATCTCCTTGATAGGTTTGAGATAAATCATCTTAGATATGCCAGCCATCCTTAAAAGGATCTGAGTTGAGTTAAACTCTTAAGAGCTAGCATTTTTAAGATAGCTTTAATTTTTTTAGGATATATTTCTATTCCTCAATGTCGAACAATAAACCTGAGGAATTTCCCTGAAGTGACTCTGAATCCACACTTCATTGGATTCATTTTGAGGTTATATTATCTTAACTGTTCAAAAACTACTCTCAAGTCAAAGAGATGGTCTTCCTTTTCTAAGCATTTGACTACTAGATCATCAATGTAGCACTCAACCTGATGATGGATGAGTTCATTGAAGATCAAGTCATAGCTGGTATGTAAAGATTTTAACAAAGGCATGACCCTATAATAGAAGATTGATCGACAAAAGTGTTTCTTTCATCTTCAAGAGACATCTTGATTTATGGCTGATGATCCCATCCATGAAAGAGAAGACTGCATGAGATGAGGCAATGTCCACCATTAAATCTAGTATAAAAAGAGGAAACTCATATTTAGGGCATGCCTTATTTAAGTCCCTAAAATTGATGCAAATGAAAATTTGTCCATTCTTCTTCTTAACTAAGATGACACTAGCTAACCAAGTAGCATATTTTTATTCCCTGATGAAACCAAAGATTTCTTGACTTTAAATGACCCATTATTCAATTTTTTAATCGCATGTGTCTAGGAGCTTGCTTAATGTAACGTATTCTACTAGCTTGTGCTACATCGAGATAATCTGGCATTTCTTCATAACTTCATGAAGTAGTCTTTAAACTCACCAATAGCCTAACTAAGTCATTGGTTTCTTCATTCATTGAATGATATGAGGATTTTCTTCTATCCTGAGGTTGATTTCTTTAAGCTTGTCTATTATTGAATGAATCTCTTCTTCAAACTCTGCCTCTTTGACTTGAAGATCATCTGGATCATTTGAAGCTTCTAAACACACATTTTTATAAGAGTTGGGGATATGTGAGAAGAAACTATCAGACTCTAAATGGTTAGTAACAACTAGGCAATAATCTTCATCATCGACTAGACCCACTAATCAGTCCTAGTCCTCTTTGATTGTGCTTCCATATTGTTCCATAGCTTTTTGAAGTATTTTGACCTATGCTTGGACCATGTGTGAGGAACTAAACCTCTATGTATAAGATTTTGAACACAAGGCAAGTAAAACTCAAAAGGTAATTCCATTAATTCTTTAAAAGTATCTTCCTCAAGTCCTACATCGAGCTCTGGACTTAAGGATGATGAACCCAAAAAGATCTTCTTCTACTTCATTTCATTGGAAGACTTAGGGACTTCCTTAACTACTAAACCTTCAACTTTCTAAGATGTAAGTGAGGTTAGAGCTAAGGTTCCTAACTGCTGCCTAATAGTTTCACATTCAAATACTTTGCTTTGCTTGGAGGCCTGATCTTCATCTTTATTTGGATCAAAAGTCACCTCCAATGGAACTCAGAGGGGTTCGGTATACTAATCACATTAGACTCATCCTCAGCTAGATTCCAAGTTTATGTGAATAGTAGGGTACTCATGAATTGACTCTATTGAAGGCCAACTAGGGGTCTCCCACCCTGAACTACCCTCATTTCTACCTCACGCTCGTGGAGGTTTAGCCATTCTACCCACATGTTTATATGATGGAAAGAACTGTGGGTGAAATGTGATATGCTGATCTATTTCTTCTTCAATTCCCTTTTCTTGTGCACTTGGACTTTTTTTTTCATTTTCTTTTATCTTTCCTTTTACTTCATTTTCTTTTGCTTTTGTATTTGCATTTGAATTTTATCCAAGTTCACGAGAAAGAGTTTTGAGGAAGATAGTAGGTCGCATCCTCATAAATCTTAACCTCACTAACTAAAAATAGCTTTTCATCCCCATTAACATGGTACTCAATTCCATCTTTTCTGAACTTGATGCAATGATGAGAACAACCTTGTTTTGATGTATCCAAGGCCTACCTAGCAAAGCAGTGATTGAAGTATTCAAATCAATGATGTAGAACTTAGCTTTAGTCTTCCAGTCACATATCTCCAAAGGTAACACTATAGAACCTAAAGCCCGCTCACCTTGATCATTGAATCATCTCAACATCATCCTATCTCCTCAAAGTGTAGCGATGATGATCTTCAAATAAGGAAAGGTCTTTAGACTAATAATATTCACTGATGCACTTGAATCCATGAGAACCCTGATGAGTCTGAACCTGTCCATGTCGACTGTGATGTATAGGGGACGGTTGTGCTCCAAGTCCCCTAGAAGGAGGTCTTCATTTGTGAAGTTGATCCATTGGGCTTCTTTTGCATAATGTGCTTCCTCACCTAAAGCGGTCAACTGAGCTAAGCATATTTTAGGATTAAGGAGGGCCTTGATTATTGATTCCCTCATCTCATTAGATAAGAAAAGGGCAATGTATTTTCTTAGCTTAGATGGCAACTTTCTTAGATGAGAAAGGATGTTATAGTCCACCTTCGGCTGATCTTCCACAAGCATATCCAAGGTTGGAGCATCCTGTGGAAGGGCTTCTCGATCTTCAGTACCAATGACTTATTTCCCTCTATCTTGAGGTGCTGCCCTAGGAGGTAGAACCTTGCCACTACGAAGGTTGACTTCAGTAATCTCTGGGGGCAAGGTGGTGGAAGGTTCTACCTGCACTTAATGCTCACCTACAACTTCTCCTATGGGACTCTCAGAATCATATGAATCCAAGTCTATCTTAAGAGGTGAACCCATAGTATTCAATGTTGGAAAGTCCAACTTTGAATCAGAAAGAGAAAATCAAAATTATTATAGTTAATTAGACTTGAAGAGTTATCAAGAAAGAAGAAGACAGACACAAATGTAATTCAAAGTAGCTTTATTCTTCAATTTCTTGGAATTATTTGGGGGTACAATGTAGAAGTTAAGTAGAGTGAGTGGAGTAAGGGATTTGATGCCCTTATTTGCTAATATAAGAGTTCTACTAGAAAAAAAGAAAAAGCTGAAATGGAAGAAGTCACAGTGTGGAAGCAATCAAGGTGGAGGTCGACATGGTCGTGGTCGAGCTAAAGGGCTATCTGACGACATATGCTACTTCACAGCTCTCACTTTCCTAGAGTTGGCACTGGAAACTTGCAAACCTTCCTTGGTGTTGGAGGTTTGAGCTAACTCAGGAACCTGCAAGAAAAGCTTCTTGATCTTCTGAATTATTTTCTTAGAGGTTTTAGACAAAGAAATGTCCTAACTTTTTTTCATTTTAATAGGATCATTTGTATCCCCAAGGATTACCCTAATGGAACTAGAAGGTTGTTCCATAAGGTATTCCTTTGGGATAACTACATCACCGGTCTTGAAAGTGTGTTCAAGCTGGTTCTTGAATGTGAAGCAATCCTCCAAAATGTGGCCTAGAATATGGTGGTAAGGGAAAAAATTTTGGATCATGACTTTTGCCTACTTCCTCTGGTCTCCTAGGCTCGGGTAGCTAAAAATTAGGTTTCTTTAAGAGATTCTTAAAGATCTTCTTAAATACCTCCCTCTTAAAAGAATAAGGTTTGTTTAACTTATCTAAAAGAGTAGGTGGACCATACTGGTATGCATGTATGTGGTGGTGGAGGTATGGTGGAAATGGGCAGCCATGGAGGCCATGGAGGTGCCTCCTGGTGGCAAAGGAGGTGGAGGTCTGAGGTCGTGGTCTCTGATTGATCTCTAGGCTTCTTCTTGTCAACCACCGCTACTACTGCTTTCTTTCAGACCTTTTGGGATTTTTTCGGGCAATTGATCAAAAGGAATTTGGCCTCCTTGTAGAATACCTTTGATTAGCTTATCAAATGTCTTGATAGTGAATAAGTATGAAGGCGACCGGTCATGGATATTCTTCAAGAGAATCTCAATGGCATGTGTCGCATAGCTCGGTTCATACTTCGTTATGCCATCGAGAATATAATCAACAAGTGACTCATCGGGTATTGTGCTACAACTATAATAACCCACCGTTGATGTAGAAAATCTCTTGATGAAGAGTTGCTAACTCAAAGAAATGTCTTTACTAAACTATTGGCTTTAACATACCAATCAAAAGCAATACCAACTAGGCTATTGACAAAGGGTCCAAAGAGTAAAGTATTACTGCCACCCGTGTTGCAACAACTGGCCCTGAAGTGAGCTATGTGCTACCTATGATTCTCACTGCCATCAAAGCTTTTGAAGGAAGGAGGCATGAAACCCTTGGGATACTGGATAACATCAAATTCCTCTGTAGTAGGGTCCTTGAACCGATGATCCACCCTAGGCTTGAGCCAAAGCTTCCTTCCCTATTGCTCAACCATGGATTTTAGATCTTTTCTTGTATGGAGGTTTTCCACTACCTTCCTATATAGCTAGTGCTACCTTGCTTATGGAGGTATAGTCTTTTGGGTCCAAACACTAACTCATAACATCGACTTTAATAGGATGAACTGGTGGGGCTTATTTCTAAAGCACTGACACTGCTGCTAACAAGTCCTATAACTGACGTGCCATCCTATCAATCTGCACATCCTTTCACCTCAACTGAGGTCGATTCTCTGTGGTATCCTCTTGATCAACCTCATCACCTTCCATGGCCTCCCTAAGAAGAGATCCTCTAGTATGACCATGCATACCCAGCTTGAATCCCCATCAAGTCATCTTCATTGGGATTGAAGTTGAACTCTCTTTCTGTGCATACCCCAAGATTTCCTTCTTCTCCATAAAATAGTGTAAAACTATCTCATCTAAGGAATGATCTAACTCAGTGTACAAAGCCAGTATGCAGATCGCTATCATGCACTGAGAGGCCCCAGACCTCTCTTGTCATTGGGGAGTCAATCCTGTATGAATTGTACTTACTAGATGAATGATACTCCTGACTGCTACTGGCTGTAAGAGGGGTAACAATCCTAGGATGTTCCTCTACCACCGCCAGAAAATATCATCAGATAACTATCACCATCTCCACATCTCCGTATGGGGAGTTGGTGAAGGAATGACCATGCCGGGTCGCCACTCCTTCCGCACCACCAATGGGGCGTAAGATCGTAAGAGCTCGCCTATACCCGGTGGTGTGGGGTAGATCCCTTGGTCATAGGATCACCAATGGGGTGAGCTTTTCGGATGCGCCTTCATGGCCTTAGATGGAATGGGAGATGCATAACCTACCGGCAAAGGTGAACGAGGGTAGCGTGGGGTGGAGACACCACCGACTCTCGGCACATGAACCGCCTCCTCAGAGCAACCGAGGGAAAATCTATCAAAGAAGAAGAAGCTGACTAATGGTTGAACCTCCATCACTCTCTGTTAGTAACATGTGATGTATGGGCCTCGTGGGCCCTCTCCTGATCAATCACCTCCCACGCTGGGGATAACATCAAAGATCAACTAAGTATGAAACTTGAGCGTATGCTCCACCTAAGGGACAGAGTGGAGGCCAGTATGACCTCATACTCCTAGAAGCTGCAAGTGCACCACTGGAGGAGGTGATGGATGGATCCTCTTGGCATCCTCTCTATCTAATCCAGAGAGAGGATGGAACTGGTTTTTTATAACCAGTGGTGAAGTGATAATGGGAGACTCATCCATGGCAGATCAAGATGCTACCTCTAGCTCCCTAGCTATCTGAGTGTGGAACCGTTTGGTCATATGGTTCTTATTCCTACGATAGGTAGGATGGGAGGAGTGTGAGCTAGACCCATACTCAAATGTGGGGGAGGTAAGCCCTAAAACTAGGGGAGCCTTACCCTTGGAGGGTACAGATGTTATGGTACTATCCCGTATTGGGGCAACATGGGAAACTCGGATGAACTGCAACTGGAGCTAGAATTGTCGGTACTGTTGGCACTGTAATAGCTGAAGTATGTGGTACTACCATAGCTTTCCTCTTCAGTGAGGAGACATCAGAATCATAAGGTAAGTCTATCTGATGATCTACCCGGCCACGCCTTGTCGACTATGGGTGAAGGTAACGCCACAAGTGATTTTGGCTCCTTCAAATCCCAGGCCAAAGTGAATCAGGTGAGTATGGTCCAAACGGGGGAAGTCAGCCTAATCTAAAGCTAGATCCATACCATGGGGGAAGGTGAAGACAGATTTCTGAGAACCAGCCATTTCCAAAATTATAGTAGACTGAAACTGAACTGTATTGTACTAACTGTAAAGAATCTATAATAAGAAATGAACTTGTATCAAATTTCGGTCTCCGTAGATTTTTTGAAATTTGAAATTTGAAAATTTGAATCCACATCCAATAACTTGAAAGTGTTAAGTGGGGTTCAAATAGATTTAATAAGATTGATTGAAATAGGAATTTGAATATGAATCCAACTCAAACAAATTTAGGTATGTTGAAATATGGATTCAAAATTTTTGATAGGATGCTTCCATAGGTTCATTTGAATTTTTGTTTTGAATTTGAATTTGTGATTTTGAGGATCCTTTCCTTTAACAAATTTAGGTATGTTAAAGTAAGGGCCAAATGACTTTGTTTTGTTTGATGTTTTGGAATCTCAGTTACTTAGCAAATTTAGGTATGCTAAGCAAAGTGTTTGAAAATGATTTCTTTTTTTGTGAATTTTGTTTTGATTTTGAAAATTTGGACTTCTTACTTAGCAAATTTAGGTATGCTTAGTGAAGAATCCAAGTGTGTTTTGTTTAATTTTTGGAAATAGGATTCTTAGCAAATTTAGGTATGCTAAGAAAATCCTAAGTGTTTCATTTGTTTGAAATGTTTTGATTTTTGAAAAAGGGTAGGATTCTTAGCAAATTTGGTATGCTAAGGGAATCCTAAGTGTTTTCTTTTATTTTTGAGGTGATTTGAAAGTGGAGATTCAACTTTAGAAAATTTGATATGCTAAAGATGAAGTCCCACTTGGTTTTGTGAAAATGGAAACTTCACCTAGCAAATTTGAGTATGCTAAATGAAATTCCAAATGTTGTGTTTAAAATTTTGATTTCATTTTGATTTTGAAAATGGAAACTTCTCCTTAGTAAATTTGGTATGCTAAGGGAAGAAGTTCCAAAAAGTGTTTGAAAATTTTGATTTTTTTTGAATTTGGAGACTTCACTTAACAAATTTGGGTATGTTAAGGGAGGTTCCAAAAATGTGTTTTGAAAATTTTTGAATTTTGGATTTGGAAACTTTACTTAACAAATTTGGGTATGTTAAATGAAGTTCCAAATATTGTTTGAAAATTTTGAAATATGATTGTTGATTTTGATTTTGGATTTGGAAACTTCACTTAGAAAATTTGATTATGCTAAATGAAATTCCAAAATGTGTTTTGAAAATTTTGAATTTTGGGATTTGAGACTTAACAAATTTGGGTATGTTAAGTGAGGTTCCAAAGGTGTTTAGAAAATTTTGAAATATGATTGTTGATTTTGATTTTGATTTGAAAACTTCACTTAGCAAATTTGATTATGCTAAATGAAGTTCCAAATGTATGTTTGAAATATTTGAAATATGATTGTTGAAATTTTAATTTTTTGAAAAGGGGACCTTCATTCAACAAATTTAAGTATGTAGAATGGAGATCAATCTTATTTTTGAAATATAAAATTTTTTGTGTGTGATTGTTGCTTTTTGAAAGGGAGGAATTCCAACTTAAAACATATGTGAGATATGTTTAAGTGGGATTTCCTAAAAGATATTTTTTTTAATTGGGAATGAAATCTTCATTTAATAAATTTGAGTATATTAAATTAAGGTGTTTATGTGTGCTTTTTGGAAAGTTTAATTTTATTTACAAATGAACTTTCCATTCAATAAGTGTGAGTGTATTGAATAGAAAAATTCATGTGTGCATTTTGAAAACTTTATGATTATGATTGTGATTTTGGAAAAGATGACTGTTTCATTTTATTTTGAAAATGAAATCTTCATCAAAGTGAATTGAAAGAAGATGTTCATTTGTGCTTTTGGAAAATATTATTAATTTATTTTTTGAAAATCCCTACATGTAATAATTATGGGAATTGTTAAATGAAGGTGATAAAATTTGTGAAAAATATTTTATTAAGTGCATTTTGAAAAAGGTGCTTTTGAAAAGCAAAGTTCTTTATGGAAGATTTATTATTTTAGGATGAACCTTTCCTTATAAAAAAAGATAAGGAGGAAGTCTTTAAGATTTTTCTTTTTTATTTAGATCTTTTCATTTTAAACCCATTGAGAACCCAAGGGGTTTTAAGACCAATGAGGAATGTCCTAAAACCTAAAGATGTTCTAACTCAACTCAAGAATGAAATGAACTAAGTGCTGGAAAGAAGGATAGTCTTGGATTCATACCAAAGTACAAACCCACTATCGATAAAGACAATGATCATTTACCAAAGATGGAGAGAGGAACCATCCTAGCGAGTCTCCATAAAAATCTATGGAGAAAATTCCTATGAAGGAATCGGAGCCTTTCAAATATGTTGGTGAGAAATGAAAGAGGACAAGACCCTTATAGAAATTCATCTTTTAGGATGCCAATATGTACTATACTTATTCGTGATCGTATGTCATCAAGGAATAGTGTACTATCTCAAGATAGAAGTCACTACCCTTAAATGGACCTAATCACCTCAATAAGGACTCTAAGGAGTGGTCTACATATGTACCATAGATACTTCCTACTTTACATGGAAAAGTAAAGTAGGGTTTATTTTAAAGTTGCCCTATGGGGCAAGCCCCCATAATTACATCCTAATGGATAGATCCTTTGGAAAACTCTCGATTAAGGTAAATGATCATTATCTTTAAAGATTTCAATAGGAAAGGACTATCAATCGATTGGTTTGTGTTTGAAGATCAAATGGGATTGATCAAAAGAGGAAGTTATTATCGAAGCCAAAATGGGAGATAAGTAGGAGATGCCCACGGTGCTAGGAAACCTAGCGAGCACCTCAAACTATTCTATAATTGAGCTTTACATTTTTTAAATTGATTTAGTTTATTTGAGTTACATTTTTCATTAGAATTTTAGGACTTAAGATTTGTTAACACAAGAATTAGAAAATGCCTAAGAGGTGAGGAATTTTGCTGATGGCCCACAAAGGGGAGAAGCAATCTCATAACCTAAATCTAGGGAGCTTCGAGAAGCATAACCTAAACTAAGGCAAAAAATGGGTAATTGGTTTGCCTCCACAAGAGAGGACTAACCACGTGATAGCTTGGACTTACAACGCGGGTGGCCAACCAACTCCTTCTTATGATTTTAAATACATGTAGGCAAGTCTTTATGCTTATGCAAGATAGCTAGGATGTTATTTATTAGAAAGAGACTAAGTCCTTAAGCTCACTCCATAAAGAGACTAGATCACATAAAAGAACATGCTTCAAATGTCCTAAATCTAATGCAATTTCAAATTTCATTTTATTTTCATTTTGGGCAATTATTTTGACTCAAGCTCATAGGATTCATATGACTAATGTAAAAGAAGGTTATTGGCCAAAATCGTGAGAAGGTAAGAGGTGAGTTTCCCACCACATCAAGCGAAGTTTCTCAGCAAAGGTGGAAGCCCTCCAATCATGAGTGAAATAAGATGCATTTGTTCATGATATTACAAAGAAATGCTCATCCGTAAGGGTTGCTAATTCTTTTATCTTGATTTTAAACCTAAGCTTTAGGTGAGGTTATGAGTTGTTTAATTTTATTTGAGTTGTTAAGTTGGGTAAAAGATTTATTTTTTTTTAGAGCCTAATCCACACATCCCATACATAAAATAAGGAAGAAACTAGGAAAATCATGTCGTTAATGCAAAAGCTAAACAAATCATCAATCAATTTATAAAGCTAAAAAAAAAAAATATTCAAGCACCACACAAACTCAAAAAATATCAAATGTAGGTAGAAGCTCTACTCTTATAACCCACATTAAAATGAATTAAATTATAATTAAGCAAAGAATTCATTATGGGGTCTTCAAGCTTTATTCTTCTTTCTTTTCTTCTTTCTTCTTCTTTGGTTCCTTCTTTTGGATGGTTGGAAAGTGGATGCTATCACATGGTGCATCATAAGATAGGATCTTATGACTAATGCTCATCTTAATCCCATAACAATCATTCCAAAATCCTAATTATACAAATTTACATGAAAAGGAAAAGTGGAAATCTAACTAACACATGAAAAATAAAGGTTAGCTAAAACACACCACAAAAATCCAAGCATGTATATTGGACTTCTCACCCCACACATGGTCCACCTGGCCTATGGATTATGCTTAGGGTATAAAGCACCTGCAGCAAAAGCATTTATATTTTTATTTATGATAACACCCTTAAGCAATCCCTAAAAGAATAGTTAGACTAAGAACATTCTACCATTCATTCTGAGCATACACCTAACATCCTCTAAAACATATATCACAAAACAAAACAAACAAAACCATGCATCAACCTAACCTAAGGCTAGAAGTGGTGACTTAGGCTAATGTGTGTGCTTTGAAGGCTTGTGTGGTATGCTTAGCTATGGCTTTAGGTTTAAATTTTCTAAGTGTGAAGAACATGTTCAACTTAGGGGAGGGTTTCATTTAAGTTGTTTAGTTATTTTGGGTTGATTTTATTTCATGTTTTGATTTGGTTTAAGTGGATCCTACAATTAATTACTAAGTTATGAAGAGAGCGAAAGAGAAGAGAACTTCTCTTTCCTTCCCTAACCTAAGTAGATTCACATTTTAGTTTCATTTAGGTGAATGTTTTGATTAAATCATTTAATTAATCCTATGTTTAGACAAACTCTAAACAAACCTATTCAAAAAGAAAGGCATTTTAAGATTAAATAAAATGAATCAAAATTCACATAACTCACATACATTACTTCATTTCTTTCCCAACATATATAACATGCACATCGATGGACCCAAAGCATATCTATACATGCAAATGAGAGTATTTAACACACTTTATGATGCATAAGTAATCCATTTAAGAAAATTTAGAAGTTGAATATGCATGATTTTTCTTAAGTAGAAAGGGTTTTCCTTATCCAAATTTTCACATACACACATGAAAGTAAGAAAGGCATAAGTGAGTACTGCCATTGTTAACCAGGTGTAAGGTACAAGAACTACTTAGTGCTACTTAAAGCCTCGCAACCTCTGGGTTGTCCAGACTAATATACCACTTTCCTTAAATACAAACATATGTATAAAACAAATGAAATAAAAAAGAAGAATGCAAAAGTTGTTTAATGAATTCATTTTTGTTTATGCAATTTATGTATACATGTATAGACAACCCTTCTTAGGTGATAACATAGGGATGAATAGGGTATGGAATTAAGTAAGTGTTGGGTTCTTTTCAAATGAACCCTACATCTTACTAACTCCTATTCAAAACTATACCAACATAAGAAAGAAAAGAAACCTACTAAGCATACCTTGTAATTTATCACATGCAAACTCATAATCAAGTAGCCTACTTTCAGATTTGGTATTTGATTTATGTGTTTTGAAAATAATTTGATTTAGTAGTGATAATATCCATTCATATTTCTACTTTAGCCAACACATGCAAATTTGACATAAAGTAAACAATTTCATTTTAAAATTTGAATTTCAAAATTATGAATGCATGAAATCACATGACATACAACTTAACATGTTGGGGAAAGGTCCAAAGCAATGAAAGCATGTAAAAAACTCACTTCACTTCAATTCTAAAGACATTCTCATAGAATAAGAAAATTTAGAATAAATCAAAGTGAATTCAAAGTGATTTTTGTTTAGTTTGAAGTTTGATTTAATTTTGAAAAGGTGAGATGAGTTTGTTGTTTCTAACCCATTCCCACATGTGTTTGATATTTTTGTTTAATTTTTAAATAATTAGATCCATTTTTATGAGTTGATTAGGTTAAGGTATGAATTAAGTAACTTAATTAACCCTTACCTACACCACTTTAGAAGAATTAACTAAATAATTATGAGCCAATGAGATGACATAAAACCCACAAAGAATTTAAATTTGCAATGCACCTAATAATGAAAAGGCCTAATGCAATTTGGCTCACAATTAAAAGTTAACTAAGCTGGGGTTTAGCTTAAGTAATTTCAAAACACCCTTTCATACTTATGAATGGGGTTTTGATTTCCTAATTGAACTTAGGCTATTAAACACCCAAGCATCTACCCAAGGTAGATTAATTAAGTTCGAACTTTTAGAATTTTAGAATTTAATTAAGGGATAATTAATGAATTAACCCTTAATTAAGAGGAGAAGGAGAAAAAAGGGGGTTTAGGGAATAGCTTATGGGAAATGCCCCAAAAATATTCTAGAAACCTCCTACTCACTGGATATGACCTTAATCAACCCTAATCATAAGTTAAAATCCCTAATCATACCCTAATTATGCTTAATTACATAAGGAGGGTAATTAAGAAAACCATATGCAATTCTTCTAATCAAGCCTTCAATAAATCCCAAGAAAATTAAGGAAGGTAGAAGTCATCCCCTAAAAATTACCCAAGAAATTTGGGATAAATCAAAAGGTTAATTAAAAAGTAATAAGAAAAATAAATTTTCAAATAAAACCCAAATTCAGAGAAAAGCATAATTCAAAACTCATCAAAATTAATTTTAAAATGTTCTAGGTTTAATTATCTATCCATAGAATTTTATTTCATATTTTTCTAAATTTTATAGAAGGAGTTATGAATTTTAGAAGATCCTTAAGTGAATTAAGAATTAATTAAATCATTTTATTAATCACTAACCAATCCTTGGCTCACGGTGCGACACGTGGCAGCGGTTGTCACTTAAACATCACATCCCAAATGGTGGTGGCAGTGCACGTGCTTTAATCTTGTGTCATCCGATCAAAGATTGGATGACCAAGGATCTCTCTACATTTTAAAATGAGTAATAAGAAATCTAAACGTGTTGAATTATCTCAGCTGTCCATCTAAAATGCACGGATGGATGGCTGAGATCATCCAAGTTCTTCCCTTTGATCAATAGAGACCGTCCATGATCAAGGGGAAGATCCAAGCAAGATCGTTTAATCAAAAATCCACCTCTCAGGTTCTTCCTTCTCCCTGGTTGAGATGAAGCATTGTAGAAGTTTTGAGCACTTGAGGTTGAGTGGATCCTTCTATGGGTCTCCTCCTCCTATGCTTGAGCTTTAGCTTTGATCCAATTTAATCCTCCCTTACCTTTAGAACTTGGAAATCAATTTAGGTGAGCTTAACTTGGTCACCTAAGTATGCTTACAAAATGAATTGGTGGGAAATGAAGTGTGGAAGAAGTTGGCAATTCAATTGCCTCTTTTTCAATTTGAAAACCAAGAAATGGAAGAATGGAATGAGCTGGATGCTATCACTCTGATGGCTCCTAGGTCTCACTAGCAATCAAAATTAGGGAATTATGCATTTGAGTTTGTTTAGGGGAGTATATCTGAAGGATCTGCAATGGACATGCCATTTTGATCCAATTGATCATAGGTTGAGGGTTGTTGATAGAGTGTGCACATGGTCGGTTTGAGTGGAGTGGATTGCCAACCTCCCATGTGCATGAATTTGAGCTTGAGAGGGAGTTTGAAATTTCAATTTTGACCATTAGGTGGTTGGTCTAGGGACCAAATGGGCTAACCCAAACCCATTGGGTTGGTGCACCACTCTCTAGGTCCCCTTGAGCTTTTAGAAAGCCTCAAGTGAATGTGAAGAGGGTATGACCAAATTACCCATGGGTTAAGCCAAAATTTGTTCTATGGCCTAGGGGATGCTCATTTTGCTATTTTTCCACTTTGATATGTTGGGTATGTGGAGAAACTAGGTTTGGCAAAAGTTTCAAGAGATTTGGAATTCATTTGGGGTTTGGCTCATGTTGACCATTTAGGTCAAAATGGGTCAAGTTGACCAATTGGTTAAATTGGGACAAACCAAGGGTTGGGTCAAGTTCATATGACCATTTGAGGTGTTTTGGTGTCTTTGGTTTGATTCAATTTGGTATATATTTAGTTTTGGCTCATATGACTTCATTTAGTTCAAATGGGTCAAGTTGACCTATTTGACCCATTTGACCTATTTGAGGTAGGTCAAGGGTAGGTTTAGTCATATGGAGGAGTGGATTGGTATCTTTGTTTCCAATCAATTTGGGTTAAGTTCAATTTTGGCTCAACATGACCCCTTTAGTCATGTTGGGTCTAAGGTCAATTGGGCTAGGTTGGGTACAATTGAGGCTTTGGTCAAGTTCCACAAGTGATTTGGAATCGACTTGACCCATTGGTTTCAATCAATCAATTTGGCTTAGTTCAATTTTGACCCTTTAGGTCAAAACTGGTCAACTTGGGTCAAGTGGCCAATTGGGCTAGGTTAGGCTCAAATGTTGGATTGGTCAAGTTCAAACATAAGTCATGAGTGAACTTAGATCAATGGTTTCAATCAATTTGGCTATGGTGGAATTTGGCTATGTTCATTTTGGGCTAAGTGTTGACTTGGTCAACCCTTAGGTTTGACTTTGACCCAATTTGATTGATTGATCATCCCATGGTGATTGTTGATCATGATGAGAGGGATATATGAGTTTGATTCAATCCAATTTGGTTAGGATCAAAATTTGGCTCATAAGGGTACTTTAGGTCACTTTGAGCCTATGTGGGTCAAATGGCTTGGTCAAAGCTTGAGTGAAGTTGGTTGATCTTGTAAATGGACTTATGATTGAAATATAAATCTATTTACAAGTGGTTTGAAGTCAAATGGATTTTGATCCATTTGAAGATTTCATATTCAAAGGAAGGATATGAAAGGGTTTAGGGTTTGATTTTTGAACTAGGTTTTGATTGTTTGATTGAAGTTTGGATTTATATATGAGCTCATGATGGTAGGATTGATTGAATCATGAATAGAAATCAAGAGTTTTGCTTGATTTGAAATTGATTTGGCTAAGTTCAAGATTTTGACTTGAAAGGCTTAGATTAGATTTTGGATTGATTTGAGTTTGATTTTTGGAATAGGTTTTGATTATTTTAGGTTAAGTCCTTAAGGAAGGATTAAGGACTTAAAAAATTTTGATGGATTTTGATCATGGGTTTCAATCATAGATTTCAATCATGGAATAGATATGAGTTTGGAGAAAATCAAATAGAATTGATTTGGAGTTTGGCTTGAAGGAAGGAAAGTGAGGAATGGTTTAAGCTAAGGGTAGGAAGTTTTCCTAACACCCATGATCCTATTCTATGACTAACTCTTCTAAGTCTTCTAGGGCTAGGTTGAGTGTCCACCTAATCACTAGATGTGTCCTAAGACCAAGGAACTCTTAAAGTATAAGAGAAGTCCTAAGCCTAAGATGGAGGGATTGAGAGCTCATTCTAAAAAATGAGGTCAACATGTACTTAGTCTCTTGAACACCCAAGCATCTACCCAAGATAGATTAGTTAAGTTCGGAAAGTTTTAAAATTTTATGAGATTAATTAAGGGGTAATTAGTGAATTAACCCTTAATGGGTTGATTAAGGAAGAAAGGGGTTTAAGGAATATCTTATGGAAAGTATCCCAAAATTATTCTAAAACCTCATATTCACTTAATTAAAACTTAATTGACTCAATCGAGGGTTAAACCACTAATTATACCCTTAAAAGCTTAATTACATTAAGGAGTGATTTAGAATGAACATCTAATTAAACCACCAATAAATCCCAAGAAAATTAGGGAGGCAGAGGTCATCCCACCACTTATGCATAAGAAGTTTGAGATTAATCATGGAGTAATTAGGGTAATTAGTAAAAATAACATTCAATAATAAAACAAATCTAGAAAAAGCACTCGTAATTCATTGAAATCATTTAGAATATTCTATGTTCAATTATCTATCTAATGCAATTTATTTCATATTTTTTTGATTTTTCTAGGCATATATATAAATTTAGGAAGTTTCCATGATTAATTAGGTGATTTAATAGCCTAATTAAATGTTTAATCTTGATGGCGCCATGTGGACCACTGATGCGGCATGTGCTTTCCACGTGGTGCGACGGGATTCAATTTTAAAGTTGTCACATCATAGCACCACGTGAATGGCGGCTCTATGCACTTTCTCCTCACCCGTTCAATCAAGGATAAGATGGCTGAGGTTAAAGTCACAGTTCTAAAGATTGAAATGTGGGATCCTACACATCATATTCATGGCCGTCCATCCAGAATGCACGGATGGATGACCTATGATCCTTCCCTATATATCTCTATGAGAGAGGACATCCATCCATATTCTAGGGCCCATTGAGCTCGATTGATCCCAAAACTTACCCACACCATCTAAGCATAAAGGAAAACACACCAAATGGCTAGAATTTCATGGGATGAAAATCCACTTCACAAAGCCCCAAACAATATTGAAATTATGCTCGGTTTAATGGCTAACGTGGATTCCTTGAAGAAGCTTCGACTAGTAGAGACAAAGCTTTGTTGAGAGTTTGAGGTCTTGAGATTGTGTAGATCCATCTAGAGGCCAACTCCACCTTGACTTGAGATTAGTCTTGATCAAGGTAGCACCTCCCTTACCTTTGGAGCTTGGATTAAGGGTTGGGCAAGTTCGATTGGGGTCCATAATGAAGCTTGTAAGGGAAATTGGGTTGATTTGAAGTGTGGAGTAAGTCTGATTTTGATTGGAGCTCCCCTATTTTCAATCTATGAAAATTGAGAAAATAGAAAATGGGAATTACTTGAGAGAGCTTGGGGAGGCTGGGAAATGACTTCTCTGGCTTCCTCTTGCTCAATCGAATTAGGGACTCATGGAATGAATTAGGGGAGTATATCTCCCTGAGCAATCGGATGGCGAAGCTTCTCCCTTCTATTTTGATCCAATTAACCACCTTGAGTGGGTTTGTTAGGCCATTTAGGGTGTCCTTGCAATCAGTTTGGCCAGAGGAGTGGAGTAGTGGAGCTTGCATGTGCTTAAATCAAGTGGAGGAGGGATTCCATGTGCTTAATTTCATGCAAGTGGTCAATTTTAGCTGTAGGCTAGGTTGGGCTGACCCAAACCCATTGGGTTGGGTGCACCACACTCCCTAGTGTTCACTTGATCCAATAAGAGGGTGCCAAGTGGTTATGGAGAGGATTTGATCAAATTCCAAGCAGATTTGGCCAAAATTTACCCTTTGACCTAAAAAAGGTCATTTGACCTTGATTTCAAAATATGTTTGGTATGTTTGAAAAATGGGTTAGGTCAAGTTTGAATTTGGAGTTGGTTTGATGTGATTTGGCTCATGCCGACCATTTAGGTCAAAATGGGTCAACTTGGGTCAAGTTGACCAATTGGTCAAATTGGGTCAAACCAAGTCAAGTTTATATGACCATTTGAAATGTATTGGTGGCATTGGTTTGAATCAATTTGGTTTAGGTTTGAATTTAGTTCAATTTACTTCATTTAGGACAAATGGGTAAAGTTGACCAATTTGACCCATTTAATCTATTTGGGCTAGATCATGGGTTGGTTCATGTTTCATTGGTCATATGAAATGGATTGGTATCTTTGTTTCTAATCAATTTGGTTTATATTTGAGTTTGGCCCAATTTGACCTTTTAGGTCAAGTCAATGTTGGGGTTATCTAGTTGGCCAATAAGAGGTCAAGTTCAACAAGTGATTTGGAATGAACTTGACCCATTGGTTTCAATCAATTTGGCTTAGATCAAGTTTTGACATATTTTGACTTTTTAGGTCAAGTTGGCTCAAGTTAGGCTCAAATGTTGATTTGGTCAAGTTCAAACATTGATCATGAATGAGTTTTGATCAATGGTTTCAATCAATTTGGCCTATAGTAGATTTTGGCTATGTTGGTTTCATTTTGGCTAAGTGTTGACTTGGTCAACCTTTAGGTTTGACTTAGTTTGACCCAATTTGAGTGATTAATCATCTCATGATGATTGTTGATCATGATTAGAGGCTTAGACGGGTTGAGTTCAATCCAATTTGGTTAGGATTATAATTTGGCTCATAAGGAGTACTTTGGGTCAAGTGAGACTAAGTGGGTCAAATGACTTGGTCAAAGCTTGATTTGAGTTTGATTGAACTCACATATGAACTTATGATTGAAATATAAATCCATTTGTAAGAGATTTGAAGTCAAATGGGTTTTGATTCATTTGATAATTTCAAGTTCAAAGGGTGAACATGAGTTTGATTTGGGTTTGATTTTTCAATTGAGTTTTGGTTAAGTGATTGAAGTTTGTATTTATATTTGGAATCATGATTGAAGGATTGATTGAATCATGAAAAAAAATCAAGAGTTTGGCTTGATTTGAAATTGATTTGGCTAAGTTCAATAGTTTGACTTGAAAGGCTTAGGTTGAATTTTGATTGAATTTGAGTTTGATTTTTGGAGTTGGTTTTGGTTGTTTGAATTTATATTTCATTTATATATGTGAATATAAATGAGAATATAAATGGGTTATGAGAAAATTTCATGAATTTGAAGTGATTTGAACTTGATTTGGGCTAAGTCCTTAAGAGGGAATCAAAGGGACTTGGGAAAGTATTTTAGAATTTGGATTTGATTTTAGAATTTAGTTTGATTGATTTGAATTTATATTTCATTTATATATGTGAATGTAAATGAGAATATAAATGGGTTGTGAGAAAATTTCATGAATTTGAAGTGATTTGATTTGATTTGGGCTAAGTCCTTAAAGGGAATCAAAGGACTTAGAAATATTTTAGAATTTCAATCATGGGCTTCAATCATTTGGAATTGATCATGGATTTCAATCAGTTGGAATTGATTTTAGTTTGGAGGAAATCAATCAAGTTGGAATTGATTTAGGATTGGAGAAAATCAATTAAGTGGGAATTGATTTGAGTTTGACTTGAAGGAAGGAAGTGAGGAATGTGGTTCAAGCTATAGGGTAGGCAAATTTTCCTAACACCCCTAAGGCATGACCTATTCCTATGGCTAACTCTTCTAAGTCTCTAGGCTAGGTTGAGTGTCCACCTAATCACTATATGTGTCTTAAGACTAAGGAACTCATAAAGTCTAAGAGAAGTCCTATGTCTAAGACGGAGGGTTTGAGCACTCATTCTAAAAATGAGGTCAACAAAGGGCGCCTAATAGGTGTGGTGTGATTGACAAGGAACACCACATGTATTGGTGTTGACCAAAATGATCAACAACAAATCTCAAGCACTAACAGAGACTATCTACCCTAACCAAGGTGTAGAAAGAATCTAGAGCTTAGTGCAATGTGACTCTACTCATGTCAAAGACATAAGAGAGAAAGGAGGAATCCACTAGGGATAGAGTATGTGAACCTTCCACTAGGGAAGCAGGTTCAAGTCATCCACAACGGGATGAGAGGTTTGATTTGATTTGAGTCTCACTGGGGAGAGAAATTTGATTTATTTAATTAAGTTCTGTTGGGGAAGAGGGTTGAATTTGTTTCAATTTATTGTTTGTTTAATTGTGTCTATTTTGACTCCACCAGGGATGGAAACGTGAACTCTCCACTGGGGAGGCAAGTTCAAGTCATCCACAAGGGAGGAAAGGTTGTGAAATTTGCTGAGGGATTAGAATTCTGAGTCCACTGGGGAACTAGAAAGATTTGCATCTCACAAGGAGGAGAAAAGATTTGAGATTGATTGATTATTTTGTTTATTTATTTCATTTGATTTTAGATTTTGGATTTTGAGATGGACGTTTTGATGGATCGCACCGAAAGGAGCCAAGGTGGCTTAAGCTAACTCAGATTTACCAATCCAAAGGGTAGTCTACTAAACATATAGTAGGACTAGCCAACCAAAGGGATGCCTTTCAGTATGCAACAACTGTACTAGGAAGAAAGCATAGTAGACATACATCCTCCAAAGTAGGGACCAGTTGCTGGGATAATTTATTGGCAAGGCAACATATTGAACACAACCTAGGTCTGACTATTGAGTGAATGCCATTGGGGACTTAGATTTACTCAAAGATAGTTAAGATTAATTTTATTTTTTAGTTTATTTTGATGGGTCCCATCGATTTATGATGGACCGAGTAGGGCCATGGAGGTCTAAGCTAACTCAATTTACCAATCCAAAAGGAGGAATCTACCAAAAGGGGTGCCTTTCGTGTGCAATGGTCAAGTTAGAAGAAAGGGGACTCACATCTTCCAAAATAAGGAACCATTGGGTGATCATTTTCCTTGGGCAACAAATTGAACCCAGTAGACTATTGAGTGAATGCCACTGGGACTCGATCAAGATACAAGATTAATTTTATTTTTTAGATTTATTTTGATGGATTCCATTTGTGATGGATCACACTAAGAAGCTTATATCGCCTAGGCCTATCTCACTATCAACCAAAGGGAATAGCTTCGCCAATGGGAGAGCTATCCCACCAAAGGAGTGCCTTTTGGTTTGCAATGATCAATTCAAGGGAAGAAATCTGGGACTCACATCTTCCACTACAAAAGACCACTAGGTGATCGCTTTGGGCAACAAATCAAACCGACCTGTGCACTTTTGTGATAATCATGCTAGGAAGAATGCCATAGTCTTACATCTTCCAAAGTTAAAAGACTAACCGCTTTGGGGAAAAATAGATTGAACCCAACCTAAGGGTGACTATGGAGTGAGTGCCAACCCAGCGACTCATCTCAACTCAGGTTGTCAGGAATTCCTATAGGGAGTTATGCTGACATTGCCCTAATGATAGGATGCCTACTTGGGAAAAGGGGCCCTTTGGGGGCTTGAATTCCTAATCCAGAAGAAAATTAAATTTGATTGTTTGTTTAGTTTATTTTAACGTGGACCTTGTTGGTTTGCGAGGGATCAAACTGAGAAGTAGCTTATATCAACCTAGACCTAACTTAAATTTATTGAACAAATTCTCCAACCATAAGGTGGCTACTAGGAAAGGGGACTGTCAATCCAAGAGTAACCTGTAGTGTCTAAATAGATCAAAGGGATGTGATCCAAATAGAGTGCCACTGGAGAGGGGCTGCTAAGGGCTTAATCCAAAACCCTCGAGAAGATGACATGGCTAGTCATATATCAAATAAGTATTCCAACTCGAGAAATCACTCACATCTGCCAAGAGTGGTGTACTCACCGTGAGTCTTGTCGATAGAAACATCAACCAACCTAAGGTGTAACAATCAACCTAGAAGAAAGCTTGGGACTCACATCTTTATAGTGGAACCGATTGTTGGGATAGTATCTTGTACAGTGTCATCCGACCTAGAGCGACTACTAAGAGAATGCCATTAGAGGACTTATATCAACTCAAACATATAAAGAGGAAAGGAGCCTGGGGACTTACCCTAAACCTCAAATATACTGCTAGTTAGTGCATGATGGCTAGTTCAAGAAGAAAGCATGGGACTCATATCTTCTTAAACAAAGTCACATGAGGTAGCTACAGCAAGTGAAGCCTACCATACTATCAAGGTGCTCATTGTTTTGCAATGGTCAAGTTAGGAAGAAAGCGTGGGGACTCACATCCTCCAAACAAGTGACCACTAGGGTGACATACTAGCGAGGTAGCATGTAGACCCGACCTAGAGCAGCTAATGAGTGAGTGCCACAGGGGCTTGCTCCCACATCAAAATAGCCCGAGATAAAAGATATGTGTTTATTTTTGTGCATGTGTTAAAAGGAATAGGATGTTTGTTGGGTTCTCTCACACCTACTTAAACACATTGGGGATTTTGATGAAATGGTGCCATGGATGGAAACCGAGAATTCCCACTAAGAAAGGATGCCGCTTGGGTTATCTTACACCTAACTTAGTTGTGCTTATCAAAATAGGATGCCTCTTGGGTTCTCTCACACCTATTCTAATAGCACCGGGAAATGTGTTTGATTGTGTTTGTGTTGTGTTTGTATTGTGAAAGAGGGATAGGATGCTGCTGGGGGACTCTTACACCTACACTAAATATGTTATGGTGGATTGGTAAGACAAGAAAACAATGCTTCTAAAGAAGAGAAGATTTTGATGAAATGGAATCAGATTTTTGTTGATTGATAGAATTGCTTTCAAAACATGATTTTATGAGTAATATTTCTTCAAATAGAGCCCATTAATTGGAAGCATCTGTTCCCATTTACATCAATAAGCGATAAGATCCTCCTTGGTAGGCCTTCTCTATGACATAGGGCCTCCTAAGTGGGTTCAAACTTGCCTCCGATCTTTTGATGGGAAATAATTGGTCTCCTTAGGACTAACACAAGTTCTCCTACTCAGAAAGACCAAGGGCAGACCAACTTATTGTGTTCTTGAATCATTTTGGTCTTGTACAACTTGAGGTTCTGGCACGCCAATAAGTGACACTCCTCCAAACCTTAAAGCTTTTCTAACAGAAACTTTGCATTCTGCTCTGTAATGACATTGTTACCCAATGCTATCCTTAGTGATGGGAGTTGAGCCTCTAAAGGTAGAATGACTGCACCCATACACTAAGGGAAACGGGGTAGATTGAGTTGGAGTCTGGTATGTGGTGCGGTAAGCCCACAAGGCTTCAACCAATTGCTCATTCACTGTCGGTTATTATCATCAAAAGTCTTCTTTAGTATTTGGATGAGAGTTTTGTTGAATTCTTCTACTAAACCATTTGCTCTAGGTAGTAGATGGTGAGTATCTCCAATCTATACCATGTCTTCTAAAGCTATTGATCTTGGTGCTTTTGAATGCAGTACCATTATCTGATATAATTCATCGAGGCACCCCAAACCTATATACAATATGGTTCCTAAAAAATTGAAGCACATGCTGAGCTGTGACCTCTCTGAGTGGGATTCCCTCCGCCCACTTAGAAAAGTAGTCGGTGGAAGCTAAGATGAACTGATGCCCCTAGGAAGAAGGAGGATCAATAGGACCTACAATGTTGGTACCCCAACACTCAAATGGCCATGAAGCCAAGGTAAGGTGTAGAATGTTGGGTGGTTGGTGAAGGACCACACCGTACAATGATGTCATCTCCTAGCTACATCCATGCTATAATCATCGGAAGGTAGTATCTAGCCTCTTGATCTTCGTCTTCATCTTCAGACCAGATTGATGCACTTTGCATAGAACTAAATGTACCTTGGTCATAATGCTATGGGTATCTTGTTTTTTTAAATAACGTAACCACATTTGGTCAAAGGACCGTTGATACATGGTGCCATCAATGAGAGCATAGGAGAGAGCTCATTGCTTCACCTGATGGGCTTATGACTTCTTTTGAGGTAGTTTCCAGTGTTCAAATAGTCTATGAATGGTTGCCTCTAATCCATCTCCTCATCCCTTTTTGCAATGGCAACCTCGCCTTCAAGAGAAAGTATCTCGAAGAGTTCAACATCAATAAGGGATATGACTTGTCTATTTTGGACCCTTATTGGAATGGACTAATCTTCTAGACATTCCAATTCATTGGAAAGTTTGGCCAAAGCATCTACTATTATGTTCTCTACTTGGGGAACCTGGTAGATGGTTACTTCGAGGATTTGTGCCAACAGCTTCATGGTATACTTATGGTAATGACGAAGCTTGGGTTTGTGAACCTTGTAGACCCAACGATTGATAACCAATTGAGAATCCCCAAAGATGTTGATGCTCTTGACACCGACATGATGGCTAACAAACCGTAATCAAAGCCTCATACTCGCTTGTTGGTGCAGGGGTTAGAAAGATAGTATGAGAATCTCATCACTTCATGGTCTGGAGTTAGGAGGACTATCCCTACCCCTACTTTTCCTGGAAGAGTAGATTATGGTGCTTCTGCTTTATGAAAAGAAGTTGCACCATCAAAATACATCTCCCATCGGTGGTTGCCAACCTCCCCTAAGTTCATGTTTTGTTCATCAAGGAGATCGTCACTAAGCGGAGAATCAGCATGAAGTGGGTGTGCTACTAAGAAATTTGCTAGTGCTTGTCCTTTACCGCAGAGGGTGCAATGTGATATCAAACTAGAGGATCATGGACCATCGTACCAAATGTTGATAGCATTGTCATGTCATGAGATACTGGATTGGTTTTGAAATCAAGTTCACCTTATAAGAAAGCATATAGTGTCATAACTTTGGGAAGCAAAGATCAAAGCTAGGTAAATGTTTTCAATAGGTGGGTAGTTCACTTCAGAGAATGATGATGAGGTAGTAGAGCACTCCTTCCTTCATCATTGGCTTGGGCTAACAAAGCAGAGAGTCATCCAATGTAGCATAGAGGATGAGTGGCCCGCCGGATAGGCTAGAACTGGCTTCACCAAATACCGCTTGATATCTTCAAAAACATGCTGGCACTTATCATCCTATTAGAACTTGGTATCCTTTTTGACAAGTGCTAAAAATGGCTTGCATCTCCCTAGTAGGTTAGCGATAAAGCATTTCAGATATGCCAACCATCCTTGGAATGATTTAAGTTGAGTTAAACTCTTATGAGGAGGCATTTCTAAGATAGCTTTGATCTTTTCAAAATCTATCTTTATTCCACGGTGTCGTACAACAAACCCAAGGAATTTCCCTATTCAATGCACAATTCAGGGATACATCTTGAGGTTATATTATCTTAACTCAAAAAACTACTCAAGTCAAAGAGATCATCTTCCTTTTCTGCTTGACTACTAGATCATCAACATAGCACTCAACCTGATGATGGATGAGTTCATTGAAGATCTAAGTCATGGCTCGTTGGTATGTAGCACCAGCATTTTTAAGGTCGAAAGTCACAACCTTATAATAAAAGATTTCGGTCGGGGTTCAAAAAGTGGTGTTTCTTTCATCTTCAAGAGACATCTTGATTTGGTTGTAGCTAGATGACCCATCCATGAAAGAGAACACTACATGAGATGAGGCAATGTCCACCATTAATTCTAGTGTAGGAAGAGAAAACTCATCCTTAGGACATGCCTTATTTCAATCCCTGAAATCGACGCATATGCAAATTTGGCCATTCTTCTTCTTAAGTGGTATGACACTGGCTAACTAGGCAAGATATTTTTCTTCCCTGATGAGACCAGCATCGATCAGTTTCTTGACTTAAAAAATGACCTGTTGTTCGATTTCTATTCGCAAGTGTCTATGAGCGTGCTTGATAGGGTTAGTGCTAGGATCTATTGCTAGTTTGTGGACTGTTATATTAGGAGATAATCCAGGCATTTCTTCATAACTCTATGCAAAGTAGTCCTTAAACTCAGTCAATAGCCTAACTAAGTCATTGGTTTCTTTCTTCATAACAAATGAATTGATGTACATTTCTTCTATCTTGAGGTTGATTTCTTTTAAGCTTGTCATATTGAATGGATTTCTTCTTCAAATTTGAGGTGCATCCTTGATCATCGATTTTTCCTCATAAGAGTTGGTGTTGTGTGAAAAGAACCTATTAGACTAAATGATTGGTATCATATCATTTATCGTAATCCTAGTATTGATTTGATTCTTATTATTCTGTATATTCAACCTCATTCTAACACCTATGAGGAACCAAACTTTTTTATATAAGATTATGAACACAAGGTGAGTAAAAGTCAAACAGTAATTCCATTAATTCTCTAAATGAATCCTCCTCAAGTTCTACATCAACTTCAGGAGTTGAGGATGATGATCCCAAAAAGAATCTCTTTGGCTTTGCATCCATGGAAGACTTAAGGGCTTCCTTAACTCCTAAACCTTCAACTTTTTGAGATGAAAGTGAGGTTAGAGCTAAGGTTCCCAATTGCTGCCTAATAGTCTCACATAAGCTTGATTCAAATACTTTGCTTTGTCTAGAGGCTTGGTCTTCATCATTGTCCTGATCAAAGTCACCAATGGAACCCATTGAGAGGGGTTGGTTGGTATGCTATTCACATTATACTCATTTTTTTGAGCTGATTCCAAGTCTATGTGAATAGTAGGGTACTTGAACTGAACATAACCCCTTTGATGGCCAACTGGGGTCTTCCACCCATGGAACCGCCTTTATTTCTCCCTACCTCTACTGGAGGTTGAGTCATCCTACCCACATGTTCATATGATGGAATGGACTCTGGGTGGAATGTAATATGCGGCTCTATTTCTTCTTCAATTCCCCTTTCTTGTTCACTTGGATTTTTAATTTTATTTTCTTTTCCTTTTGCTCTTACTTTTTTTTATTTTCTTTATCTTTTGAATTTGAATTTTGTCCAAGTTCACAAAAAAGGGTGTTTTGAGGAAGATAGTAGGTCGCATCCTTATAAATCTCAACCTCTCTAACTAAAAATGGCTTTTCATCACCTTTGACACAGTATTCAATCCCATCCTTTCTCGAATTTGATGCACTCATGGAGGAGGATGGAATCATCTTATTGATGTATCCAAGGCCTACCGAAAGCAAATAGTGAATGAAGTATTTGAATCAATTATGTAAAACTTGGCTTCATTCCACCTATCTCCAAGGTAACACTATGGAACCTAAAGCCCGCTTGTTCATTGAATCCTCTCAACATCATCCCATCTCCTCAAAGTTTGGAGATGTCAATCCTCAAATAGGCAAGGGTATTTAGACTCATAATGTTTATCGATGCACCTGGATCGATGAGGACTCTAGTAAGTCTGAATTAACCCATGTTGACTGTGATGTAGAGGAGAAGGTTGTGCTCCATATCCCCCAGAAGAAGGTCTTCATCTCTGAAAGTGACCCCTGGGCTTCTTTTATGTAATGGGCCTCCTCACCAATAGTGTCACCGAAAGTATATCTCAGTGATCAAGGAGAGCCTTGATTAATGATTCCCTCATCTCTTTAGATAAGACAAGGGCATATATATGCTTAGCTTAGATGGAAACTTTCTTAGATGAGAGAGGAAATTGTAGTCCACCTTATTGATCCTCCACAAGCATATCCAAGGGTGGAACATCCGTGGAGGGGCTTCATCCTCTAACCAATGGCTTGTTTCCCTATCTTGAGGTGTCCTTAGAGGTAGAACCTTGCCACTATGGAGGTTGACTTGGATCTCTTGTGGTGGTAATGGAAGGTTCCACTGCACGCCGCCTCACCTAGCTTCTCTATGGGACCCTTAAATTGGATGATTCCAAGTCTATCTCAAGAGGTGAACCCATAGTATTCATAGTAGAAAATCTGACTCAATCGAAAGAGAAGATCAATTATTATAGTTATTTTGACTTGAAGAGTTATCATTAGAATAGAAGCACAACCCATCGGAAGTGACATATGTAATTCAAGCTAGCTTTATTTTCAATTTCTTAGATTTGATAGGACAAAGTAGAAATCAAGTAAAGTGGGGTAAGGGATTTGATGCCCTTATCCACGATACAAGAGTTTTAGAAGAAGAAGAAGAGCTAGTAAAGTAGAGGAAGTCAGATGTGGTAGCTACAGTAGATTAGAGGTTGGACTCGGGTTTGCGCCAGGGTATCCTATCGCTGTCAGCCGCTACTTGCTGCTACTAAGCTTTTACCTTCCTTGAGTTGGCACTGACAACTTGCAAACCTTCCTTGATGTTGGAGGTTTGAGCTGACTCAGGCACCTACAAGGAAAGTTTCTTGATATTTTGAATAATCTTTTTAGAGGTTTTTGATAAGGAGATATCCCAACCTTCCTTGGTTTTGGAAGGATCACAAGTACCTAATGGAACGATGGTTGTTCCATAAGGTATTCCTTGAGATAACTATAGCATCTTGAAGCTATGTTCAAGCCACCTTGAATGTGAAGCAATCTTCCAAAACATGACCCAAGCATATGGTGGTAGGGAAAAGTTAGATCATGGATTTTGCCACTTCCTTCATTCTCCTAGGTTCGTAGCTAAAAAATCAGGCTTTTTTAAGAGATTCTTAAAGATCTTCTGATTACCTCTTAAATGAATAAGGCTTATTAAGTTTATCCAAAAGAGTAGGTGGACCATAGTTACATTAGGTATGTGTACCATTGTCACGATCATGTGGTAAGAGGAGCCGTGTAGGCCATGGAGCGTAGGGCGGCTGGTAGGGCTGCCTTAATGGTGGTAGAGGAGGTTTAAAGAAAGGCTGCTAAAGTCATGGTCTCTCAGACTGATCTCTACCTAGTTGCTTCACCTTGTCTACCACTATCACTATTCATGGCTTCTTCTCATATACCTTCTGTGGCTTTATCTTGGGAAATTTGTCTTGAAAAGGAAACTATTTGGCCTCTCCTTATAGACCAACCACCTTATTCATTGACTTCTCAAAAGTTTTGATGATGAAGCTCTTAAGCATGAAGGAGACCTAGCCATGGATATTCTTTAAAAGAATCCCAATGGCATACTATTCAGACAGCTATGACTCACATTTCATACTCAGGTTATACCATATGAGAATGTAGTCAACAAGGGACTCACCTGGGTTATTATGCTACAATGAGATCGCTAACAGTAACCCTTTGCCGAGCTTCAGCAAACCTCTTGATAAAGAGTTGCTCCAACTCAAATATCTTCTTGAACTATTGGGAAGTTCAGCATACCAAAATGCTATACCCACTAAGCTACCGACAAAGAGATAAAAAGCATCGCCACCAATGTTGCAACAACTAGCTCTAAAATGTGATGTGCCGCCTCGGTTTCACCGCCATCAAAACTCTTGAAGAAAGGTGGTACAAACCCTTAGATATTGATTACATCAAATTCCTCCGTGTAGGGTCTACCCTTTGGAATTGATGATCCTCCTGGGCTTGAGCCAATGCTTCCTTCACTCAACCATGGACTTGATATCTTTTCTTGTATGGAGGTATTTCCACTACCTTCTTATACATTGGTGCTACCTTGCTACTAGAAGTAAGGTCCTCCAAGACATGCACCAACTCTGGCTGACTAGTCTCAGCTATGGTAGGATGAACTGACGCAACTTGATTCTGTAATGCTAAGATAGCTGCTAATAGATCTTCAAGCTTATTTTCTATCCTATCTATCTTTTCATCCTTCTACTTTATTTATGCTAGGAGGTGTTGGGTCGAGTGGGCTGTGTCTTCCCACTCAGCCTCAGTACCTTCCATAGCCTACTGCTCTCTGAGGAGGGATCCCCTGGTATCTACCATGCAAACCCCTGTTGAGTCTCCCAACAAATCATCTTCATTGGGATCAAAGCTGATCTTCTAATCATCAGACCAGTCATATCCTAAGATTTCTTTCTTTTCCATGAGATAATGTGCTACTATGTCTCTAGAATGATCAATCTTTACATACAAATGACTTTGGTTGAGATCACTATCATGTACCGAGAGGCACCATACCTCCCATACGCTAGAGAATCAACCCTGTGAGGACTATACTAGAAGAAATGCACTCATCATGAACTTGTATGGGGTGACACTTCTAGAGGCTCTACCATCATGGGTGCTGGTGTCATCTTCTCCTCCACACTACCGCAACCATTTCAATGTCCCGCTATACCGGTGGTGTGGTGAAGGGACACCAATATGCTTGGGTCGCCATGCCTTTCGCACACTAGGGAAGGTCAAGAGAGCTACCTCGCCACAAGAGCGTGTAGATGGAATGAGATCCTTTGGCCACAGCCGGATCACCAACGGGGTCCTCTTCTCCCTAGATGTGGCCTTCATGGCCTTTAGCGAAACTAGAGATGCTGAAACATGAACAAGCGATGGTGTAGATGGTGGTGGAGACACACCACTCTCTCGGCAGGCCTTCCTCATGATGGGTAGTCCCCATAAGCAATATTGTATGATGATCGGGTAGCACATCAAAAAAATTAATGAGTGTAGCGGCCACTAACTGTCGACTAAACCTTCGCCTCTCCCGACTAGTGATTTGAACTAAAGTGTAGGCCTCCCTGGCCCTTTCTTGCTGAAGATGCTTCCCCACACTATGGAGAATAACAAATCTCAAGTTAAATTAAGCCCCATACACATCATCAGCTCCAACCCGCATGAACTCAAGAGGAGGCCAACATATGACCTCCTACCTTAACTGACTAGGGGATGAAATCAAACCACTGGTGGAGGTGAAGCAGGGATCCTCATGGCATCCACTTTGTCAAACCCAGGGAGAGGATGGAATGGGTTCATAGCCATGGGGAAATCAAAGTGGGCAACTCCTCAACAACATTGTGTAACCTCCATCTCTTGGTGATGTGTATGGTACCGCTTATCATGTAGTTTTATTCCTCCTCCGAGTCTTGGTAGGGTGAGTGGAGTAGAGAGACCCAACCTTAAAAGTGGGGAGATAATCTGGATCGGGGGCCTTACCCTTGAGGGTGCTAATTGGGTGCTAGCCTCACTAGGGCACGAGAAATAACAGACCGGCACTATCACATACACCGGCCACTATCAGAACCACCACTACCTTCCTCTTGTGAGGGAATATCGAGTCCGAGGCCATATCAATAATGATTGGCTTCTACCCATTGCTCTTACTAATAGTGGTGAGGGGAGCGCCCTCACAGGTAATCCTCGTCCCCTCAAAACCACATCCAAAATGAATGAGGTGGGCGTAATCAAAGAGGGAAGGCTGGCCTAATCTAGGGCCAAGTCCATCCCATGGGGAAAGGTAAACACATACTGCCGCCATTTCAATAACTAAAACTAAAACCGCACTTAAACTAAACTGCTAAATGAGAGTCCAAAATGTTGAAAATAAACTTGAATCGATTTTATTGATTTTAAATTCAAATTTTAGAAATTGAACCCACACTCAACATCTTGAAAGTGTTAAGTCGCTCAAATGGATTTAGAATAGATATTGAAGTTTGATTGGAAAGAGGAATTTAAGATGTAGAATCCATTTTCAACAAATTTGGGTATATTGTGAATGGCTTCAAATATTTTTGAAGAGATGCTTCCATAGGTTCATATTTGAATTTTGATTTTTTTTTATTTGGTGACCCTTCATTTAACAAATTTGAGTATGTTAAAGTAAAGGGTCAATTTGCTTTTGTTTTGGATTTGTGATTTTTGGAATTTGTTCACTTAGCAAATTTGAATAAGCTAAGTGAGGTGTTTGAAAATAATTATTTCTTTTTTTTTCTTTGTTTGCTTTATTTTGTGAATCTTTTTGTGATTTGAAAAATGGAATCCTTATTTAGGAAATTTGGGTATGCTAAAAACAAAAGGATCCAAGTGTATTTTATTTTGAAATTTTTTTGAAAATAGGATCCTTAGCAAATTTGAGTATGCTAAGAAAATCCTAATGTGTTTCTTTTGATTTTGATTTGATTTTTTGAAAATTGGATTCTTAGCAAATTTGAGTATGCTAAGGGAATCCTAATGTGTTTCTTTTGATTTTGATTTGATTTAAAAAAAGGATCTTCAACAAATTTATATGCTAAGGAAAGTCCTAATGTGTTTCTTTTGATTTTAATTTGAAAGGTAGGATCCTTAGCAAACTTGGGTATGCTAAGGAAAACCTAATGTGTTTTTTTGATTTTGATTTGAAAATAAGATTCTTAGCAAATTTAGGTATGCTAAGAAAATCCTAATGTTTTCTTTTGAAGATTTTGATTTTGAAAAAAAGACTTCACTTTAGTAAATATGGTATACCAAAATGAAGTTCCAAATGTGTTTTGAAAATTTTTGTGAAATGGAGATTTTTAGCAAATTTGAGTATGCTAAATGAAATTCCAAAGGTGTGTTTCAAATTTTGTTTTGAAAAGGGAGACTTCACTTTAGCAAATATGGTATGCTAGAATGAAGTTCCAAATGTATTTTTGTTTTTTATTGATTTTGAAAAGAGAGATTTCCATTTAACAAATTTGGGTATGAGATGGAAATCAATTTTTGAAAGAGAAACCTCAACTTAATCATATATGGAATATGTTAAGCGATTTCAAAATAATGTCATTTCATTTAGAAATGAAATCTTCATTCAAGAAATTTGGGTATATTGAATGGAGATGTTCATATGTGCTTTTGGAAAATTTATTTTGATTTTGTTTGAAAGTGAAACATCCATTCAATAAAAGTGGTATATTGAATGGAGAGGTTCATATGTGCTTTTGGAAAATTTATTTTTGATTTTGTTTGAAAATGAAACATCCATTCAATAAATGTGGGTATATTGAATGGAGAGGTTTCATATGTGCTTTTGAAAAATTTATTTTGATTTTGTAGAAAGGTGAAAGTTCCAACTTAACACATGTGGAATGTGTTGAATGGCATTTCAAAGTTGTAATAATTTTTTTTGTTTGAAGATATAACATCCATTCAACACATTTGAATGTATTGAATGGATAAACCCATCTTCAAATTTTGTACTTTTGAAAACATGATTGTTGAAATTTTATTTTTGAAAATGAGGTCTTTACCAAAATGAATTGAGTGAAGAAGCTCATTTGTGCTTTTAGAAAATGTGATTGTTGGAATCTTATTTTTGTAATGATGATCCTACATATGACAATCATGAAGATTGTTAGATGAAGGTGATTTAACGAAAGTTTTGTGCAAAACATTTTATTATGTGCATTTTGAAAGAGTGCTTTTTGAAAAGCAAGATTTCTATGAAGAATTTATTATGTCTTTATTATTTTAGAATGAACCTTTCCTTACCATAAAATGGTAAGGAGGAAGTCTTTAAATATTTTCTTTTATTAGATTTTATTTTCACCCATTGGAGAACCAACGGGGTTTTAAGACCAACATGGGGTGAGGTCCTAAAACCTAAAGATGCTAGCAAGGATGAAATAAGCTAAGTGCCAATGGAAAGAAAGATAGTCTTGGATTCATACAAAAGTACAAACCCACTATCGATACTTGGAGACAATGATCATTTACCAAAGATGGAGAGAGAACCATCTCGTGGAGTCCAAAAAATTGTGGTGAAATATTTTCATATCTAAGAGGTATACTTCCATCTTCAATCTATGTGGATATAAAAATATATATACTTTTTTTTGCATTTGGACACTATGTAGATCAGATGTTCTTATTAGGTGATCGAGTATGACATTGAGGAGAGGTGTACTATCTCAAAGATAGAAGTCACCACCCTACAATGGACCTAATCACTGAATAAGGACTCTAAGAACAATGGGTCGATATACCAGATTCTTCCCCTACTTTATAATGGAAAAGAAAAGTATTTATTTTAAAAGTTAAGTTCTATGGGGAAAGCCTATAGTTAATTACATCCTAAGGAAGGGATTCTTAGGAATACTCGATTAAGGTAAATGATCATTGTCTCCAAAGATTTCAGGTAGGACTATCAATCGATTAGTTTATTTTAGAAGATCAAATGAGATTGATCAAAGAGAGAGTTATTATCAAGCCAAAGAAAGATAAGTAGAGATGCTCAATGCTGGAAAACCTAGCATCTCAAACTATCCTATGTTGGGCTTTACATTTTGAAATTGAATTAATTTATTTGAGTTGATATTTTATTAGAATTTAGGCTTATAATTCCATAATACAAGGTTATGGAAATGCCTAAGAGGTGAGGATTTATCCTTGGCCCACAAAGGGAAGTAGCAACCTCAACCTAAATCTGGAGCTGAGGGCCAAAAGCATGACCTAAATCCAAGGAGAAAATGGGTATTTGGTTTACCTCCATAAGAGAGGGTAAACCACCCGACTGCTTGGACTTACAACCGCCTGGGGGTGGCCGCCTACTAACTCCTACAATTTTAAATTCATGTAGGCAAGTCATATGCTTTATGTAAGATAGCTAGGCTATTATTTATTTAGAAAGAGACTAAGTCCTTAAACTCATTCCCTAAGAGACTAGATCATGCAAGGGCATGAAAAATGACCTAGATCTAATGCAAATCATATTATATTTTATTTTTGGACAATCATTTGACTGGCTTATAGGATTCATATGCCTAATGCATGAGAAGTGAGATTATGGGCCAAAATTAGAAGGGGAGGTGTGTTTCCACCATGGCTCCAGGTCAAGCCAAGTTCTAGAAAAAAGGTGGAAGCCCTCCAATCAAGAGTGAAACAAATATGCTTTTATGCATGATGTTATAAAAAATACTCATCCATTTAAGGGTTGCTAATTCTTTTATCTTGATTTTTAACTTAGGCTTTAGGTGAGATTATGAGTTGTTTATTTTAAACTTGAGTTGTTTAATTTGGTAGAAGATTTATTTTTTCTAAGAGCCTAATCATCATCTAGGCCATACATCAAGTAAGGAAGAAACTAGGAAAATATGCCATCTTAATGCACAAGCTAAACAAAACATCAAACAATTTATAAAGCTAACAAAAAGAATAAAATTATTTGTGTCGCACCACTACACAAACCCAAAAAAAAACAAATTGGTTGAGCTTTACCCTTATACAACCTAGATTACAAATGAATTAATTTACAATCAAGTAAGGAATTCATGTTATGGGGTCTTCATTCTTCATTTCTTCTTTCTTCTTCTTCTTTCTTTTTCTTCTTTGGGTCCTTCTTTCTTCTTTCTTCTTGTTCCTTCCTTTGGATGGTTGGAATGTGGATGTTCCAAAGGCTTCATGGTACATAAGATGAGATCTTATGACCAATGCTCATCCTAATCCTCCATAATAATCATTCCAAAATCTTAATTGCAAAAAATTACATGAAATGGAAAAGTAAATCTAACTAGCACCTACAAAATAGAGATTAGCTAAATAAACCATACAAATCCCAAGCATGTATATTGTACTTAGCACCCCACACTTGAATAACCAAGTCCACCTGGCCTATTGGATTATGATTAGGGGTATAAACACCTGCACAACAAAAGAAGTTATATTTTTATTACAACACCCCTTAAGCACAATCCCCTGCAGAAAATAATGATTAGACTAAATCATCCTACCATTCATTCTATGCACATTCACCCTAACATAACTAAAACAAAACATCATAAAATAAAAGAAAACATCAAACCATGCACCACCTAACCTAAATCTAGAAGTGGTGACTTAGTCTGTGTGTTTTAGAAGGTTTGTGTGGTATGTTTAGCTATGGCTTTAAGGTTTGATTTTTTAAGTGTGAATATGTTCAACTTAGATGGGTGGTTACATTTAAGTGTTTAGTTGATTTGGATTGATTTTTATTTGATTATTTTTGTTTGGTTTCGATGAACCTACTTAATTACTAAAGGTTGTAAAGAAAAAAAAGAGAAGAGAACTCTCTTCCTTCCCTACCCTAAGTAACTTCTAAAGTAGATTCATGTGAATGTTTTATTATGTTTTAATTAATCCTAAGTTTAGATCAACTCTAAACAAACCTATTCAAAAAGAAAGGCATTTTAAGATTAAGTAAAGCGAATTAATATCACAAAACACACTTCACTTCATTTCTTTCCCAACATGTATAACATGCATATGAATGAATCTTAAGCATATTTATACATAAAAATGAAAATGTTTAGCACACTTTATGATGAATGCTAAGTGAGTTACTTAAGGAAATTTGAATGCTTTATGAAGCATGATTTTTATTAAGTAGAAAAGAGGTTTTCCTATCCATTTTTTACATGTGCACATGTATGTATGAAAGGCATAAGTGAGTACAATGCCATTGTTAGACACAAGGGTGGCAAGACCTACTTATAGCTACTTAAAGCCTTGCAATCCTGGGGTTGTCCAGACTAATATACCACTTTCCTTAAATACAAGCATATATGCAAAAAAATGAGTGGAAAAGAAAGATGCAAAAGTTTGTATTTATTTGTTTGATTTGTTTATGCAATTTATATGTAAGTATGGATGTCCTTCTTAAGTAATAGCATAAGAATGAATAGGAATGGAGTTATGCAAGTGTTATGTTCTTTTCAAGTGAACTATACACTTTGCCAAATCCTATTCAAAACTATGCTAAAAGAAAAGAGAAGGAAAAGTACACTATGCACATCTTCATATTTATATCCACATGCAAGCTTATAAATAATTATAAGGAGCACACTTTCAATTTTGGATGTTTGATTTATAGATTTTGAAAATAGTTTTGGATTTAGTAGTGATAATACCCATTCATATTTTTACTTTAGCCAAAACATGCAAGTTGACATAAAGAAAACATCTCATTTTTAATTTGATTTAGAAAACATGAATGCATGAAATTCATATGACATACAAATTTAGCATGTTAGAAAGAACTAAAGTGATGAAAGCATGTAAATACATTCTCCTAATTAATTCTAAAGACAATCTTATGAAATAAGAAAGTTTAAAGCAAATCAAGTTATTTTTAAAGAAGGTTTGATTTTGTTTTGAGTTTGATTTAATTTGAGAAATGTGAGGTGAGTTTGTTGCTCTTAACCCATTCCCACATATGTTTGTTGATTTAGTTTGTTCTTAGGATTATTAGATGATTTTTTATATGTTGCTTAGGTTAAGGTATGAATTAAGTGTGTTAATTATCTCTTACCTATCCACCTTAGCATACTTAATCAAATAATTATGAGCCAATGATATGACATAAAACCACATAAGGAATTTAAATCAGCAATGCACCAAGGAAAGAAAGGTACCTAATGCAATTGGCTCTTGATTAATTAAACTAAGGGGGTTAATTTAAGTACTTTCATAACCCCTCTCACACATGTGAGTGGGATTTTGATTTCCTTAATGTACTTTTGAACACCAAGCATCTACCCAAGATAGATTAGTTAAGTTCTAGAAAGTTTTAAAATTTTATGAGATTAATTAAGGGGGTAATTAGTGAATTAACCCTTAATTAAGGTTGGATTAAGGAAGAAAGGGGGTTTAAGGAATATCTTAAGGAAAGTATCCCAAAATTATTCTCTAAATCTCATATTCACTTAATAAAAGCTTAATTGACTCAATCAAAGGGTTTGACCACTAATTATACCCTAAGCTTAATTACATTAAGGGAGTGATAAAGGAATGAACTAGCAATTCCTTTAATTAAACCACCAATAAATCCCAAGAAAATTAGGAGAGGCAGAGGTCATCCCACTAATAATGCATAAGAAGTTTAAGATTAATTAGTGGAGTAATTAGAGGGTAATTTGCAAAAAACATTCCCAATAAAACCCAAATCTAGAGAAAAGCAATGTTCAAAATCCATTAAAATCATTTTTAGAATATTCTATATTCAAATATCTATCCAATCCAATTTATGTCATATTTTTTTGATTTTTCTAGGCTTATATATGAATTTAGGAAGTTTCCATGATTAATTAGGTGATTTAATAGCCTAATTAAATGTTTAATCTCATCGACACCATGTGGACCGCTGATGAGGCATGCTCTTTCCATGTGGCATGGCAAGATTTAATATTAAAGTTGTCACATCATAGCACCGCATCAGTGGTGGCACTACATGCTTTCTCCTCACCCTTCTGATCAAGGATCGTATGGCTGAGGTTAAAGTCGTGGTTCTAATGGATGAAACATGGGATTCTATGTGTCTTAATCACGGCCATCCATCCAAAATGCGTGGATGGATGGCCTATGATCCTTCTCTATATTTCCTTGTGGAAGAGGACATCCATGCATATTCTAGGGGGTGATCCGAGCTCGATTGAGCTCAGATTGATCCCAAAACTTACCCACATAAAAGGCAAACACATCCAATGGCTAGAATTTCATGGGATGAAAATCCACTCACAAAGCTCCAAATAATATTGAAATTGTGCTTTAATGGCTAACACCCGAGGTGATCACCGCTCGATTCCCTGGAGAAGCTTCGTAGTGGAGATGAAGCTTTGTTGAGAGTTTGAGGTCTTGTGATTGGGTAGATCCTTCTAGAGGCCAACTACACCTTGACTTGGGCTCAGTCTTGATCAAGGTGGCACCTCCTTTGCCTTTGGAGCTTGGATTATGGCTTGGGAAAGTTTGATTGGGGTCCCTGATGAAGCTTGTAAAAGGAATTGGGTTGATTTGAAGTGTGGAGTAAGTTTGATTTTGAATGGAGCTCTCCTATTTTCAATATATGAAAACTGAGAAAATGAAAAATGGGAATTGCTTGAGAGAGCTTGGGGATGCTGGGAAATGACTTCTCTGGCTTCCTCTTGCTCAATCGAATTAGGGACTCATGGAATGAAATTAGGGGAGTATACCTCCTCCTTGAGCAATCAAACAACCATGCTTCTCCTTTCCATTTTGATCCAATTGACCACCTTGAGTGGGTTTGTTAGGCCATTTAGGGTGTCCTTACAATCATTTTGGCCATAGGAGTGGAGTAGTGGATCTTGCATGTGTTTAAATCAAGTGGAAGAGGGATTCCATGTGCTTAATTTCATGTAAGTGGTCAAATTTAACCTTAGGCTAGGTTGGGCTAAACCAAAACCATTGGGTTGGGTGTACCACACTCCCTAATGTTCACTTGATCCACTAAGAGGGTGCCAAGTGGTTATGGAGAGGATTTGACCAAATTCCAAGTGGATTTGGCCAAAATTTACCCTTTGACCTAGGAGTAAAAGGTCATTTGACCTTTATTTCAATTTGAATATGTTTGGTATGTTTGAGAAATGGTTTAGGAAAAGTTTTATTGAATTTGGAGTTGGTTTGATGTGATTTGGCTCATGTTGACCCATTTAGGTCAAATTGGGTCATCTTGGGTCAAGTTGACCAACTAATCAAATTGAATCAAACCAAGGGTTGAGTCAAGTTTATATGACCATTTGAAATATTTTGGTGGCTTTGGTTTGATTTAATTTGGTTTAGGTTTAAATTTGGTTCAATTTAGTTCATTTAGGTCAAATGGGTCAAGTTGACCAATTTGACCCATTTGACTTATTTGGGCTAGATCATGGCTTTGTTCATGTTTCATTGGTCATATGAAATGGATTGGTATCTTTGTTTCTAATCAATTTGGTTTATATTTGAGTTTGGCCCAATTTGACCTTTTAAGTCAAGTTGGGTTCATGGTAAATTGGGCGTTAGGTCTAGTTAGATAATTGAGGCTTTGGTCAAGTTCAACAAGTGATTAGGAATGAACTTGACCCATTGGTTTCAATCAATTTGGCTTAGATCATGTTTTGACACATTTTGACTTTTTAGGTCAACTTGGGTCAAGTGGCCAATTGGGCTAGGTTAGGCTCAAATGTTGACTTGGTCAAGTTCAAACATTGATCATGAATGAGTTTTGATCAATGGTTTCAATCAATTTGGCCTATGGTGGATTTTGGCTATGTTGAGTTTCATTTTGGCTAAAGTGTTGACTTGGTCAACCCTAGGTTTGACTTGGTTTGACCCAATTTAAGTGATTGATCATCTCATGATGATTGTTGCTCACAATGTGAGGCTTAGATGGGCTTAGTTCAATCCAATTTGGTTAGGATTAGAATTTGGCTTATAAGGGGTACTTTAGATCACTTTGGGTCAAGTGAGCCTAAGTGGGTCAAATGGCTTGGTCAAAGCTTGATTTGAGTTTGATTGAACTCACATATGGACTTATGATTGAAATATAATTCTATTTGTAAGATATTTGAAGTCAAATGGGTTTTGATTCATTTGACAATTTCAAGTTCAAAGGGAACATGAGTTTGATTTGAGTTTGATTTTTGAATTGAGTTTTGGTTAAGTAATTAATGTTTGTATTTATATTTGGATTCATGATTGAAGGATTGATTGAATCATGAAGAAAAATCAAAAGTTTGGCTTGATTTGAAACTGATTTGGTAAAGTTCAAGAGTTTGACTTGAAAGGCATATGTTGAATTTTAATTGAATCTGAGTTTGATTTTTGGAGTTGGTTTTGGTTGTTTGAATTTATATTTCATTTATATATGTGAATATAAATGAGAATATAAATAGTTATGAGAAAATTTCATGAATTTGAAGTGATTTGAACTTGATTTGGGCTAAGTCCTTAAGAGGGAATCAAAGGGACTTGGGAAAGATTTTAGAATTTGGATTTGATTTTGGAATTTAGTTTGATTTATTTGAATTTATATTTCTTTATATATGTGAATATATATGAGAATATAAATGGGTTGTGAGAAAATTTCATGAATTTAAAGTGTTTTGGATTTGATTTGGGCTAAGCACTTAAGAGGGAATCAAAGGACTTGGGAAATATTTATAAAATTTCAATCACACGCTTCAATCATTTGAAATTGATCATGGATTTCAATTATTTGGAATTGATTTTAGTTTGGAGGAAATCAATCAAGTTAGAAATGATTTAGGTTTGGAGAAAATCAATTAAGCTGGAATTGATTTGAGTTTGACTTGAAAGAAGGAAGTGAGGAATGTGGTTCAAGCTATAGGGTAGCCAAATTTTCCTACACCCCAAGGCATGACCTATTCTTATGGCTAACTCTTCTAAGTCTCTAGGCTAGGTTGAGTGTCCACCTAATCAATAGATGTGTCTTAAGACTAAGGAACTCCTAAAGTCTAAGGGAAGTCCTATGTCTAAGATGGAGGGGTTGAGAACTCATTCTAAAAATGTGGTGAGTAGTGTGTCACCCCAATGGTCTTTCTACTTTGGAGGTTGTAAGTTTGCTACACTTTCCTTTCTTACTTGGACACTACACACTAATAAGCACCTTGTTAGTTTGGTAGGCCTTAATGCATGGTTGGTAAGCTACTTCATGTTGGCTTTGTTTAAGTGGATGTGAGCCTGCTTTTCTTTCTTCTTGTATTAGCCTTTATGCACTGACTGGGCCGAGTATATTTAAAGTTTAGGATAATTCCCCTAGTAACTCCTTCCCTCCCGACTGCTTCAAGTCTGGGTCCAGTCCTTCCTCGGGGCTACCCGCTTAGTAGTCGCTCTAGGTTAGATAGCATCTATTATGCCAAGGATAGACTATCCTAATAATCAGTTCCACTTTGAAAGTTTTAAGCTTACATGCTTTCCTTCCAGATTGATTGTTTAACACCGAAGGGCACCTTAGGTTGGTTCATTCTTACTATGCTAATGGATACACCACTCATGCTGATGGATACACCTTAGGTTGGTTGGTTCTCACACCTTAGGATACACCACTCATGGTAGATGTAAGTCTGCTATGCTTTCTCCTTGAGTTGGCCACCATACACCTATAGGCTTTCTTTTCTAGGACACATGATAATTCCCCTAGCAGCACCTCCCCTATGGGCACTATATTTGGATCACATCCTTCGTGATCCCATTTAGACACTACACGGGTTACTATCGGATTGGATAGTTTCCCTTTCTTAGTAACCACCTATGGTTGGAGAATCCCGTGGATGCATTCTCCCTTGGTCTTGTAAATCTAAGATAGTCAAGGCTTGCATAGCTCTCTTAATGTGGTCCCTCTCACACTAAAGGGTCCATGTAAACATATAAACAAAAATATATAATCACTGGATTATGAGGACACCCAGAGGTATGTTTTCCCAAGCAAGCATCCTATCTGGGGTCGAAAACGCCTATTGGAATCACCACTACTCAAGTTGATATAAGTCCATAGTGCATTCAATCAAGTCCCCTAAGTGTCACAATAAGTAAACCAAAGTAGCTTGTTCCCCTGCTTTTAAAAGATGTAAGCTCTACTATAATAGATTTTATTTAATAGGGGTCCGGCCCGCACACCATGACATGGTCCATAAATTAAATCTATCAACTTTCCAAGCTCACATCCCCAGATATGCCCTTAATTCAAAATCAAACTAAGCCAAACAAACCAAATCAAATCACATGAAATTAAGATAAAATTAATCTTGACTACTTTTGAGTTGACATAAGTCCCCAACAAAGATTCACTTAGTAGTTTCCTAGTCGTCGATTTGTTGTGCATCCAACAAGTCACTCCAGCCATTGTTCCTCACTTTCAAAGATGTAAGTCTGCTATGCCTTCTTCCTAGCATAGCCATTGCACACTGAAAGGCAACCCCTTAGGTTGGCTAGCTACCTCATAGCCAGTAGACTATCCCTTTGGATTTGTAAACAAGTTAAGTCAAGGATATAGCCCCTTCTCAAGGGTCCATCACACCGACAAGGTCCTTACATTAACTCGTTAAATTAAACCCAATCTAATTTTCCCTGAGTTAAATCACACCCTTCTCCCTAGTGAAGCCCCAAATCATATATAAATAAGTCAAGCAAATAAATTAAACTCAAAATCAACTGCCCCAAAGGAGAAAAATTAAACCAACTCCCCTAGTAGAGTCTAAATCAAAGAAATCCAACCTAACTTTTATTCCCAACGAATACATCCCCAAATAAATCTATGAATTCAAATTCAAATGCCAATCCCCAACGAATAGCCCGAACCTGCTTCCTTAGAGAAGGTTCAAATACCCGATCCCTAGTAAACTTCATCCCATATCTCTCATAAATATGCTTCCACATCAATTAAAACAAATCAAATTAATGTCAATTCGATCTTAATCCCTGGTGGATTATAGATTCTTATCCCCAGTGGATCTTCTTTCCACAAATCATATAATCAAATCAAATTCAAACCTTATCCCTAGTAGATTTTCTTCTTCTATCCCCTCGACATAGACCCCTTGCATGTCATGTCCAATGCATGTGTGATCCTGATCTCTCCATGTCCTTGACATGGAATTCTCATCAAATCTTATTTCTTCTCTTATGCACACCTTTAATATTTCAACCAAAAGCCTAACTATGTATTCATTCAAATTACATCATCTTAACATTGTAATCAATATTTTATGATATGTGATGGTGCAAGCTCAAACTAACTATACAATATCATGCTAAACATATTATAGTGTGAATTAACACACTATATTATATTATAATATGTGATGTTCTATTATAATTTTCTATAATATAATATATTGTCTAACATTACACCTCATTAGAATCACTTAAAAGGAACAAATAACAAAATTTTCTCAAAATATGAATAATGTTCTTTTTGGATGTAAAATTATTATTTTTTCTATTAGAAATTATATAAAATAGCATAATTTTGGTGTTGCTTCTTGGTGTGTGCCATGAATTTGGCTAAATTCTTCCATCTCAACCTTTAAATTAATATTTTTGTGAGTTTTGACCCAATGTATTATAACAAAAGTAAAACATACTAAAATGTACAATAACATTTAGTAAGACACCACCACATTCATATATATATATATATGAAGTTATATTGCTATGTACATTATATTTTAATATGCTTTCATATAATATATTATCTTACATTACACCTTAAAATGAATCATTTTAAGCAAAAAAAATTATAAAATTTGGTTGAAAAATGAACATTTATTTTGGATGCAAAATTCCATTATTTAAATTAAATGACACACCATAGCACACCCCCAATGATGTTCCCTAAAGTTTACCTTAAATTTAGCCAAATCCCATCATCTTAGCCTATAAATCAGTATTTTTATGAATTATACCAGTACAAACTCTACTACATCATACTATAACAAACTAAAATCTACTATAATGCATGATAGTATACTGTAATACATAATAGTATGCTATAAAGCATGATGCTACACTATGTTATGGCATCCTATATTATAATACACTATAACATATTATATTATATTATATTGCATATCACATCACAAGGGATTGCTTAAGATAAAAAAATCATAAAATTAGTCTAAACAATAAAAACTATATATTTAGTATCACTTACATATTTTAAATTTAAATAATATATTATGATGCCATGCTCTACCTATTATGAATTTGGCCAAATTCCACCATTTTAAAGTCAAAATTAACATTTTTATAAATAATGATAGTGTAGGCTCGATTGCATGATTGAAAAATACTAAAATAATTTAAAATACACAGAATAATATATTATGATATATGATGCTATACTATGCTACAACATATTATATTTATTTTGAACATAAATTCTTACTTTTTAGACTACAAGTGGAGTAGCACACCTTTGGTGCCACAACCTAATTCTCACTTCAAATTTAGCAAATTTCATAATTTGATTTATTAAATCAATATTTTTATGATTTATATTAATATAAACTATAAGGCACAATACCATAATAGACGAAAACATTTCAAAACATCTTATAACAATCAAAAGCACATCACTACATGCTCAAATATATGATGCTACATTATGCTATAATAAATGGTAATATAACTTAATTTAGGGATAAGGTTTAGGGTATTCAAATCTCTAATAGTCAAGGAAAGTCTCTTGAAGACATTTTCTTTAGTTACCATAACTATATTAGGATTAGGTCATTCTTAGATCTACTCTAATGACATCTTTATTCAAGGTTTAGGGTTTAGGGTTTGGGGTTGTTTTAGGGATAGTTTAGGGTTTAGGGTTTAGGATTTGGGGGTTTAGGTTTAGGGTTTAGGGGTTGCAGGTTTTAGGGTTTAGGGTTTATGGTTTTGGTTTAGGGTTTAGGTTGGTTTTAGGGTCAGGGTTTAGGGTTTTAGGGTTTGTTTAGGTTTATGGTTTTTAGGATTTTGGGTTTAGGGTTTAGGGTTTATGTTTTAGGTTTAGGGTTTAAGTTTTAGTTTAGGATTTAGGGTTTAGGGTTTATGGTTTTTTTTAATAGAGAAAAAATTTAGATTCAACATTTCTTCTTTTGATTTCATCAACCAAGTAGCACCTCAAGTTTTCTAAGACACAAGCGATGACATAGATAAAAAATGAGCACCCATAGAGCAAATCAAAAACCCTAGATAAGTAGAATCATCTCTACTATAAAGACACAATTCCATAAGTAGTAGATTGGATCAGCCATTGTTCAGTCTCTCTAGTTCCCATTAGAACCACCCCTGCCTCTCGAGTAGCGGTATACGCCATCATATCCCCGATCTCTCCCTCCACCACCACAACATCTATAACCTTCATTGCTCCTCCCACCTCCATAACCACCACTGCTCTGACCACCACCTCCATATCCACTAGCACCTCTAGATCCACCCACCACCACTATGATAACGCTGCCTTTGCCTCCACTACTGATCTAGAGCCTAGTTGATGATGTTCTGCCATCAAGGTTGCACATTGTTAGGTTTGGGGTTAGTTTAGGGTTTAGTTTAGGGTTAGTTTAGGTTTAGGTTAGTTTAGGTTTAGGTTTAGGTTTAATGTTTAAGGTTTGGGGTTTAGGGTTTAATGTTGTAGTTTTTTAGCATTTAAGGTTTAGGGTTTAGATTTGGGGTTTAGGTTTAAGATTTTAGTTAGGTTTAGGTTTGGTGGTTTTAGTTTATGATTTAGGTTTATGGTTTAGGGTTTTAGGGTTTGGGGTGTAGGTTTGGGGTGGGTTTAGGGTTTAGGGTTTAGGATTTAGGATTTTTAAGTTTTAAAAAAAATTAAGCAAAATGCAGGTTCTAGTTTATTTAGTTTATTTTATTTATTTGAGTTTATTTTAATTTTAATTTTAATTTAGTTTATTTTATATTTATTTAGTTTATTTATTTATTTATTTTTAGGTTTAGGGTTATTTTAGTTGAGTTTATTTTTTTTTAGGTTTAGGTTTTATTTTTTATTTTAGGTTTAGGTTTAAGTTTTTATTTTTAGGTTCAGTTTAGGTTTTAGTTTAAGTTTATTTTAGGTTTTATTTTTAGTTAAAGGTTTAGTTTATTTTATATTTAATTTAGTTTTGGTTTAGGTTTAGTTTATTTTAGGTTTAAGTTTAGGCTTTATTTATTTTAGTTTAGGTTTAGGTTTATTTTATTTTTATTTTAAGTTTAGGTTTTTATTTTAGTTTAGGGTTTAGGTTTAATTTATTATTTATTTTTAGGTTTATTTTCTAGGTTTAGGTTTTTATTTAGTTTTTATTTTGTTTTGTTTTAGGTTTATTTTATTTTTATTTTAGGTTTTGTTTTTATTTTATTTAGGTTTTTTATTTTTTTAATTTAGTTTAGGTTTTTATTTATTTTATTTTAGTTTAGTTATTATTATTTTATTTTTTTTTTAGTTGAGGTTTACATTTAGGTTTAGATTTTAGTTTATGTTTTTATTTAATTATTATATTTTGGTTTAGGTTTTTTCATTTATTTTATTTTTAGGTTTTATTTAGTTTAGGTTTAGATTTTTTGCTTTTTAGGGTTTAGGGTTTAGGGTTTATGGTTTAAAGCTAGTTTAGGGTTTAGGATTTGGGATTTAGGGTTTTGGGTTTAAGATTTAGGTTTTTGGTTTAAGGTTTAAGTTTTATTTTAGGGTTTAGGGTTTTAGATTTTTTTAAAGAGAGAACAAATTTAAATTCAACATTTATTATGTTCAATTTCATTAACCAAGTAACACCCCAAGTTTTCGATGACACAAGCGACGACATAGATAAAAAATGAGCACCCATAGAGAAAATCAAAACCCTAGATAAGTTGAATTATCTCTACTATAAAGACACAGTTCCATATCGCAAATTCCATTCTTCGCTTTCTAGTTCCCATCAGAACCACCCCAGCCACTCGAGTAGCAGGATCCTTCATCATATCCCTAATCTCTCCATCTGCTACCACCACGGCTATAACCTCCGTCACTCATCCTGCCTCTATAACCACCACTTCTCTAACCACCACCTCCATATCCACTAGCACCTCTAGATCCCCACCACCATTGCGTTAACTGCCACCTCTGCCTTCGCCTCCACCACCAGATCTAGACTGAGCCTAGTTGACGGTGATGTTCCTGCCATCAAGGTTCTGGACATTCTTAGGGTTTAGGGTTAGTTTAAGGTTTTTTTGTGGGAAATAAGGAAATTTTATTACCATAAAGAAAAGGTACAAAGTCCTGAGGGGAAAATTCTAAGCTAATGCTCAAAGAGCTACAAAAGGTCCTAAAGATAAGCCCCTAATTATTACAATAGTTAAGGAAAGCAAGCAAAGGAAATCAAAAATAGTAATCAATAAATGAAAATCCATGTAAGTGGCAACAAACTCCATCTGATCCTTTTGAAACCAGTATGATCCACCATGAGTAGTCTCCAAACCTGTAAAAGAGATCTGCAAAATACTTTTAAAAGGATGAGTATAATTAATCAAGTAATTAATCAAGCATAAAGAGTGAGAGTAGATAAAATGAATAAGATAAAGAAAATGCTCAGGCTCAATTGTAATCATTTCAAGGAGAAACACTATATCTAAGCATCCAAACTTCAGGTGAAGGGTAACAATTACATATAATGCTAACAGCCAAAAGAAGAAAGAGTGGAAACAATCAAAGCCATCATTGTCAACATATCTCTTGTAGCACCTTTTCTAAGGACAATCATTACGCACCAGAAAAAATCCCAAAAGCAAAAATAGCCTCCAAACACCCAGTTAGAGATATCAAGCTCAATATGACAAATACAAAGGTAATCCACCAGGATAGCAGCAAACCTAAAGGAGCACCACCAAATCCACCACTAAGAATGGATAACAAAATCAATAGGAGAAAACCTCATAATACGAGAAAAAACACTAAATAGAGACAATCCAAGGAAAAAGAAAACACATAAGTGGTAGGATCCTCCATCAAAAGGACATGCAAAGAGCCAATAATAATTAAACCTAGTCTAACAATAATTCTAATAGCAAGAGGAGTGGGTAACAAGGTTGCCAAGGAGAAAACTAGAAGAAGAGACTCACAGAAAGATAAGTAGCGGTTTCCCAGCACAGTCACCAAAGGAGCAAGAAAATTTTTCCAAAATAAACACTCCATCAACTAGCCCAGCCAGCCAGAATAGCCAATCCAAATAGCCATCCAAGAAAGCCTCAGCAAACCACCTCAATAGTAAAAGATCCAAATCATCAATCTTAGAACCATCAGTATAAAGTCCAATAATCGTCATCAAGCCACAAACAATGAAGATACTTAGGGAGATAGAAACAGACAACAACCACTAATCCCAATCAAAGGAAAAGAAAATCTAATCCATAAAGCTAGAGACATCAGCCAATGATAGAATAGTAAGAAGCCCAGTACAAAAAAGAGGCCAACTGATAAAAATATCAGTATAATAGTGATCCAATCCAACCACCATCACCCAAGGACAAATAATAGCCAACCAGGAGTCATTAGCCAGCCACTTCAGAACAAAACCCACAACCAAAAACTCAATAATACAGGAGGAGGAACAACCCATAACCAGAGGATACAATAAACCAGAGACATCCATCCTCAAAACCAACCAAAGAAGAAATAAAGTAAGGGAAAAGAGCCACAAAAAATAGTTCTCCAAGCTACTGTAAAGCAGAAAATAGTTCACAAAGTCACCCAACCCATCATAATAGTAGAAGCAGTAGCCATAAAAACACTTCTACCAAAAACCACTATCTGATGAGAAATCCCCACCCAAGAATCCCACACCACAAATAACATAAGCAGGGGGAAAGAGATCAACTCATGAGAAAAGGGGCAGCCAAAAGCACTTGGAAGAACCATCCTAAATAATAAGAAACAAGTAGGCCACGGGCCATCCAGCCATAAAGCAACCACCCTAGAAAAACCTAATAAAATAACCACCAAAAAATAGAACCAAAACCAAAGGTAGATAACAAATACAGAAAGAATAACACAACCTAGGTAGGGATAATACCCACATCTAGATTTCACCTGCAACCTACCAACTTGCTAACCTAAACCAAACAAATTAGGCTATATAAAAACCCAACCATTAAATAACCAAAGCCAGAAAAAACCACACAAGAGAACAATAAAGCCAAGGAGAAAACCTTGCCCATCACCAAAACAAGATAGTTCCACCATAACAAGGAGAAAACAGGAAGAGAGAACCACGATAAGCAGAAGATAGGTAAACAACCTCCACCTGCTGCAAACCTGACTTCCACCAGGAATGGAGACAAAATAAACTAGAAACCAAAAACTATAGCAAAAAACCAAAGGAATGAAAAATAACCCTAACCAATCCAAAAAAATAGGAAGAATTCATACAAGAGAACAAAATTAGGTTTAGGTGAAGAGAAAACTCAAATCCAAACCAGAGATCCAAAACCAAAAAAAAAACCATCCACACAGAGTAATCGAAAACCACAAAGAAGGAAGGAAGAGCTAAAAGCTTCTAAGATAAGGCAACCCAGTTTTATCTAGATTAATAAGATCCCTTAATAAAAAAGGAAGATATTCATTAGAAAACATTTACAAATTAGAAGAATTGGCCCCTAAGTTGGCAAGAAAATTAGCAAGAATTGCCTTCTCTATAGATACAAGAAATTTAAAAATCTAGATTAGCAAGAAGACTCCTAGTATGATTAAGCAAATAAAACACTTCAGCATTTCCATGGAATTCAGACTTAAGTAAATCTAAAAGGAGAGCATCGACTTCAACCCAGAACTTAGAAAAACCTATTTGTAAATAAATGGAAATGGCATGATGAATGCGTTTAAGTTCAGCAAATAAAATAGAACAAGGATCTAAAGGGCCAGCAAAAGCAGAAATTACCTTGCCACCATGATCTCTCAAAATCCCACCACAACCATAACAACCATTAGAGATCAATGTGATAACCTTGATGCAATTATGATTAGGTTTAATCCAATGGATAACTTTTGGTTGGAAGAAACATTACAAGTATGAAGGTTAATCCCAAATTTCAAGGCCTCAGACTAGTAGCCTTTAAAATTGGAGTAAGTAAGAAGATTGGCTTTAAAAAGAGACAAAATTTTATATTTGGATCTAGCAATAATACAATTATAATTCATAGGAATATTATGATGCTTTGAATCATTTTTATCCATCCAAATATACCAAAGAATAGTAATAACTAAGACAATTTTAACATGAACCTTAGAAGTATGAGAGAAACATGCTTCAAAAAGTTGCATAATAGAAAGTGAGCCACTAAAATGGAAGGTATTAAAAACATTATCATACTAGTTCCACAATCTAGCAGTAATAGGGCCATTCACAAAAATATGATCCACACTTTCAATGTGATAACAACAGTGACATTTAGAGGGGAGGTGGAATTCTTTTTTTAAAAGAGTAGCATCCATAGGGATATAATGCTTAAGAATGCATCAAGTTAAGACCAAAAATGAACTGGGGACACTATTATTCTAGATTTTGGTAAAACCAAGGAATCTTGATATTTAAGTTTGATAAATTTCCAAACATCCTTAGAAATAAAATTTCCAAAAGAAGAGATTTTGAAAAGAATTTGGTCAGGTTCATTAGGGTGAGAGAAAATTTTGAGAAATTTTTCAATGATCACATTTGGGACAAGGTTATTCAATTGAGTTACATCCCAATTATTATTAATAAGTAATTGATGAACCTTAAGCACCCTAATAGAATGAGTATTAAGAAGGGAATCAAGAGAGCCCCACCAAGCCGGTCTTGCCAAAAAAAGGAGAAACCAGAATTGATACCCTAGGAAATTAAATTCTCAACACTCCATTTGATGCTATAAATCTTTCTCCAGGTAGGAACCCTAAATTTAAAAACACAAATGAGGGAGGTGTTTTCCCTGACAATATTTAGCATGCATAAACTTCGACTAATAGCTATCTTTATTTCTAAAGTTCCACCACATTTTATAGGAAAATTAATTAATAGAATCCTCTAAGGTTTTGCAACCCAAAACACCTTCATTATTAGTACCACAACAGTTATGCAAGTTAGCCCAATGTAATCTTTGGGTAGATCTATTAGACCCCCAAAAAAATTTGTTAAAAATTCTATTAATCTTTTAAATAATATAATGAGTATGTACAATAGTAGACAAGAGATACATAGGCAAAGAGCAAAGGGAACTTTTGATCAAGATAACTTTAACACCAAAGGAGAGTAAATGAAATTCCCAAGAAGAGATTTTCTTATTAATTTTTTGAATAACTTCATCAAATAAAGAAGATCTTTTCATGCCTCTATATAAGGGAGTCCCCAGGTATTTTACAAGGAGATTTTGATGAGAGAAGCCCATAATATTCCTGATAACATTCATCTTAGATAAGGAAATAGAAGAGCTAGTAACAAGATAACTTTTATCTTGATTAATATTCAAGCCACTCTCCCTACCAAAGTGATTTAAGAACTTACATAATTTTTTAATGTAATGAGTCAAGGAATTACATAATAAAATAAAATCATCAGCAAAACTAAGATGAGAAATGGAAAACCCATCAGTGGTTCTGTATAACATGTGAGGCATTCTACTAAACATATGCTCAAGACATCTAGAGAGATATTCCACAATAATAAAGAAAAGAGCAGGAGAAAGAAGGTCACCTTGCCTTAACCCACAAGAGGAGGAGAAAAATCCATTCACTTCACCATTAAAAAGAATAAAAAACCAAGAGTTCTCAATCCCATTCTTAATTAAAGTAATAACTTGATTAGAAAACCCAAATAAAGCCAAAATTTTATAAAGGAAAACCCAATCAATATTATTGTAGGCTTTTGAAATGTCAAGCTTAAAAAGTAGGTTACCTCCTCAAACTTTATCGTTCAAATCATGAATCATCTCTCCCTTTAACAAAACCAATTTGATTAGTGGACATAATTTTAGGGAGCAAGATACTCAATATTTTAGCAAAAGCCTATTCATTCGAGCATCTTCTTTCTCCTCTACTATTTTGGTGCTCTAGTGAATTTTGTTTCCCTTACAGAGGTGCATCCCCTTTGGGGTTTTTTTGTGGAAAATTCAATTGTTGCTTCCAATTGTGAGAGCTCGATGGCATTTAGCTGCTCACACCATGCACCTTTATTGATTATGGCTGTAATTTCTACTTCCCCGTGGGGAAATCCTATTAATATGGCTGCTCTTTCTATGTATTTTGGCTCTATGGTAGTTTCTGGCATGAATCCATCATTGGCTTTGAAATCATTCAAATATGTTCTTGCTGGTAATGTTAATTGCGCTAGTGAGTCTCTCGACCTTATTTCGACTTTCTTTCGGGGGTATGCCCACAATAATGTGTTCTGATCTAGTTGTGGAAAGGCTTGCAAAGCCATTTAAATTTATGTTGGTGGGTATGTTCGCTTTACGTCATCCTACTTTGGAGAATATTCATTCTTTCATACATAGCTTGAAGCTTTCTAGAATTTTTCTAGCCGGATTGATTGATTATCATCATTTATTTTTTAGTTTAGGTTAAGGTTTAGTTCTAGTTTATTTTATTTTATTTAGTTTTGGTTTTGATTTAATTTATTTTAGAATTTAGGTTTAGGTTTTACTTATTTTAGTCTTAGGTTTAGGTTTATTTTATTTTTATTTTAGGTTTAAGTTTTTTTTAAGTTTAGAGTTTAGGTTTTATTAATTATTTATTTTTAAGTTTATTTTATAGGTTTAGTTTTTATTTAGTTTTTATTTTATTTTATTTTAGGTTTAGTTATTATTTTATTTTGGTTTTCAATTTTTTTATTTAGTTTAGATTTTTATTTATTTTATTTTAGTTTAGATTTTATTTTTTATTTTATTATCTTTTTATGTTGAGGTTTAGGTTTAGGTTTAGGTTTTAGTTTATGTTTTTATTTTATTTTATTTTAGTTTAGGTTTATTTATTTATTTTATTTTAAAATTTTATTTTGTTTAATTTTAGGCATTTAGCTTTTTAGGGTTTACAGTTTAGGGCTTAAGGTTTAGGGTTTAGGGTTTGGGGTTTAGGATTTAGAGTTTAGGGTTTAGGTTTTAGGTTTTGGGTTTAAGTTTTAGTTTAGGGATTAGGGTTTTAGTTTTATTTTTTAGGAGAGAACAAATTCAAATTCAACATTTCTTCTTTTTGATTTCATCAACTTAGTAGCACCCTAAATTTTCTAAGACACATGTGATGATATAGATAAAAAATGAGCACCCATAAAGCAAATAAAAAACCCTAGATAAATTGAACCATCTCTACTATAATGACATAGCTCCATAAGCAGTAGATCAGATCTACCATTTTTTAGTTTCTCCAGTTCCCATTGAACAACCCCTACCTCTTGAGTAGCAGGATCTACCAACATATCTCCAATCTCTCCCTCCGCCACCACCATGGCTGTAGCCTCCATTGCTCCTCCCACCTCCACTACCACCACTGCTCCGATGATCGCATCCATATCCACAAGCACCTCCAGATCCCCCACCACCACTACGGTAACCATCATCTCTGCCTTCTCCTCCACCAGCAGATCTAGACTGAGCCTAGTTTACGGTGATGTCGTGAAGGTTCCCCATTCTGTGTTTAGTTTAGGTTTATGGTTGGTTTAGGGTTTTGTGTTTGGGGTTAGTTTAGGGTTTAGGGTTGTTTAGATTTTAGGGTTTAATGTTGCAGTTTGTGGTTTAAGGTTTAGGGTTGGGTTTAGGTCAGTGGTGGGGTTTGGGTAGTGTGTTTTAGGGTTAAGGGGTTTTGGGTTTTATTTAGGGTCAGTTTAGAGTTTAAGGCTTAGGGTTTAGGGTTATAGGGTTTTAGGGTTTAGAGTTTAGGGTTTAGGTTTTAAGGTTTAGGGTTTTAGGGTTTAAGGTTTAGTGTTTAACATTTAGGGTTTAGGGCTTTTTTTTTATAAATTAATGATTATCGATAGCTTTAGGTTTACTTAGTTAATTTAGTTTATTTTTTATTAAATTGAGTTTATTTTATTATTTTATTTAAGTTTTTTTTTATCTAGTTTAGTTTATTTATTTTAAGTTTATTTATTTTAGTTTAGGTTTTTTATTTTAGTTTATTTTTTAGGTTTATTTTTAAGTTGTGTTTTATTTTTATTTTTTTTAAGGTTTAGGTTTTAATTTTTATTTTTAGGTTTTGGTTTAGGTTTTTATTTTATTTTATTTTTGGTTTAGGTTTTAGGTTTTTATTTTAGGTTTATTTTTAGGTTTTATTTTTTCATTTAGGTTTAGGCTTATGTTTAGTTTATTTTAGGTTTAGTTTTAGATTTTATTTATTTTAGTTTAGTTTATTTTAGTTTTGGTTTAGGTTTATTTTATTTTCTTTATTTTTGTTTAAGATTTTTTTAAGTTTAGGGTTAAGGTTTTATTATTTTTGTTTTTTAGGTTTTATATTTATGTTTATTTTATAAGTTTAGATTTTTATTTAGTTTTTAGTTTATTTTATTTAAGGTTTATTATATTTTTTTTTACGTTTAATTTTTATTTATTTAGGTTTTAATTCTTAGGTTTATTTTATTTTATTTGTTTAGTTTAGGGTTTTAATTATTTTATTTTACTTTTTTTTATTTTATTTTTATTTTTATTTTATTTTATTTTTAATTTTAGGTTTAGGTTATAGTTTAGGTTTTTATTTATTTATTTTATTTTATTATTTATTTAGGTGCAGGTATTTTAATTTTATTATAATGTTTTATTTAGTTTAGGTTTAGATTTTTAGGTTTCTAAAGTTTAGGGTCAGTGGTTTAGATTATGATTGGTAGTGTCATTAAGTGGCTCAGGGTAAGGTTTGAGGGTGAGGAGCTCAGTTTAAGGTTTAGGATCCTGGGGTGGCCTGTTTAGCCTGTGGCTCTGGGGTTAGCTCAGGTCATGATTTTGTGTGGGTTTAGGTCAGGTCAAGAACTGGGTGGAGTTTAGAGCCTGGTGTCAGTAGGTTAGGGCCTAAGATTTAGATTTAGCAGGTTGGGGTTAGTGGGCTCAGTTTAGGTTTTCAGTTTGTTTAGGGTTTTAGGTTTAGATTTAGGTTTGTGGATTTAGATTTTTAGTTTTATGGTTTTTTTTAAATTAAGTAAATGGGCAGGTTTAGGTTTATTTAGTTTATTTAGTCTTATTTATTAATTTTAGTTTTTTTATTTTATTATTTTTTATTTAGTTTAATTTATTTATTTTAGGTTTATTTATTTTAGTTTTGGTTTTTTATTTTAATTTATTTTTTAGGTTTAGGTTTAAGTTTAAGTTTTAGTTGAGTTTTATTTTTATGTTATTTTTTATATTTAGGTTTTTTTTATTTTAAGGTTTAGGTTTAAGTTTTATTATATTTATTTTAGGTTTAGGTTTTAGGTTTTTTATTTTAGTTCTTTAGGTTTTTTTTTTTTAGTTTAGGTGTAGGTTTATTTTAAATTTATTTTATTTTATTTAGTTTAGGTTTAAGTTTAGGTTTAGGTTTCAGTTTTATTTATTTTAGGTTAGGAATCATCTAGACACTAAGACTTCTGTAGTCATATGACACTTTTAGTGATTAGGTGAATACTTAACCTAAGTCTAGAGACTTAGAATGGTTAATCATAGGATTAGGCCATGCCTTAGGGACCTAGGAAAATAACCTATAATGTTGCCTAAATCCAATCCATGTACACCTTCTTAAATTCAATTCAAATCCAAATTTCTAACAAAACCTCAAACTTAGGTTTATTTAATTTTATTTAATTTTATTTTACATTAAGTTTGTATTTTATTTAGGTTTTTATTCTTAGGCTTATTTTATTTTTTAGTTTAGTATAGGTTTTTATTTATTTTATTTTAGTTTATTTTTATTTATTTTTTATTTTATTTTATTTTTAAGTTTAGGTTTAGGTTTCAATTTAGGTTTTTATTTTTATTTATTTTATTTTATTTTATTTATTTAGGTGTACATTTTTTTTATTTTATTATTAGGTTCTATTTAGTTTAGGTTAAGGTTTTTAGGTTTCTAAAGTTTAGGGTTTAGGGTTTATGGTTTAGGGTTTAGGGTTTAGGATCTATGATTTTAGGGTTTAGGTTAGGTTTTGGTTAGGGTTTAGTTTTAGGGTTTCTTTAGTGCTCAGTTTAGGTTTTGAGGTTTAGTTTAGAGCCAGGTTTAAGCTCAGGGTTAACAGGGGCTCAGTGGTGGTTTGTTTAGGTCAGGTGGCTCAGTTAAGTGCCTGAGTTAGAGGTGGGTCAGTTATAGGGTTTAAGATTAGATTTAGGGTTAGAAGGTTAGGTATTTGTGGTTTAGGAGATTTAAGTTTAGGATTTAGGTTTAGGATTTAGTTTTAAGATCTTTTAGAGTAAAGGTTTAGGTTTATTTAGTTTATTTAGTCTTATTTATTAATTATAGTTTTTATTTTTTTATTTTATTTTATTTAGTTTAATTTATTTATTTTAGGTTTATTTATTTTAGTTTTGGTTTTATTTTAATTTATTTTTTAGGTTTAGGTTTAAGTTTTATTTGAGTTTATTTTTATGTTATTTGGTTAGGTTATATTTTTATTTTTTAAGGTTTTTTATTATATTTATTTAGGTTTTAGGTTTTATTTTTGGTTCTTTTTAGGTTTTCTTTTTTTAGTTTAGGTGTAGGTTTATTTTTAATTTATTTTATTTTATTTAGTTTAGGTTTAAGTTTAGGTTTAGGTTTCGGTTTTATTTATTTTAGATTAGGAGTCATCTAGAAACTAAGACTTCTGTAGTCATAAGACACTTTTAGTGATTAGGTGAATACTTAACCTAAGCCTAGAGACTTAGAATGGTTAATCATAGGATTAGGCCATGCCTTAGGAACCTAGGAAAATAACCTATAATGTAGCCTAAATCCAATCTATGTACATCTTCTTAAATTCAATTCAAATCCAAATTTCTAACAAAACCTCAAACTTAGGTTTATTTAATTTTATTTATTTTTATTTTACATTTAGTTCTTATTTTAATTAAGTTTTTATTCTTAGGTTAATTTTATTTTTCTAGTTTAGTTTAGGTTTTTATTTATTTTATTATAATTTATTTTTATTTATTTTATTTTCTTTTTTGGTTTAGGTTTAGGTTTTACTTTAGGTTTTTACTATATTTTATTTTATTTAGGTTTAGGTTTTTTTATTTATTTTATTTATTTTGTTTTATTTAGTTTATATTTATGTTTTTAAGTTTTTAGGGCATAGTGTTTAGGGTTTAGGATTATGGTTAAGGGTTTAGGGTTTACAGTTTAGTGTTTAGGCTTTAAGGTTTGGGGTTTTGAGGGTTCAGTGGTTCAGGCTCAAGTTTAGGGTTTAGTTCTTTATGGATCAGTTAGGGTTTAGGTTTATTTAGTTAAGATTTAGGGTTTAAGGTTAGGGTTTTAAGATTTAGGGTTTAGGGTTTAAAGTTTAGGTTTATGGTTTAGGGTTTTTTAGGGTTTGGTTTCTTTTAGGGTTTAATTAGTTTAGGGTTTAGAATGGGGTTTAGGGTTTAGTTTAGTATTTATATTTTAGTATTTTTTTTAAAATTAAACCAGTGGGTTTATTTATTTACTTATTTTTATTTATTTCAGTTTATTTTATTTTTTATTTTTATTTAGGTTTATTGTTTATTTTTATTTAGTTTAGTTTATTTATTTTAGTTTATATTTTTCTATTTTAGTTTATTTTTTAGGTTTTGGTTTAAGTTTATGCTTATTTTTGCTTTCATTTTATTTTTATTTTATTTTTTAGGTTTATGTTTTTTTTTAGGTTTAGGTTTAGGTTTTTTATTTTATTTTTTTAGGTCTTTTAGGTTTTATTTTAGGTTTAATTTTATGTTTATTTTTTAGTTTAGGTTTAAGTTTAGTTTAGTTTTATTTTATTTAGTTTGGTTTAGTTTATTTTAGGTTTAGGTATAAGTTTTATTTATTTTAGTTTAGGTTTAGCTTATTTTATGTTTTTTTAGGTTTAGTTTTTTTATTTTTTTTTAATATTTTAGGTTATTATTTAGTTTTATTTTATATTTTTTATTTTTAGGTTAATTATATTTTTAGGGATTTTATTTATTTTATTTTATTTTATATTTTATTTTATTATATTAATTTTTATTTAGGATTAGGTTTAGGTCTATTTTATTTAGGTTTAGTTTTTTTATTTATTTAGGTTTTATTTATTTAGTTTAGTTTTTGTTTAGGTTTAGGGTGGTTTGGGGTTTTGGGTTTGGTTTTAAGAGGCTGTAGGTGTGGCCTAGGGTTTAGGATTTAGGTTTAAGGTAAGATCTTAGGTTTAGTTTAGGGTTGTAGGTCCAGGTTTGTGGTTTTAGGTTTAGAGTTAGGGTTTTGTTAATTTTTTATAAAGTAAGCTTATGCTTAGGTTTATTTATTTTATTATTGATTTTACATTATTTTAATTTTAATTTTATTTAGTTTAGTTTATTTATTTTAAGTTTATTTTATTTAGCTTATTTATATTTTATTTTAGATTTAAGTTTATGTTTAGGTTTATTTTTAGTTTAGTGTTATTTTACTTTATTTTAGGTTTAAGTTTTATTTTATTTTAGGTTTAGGTTTAGGCTTTATTTTCTTAGGTTTTAGGTTATTTTTATTTAGGTTTTAGGTTTAGTTTTAGTTTAGGCTTTTAAGTTTATTTTATTTTATTTAGGGTTTTTAGGTTTAGGTTTTTATTTATTTAGTTTAAGTTTAAGTTTATTTATTTAGTTTAGTTTATTCATTTAGGTTTAGGTTTATTTTATTTTTATTTTAGGTTTAGATTTTTTTTTGTTTAAGGTTTAGGTTTTATTTTTTAATTATTTTTAGATTTTATTTTTATGTTTATTTTTTAGGTTTTGTTTTTCATTTTATTTTATTTTAGGTTTATTTTATTTTTATTTTAGTTTTAGTTTTTATTTTATTTAGGTTTTTTATTTTTTAAATTTACTTTAAGTTTTATTTTATTTTATTTAGATAGTTTCTTTTTTTTCTTTATTTTCTTAGGTTAGGTTTAGGTTAGGTTTTAGTTTAGGTTTTTATTTTATTTTGGTTTAGGTTTTTTTTATTTATTTTATTTTTTTAGGTTTTATTTAGTTTAAGATTAGGTTTTTAGCTTTTTAGGGTTTAGGGTTTATGGTTTAGGGTTTAGGGTTAGTTGAGGTTAGGGTTTAAGGTTTAGGGTTTAGTGTTTAGGTTTGGGTTTTAGGATTTAGGGTTTAGAGTTTAGGGTTTTAGGGTTTAAGGTTTAATGTTTATGGATTAGGGTTTTTAGGGTTTATGGTTTAGGGTTTAGGTTTTAGGTCAAGGGTTCAGGTTTTAGTTTAGGTTTTAAGGTTTTGGTGTTTTTTTAATAGAGAAAAAATTTGTATTCAACATTTCTTCTTTTTGATTTTATCAACCAAGTAACAAACCAAATTTTCTAAGACACAAGTGATAAAATAGATAAAAAATAAGCACACATAGAGCAAATCAAAAACCCTAGAAAACTAGAACTATCTCTACTATAAAGACATAGTTCCATAAGTACCAGATCAGATCAGTCATCCTTCAATTTCTCTAGTTCCCATTAGAACAACCCCACCATCATATCACCAATCTCTCCCTTCACCACCACCATGGCTGTAACCTTCATCACTCCTCCCGCCTCCATAACCTCCACTACTTCCACCACTACCTCCATATCCAACAACACCTCTAGATCCCCCACCACCATTGTGATAACCACCGCATCCTCCTTCGCCTCCATTGCTAGATCTAGACTGAGTCTGATTGATGGTGATATTCCTGCCATCAAGGTTCTACCCATTCTTAGGGTTTATGTTCATTAGGTTTTAGGGTTTAAGTTTATTTTTTAATTTATTTAGTTACTTTAGGTTTACATTTGGGTTTAGTGGTTGTCAGTGGGTCAGCTTTAGTAAGAGAGAGGTTTAGTGTGGTTTAGGGTTAGGGTTAGGGTTTAGGGTTTTAAAATTTAGATTTTAGGGTTTTGATTTAGGGTTTAGGATTTTGGGTTTAGTGTGAGCTTTGGGTTTGAGGTTTAGGTTTAGGATTAGTGAGCTTTAGTAAGGGGTGTGGAGGGTTGGGCATGGGTGGTATTGTTTAGTGAGGGTTTAGCGTTTGGGTTTAGGTAGGTTTATGGTTTAGTGGTTATAGTGGTCTAGGGTCACTAGGGATCGTTTTTTTCTAAAATCTAAACCCGACAGTTTAGGTTTATTTATTAGTTTATTTTTATTTATTTTAGTTTGTTTTATTTTTACTTTTATTTAGGTTTATTTTTTATTTATATTTAATTTAGTTTATTTATTTTAGGTTTATTTATTTTAGTTTAGGTTTTTTTATTTTAATTTATTTTCTAAGTATAGGTTTATGCAAACTTTTAGTTTAGTTTTATTTTTTATTTTATTTTTATTTTTTTAGTTTTTATTTTTAGGTTTAAGTTTTGGTTTTTTTTCTTAGGTTTAGGCATAATGTTTTTATTTTAGGTTTACATTTAGGTTTTATTTTTTAGTTTAGGTTTAAGTTTATTTTAGTTTATTTTATTTTATTTAGTTTAGGTTTAGGTTTAGGTTTAGTTTATTTTAGGTTTAGGATTAGGTTTTATTTATTTTAGTTTAGGTTTATCTTTATTTTATTTTATTTTTATTTTAGGTTTAACTTTTCTTTAGTAGGATTAGGTATTATTTTTTATTTTTTATTTATTTTTAGGTTTAGATTTTTTATTTAGTTTTATTTTATTTTATTTTTTATTTTATTTTTATTTTAGGTTTATTTTATTTTATTTAGGTTTTTATTCTTAGTTTATTTTATTTTAATTTATTTATTATTTTTATATTTATTTATTTTAGGTTTAGTTTAGGTTTAGTTTAGGTTTATTATTATTTAGGTTTTATTTATTTATTAGTTTATTTTAGGTTTTAGGTTTTAGTCAGTTTAGAGTTCATGGTAGGGAGGGCCCAGGTTTAGAGGTTTGGGTCAGGGTTTTAGAGGTGTGGTAGAGTTTAGTTAATAGGTGTGGAGTTTAGGTGTGGCCCAGAGTGTTAATTATATGGTGGTTTAGGGTCAGGGAGTGATCAGGGTTAGTGGTTAGGTTAGGTTAGGTTAGGGTTTAGGTAGGCAGTGGTTTAGGTCCAGTTTAGTTTGGTAGGGTGTTGTTTAGGATATAAGGTTTAGGGTTTAAGGTTTAAGGTTTACAATTTAGGATTTACGGTTGAAGGTTTAAGGTTTAGCAATTTTTTAAATTAAATAAATCGATAATTTTAGGTCTATCTAATTTATCTAGTTTATTTTAATTTAGTTTAGTTTATTTTATTTTTTAATTTTATTTACTTTTATTTTTCATTTTTTATATTGTTTAGTTAATTTATTTTAGTTTTGGTTTTTTATTTTAGTTCATTTTTTCAGTTTGGCTTTTAGTTTTTATTTTTAGGTCTAAGTTTTAGTTTCTATTTATTTTTTTAGGTTTAGGTTTTTTATTTTTATTTTAGATTTATTTTTAGGTTTTATTTTTTAGTTTAGGTTTAGGTTTATTTTAGTTTATTTTATTTTATTTAGTTTAGGTTTATGTTTAGTTTATTTTAGGTTTAGGTTTATGTTTTATTTATTTTAGTTTAGTTTTTTTTAGTTTAGGGATTATTTTTTTTTTATTTTTCAAATTTATTTTTTAGGTTTAAGTTTTTTATTTAGCTTTATTTTATTTTATTTTTTATTTTACATTTAGTTTTATTTTAAGTTTTACTCTTAGGTTTATTTTATTTTTTTAGTTTATTTTAAGTTTTATTTATTTTATTTTATTTATTTTTTATTTTTATTTTATTTTATTTTAAGGTTTTAGGTTTAGTTTAGTTTTATTTTATTTTTCTAGGTTTAGGTTTTATTTTATTATTAGGTTTATTTAATTTAGGTTTTAAGTTTTTTTAAGTTTATGGTTTAGCGTTTAAGGCCTGGGATCAGGATCAGGTCAGTTGAGGTCAAGGGCCTGGAGTCTGAGTCAGTGAGTTTAGTGGTTTAGTGGAGTGATAGGCCCAGGCAGGAGTTAGGGTAGTTTAGAGTGGAGAGTTTAGGTTTTAGTGGTAGGGCATAGTGGCCTTAGCTCAGTGTGGAGGATGGGTTAGGGTTTAGGGTGGGTCAGTATTTAGGGTTAGGTTTAGGGTTTAAGGGTCATTTTTAAAATTAAGTAAATCGATAGGTTTAGGTTTATTTAGTTTATTTATATTTATTTTAGTTTATTTTATTTTAAATTTTCATTTAGGATTATTTTTAATTTTTATTTAGTTGAGTTTATTTATTTAAAGTTTATTTATTTTAGTTTTGGTTTTTTATTTTAGTTTATTTTGTAGGTTTAGGCTTAACTTTATGTTTATTTTTTAGTGTAGTTTATTTATTTATTTTTTAAGTTTAAGTTTTATTTTTTTTATTTTTAGGTTTATGTTTATATTTTTATTTTATTTTTTTTAGGTTTAGGTTTATTTTATATATTTTATTTAGTTTATTTAGTTTAGGTTTAGTTTATTTAGGTATAAGTATAGGTTTTATTTTTTTGTAGTTTAGTTATTTTAGTTTAGTTTTAGGTTTATTTTATTTTTTATTTTAGGTTTAAGTTTTCTTTTTGAGTTTAGGGTTTAGGTTTTATTTATTATGTATTTTTAGGTTTCATTTTTAAGTTTATTTTTTAGGTTTAGGTTTAGGTTTTTATTAAGTATTTATTTTATTATTTTTTAGGTCAATTTTATTTTTATTTTATGTTTAGTTTTTATTTTATTTAGGTTTTTTATTTTTAGGTTAATTTTATTTTTTAGTTTAGTTTAGGTTTTTATTTATATTATTTTAGTTTAATTTTTAATTTTTAATTTTATTTTGTTATTACATTTTGATTTTGGTTTTAGTTTAGGTTTTTATTTTAATCTATTTATTTTATTTATTTAGGTCTGCTTTTTATTTTATTTTGGTTTTATTTAATTTAGGTTTAGGTTTACAATTGGGTTTGGAGGGTTTAGGGTTTATGGTTTAGGGAGGTTTAGGGTTTAATAGGGTTCCCAGGTTTAAGTCATGTTTAGGGTTAGGGTTTATGGTAGTGGTTTTAAGGTTTAGGGTTTAGCATGTGGTTTAGGGTTGGGTTTGGGTTTAGAGTTTAGGTAGGGTAGGGTTTAGGGTTTAGGTTTTAAGGGTTGAGGATTGCATTTTAGAGTTTATATAGGGTTAAGGGTTTAGGTTGTAGGTTTAGAGTTTTGGTTTAGGGTTAGTAGGGTTTAGGTTTGGTTTAGGATTTAGGGTTTAGGGTTTAGGGTTTAGGGTTTTAAAAAAAATTAAGTAACCTTATAGCTTTAGGTTTATTTAATTTATTTATTTTATTAATTTTAGTTCATTTTATTTTTTTTATTTATGTTTATTTAGAGCAAGCTACAAGATATTAGAATTTGGGGTGTTCATAAAGATGCTAACGTTATGTGGGAAAAAATATCAAGTGAAATTAAGCAAGTTACTAAAGATGTGCTTGGAGAATCAAAAGGAAAAGCTTCTTTTAATAAGAATAGTTGGTGGTGGAGTCAGAGTGTGCAAGAAAAGATAAAAAATAAGAAGCATTGTTATAAAACTTGGTTTAGATGTAAAAATTCAGAGAATTGGGAAAGATATAAAGTGGCCTGTAGAGATTCTAAGAAAGTAATATATGTTGCAAAAAATTTATTTTTAGTGATTTATACAATAGATTAGATACCAAAGAAGGTGAAAGATGTATGTATAAGTTAGCAAAGAGAGAGGAGAAGTAAAGACATAGTTCATGCGGGTATTAAGGATGAAAATAATAAAGTGCTTTTCTTAGAAAAGATATTGAAAATAAGTGGATGAGATATTTTGATAAACTTTTCAATGAAGGATCTGAAAGTACGATTGATTTTAGCAACCTTAATACCCTAAACAATAATAGAGAATTTCATTTCTATCGTCGTATTAGTAAATCTGAAGTTAGTGAAGCTTTAAAGAAAATGAAATGTGGAAAAGCAGTAGGACCGGATTATATTCCAATAGATGTGTGGAAATGTTTAGGAGATCAAGGAATTTCTTGGCTTACAAATCTTTTAATGTTATTTTAAAGACTAAAAGATGCCGATGAGTGGAGAAAGAGTCTATTGGTTCCTATATTTAAGAATAAAGGTGATGCACAAGAGTGTGCAAATTATAGAGGAATTAAGTTAATGTGCCATACATTAAAATTATGGGAGAGAGTAATTGAGCATAGCATTTGATGTGATACGTAAGTTTCAATCGTTTGGTTTCATGCCGTAGATCTACTATGGATGCTATACATTTGTTAAGAGGGTTGATAGAGAAGCATAGAGAAAGTAAGGATCTACATATGATATTTATTGATTTAGAGAAAGCTTATGATAAAGTTTCAAGAGATGTTCTTTGGAGAGTTCTAGAAACGAAAAGAGTTAATATTGGTTATATTCAAGTTATTAAGGATATGTATACTAGAGCTATTACTTGTGTCCAAACACAAGGAGGATTGACAAAATATTTTCCTATTTCAGTTGGATTACATCAAGGATCAACATTAAGCCCTTATCTTTTTACTTTAGTTATGGATATTCTTACGAGGCATTTACAAGAAGATGTACCTTGGTGTATGCTTTTTGCTGATGACATTCTTCTTGTTGATAAGACTAGAGAGGGAGTCCAACAGAAACTTGAATTATGGAGGTTAAACTTGGAGTCTAAAGACTTCCGTTGAAGTAGATCTAAAACTGAATATATGGAGTGTAATTTTAGTTGTAGAAGTTTTAGTGATAGTGTTGTGACTTTAGGTGATCAAGTCATTAATAAGAGTGAGCGATTAAGATATTTAGGCTCTATTGTCCAAAATGATGGTGAAATAGATGGAGATGTTATTAGTAGAATTCAAGTTGGATGGTTGAAGTGGAGGAATGCATCTCGTCTATTATGTGATAGAAAAGTTCCACTTAAACTTAAGGGAAAATTTTATAAGATGGTGGTAAGACCTGCAATGACTTATGGTGCAGAATGTTGGCCAATTAAAGAGAAGCATAAGACTAAGTTAAGTGTTACAGAGATGAGGATGCTTAGGTGGATGAGTGGCTTTACTCTTAGAGGTAGAATGCAAAATGAGTATGTTCGGGAAAAGTTGGAGTAGCTGGGTAGATAAGATTAGGGAGAGTCGCCTTAGATGGTTTGGCCACATAAAGCGTCGTCCGATGACGATTAGGAGAGTAGATGCACTAGATTTGCCTTATGTTAAGAAAGGTAGAGGTAGACCTAAAAGACTTGGTTAAGATGTATAAATAATGATCTTAGTATACTTGAATTAGATGAGAATTTGACACAATAGACACAGAAGGATTCATGTAACCACCTAGTAAGATTAAGGCTTGTTGTTGTTGTTGTTGTTGTTGTTGTTATGTTTATTTATTACTTTTATTTACTTTAGTTTATTTATTTTAGGTTTTTTTATTTTAGTTTAGGTTTTTTATTTTAGTTTATTTGTTAGGTTTAGGTTTATGCTTATTTTTATGATTAGTTTTATTTTTATTTTATTTTTTAGGTTTATGTTTAATTTTTTATGTTTAGGTTTAGGTTGAAGTTTTTATTTTATTTTTTTATGTTTCAGTTTTAGATTTTTATTTTAGGATTATTATTAAGTTTAATTTTTTAGTTTAGGTATAAGTTTATTTTTAGTTTATTTTATTTTAATTTAGGGTTTAGGTTCAGTTTATTTTTGGTTTAGGTTTATGTTTTATTTATTTTAGTTTAATTAATTATATTTTGTTTATTTTAGGTTTAGTTTTTTTTGTTTAGGGTTTAGGTTTTATTTTTTATTTTTTTAGGTATTGTTTTAAGGTTTGTTTTATAGGTTTAGTTTTATTTATTATTTATTTTATTTTAGGTTTATTTATTTTTATTTTACATTTAGTTATAATTTTATATAGGTTTTTTATTTTTAGGTTTATTTTATTTTTTAGTATAGTTTAGGTTTTTATTTGTTTTATTATATTTTAGTTTTTTTATTTTAACTTATTTTTATGTTTAGGTTTAGGTTTAGGTTTTAGTTTAGGTTTTTATTTTATTTTATTTAGGTTTAAGTATTTTTTAATTATTTTATTATTAGGTTTTATTTAGTTTAGGTTTTAGTTTATAAGTTTAGTAGAGGAGGGCCCAGGTTTAGGTTTTGAGTGGAGTCTTTAGGGTTAGTCTTTTCTGTGGTAGGAGTTAGTAGGAGTTTAGTCTCAGTTTAGTGGTTTTGGGTTTAGGTTTAGTTTGTTTAGGGTTTAGCTTTAGGGAGGATTTAGGATTAGTGTTAGGGTTATAGGGTTAGGCATGGTGTTTAGTATTTAGGGTTTAGTTTAATGTTTTTAGGGTTTAGGAGTAGGGTAGTAGGGGTGTGGTTAATTTTAGGGTAGGTTTAGGGTTAGGTAGTTTTAGGGTTTAAGTTAATTTTAGGGTTTAGGTTTAGGGTTTAAGATTTAGGATTCTGATGGGTTTTTTTAATTAAGCAAGGTAGGTTTATTTATTTAGTTTATTTAGTTTATTTTTTATTTATTTTAGTTTATTTTATTTTTAATTTTTATTTAGGTTTATTTTTAATTTTTATTCAGTTTAGTTTATTTATTTAAGGTTTATTTATTTTAGGTTTATTTTTTTATTTTAGTTTGTTTTTTAGGTTTAGGTTTAAGTTTATGTTTATTTTTTTGGTGTAGTTTTATTTTTATTTATTTTTAAGTTTTAGTTTTATTTTTTTTATTTTTAGGTTTAGGTTTAAATTTTTATGTTATTTTATTTAGGTTTATGTTTATTTTTAGTTTATTTTATTTTATTTAGGGTTTAAGTTTAAGTTTAGGTTTTTTTTTATTATTATTATTTTTTAATTTTTTTAATTTTTATTTTTATTTTTATTTTATTTTATTTTATTTATTTATGTTTATTTATTATTTTTATTTAGTTTAGTTTATTTATTTTAGGTTTTTTAGTTTAGTTTAGGTTTTTATTTTAGTTTATTTATTAGGTTTAGGTTTATGCTTATCTTTTAATATAGTTTTATTTTTATTTTATTGTTTAGGTTTACGTTTTATTTTTTATGTTTAGGTTTAGGTTGAAGTTTTTATTTTATTTTTTTAGGTTTCGATTTCAGATTTTTATTTTCTGATTATTATTAGGTTTAATTTTTTAGTTTAGGTATAAGTTTATTTTTAGTTTATTTTATTTTAGTTTAAGGATTTGGTTTAGTTTATTTTTGGTTTAGGTTTAGGATTTATTTATTTTAGTTTAGTTTATTTTATTTTGTTAATTTTAGGTTTAGTTTTTTTTTGTTCAGGGTTTATGTTTTATTTATTATTTAATTTTAGGTTTTGTTTTTAGGTTTATTTTTTAGGTTTAGTATTTATTTAGTTTTTATTTTATTTTAAGTTTATTTTATTTTTATTTTATGTTTAGTTTTTATTTTATTTAGGTTTTTTATTTTTAGGTTTATTTTATTTTTTTAATATAGTTTAGATTTTATTTATTTTATTATAGTTTAGTTTTATTTTTTTTATTTTAACTTATTTTTACGTTTAGGTTTAGGTTTAGGTTTAGGTTTAGGTTTTGATTTTAGTTAAGGTTTTTACTTTATTTTATTTTTCTTATTTTATTTAGGTCTAGATTTATTTATTTATTTTATTTTTAGTTTTTCTTTAGTTTATGTTCAAGTTTTTAGGTTTTTAGGGTTTATGGTTTAGGATTTAGGGTTTTAGGGTAGGTTTTAGGGTTTTAGGATTTGTTTTAGGGTTTATGGTTTTAATGTTTTGGGTTTAGGGTTTAGTGGTTTAGGTGCAACGTGTTTATTTTGGTTATATGGGGGTTTAGGGTTAAGGTTCTTTTTAAATTAAGTAGACTCATAGGTTTGATTTGTTTAATTTAGTTTATTTTATTTTTTTTTTTATTAACATTTATTTTTATTTTTATTTAGTTTAGTTTATTTAATTTAGGTTTGTTTATTTTAGTTAAGGTTTTCTATTATGGTTTCTTTTTTATGTTTAGGTTTAGGTTTAGTTTTATTTTTTGTATTTTATTATTTTTTTATTTTGTTTTTTTGGTGTAGGTTTAATTTTCTATTTTTAGGTTTTGGTTTAGGTTTTTAATTTATTTTTTTATGTTTAGGTTTTAGGTTTTTACTTTAGGTTTATTTTTAGGTTTTATTTTTTAAGTAAGGTTTAGGTTTATTTTTAGTTTATTTTATCTTATATAGTTTAAGGTTTAGGGTAAGTTAATTTTAGGTTTAGGTTTAACTTTTATTTATTTTAGTTTAGTTTATTTTATTTTAGGTTTAGTTTTTTTTTTAAATTTAGGGTTTAAGATTTATTTTATTATTTGTTTTTAGGTTTTATTTTTAGATATATTTTTTAAGTTTAGGTTTTTATTTAATATTTATGTTATTGTATTTTAGGTATATATTTTTTTAGTTCAGTTTAAGTTTCTATTTATTTTATTTTAATTTAGTTTTTATTTTTATGGTTAGGTTTAGGTTTAGGTTTAGGTTTTAGTTTAGGTTTTTATTTTATTTAGGATTATGTTTTTTTATTTACTCCATTTTTTAGTTTTATTTAGTTTAGGTTTTGGGTTTTAAGTTTTTAAGGTTTAGGGTTTAGGGTTGTAGGTTTAGAGTTTAGGTTTTAGGGTTAGTTTTAGGGTTTAGGGTTTAGGGTTTAGGGTTTATGATTTGGGATTTAGGGTTTAGGTTTTGGGGTTTTTAAAAAAAAAGTAAGTAAACCGATAGGTTTAGGTTTATTTATTTTATTTATTATTTATTTTACCTTATTTAATTTTTTTTTTTTTTGTTTTCTATTTATTTTTATTTAGTTTAGTTTATTTATTTTAGGTTTATTTGTTTTAGTTTAGGTTTTTATTTTAGTTTATTTTTTAGGTTTAGGTTTATGCTTTTTTTTTTAGTTTAGTTTTATTTTTTAGGTTTAGGTTTTATTTTATATTTTTAGATTTATGTTAAGGTTTTGTTTTATATTTTTAGGTTTAGGTTCTAGGTTTTTATTTTAGGTTTATTTTTTGGTTTTATTTTTTAGTTTAGGTTTAGGTTTATTTTTAGTTTATTTTATTTTATTTAGTTTATGCTTCAGGTTTAGTTTATTTTAAGTTTAGGTTTAGGATTTATTTATTTTAATTTAGGTTTAGGTTTAGGTTTATTTTATTTTGTTTATTTTATTTTTATTTTAGGTTTAAATTTTTTCTAGTTTAGGGTTTAAGTTTTATTTTTTATATATTTTTAGGTATAGTTTTGAGGTTTATGCTTTTTATTTGGTTTTTCTTTTATTTTATTTTTTTATTTTTTTTATTTTACATTTACTTTTTATTTTATTTAGTTTTTTATTCTTAGGTCTATTTTATTTTTTTTAGTTTAGTTTAGTTTATTATTTTTTTTAGGTTTAGGTTAAGGTTTTAGTTTATGTTTTAGGTTTATTTTACTTTATTATTTTATTTAGGTTTAGGTTTATTTATTTATTTTATTTTAAGGTTTTTTTAACACTACCATTGCTAGTCCCAAGTTTGGATGTGAAAAGTGTGGTTATGCTAGGTAATGTAACAGCCAGCGTAAAACTTGTCGAAATAATAATGACATGAATCCTTTAAATCATTATGTTAATGCTAGGCATCCCGGAAGCCAGATGGCTTGAATACGGAAAATGTAGAGTCGCCGATCTACTGGGTGCGGTTAAATAACCAAGGGTTCCCACATTATGGATGCCAAGTTAGTCCATGAAACTAGAATTAGGTTAGGATCTTGCAATATAGGTACTCTTATAGGTAAATTAATGGAATTAATAGATATTATGGTTCATAGAAAGATAACTATTTTATGTGTTCAAGAAATTAAATGGGTTGGGTAGAAAGCCAAGGAGATTGATAGTTTAGGCTTTAAACTTTTGTATTTAGGTAAAAGTAGAACTAGAAATGGTGTAGGTGTGATTATAGATAAAAGTTTGAAGGATAATGTATAAATATTAATAGATGTGGAGATAGAATTATAGCTTTAAAGATTATTGTTGATACTAAGATTATCAATGTTATAAGTGTCTATGCTCCTCAAGTAGGTTTGGAGGTAAGCGAAAAAGAAAAATCTTGGAATGAATTAGAGGGATTAATACAAAAGATACCCCTTGAAGAAAAAGTATTTATTGGAGGAGATTTAAATGGACATGTTGGTAGAGTGGTAGAAGATTTTAAAAGTATTCATGGTGGTTATGGATTTGGAGTGACTAATGAAGAAGGTAGGACTATATTAGATTTTTCTTTAGCTTATGATTTTGTAGTTGCTAACACTTTATTTAAGAAAAGAGATGAACCTATTATTACTTATAAAAATGGATCTAGTAAAACACATATTGATTATTTTTTGATAAGAAAAATAGATCGTTTAGATTGTAAAGATTGTAAGGTCTTTTCAAGTGAAAATCTAAGTACCCAACATCGATTGTTAGTTTTAGATTTTAAGATGAAAGGTTGTAAGAGAAAAAATAAACCAAATTATTTTCTTAGAATTAGATGGGGACACTTAAAGAACACAAATAAAAATATTTTTAAGAGCAAACTACAAGAGATTAGAATTTGGGATGTTCATGAGGAAGCTAACTTATGTGGAAAAAAATAGCAAGTGAAATTAAGCAAGTTGATAAAGATGTGCTTGGAGAATCAAAAGGAAAAGCTTCTTTTAGTAAGAATAATTGGTGGTGGAGTCAGAGTGTGCAAGAAAAGATAAAAAATAAGAAGAATTGTTATAAAACTTGGTTTAGATGTAAAAACTCAGAGAGTTGGGAAAAATATAAAGTGGTCTGTAGAGATTCTAAGAAAGCAATATATGATGCAAAAAATTTAGCTTTTAGTGATTTATACAATAGATTAGATACCAAAGAAGGTGAAAGATGTATGTATAAGTTAGCCAACCAAAGAGATAGGAGAAGTAAAGACATAGTTCAAGTGAGAGTATTGATGAAAATAATAAAATGCTTTTTTTAGAAAAGGATATTGAAAATAGGTGGATGATGTATTTTGATAAAATTTTCAATGAAGGATCTGAAAGTATGATTGATTTTAGCAACCTTAATACCCTAAAAAAAATAGAGAATTTCATTTTATCATCATTAGTAACTGAAGTTAGTGAAGCTTTAAAGAGAATGAAATGTGGAAAAGCAAGACCGATAATATTCCAATAGAAGTGTGGAAATGTTTAGGAGATGAAGGAATTTCTTGGCTTATAAATCTTTTTAATGTCATTTTAAAGACTAAAAAGATGCCAGATGAGTGGAGAAAGAGTTTTATTTATTTTAGTTTAGTTTATTATAGTTTCAGTTTAGGTTCATTTTATATTATTTATTTTATATTTATTTTAGGTTTAGGATTTTTTTTAGTTAAGTGTTAAGTTTTAATTTTTTATTTATTTTTAGGTTTTAATTTTAAGTTTTTTTTAGGTTTATTTTTTTATTTTATTTTATTTTAGGTTTATTTTATTTTTGTTTTACATTTAGCCTTTATTTTAGTTAAGTTTTTTATTCTTAGGTTTATTTTATTTTTTAGCTTTGTTTAGATTTTTATTTATTTTATTTTAGTTTATTTATATTATTTTATTTTATTTTTATGTTTAGGTTTAAGTTTTTATTTTATTTTAATTATTTTTATTATATTTAGGTTTATGTTTGTTTATATAATTTATTTTTAATTTTATTTTGTTTAGAATTAGGTTTTTAGGTTTATAGGGTTTAGGGTTTAAGGTTTTAGGGTTTAGGGTTTTAAGGGTTGGGTTTTAGGATTTTGTCTGTGGTTTAGTGTTTAGACTTTAGGGTTCCATGATTTTTTAGGGTTTAGGATTTAGGGTTTAGGGTTAGCATAGGATTTTTTTTAATTTAAGTTAACCTGGAAGGTTTATGTTTATTTAGTTTGTTTATTATTTATTTTAGTTTATTTTATTTTATTTTTTACAAATGTTTATTTTTTTATTTTTATTTAGTTTAGTTTATTTATTTTAGGTTTATTTAGTTTAGTTTAGGTGTTTTATTTAGTTTATTTTTTTTAGGTTTAAGTTTTATTTTTATTTTAGATTTAAGTTTAGGTTTTTTATTTTATTGTATTTAGTTTAGGTTTTAGGTTTTATTTTAGGTTTATTTTGAGGATTCATTTTTAGTTTAGTTTATTTTTTAGTTTATTTATTTTTATTTAGTTTAGGTTTAGTTTACTTTAGTTTAGGTTTAGGTTTTATTTATTTTAGTTTAGGATTAGTTTATTTATTTTTATTTTAGCTTAAGGTTATTTTTTAATTTTATTTAGGTTTTATTTTATTTATTTTGATTTTAATTTTAGGTTTATTTTTAGGTTTAGGTTTTATTTAGTTTTATTATTATTTTATTCATTTTAGTTTTATTTTATTTATTTTATTTATTCTTAGTTTTATTTTATTTTTAGTTTATAGGTTATTTTTTATTTTATTTTAGTATATTTTTATTAGTTTTTTTTATTTTATTTTTTTATATGTCATGTTTCTTTTATGTTATCTTTATTTTTATATCATTTTAGGTTAGGGTTTTATCTATAGGTCTTATTTAGTCAGGTTTAGGTTTCTTTAGGGTTTAGCTCAGTTAGTGGCCAGCTTTATTTAGGTTGTGGGTCAGGGCCCAGGGCCCAGGTTCAGTCAGCCTTGGGTGGCCCAGGGAGTGGGGGCAGGTTTAGGCCCAGGTCTAGATTTAGGGTATAGGTTTAGGAGTGGGGTTTGTGGTGTTATAGTTTAGGGAGTGTCAGTTAGGTTGTGGAGGTTTGGAGGGTTTAGGGCTCAGTTTAGGAGTGGTAGGGTTTATTTACATAGGGTTTAGGCTCAGTTTAGGATAGGTTTAGGTAGGTTTAGGGTCATTTAGGGTTTAGGTTTTTTAGTTTTTTTTTAACAGAGAATAAATTTAGATTCAACATTTCTTTTTTTTTATTTCATCAACCAAGTAACACACCAAGTTTTCTATGACATAAGTGACGACATAGATAAAAAATGAGCATGCATAAAGTAAGATAAAACCCTAGATTACTAGAACTGTCTCTACTATAGTGACACAGTTCCATAAGCAGTTGAACGGATTGACCATTCTTCCATTTCTCCAGTTCCCATCAGAACCATCTTGGCCTCTCGACTAGCGGGATCCACCATCATATCCCCAATCTCTCCTTCTTTCACCACCACAGCTATAACCTTTGTCACTCCACCCACCTCCATAACCACCATTGCTTTGCCCACCACCACCATATCCAGTAGCACCTCTAGATCCCCCACCACTGCTGCAATAATTGCTGTCTCCACCTTTGCTTCCATAGCTAGATCTAGACTAAGCCTTATTGATGGTGATGTTCCTACCGTCAAGGTTCTAACCATTCTTAGGGTTTAAGTTTATTAGGTTTTAGGGTTTAAGTTTATTTATTTATTTACATTAGTTTAGGTTTAGGGTTTGGGGTTTAGGGTTATGGTGGTTTGGTTTAGGTTGGTTTAGGGTTTAGGGTTTTAGGTTTGTGCAGGATTTAGGGTTAGGGTTAGGGTTTAGGCTTTAAGTTTAGGTTTAAGGTTTAGGGTTCTGATTTAGGTCAGATTTAGGATTTAGTGTTCACCATTTAGGTTTAGAGTTTTAAGAGGGTATATGGTTAGTTTAGGCTTTAGGCTTTAGCTTTATGGTTTATGGTTTTAGGGTTTAGGTTTATTTTTAGTTGAGTATTTTTTATTTTATTTTTTTAGGTTTAGGTTTTATTTTTTATTTTAGGATTAGGTTTAGGTTTTATTTTATTTTTTGGTTTTAGGTTTTAGGTTTTATTTTAGGTTTATTTTTTGGTTTTATTTTTAGTTCCGTTTAGGTTTAATTTTAATTTTACTTTACTTTTATTTTAGTTTAGGTTTAGGTTTAGGTTTTATTTATTGTAGTTTAGTTTACTTAATTTTAGGTTTAGGTTTATTTTATTTTATTTTAGGTTTTTTTTAGTCTCAGGATTTATGTTTTATTTTTTTATATATTTCGTTTTATTTTGGGTTTAATTTTTTATTTATGTTTTATTTAGTTCTTTTATTATTATTTTTATTTATTTTATTTTTATTTTATGTTTACTTTTATTTATTTATTTTAAATTTATTTTATTTCTTTAGTTAGTTTTATTTATTTAATTTTAGTTTATTTTAATTAGATTATTATATATTATTTTAGGTTTAGTTTAGGTTAGTTTATGTTTATCTTTATTTAAGTTTATGTTATTTATTTATTTATTTTATTATTATTATTTTATTTAGGTTTCAGGTTTTGGGGTGGCCTAGGGAGGGTGCCCAGTGAGTTTAGGGTCAGGAGGTTTAGGGCTTTAAAGTCAGCATTTAGGCTTTAGGTTTGTGGCTCAGATTTAGGGTTTAAGATCAGTTAGGGTTTAGGTTTAATCTTTTAGGGTTCAGTATAGGTTTAGGTCAGTTTTCTGTGGTTTAGGGTGGGGTTTAGGTTTAGGTTAGGGTTAGGGTTTAGGGTGGTTGGAGTGTTGTGGTTTATTTATGGTTTAGGGTTTTTTAAGGTTTATGATTTAAGGTTTAGGGTTATAGGTTTAGTGTTTAGTGTTTAGGGCTTTAGGGTTTAGGGTTTAGCTTTTAGGGTTTTAGTGTTTAGGGTTTAGGGTTTTTAGGGTTTAGGGTTTAGGATTTTTGGGCTATTTTAATAAAGAACAAATTCATATTCAGTATTTCTTTTTCTATTTCATTTACCAAGTAACACACCAAGTTTTCTAAGACACAAGCAACAACATAGATAAAAAATTAGCATGCATAGAGCAAATCAAAAACCCTAGACAACTAGAACTATCTCTACTATAAAGACATAGTTCATAAGCAACAGATTTGATTGGTTGGTCTTCAATTTGTTTAGTTCCCATTAGAACCACCCTGACCACTCAAGTAGTGGGATCCACCATCATTTCCCTGATCTCTCCCTTCGCCACAACCATGGTCAGAACCCTGCCGCCCTCTTATCTCCGTAACCACCACTACCCCACCACCACATCCATATCCACCACTCTCGGATCTCCCACCACCACTCACGATAACCATCGACACCTTCGCCTCCACTGCCAGATCTAGACTAAACATGGTTGATGGTGATGTTCCTGCCATCAAGGTTCTACCCACTCTTAGCGTTTAGGTTTATTAGGTCTTAGGGTTTAGGTTTATTTTTAAATTTATTTAGTTTCTTTATATTTAGGTTTAGGGTTTGGGGTTTATAGTTTAAGGTTAGGGTTTAGGATTTAGGGTTTAGGTTTTAGAGTTTAATATTTAGGGTTTAGGGTTTAAGGTTTTAGGGTTTATGCTTTTAGAGTTTAGGGTTTAGGGGTTAGGGTTAGGGGTTTAGGGTCTAGGGTTTAGGGTTTAAAGTTAAACATTTTTTAGGGTTCAGGATTTAGGGTTTAGGGGTGTAGGTATACTGTTGTAGGTTTAGGGTTTAGGATTTAGGGTTAGTTTTATGGTTTAGGGTTTAGAATTTAGGGTTTAGGATTTTTATTAAATTAATTAAACTGGTAGGTTTAGGTTTATTTAGTTTAACTAGTTTGTTTTTTATTTATTTTAGTTTATTTTATGTTTTATTTATATTTGGGTTTATTTTTAATTTTATTTAGTTTAGTTTATTTATTTTAGTCCGTTTAATATTTTAGTTTAGTTTAGGTCAGGTTTATTTTAGAGTTTTATTTTATTTATTTATTATCAGTTTTAGTTTTGGGGCCAGTGATCACGCCAGTGGAGTGGTTTATTTTAGTATTTTGGGAAGCTATGGTCAGGAGTTTAGGGTGGATTTAGGGTTTAGGGCCCAGGTAGGCCCAGGGAGGATTTATGGTTTAGTGCTCAGCTTTAAGATTTAGGGTTTTAGGGTGGGGGTGGCTAGTGGCCCAGGGTTTAAGGTTTAGGTTTAGGGTTTAGGGTGTGGGTTTGGGAGGGTAGGGTTAGGCTTTAGTTTAGTTTAGGTTTATGTTTTTATTAAATAAATTGGTAAGTTTAGGTTTTTTTTTTAGTTTATTTTTAGGGTTTAGGGTTAGATTATCTTTTAATTTTTATTTATTTTTGTTTATTTTATTCTTTATTTTTATTTATGTTTATTTTTTATATAGTTTAGTTTATTTATTTTATGTTTATTTATTTTAGTTTAGATTTTTTATTTTAGTTTATTTTTTTTTAGGTTTAGGTTTGGTTTATTTTTTTAGTTTATTTTTATTTTTATTTTATTTTTAGGTTTAGGTTTTAATTTTTATTTTTAGGTTTAAGTTTAGGTTTTTATTTTATTCTCTTTTTTTTTATGTTTTAGGATTTTATTTTAGCTTTATTTTTAGGTTTTTTTTTTAGTTTAGGTTTGGGTTTATTTTTAGTTTATTTTATTTTATTTAGTTTAGATTTAGGTTTAGGTTTAATCTTAGGTTTTATTTATTTTAGTTTAGTTTATTTTGGTTTAGATTTTGATTTATTCTATTTTATTTAATTTATTTTTATTTTAAATTAGGATTTTTTTTAGTTTCAGGTTTATGTTTAATTTTTTACATATTTTTAGGTTTATTTTTTTGGTTTAAGTTTTTATTTTGTTTTATTTTAGGTTTATTTTAGGTTTATTTTAATTTTGTTTTACGTTTAGTTTTTATTTTATTTAGGTTTTTTATTCTTATGTTTATTTAATTTTTTTAGTTTAGTTTAGGTTATTAATTATTTTATTTTATGTTATTTTTATTAAGTAATTTTATTTTATTTTATTTTATTTTTAGGTTTAAGTTTAGGTTTTAGTTTAGGTTTTTATTTTATAGTATTTTTTATTTACTTTATTTATTTATTTTATTTTTAAGATTTATTTTGTTTAGGCTTAGGTTTTTAAGTTTAGAGTTTAGGGATTAGGGTTTAGGGTTTAGGGCTTTAAGGTTTATGGTTTTAGGGTTTAGTGTTTAGGGTTAGAGTTTAGGATTTAGGGTGGTTGAGTGCATGGGCCTAGGCCTGGTTTTAGCATTTTAGGTTTAGGTCAGTTGGTTGGGTATGATGATATACGTCAGGTTTAGGGTTTAGGGTTTAGGATTTAGGGTTTAGGGTTTAAGGGTTTAGGGTTTAGGGTTTAGAGTTTAGGGTTGTAGGTTTGGTTTAGTGTTTAGGTTATAGGGCTTAGCTTTTTTTTTTAAATTAGGTAAATCGATAGGTTTAGGTTTATTTAGTTTATTTTTTTTATTTGAGTTTATTTTATTTTCTATTTTCATTAAGGTTTATTCTTGATTTTTTTTAGTTTAGTTTATTTATTTTAGATTTATTTATTTTAGTTTAGGTTTTTTATTTTAGTTTATTTTTTACGTTTAGGTTTATTTTTTAGTTGAGTTTTATTTTTATTTTATTTTGTAGGTTTAGGTTTTTTTTAGGTTTAGGTTTAGGTTTTTTTTAGGTTTAGGTTTAGGTTTTTATTTTATATTTTAGGTTTAGGTTTTGGGTTTTTATTTTAGGTTTATTTTTAGGTTTTATTTTATTTAGTTTAGGGTTTAAGTTTAATTTATTTTAGGTTTTATTTATTTTAGTTAAGTTTATTTTGCATTAGGTTTGGGTTTATTTTATTTTGTTTATTTACTTTTATTTTAAGTTTAGGATTTTTTTAGTTTATGGTTTAGGTTTTATTTATTATTTATTTTTAGCTTTTATTTTTGGGTTTATCTTTGAGGCTTAGGTTTTTATTTAATTTTAAATTTATTTTATTTTTGATTTATTTTACTTTTATTTTACATTTAGTTTTTATTTTATTTAGGTTTTTATTCTTAGGGTTATCTAATTTTTTAATTTAATTTAAGTTTTTATATATTTTATTTTAGTTTATTTTTATTAGTTTACTTTATTTTGTTTTTAGGTTTAGGTTTAGGTTTTAATTTAGGTTTTTATTTTATTAAGGTTTAGGTTTTTAATTTAGGTTTAATTTAGTTTAGCTTTAGATTTTTAGTATTTAGGGTTTAGCATTTAGGGTTTTAGGGTTTAGGGTTTGTTTAGGCTCAGTTAGTTTAGTGGTTTAGGGTTTAATGTTTAGGCTTTAGCATTTAGGTTTTATGGTTTAGAGCTTGGGGTTTAGTTAGGGTTGGAGAAGTTTAGGTTTAGGTTTAGGTTTATGGTTTTAGGATTTAGGGTTTATAGGTTTAGTGGTTTAGAGTTTAGGAGTTGGAGTTTAAGGTCAGGGAGGTTTAGTGGTGGGTGGTTTTTTAGGGTTTAGAGTAGGTTTATGGGACAGGTTTAGGGTTTAGGTTTAGGATTGGTAGTTTAGGTTTAGGAACATGGTTTAGGGAGGGTTTAGGGGTTAGAGTTAGAAGATTAGTTTAGGTTTAGGATTTAAGAATTAAAACCAAGTAAACTTGTAGGTTTAGATTTTAGTTTATTTTTTTTATTTTTTTATTTTTTTTATTTAGGTTTATTTTATTTTTATTTAGTTTAGTTTTTTATTTTAGGTTTATTTATTTTTGTTTAAGGTTTTTATTTTAGTTTATTTTTTAGGTTTACGTATAGGTATAGGTTTAATTTTTAGTTTAGTTTTATTTTTATTTTATTTTTTAGGTTTAGGTTTTATTTTTTATTTTTAGGTTTAAGTTTAAGTTTTAATTTAATTTTTTTAGGGTTAGGATTTAGGTTTTTAGTTTAAGTTTAGATTTATTTTTAGTTTATTTTATTTTATTTAGTTTAGGTTTAGGTTTAGGAGAAGTAAAGACATAGTTCAAGTGAGGGGTATTAAGGACGAAAATAATAAAGTGCTTTTCTTAGAAAAAGATATTGAAAATAGGTGGATGAGGTATTTTAATAAACTTGTCAATGAAGGATCTGAAAGTACGATTGATTTTAGCAACCTTAATACCCTAAACAAAAATAGAGAATTTCATTTTTATCGTCGTATTAGTAAATATGAAGTTAGTGAAGCTTTAAAGAAAATGAAATGTGGAAAAGTAGTAGGACCGGATAATATTCCAATAGAAGTGTGGAAATGTTTAGGAGATCAAGGAATTTCTTGGCTTAAAAATCTTTTTAATGTTATTTTAAAGAATAAAAAGATGCCATATGAGTGGAGAAAGAGTTTGTTGGTTCCTATATTTATGAATAAAGGTGATGCACAAGAGTGTGCAAATTATAGAGGAGTTAAGTTAGTGTGCCATACATTAAAATTATGGGAGAGAGTAATTGAGCATAGGTTACGATGTGATACAGAAGTTTCTCACAATCAATATGGTTTCATGCCAGGTAGATCTACTATGGATGTTATACATTTGTTAAGAGGTTTGATGGAGAAGCATAGAGAAAGTAAGAAGGATCTACATATGATATTTATTGATTTAGAGAAAGTTTATGATAAAGTCTCAAGAGATGTTCTTTGGAGAGTTCTAGAATAGAAAGGAGTTAATATTGGTTATATTCAAGTCATTAAGGATATGAATACTAGAGCTGTTACTTGTGTCCAAACACAAGGAGAATTGACAAAATATTTTCCTATTTCAATTGGATTACATCAAAGATCAACATTAAGCCCTTATCTTTTTTACTTTAGTTATGGATGTTCTTACGAGGCATTTAAATAAGATGTACCTTGGTGTATGCTTTTTGCTGATGACATTCTTCTTGTTGATAAGACTAGAGAGGGAGTCCAACAAAAACTTGAATTATGGAGGTCAACTTTAGAGTTTAAAGGTTTTTGTTTAAGTAGATCTAAAACTGAATATATGGAGTGTAATTTTAGTTGTAGAAGTTTTAGTGGTAGTGTTGTGACTTTGGGTGATCAAGTCATTAATAAGAGTGAGTGATTTATCTGATATTTAGGCTCTATTGTTCAAAATGATGGTGAAATAGATGGAGATGTTATTAGTAGAATTCAAGTTGGATGGTTGAAGAGGAGGAATGCATCTGGCCTATTTTTTGATAGAAAAGTTCCACTTAAACTTAAGGAAAATTTTATAAGATGGTGGTAAGTCTGCAATGACTTATGGGTAATGTTGGCCATTAAAAGAGAAACATAAGACTAAGTTAAGTGTTACAGAGATGAGGATGCTCAGGTGGATGAGTGGCTTTACTCTTAGAGATAAAATGCAAAATGAGTATGTTCGAGAAAAAGTTGGAGTAGCTCCAGTGGCAGATAAGATTAGAGAGAGACGCCTTAGATGGTTTGGCCATATAAATCTTCAACCATCCAAAGACCCAATTAGGAGAGTAGATGCATTAGATTTGCCTTATGTTAAGAAAGGTAGAGGTAGAACTAAAATGACTTGGTTAAGATGCATAAAAAATGACCTTAGTATACTTGAATTAAATAAGAATTTGACACATAATAAGACACAATGGAGACGAATGATTCATGTAGCCATCACCACCTAGTGGGATTAAAGCTTGTTGTTATTATTGTTGTTGTTGTAGTTTAGGTTTAGGTTTAGGTTTAGCTTATTTTAGGTTTGGTTTGGGTTTTATTTATTTTAGTTTAGGTTTCATTTATTTTCTTTTCAATTTAGGTTTAGGTTTTTTTTTAGTTTAGGGTTTAGGTTTTATTTTTTATTTATTTTTGGGTTTGAAGTTTAGGGTTTATGGTTTTTAGGTTTTAACGTTTATGATTTTTAGGGTTTAAGTTTAGGGTTTAGGGATTAGGTTTTAGGTTTAGGGTTCAAGTTTTAGTTTATTATTTAGGGTTTTTTCATTTTTTTAATAAGGCACAAATTTTGATCCAACCTTTCTTCTTTCGATTTTATCAACCAAGTAACACACCAAGTTTACTAAGACACAAGCGACAGCATAGATAAAAAATGAGAATGCATAGAGAAAATCAAAAACCCTAGATAATTAGAATTGCCTCTACTGAAAGGACACAATTTTATAAGCAGTAGATCAGATCAGCCATTCTTCAATTTTCCCAATTCCCATCAGAACCACTCAGGCCTCTCGAATAGACCAAATCCATAATCATATCCTCAATCTCTCCCATCGCCACCCCCATGGCTGTAACCTCTATCGAACATCCTGCCTCCATAACCATCACTGCTCCGACCACCACCTCCATATCCACGAGCACCTCTATATCCCCCACCACCATTATGAAAACCACCGCCTCCGCCTTCGCCTCCACCACCAAATCTAGACTATGCCTATTTAACGGTGATGTTCCTGCCATTAAGGTTCTGCCCATTCTTAGGGTTTAGGTTTAGTTTTAGGTTAATTAGGTTTTAGGGATTATGTTTATTTTTTAATTTATTTAGTTACTTTTAGAGTTAAGTTGGTTTAGGGTTTAGGGTTTAGGGTTAGTTTAGGGTTTCAGGTTTAGGGTTAGTTCAGGGTTTAGGATTTAGGGTTTAAGGTTTAGGATTAGGGTTTAGAAAGTTTAGGATTATGGTTTTGGGTTTAAGGTTCAGGGTTTTTTTTTAAAATTAAGTAAACCGATAGGTTTAAGTTTATTTATTTTAAGTTTTATTTATTTAATTTAATTTAATTTTTTATTTTTATTTAGTTTAGTTTATTTATTTTAGGTTTATTTATTTTATTTTAGGTTTTTTATTTTAGTTTATTTTTAAGTTTTAGGTTTTGGTTTAGGTTTATTTTTTAGTTGAGATTTTTTTCTTTTATTTTTTAGGTTTAGGGTCTATTTTTTTTTTAGGTTTAGGTTTGGGTTTTTATTTTATTTTTTTAGGCTTAGGTTTTATGTTTTTATTTTAGGTTTATTTTTAAGTTTTATTTTTTAATTTAGGTTTAGGTTTTCCAATTTATTTTATTTTAATTAGTTTAGGTTTAGGTTAAGGTTTAGTTTATTTTAAGTTTAGGTTTAGGTTTCATTTATTTTAGTTTAGGTTTATGTTTATTGTATTTTGTTTATTTTTTTTTTAGGTTTAGTTTTTTTTTTAGTTTAAAGTTTAGGTCTTTTTAATTTATTTTTAGGTTCATTTTTCAGGTTTAGCCATTCATTTAGTTTTTATTTTATTCTATTCTATGTTTATTTTATTTTTATTTTACGTTTAGTTTTTATTATATATAGGTTTTTTATCATTAAGTTTATTTTATTTTTAATATATTTTAGTTTTTCTTCATTTTATTTTACTTAGTTTTATTTTAATTTTATTTTATTTTAGGTTTAAGTTTGGTTTAGGTTTTGATTTTATTTTTATTTTTATTTTATTTTATTTAGGTTTAGGTTTATTTATTTATTTAATTTTTAGGTTTTATTTAGTTTAGGTTTAGGTTTTTAAGTCATTAGTGTTTAGGGTTTAGGGTTTAAGGTTTAGCATTTTAGGGTTTAGGGTTCGAGTTTAGGGTTTAGATAGTTTAGTTAGGATTTAAAGTTTTTTGTGGAGGGTTTTTGTTTTTAGGGTTTATTTGTTTTAGGGTTAAGTGGAGGGTTTAGGGTTTAGGGTTTAGGGTGGAAGAGGTTTAGGAGGGTGGGTTTGGGTTTAGGGTTATTAGGTTTAAGATTTAGGGCAGGTTTAGGGTTTGGTTAGTTTTTAGGTTTAGGGTTTAGGGTTTAAGATTTGGTTATGGTTTTAAAAATAAATAAATTAGTAAACCGATAGGTTGAGGTTTATTTAGTATTTTTTATTTATTTTAGCCTATTTTTTATCTAGTTTGGTTTATTATTTTTACTTTATTTATTTTAGTTTATATTTTAGGTTTAGGTTTAGGTTTATGTTCATTTTTTAGTCTAGTTTTATTGTTTATTTATTTTTTTAGGTTTAGGTTTTAGTTTTTATTTTTAAGTTTGGCTTTAGGTTTAGGTTTATTTTAGTATATTTTATTTTATTTAGTTTTATTTTATTTTAGTTTATTTTAGATTTAAGTTTAGGTTTTATTTATTTTAGTTTAGCTTATTTTAGTTTAGATTTAGGTTTATTTTCTTTTATTTATTTTAAGTTTAGGTTTTTTTAGTTTAGGGTTTAGGTTTTATTTTTTATTTATTTTTAGGTTTATTTTATAGGTTTAGGTTTTTATTTAGTTTTTATTTTATTTTATTTTATGTTTACTTTATTTGTATTTTACATTTAGTTTTTATTTTGTTTAGGTTTTTTATTTTTTTTAGTTTAGTTTAGGTTTATAGTTATCTTATTTTAATTTAGTTTTTACTTTTTTTTTAGGTTTATGTTTAGGTTTTAGTTTAGATTTTTATTATATTTTATCTTAGTTTAGATGTTTTTTATTTATCTTATTTTTAGGTTTTATTTAGTTTAGGTTTAGGTTTTTAGCTTTTTAGAGTTTAGGGTTTAGGGTTTATGGTCTAGGGTTTGAGATTTAGGGTTTATGGTTTTTAGGTTTTAACGTTTATGGTTTTTAGGGTTTAAGTTTTAGGGTTTAGGGTTTAGGTTTTAGGTTTAGGGTTCAAGTTTTAGTTTATTGTTTAGGGTTTTTTTCATTTTTTTTAGCGGGAAACAAATTTAGATCCAACCTTTATTCTTTCTATTTTATCAACCAAGTAACACACCAAGTTTACTAAAACACAAGCGACAACATAGATAAAAAATGAGCATGCATAGAGAAAATCAAAACCTAGATAATTAGAACCGCTGTAGGACACGCTTTGTAAGAGATGGATTGGCCATTCTTTTCCATTCCCATCGTAACCACCCGTGCCTCTTAGCGATCCACAATCATATCCTCTATCTCTCCCTCTGCCACCCCCACGACTATAACCTCTATGGGACCTCCCGCTTCCATAAGCATCACTGCTCCGACCACCACCTCCATATCCACCAACACCTCTATATCCCCACCACCACTGCGAAAACCACCGACTCCACCTTCGCCTCCACCACCAGATCTAGACTATGCCTGTTTGACGGTGATGTTACTACCATTAAGGTTCTGCCCATTCTTAGGGTTTAGGTTTAGTTTTAGGTTAATTAGGTTTTAGGGATTATGTTTATTTTTTAATTTATTTACTTACTTTAAGTTAAGGTTTAGGGTTTGGGGTTAGGGGTTTAGTGTTTAGGATTTAGGGTTTAGGGTTAGTTTAGTGTTAGTTTAGAGTTTAGGGTTTAGGGTTTAAGGTTTAGTATTAGGGTTTAGAAGGTTTAGGATTAGGGTTTAGGGTTTAAGGTTCAGGGTTTTTTTTTAAATTAGCTAAATCAGTAGGTTTAGGTTTATTTAGTTTATTTATTTAAGTTTTATTTAATTTAATTTTTATTTTTATTTTTATTTAGTTTAGTTTATTTATTTTATGTTTATTTATTTTAGTTTAGGTTTTTTATTTTAGTTTACTTTTTAATTTTAGGTTTAGGTTTAGGTTTATTTTTTAGTTGAGTTATTTTTCTTTTATTTTCTAGGTTTAGGGTTTATTTTTTATTTTTAGGTTTAGGTTTAGGTTTTTATTTTATTATTTTAGGCTTAGGTTTTATGCTTTTATTTTAGGTCTATTTTTAAGTTTGATTTTTTAATTTAGGTTTAGGTTTTTTCCAGTTTATTTTATTTGATTTAGTTTAGGTTTAGGTTAAGGTTTAGTTTATTTTAGGTTTAGGTTTAGGTTTCATTTATTTTAGTTTAAGTTTAGGTCTATTGTATTTTGTTTATTTATTTTATTTTAGGTTTAGGTTTTTTTTTTAGTTTAGAGCTTAGGTTTTTTTTAATTTATTTTTAGGTTTTATTTTTAGGTTCATTTTTTAGGTTTAGGTTTTCATTTAATTTTTATTTTATTCTATTCTATGTTTATTTTATTTTTATTTTACATTTAGTTTTTATTTTATTTAAGTTTTTATTCTTAAGTTTATTTTATTTTTAATATAGTTTAGTTTTATTCATTTTATTTTACTTTAGTTTTATTTTAATTTTATTTTATTTTTTAGGTTTAAGTTTTGGTTTTTTTAGGTTTTGATTTTATTTTGATTTTATTTTATTTAGGTTTAGGTTTATTTATTTATTTTATTTTAGATTTTATTTAGAGTTTAGGTTTTAAGTCATTAGGGTTTAGGGTGTGGAGTGGGTTTAGGGTTTAGCAGAGTTTAGGGTTTAGGGTTTGAGTTTAGGCTGGGTTTATATTTTAGGGCTTTAGGATTTAAAGTTTTAGGGTTAGGTTTAGGGTTTAGGGTTATCTAGTGAGGGTTACATGGTTTAGTTTAGATTTCATGCTTTAGGATTTTTAGGGAGGGTTTAGGAGTGGTAGGGTTTAAGGCAGTTTAGGAGGTTATGTTGGTTTAGTTTTTAGGGCAGGGTTGGTTGGGGTTAGTGGAGGGTAGGATTTAAGGTTTATAGTTTAGGGTTTTTTTTAAAAAAAAATAAATAAATTAGTAATCCGATAGGTTGAGGTTTATTTAGTTTATTTAGTTTCTTTTTTATTTATTTTAACACATTTTATTTTTTATTTTTATTTAGTTTGGTTTATTATTTTTAGTTTATTTATTTTAGTTTAGGTTTTTTATTTTAGTTTATTTTTTAAGTTTAGGTTTAGGTTTATGTTTATTTTTTAGTTTAGTTTTACTTTTTATTTAATTTTTTTGGTTTAGGTTTTAGTTTTTATTTTTAAGTTTAGCTTTAGGTTTAGGTTTATTTTTAGTATATTTTATTTTATTTTGTTTAGGGTTTATTTTTAATTTATTTTAGGTTTAAGTTTAGGTTTTATTTATTTTAGTTTAGCTTATTTTAGTTTTAGATTTAGGTTTTTGCTTTTATATATTTTAAATTTAGGTTTTTTTTATAGGGTTTAGGTTTTATTTTTTATTTATTTTTAGGTTTATTTTATAGGTTTATGTTTTTATTTAGTTTTTGTTTTATTTTATTTTATGTTTACTTTATTTTTATTTTACATTTAGTTTTGATTTTGGTTAGGTTTTTTATTTTTAGATTTATTTTATTTTTTGGTTAAGTTTAGGTCTTTCTTTTTTTATTTTAGTTTAGTTTTTATATTTTATTTTATTTTATTTTAGGTTTAGGTTTAGGTTTAGTTTAGGTTTAGAGGTTTATTTATTTTATTTTGTTTAGGTTTAGGTTTTATTTATTTAATTTTTATTTAGTTTAGGTTTAGGTCAGTGTTAAGACAGGGTTTAGAGTTTAGGGTTTAGGGTGGGTCAGGGTGTGAGGCAGGTTTAGAGTTTTAGGTTTAAGGTTAGAGGGTTTAGGATCAGTCAGGGTGGGTTTAGTGTGCCTGGGGTGGTTAGTGGTTGGGTAGCCAGTTTAAGGTTTAGGGTTTAGGGAGGGTTGGGGAGGTTTAGGGATTAGGGTTTAGGTTTAGTTAGGGAGGTTTAGGGTTGTAGTGAGTGTTTAGGGTCAGGTTTAGATATGGTGTGTTTAGTGTGGTAGTTTAGCATTTAAGGTTTAGGGTTTAGGGTTTAGGGTTTACGTTTTAGAGTTTAGGGTTTAGGGTTTAGGGTTTTAGGGTTTAAGTTTTACGGTTTAGGGTTTAGGATTTAGGGTTGAGGGTTTAGGTTTTAGATTTAAGTTTTAAGTTTTAGTTTAAGGTTTATGGTTTTTTTAACAGTGAATAAATTCAGATTCAACATTTCTTCTTTTCAATTTCATCAACTAAATAAGACACCAATTTTTCTAAGACATAGATAAAAAATAAGCACGCAGCAAATCAAAACCCAAGATAACTAAAATTGTCTCTATTATAATGACATTGTTCCATAAGTGAGATGGGATCAATCGTTTCGTTTCTCTGGTTCCCATCAGAACCAACTTGGCCTCTCGAATAGCAGGATCCACCATCATATTCCTGATCTCTCCCTCTGCCACCACCATGACTGTAACCTCCATTTCTCCTCCCTCCTCCATACCAATCCCTGCTCCGACCACCACCTCCATATCCACCAGCATCTTCGGATCCCCCACCACCACTATGATAACTGCCGCCTCCGCCTTCGTCCCCATCGCAAGATCTAGATTAAGCCTAGTTTGCGGTGATGTTCCTGCCATCAAGGTTCTAACCATTCTTAGGATTTAGGTTTTGGTTTAGGTTTATTTTTTTAATTTATTTAGTTTTTTAGGCTTAGGTTGATTTAATGGGTTTATTAAGTTGGACCCTTAATTAGATGATTTAGTTACTCTTATTAATGTCACCTTAAAGTAAATAACAAAATAATTATGAGCCAACATGATATGCATAGAAAATAAACTTGCAATGATCCTAAGAAATAAAAAGGGCCTAATGCAAATGGCTCATGATTAATAGTTAATTAGATTGTGGGACTTAATTAATTACTCTTATGGTTTTTCCACACATGTGGACTAACCATAATTTCATTAAACTACTTTAGGTTATTAAACACCTATAGATCTACCCCATGATTTAATTAATTCAGGTCAAATGTGATTAAGATTTCAATATTATTAAGTGATTTAATTAATTAGTTAAATTATAATTAATTTCAATTTAGAAAAGGGTGAAATGAACTTCCAAAAAGGGTTCCCAACCTTATTCTTTAGTTCACTTACTGTTAAACAATGATTAATAAACTCAATGACCCAATTTATTACTATTCATCACATTAATTAATCATTTATTAACTTAAAATAGTAGGTAAGGTTTAATTAGTCATTTTTTTAATTAAGTGAGCAATAAATCCCAAGAAAATCATGGGTGTTAGTCATCCCATTAAATTAACCCACAAAATTTGAGATTAATTGCTCATGTAATTAAAAAGTAATTAAGCTAATTAATTTTTTAATTAAACCTTAATTACTATTCAAAATTAGTTAAGATCATTTTTAATTAATTCTCCTCTAAAATACCTTTAAAATTCGTATTTATTTGCATTTTTATTTCTCTATGAATTTTAAGATTTTAGAAGTTTCGTCAATAAAATGATTAATTAAGCCTAATTAAAGCCTAATCCTATTGGCGCCATGTGGTGCCTCAGGATTGGCTACATAAAACTTATTCGACTCAGTGCTTATGTGGCTGCAGTGGACGTGCTTTCTCATCCGCCATCCAATCTAAGATCAGACTGCTATGATTAATCCTAAAGCTTAATAAGATTAAATCAAATTGATCTAGTAGATCTAATCACAACCGTCCATTTCGATCATGCGAAACATTGATCTAACATCATGCGAGTGAGGGAGCATGGAGTTTGTCTACCATTTCTCACTTGATTTGAGCTTACCCGAGCTCAGATCAACTCCAAAAGGATCCCACACCTTCACAACATCGATTGGAGGGGATCCATTGGTCAAGATCACACGATATACAAGTTTTCTTCAAAAATCTCCAACTGATTTTTAGCTAAGGATCTGTTTTGGAAGCATACCTCACCGAAGCTCACGACTGGGGGCTCAATAATTGAAGAAGCTTCATCTAGTGGAGATGAAGCTCTATTGAGCAGTAATTAGATCAATTCCTCAATGTTTGCTTGGAAGGCCACTAACTGATGATTTGGTGCTTGACTTTGATCGAAGTCCCACCTCTAATGCTCGAGAAGCTAGGGAGATGATTTGTTCTTTCTTGATGAGCCCTAGGGAAGGTGCGTGCAAAGTTAATTTGAGTTGGATGGAGAGGGGAAGTTAGGTCAAAAATGGGAGTGTCTTCTTTTGGGATGGAATGGCATTTTTTGATCAAGGAATGAGCGTGGGAACTTAGCGAATTATTCTAGCGACTCTTCTTGGGTAGCTAGGCTCGTGGGATGTGTGTTTGAGTGGAAACAAGGTGGTGTATATCCTCCTCCCCCCGCCCCCCTCTTCATCTTGATAAGATGGTGGGATCTAGTTTGGCTTCTTGCTATGGGTTTCAAATGATCCTGTGGGGAGGGTGAGGTGATTTCACCTCCCATGGGTCATGGCTGACCCAACCACCCCTTGGATTAGGTTGAGCATTGTCCAAGGTTCCATTACCATTAAGTGGCCAAGGAATGAAAATGACCACCTACATGGGTGATTTGTCTCATGTGATGCCCTTGACCCAAGGGTAGAATGATTATTTTTGCATTGGGATTTGAGTATATTTGAAATGAGCCAAAAGTTTGTTAGCCCAAATAAGTCAATTTGTTGATTTGGTTAAGTTTGACTCAATTTGACTAAAATTTAAAAGTCAAGTTGACCAATTGGTCAAATTCAAACCAAGGGTTTCATATGATCATTTAGTTCAATTTGGTTTTGGCTTAGAATTCATTTGGGTCAAATGGGTTAAGTTGATTAATTTGATCAAATTGGCCAAATTGTCTTGGATTGAGTGTTGGTTTGGGTTTATTTGACCAGTTGAAGATGATTGTAGGCTTTGGTTTCAATTAATTTGGATTTGGTTTTAATTTTAGGCCAACTTGAACCTTTAGGTCAAATTGGGATAAGTAGGTCAATTGGGTTCAATTAGGTCCAATCATGGCTTTGGTCAAGTTCAACAATCAATTTAGAATGAACTTGAGCCATTGGTTGCAATCAATTTGGTTTATATTTATATTTGACCCAATTTGGTCTTTTAGGTCATTTTGTGTCAACTTGGGTCAAGATGGCCACTTGGGTTTGGTTTGACTCAATTGAAGGTCAAGTCATATTCAAATATTGACTTTGATTTGGTATGAATCATTTGTTTCAAGAGATTTGGCTTAGGTTGCAATTTGGCTAGTTTAAGTTCATATGGGTTAAGTGGTTGACTTGGTAAAATGACCAAGTTGACTTGGTTTGACCCAATTTGTGATAATTGATCAACCTAGAGTGATCAACGTTCATGATGGGAGGTTTTGATGGGCTTGCTTCAATCTAATTTGTGTAGGATTAGAACTTGGCTCAAATAGGTCAAGTTGGCCACATTGGGCCAAGTAGACCAATTGGGGATAGTTGGCTTGATTTTGGGTTGAGTTTGACTTAGTTGAGTTTATATATGGATTTGGGATTGATATATAAATTCAATTTAATTAGGTTCAAATGGGTTTTGGTTCATTTGAACATTTCAATCAAAATAGTTGAGTTGGGTTTGACTTGGGTTGATTTTGGTTTGGCTTGATGATTATAGATTTTATTTATACTTGCGAATATGATTGAAGGTATGATTGATTCATGAGAAAATAAATTGAATTTGGGTTTTGGAATGAAGAAATTTGGCTAAGTCCATGGACTTAGGTCATGTGGCTTAGGTTTGGATTTTGATTTTGTTTGATTTAGTTTTGATCATTTAAATGTATATTTCATTTAAATTTGTGAAGATGATTGAAAATATGATTGATTTGGGAGAAAATCAATTGAGTTTAACGTGATTTGGATTAAGATTTGGCTAAGTCCATGGATATGTCATATGACTTAGGAAGGGGTTTGATTTAATTTGATTTAGTTGATTAGTTTTGATCATTGGAATGTAGATTTGATTTATATTTAGGAGGATGATTGAAGATATAAATTGATTATGAGAAAATCAGTTAATTTTGGATTGATTTGGATTAAGATTTGGCTAAGTCCATGGGATAGGTCATATGGCTTAAGAAGGGTTTCAAATTTGGATTTGATCATGGGATTCAACCATTTGGTTTTGGAATTTGGATTTGGATTTGGATTTGGATTTGATGCTTGGATTGAACTAGAGGTTTGGTTTGAGAAGGTGAACATGGATTGGATTTGGCTTGTAGAGTAGGTCAATTATCCTAATCCCTAATCTTTGGTTAACCCTTCTAAGTCTTTAGGCTTACATTAAGTATTTCAATAATTGTTAGAAGTATCTTATGACTAGGGAAGTCTTAGTGTCTAGAAGACTTCTAAGTCTAAGATGAGAAGATTGATTCCACATTCCAAAAGTGAGGTCAACAGGCCTTAGGCTCCATAGAACATCCCTTGGAGATAGACGATTGAAAGACCGCCAAGTTTCACATTATAGACTCAATACATCTTTCAACGCTTTGTTTGGGAGAACATGGATACATGAGAACATCATAGTTCCATCCTTTCTACATCGTATGAAATTTTTTGAGAGGTGGGATCGTCTACTATGTCAAAGGAGATCTCAAGCCATTTATAGTTTATGAGGTCTGCATATATATGACGATGTACCTACTACCTCCCTCAAAATCAACAAGTCTATTCTCATAAACTTGGCCAAAGTTTAGAAATAAAAGAAAAAGAAAAAGAAAAAGGAAGAGAAAAAAAAAAAAAAGAGAAAATAAAAAAGAAAATAAAAGGGAGCGGAAATTGACTTGGAGGAGGAAGTGGAGCCTAACATTAGATTCCACCCATAGTTCGTTACTCCATTCGAACATATGGGTAGGATGACCTGACCTCCACCTGGTAGATGAAGAGGCTAGTTTAGAGGCAATTCCAAAGGTGGAAAATCTCCTTATTGGCCACCCAATAGAGATCCATACTAGAGTACACGATATCCATATAGACTTAGAATCTAGTTCATAGGATGAGTCTTATATGTTTAGCACACTAGTCAGCTCTTCTCAGGAGTAGCTTCTCTTAGGGTTGACACTTGAGCCAGATTAGTGATGAAGACCCAGCTCCAAAGTAAAGCATAAGTGTACCAAGTCTATATGTGAATAAGTTAGGCATTAGTTAGGAACCTTTGCTCTAACCCCACTTTCCTCTAAGAATAGAGGGATTTAGTAGTTAAAGGAAGCCCATAAGTCATCCATAGGTGTGAAGACTTAGAGGTTCTTTCTGAAGCATCATCCTCCAATTCAAGAAGTTGATGTAGAACTTGAGGATGAATCTATAAAAGTTTAATAGAATTACCTTTTGATTGGTAAATACCTTATGTTCATAATTTAGCAAAGAAAGGGTTAATCCCACATTCTTGGTCAAAGCATAAGTCAGACTACTTCAAAAGAATATGTAAGATCAAATTCAAAAGCTCTCAATCATAGAGACTAATATTGATTCTAGTGGTTCCAATCGATGATGGCGATTCGATTAGTCATCACCAATCATTTGGAATCGATTATTTATTTTTAAATCACATTAATTCATATGAGTGTGCTTATAAACTTGGATGATCCAAATGATTTTAAAGTCAAAGATGCATTGCCAAAGTTTGAAGAAGAGATTAAGTCAACCATCGACGAGCTCAAAGAAATCAACTTAAAAGAAGATCCACACCGACATACATCAATTCTTTATTGAATGAAATTAAAACCAATGAATTTATTAGGCTAGTGGTGAGTTTAAGGACCACTTTGCATGGAGTTATGAAGAGATGACTGGATTGGCTCTTGATGTAGTCCATAAACTAGCAATAGAGCCTACTAACCCTATCAAGCAAGCTCCTAGACATATGCGATTAGACATAGAACAACAGGTCATTTCAAGTCAAGCGATCAATGCTAGCTTCATTCGAAAAGAAAAATACCTTACGGTTAGTCATCCCAATTAAAAAGAATGGCCAAATTCATATGCATTTTATGGATTTAAATAAAGCATGTCCAAAAGATGAATTTCCACTACCAATCCTAGAGCTAATGGTGGACATTGCCTCATCTCATGCAGTCTTCTCTTTCATGGATTTCTCTTTTGGATATAACCAAATAAAGATGGTTCCTAAAGATGAAAGAAATATTGATTTTAGAACCCTCATCAGAATCTATTGCTATAAGCTCATGCCCTTCAGCCTTAAAAATGCTAGTGCTGCATACCAACGGGCAATGACTCGAATCTTCGACTAACTCATTCATTGATCATCATGTCGATCATCGAAAGTAGAAAAGAAAGGCCATACCTTTGACTTGAGAGTAGTTTTCAAACAGTTAAGATAATTTAACCTCATAATGAATCCCTTGAAGTGTGCATTCAGAGTAGCTTCAGGGAAATTCCTTTGGTTTGTTGTACGACACTAGGGAATTATAATCAATCTAGAGTAGATCAAGGTGATATTAGAAATGGAACCCCCTATAAAATTAACTCAACTCAGATCATTCCAAGGGAAGTTGGCATATCTAAGATGCTTTATATCCAACCTATTATAAAGATGTCAGCCATTCTTAACACTTGTCAAAAAGGATGCCAAGTTCAAGTAGGATGACAAGTGTGTGCATGCCTTCGAAGACATCAAGCATTACCTGATGACACTGCCAGTTCTAGTAGCCCCTATCTTAGGCAAGCCACTCATACTTTACACTGCTGCATTAGATGACTCCCTTGGTGCTTTATTGACCCAAGCTAATGATAAAGGGATGGAAAACATACTCTACTACCTCAGCAGTCATCTAATCCCTGCTTAGGCTATTTATCCACCCATTGAGAAGCATTGCCTAGCTTTAATCTTTGCATCCCAAGGCAACAACACAACATGCTTCCTCATCAAGTGAACTTAATCTTTAGGATCAATCCACTACAGTATCTAATGACACGACTGACACTATCTGGATGGTTGGCACGATGGTCCATGATCCTCTCGTAGTTTGACATTTTCTTTGTATCCCTCCATGCGATGAAAGGACTAGTGCCGGTTCTTAGCAACACACACTTCTGGTGATTCTCTACTTAGTGATGATCTCCTTGATGAATAAATCATGAACTTAGGGGATACTAGCATTCACTGCTGGGAGATGTACTTATTTTAGGTTTATTTTATTATTATTTTATATTTAGTTTTTATTTTATTTAGGTTTTTTTATTCTTAGGTTTATTTTATTTTTTAGTATAATTTAAGGTTTATTTATTTTATTTAACTTATTTTTATTAGTATATATATTTTCTTAAGTTTAGGTTTTCATTTTAGGTTTTTATTTTATTTTATTTTATTATTATTTTTATTTTATTTAGGTTTAGTTTATTTATTTATTTTATTTTTAGGTTTTATTTAGTTTAAGTTTAGGTTTTAGGGTTTAGGGGTTTGGGGTTTAGGGTATAGGGTTTACGATTTTAGGGTTTAGGGTTTAAAGTTTTATGGTTTAGGGTTTAGGGTTAGGGTTTAAGGTTTAGGGCTTTAGGTTTAGGGTTTATGGTTAGCTTAGGGTTTAGGGTTAGTTTAGGGTTTGGGGTTTAGCCTTAGGCTTTAGAACTTTTAGGGTTTTGGGTTTTGGGGTTAGGTTTGTTTAGGGTTTAGGGATTTAAGGTTTAGGGCTTAGGGTTTTAGGTTTTGTGTTTAAGGTTTAGGGATTTTAGGGTTTAGGGTTTAGGCTTAGTTTAGGGATTAGGCTTTTCAAATTTAGAGTTTAGTGTTTAGGTTTTAAGGTTTAGGGTTAGGGTTATAAATAGCATTTAGGGTTTATAGTTTAGGGTTAGTTTAAGATTTAGGGTTTAGGGTTTAAGTTTATTAGGATTTAGTGTTAGTTTAGGGTGTAGGGTTTAGGGTTTAAGGTTTTTAAGATTTAGGGTTTAGGGTTTAGGGTTTAGGGTTTAGAGTTTAAGGGTTTATGATTATTTAGGGTTTAGGGTTTAGGGTTTATGATTTATAGTTTACAGTTTAGGATTTAGTGTTTAGGGTTTAGGATTTAGAGTTTATGGTTTAGGGTTTATGGTGTAGTGTCATAGGGTTTAGTGTTTAGGGTTCTAGGGGGTTTAGGGTTTAGGGTTTGAGGTTTTGGGATAGTTTAGGATTTATAGATTAGGATTTAGTGTTTAGGGTTTTGAGTTTAGGGTTTTAGGGTTTAGGGTTTAAAGTTTAGAGTTTTTTAGGGTCTGGGAATTAGGGTTTTGGTTTAGGGTTTAGGGTTGTAAGTTTAGGGTTTAGGGTATAGGGCTTAGAGTTTACTATTTAAGGTTTAGGATTTAAGGTTTAGGGTTTAGGGATTTATTTTATTTTATTTTAGGTTTATTTTATTGTTATTTTACATTTAGTTTTTATTTTATTTAGGTTTTTTAATTCTTAGATTTATTTTATTTTTTAGTTTAGTTTAGGGTTAATTTATTTTATTTACTTATTTTTATTAGTATATTTGATATTATTTTTAGGTTTAAGTTTAGGTTTTAGTTTAGGATTATATTTTATTTTATTTTTTCTATTTTATGTAAGTTGAGGTTTTTATATTTATTTTATTTTTAGGGTTTATTTAGTTTAGGTTTAGGTTTTTAGGCTTTTAGGATTTAGGGTTTAGAGTTTAGGGTTTTAATGTTTATGGTTTTGGGGTTGAGGGTTTAGGGTTAATGTTTTGGGATTTGGGTTTAGGGTTTAGTGTTTTGGGTTAGTTTGGATTTTGAGCTTAGGGTTTAAGGTTTAGGGTTTAGGGTTTAGGATTTAGAGTTTTAGGGTTTAGGGTTTATGGTTTAGGGTATTTTAAGGTTTAAGTTTAGGGTTTAAGGTTGTTATTTTAAGGTATAGGGTTTATGGTTTAAGGTTTTTAGTTTATGGCTTAGGGTTTAGGATTTGAGTTTGGGATTTAGGATTTAGGATTTAAGGTTTATGGTTTAGGATTTAGAGTGTAGGGTTTTTATTTTATTTTATTTTAGGTTTATTTTATTTTTATTTTACATTTAGTTTTTATTTTATTCAGGGTTTTTATATTTAAGTTTATTTTATTTTAGTTTATTTTTATTAGTTTATTTTATTGTATTTTATGGTTTAGGTTTTTCTTTTATTTTACATTTTTATTATATTTAGGTTTAGGTTTTTTTATTTATTTTATTTTTAGGATTTATATAGTTTAGGTTTAGGTTTTCTGATTTTTAGGGTTTAGGGTTTAGGTTTTAGGGTTTAGGGTTTAGGGTTTTAGGGTTTAGGGTTTTGGGATTTAAGGTTTAGTGTTAGTGTTTAGGGTATAGGATTTAGGGTTTATAGTTTAGGATTTAGGGTTTACAGTTTAGGATTTAGGGTTTACTTTAGGATTTAGGGTTTAGGTTTTAGGGTTGAAGGTTTTAGGATTGAGGGTTTAAGGTTTAGAGTTTTTTAAGGTTTAGGGTTTAGGGTTTCAGGTTTAGGGTTTAGGTTTTAGGGTTGTAGGTTTAAGGTATAAGATTGTAGGTTTTGGGTTTAGGGCTTAGAGTTTAGGGTTTATGGTTTAGGCTTTAGGGTTTTTGGTCTAGGTTTTAAGGTTTAGGGTTTAGGATTTTAGGGTTTAGGGTTTATGGTTTGGGGTTTATGGTTTACGGGTGGGTTTAGGGTTTTGTGGTTTAGGGTTCAGGGTTTTTAGGGTTTAGGGTTTAAGGTTCAGGTTTCAGGTTTATAGTTCAGGTTTTAGTTTAGGGTTTTTAATTTTTTTAATAGAAATAAATTCTGATTTTTCTTTTCTTCTTTTGGATTTCATCAACCAAGTAACACACTAAGTTTTCTAAGACACAAGCGACGACATAAATAAAAAATGAGCACGCATAGAGCAAATGAAGCTTGAACCCTCTCTAATGATTCCATATATGATGGATCGATTATTTTCTCCAGTTCCCATAACCATCTCGACATCTCAAGTAGCATGATCCATCCCAATCTCTCCCTCGTCACCACCAAGGTTGTAACCTCATTACTACTCCGCCTAAAGCACCCAATCGACCACCACCTCCATTTCCACAAGCACCTCCGGATCCCCACCACCCCTCGATATGTGCCTCTTAGTCTCCCTCTAGCGAACACGGTTGGATGTCCCACGCCATCAAGGTTCTGCCCATTCTTGGGTTTTAGGTTTAAGTTTAAGTTTATTTGGTTTTAGGGTTTAGGTCTATGGTTTTGGGGTTTAGGGTTTAGGGTTTAGGGTTAGGGTTAGGGTATAGGGTATAGGGTTTGGGGTTTTGCAATTTATGGTTTTAAGGTTTAGGGTTTAGAGTTTAGGGTTTTTTAAGGTTTAGGGTTTAAGGTTAATATATTTTTTTAAAATAAACTAAACTGGTTGGTTTAGGTTTATTTAGCTTATTTGGTTTATATTTTATTTTATTTATTTTATTTTATTTTTCCTTAGGTTTAATTTTTATTTTTTATTTAGTTTAGTTTATTGATTTTAGGTTTATTTATATTAATTAAGCTTTTTTATTTTAGTTTTTTTTTAGGTTTAGGTTTAGGTTTATTTTTAGTTGAAATTTATTTTTATTTATTATTTTGCTTTAGGTTTTATATATTATTATTATGTTTAAGTTTTTATTTTATTTTTTTAGGTTTAGGTTTTAGGTTTTTATTTTAGGTTTATTTTTAGGTTTTAATGTTTAGTTTTGGTTTATGTTTACTTTTAGTTTATTTTCTTTCATTTAGTTTATGTTTAAGTTTAGGTTTAGGTTTAGGTTTTATTTATTTTAGTTTAGTTTATTTTAGTTTGGATTTAGGTTTATTTTATTTTGTTTATTTTATTTTTATTTTAGGTTTAGGTTTTTTTTAGTTTAGGGTTTAGGTTTTATTTTTTTTTTAGTTTTAGGTTTTATTTTAAGGTTTATTTTTTCGATTTAGGTTTTCATTTAATTTTTAATTTATTTTATTTTAGGTTTATTTATTTTTATTTTATGTTTAGTTTTTATTTTATTTATGTTTTTTATTCTTAGGTTTATTTTATTTTTTTATTTAGTTTAGTTTTTTTTTATTTTTTTTTTAAGTATAGGCTTAGGTTTTAGTTTAGGTTTTTATTTTATTTTATTTTTTTACTTTATTTAGTTTAAATAAAGTTTTATTTATTTTATTTTTAGGTTTTATTTAGTTTAGGTTTAGGTTTTAAGGGTTTACGATTTAGGGTATAAGGTTTAGGGTTTAGGGTTAGTTTAGGGTTTAAGGGTTAGGGTTTTAGGGTTTAAGGTTTTAGGGTTTAGGGTTTAGGGTTTAGGGTTTCGGTTTAGGGCTAGGGTTTAGGGTTAGGGTTAGGGTTTTGGGTCTAGGGTTTAGGGTTTAGGGTTCGGACTTTTTTTTATTTCATTTTTATTTTTTGAAAATTAAGTAAATAGGCAAGTTTAGGTTTATTTAGTTAATTTAGTTTATTTTTTATTTATCTTAGTTTATTTTATTTTTTATTTTTATTTAGGTTTTTTATTTTTATTTAGTTTAGTTTATTTATTTTATGTTTATTTATTTTATTTTAGGTTTTTTATTTTAGTTTAGTTTTTAGGTTTAGGTTTATTTATTAGTTTATTTTTATTTTTGGTTTAATTTTTTAGGTTAATGTTTATTTTTTTTGGGTTTAGGTTTAGGTTTTTATTTTATTTTCTTAAGTTTAGGTTTTAGGTTTTCATTTTGGTTTATTTTTAGGTTTTAATTTTTAGTGTAGGTTTATGTTTATTTTTAGTTTATTTTATTTTATTTAGTGTAAGTTTTGGTTTTGGTTTTGTTTATTTTAGGTTTAGGTTTTATTTATTTTAGTTTAATTTATTTTAGTTTAGGTTTAGGTTTATTATATTTTTATTTTAGGTTTAGGGTTTCTTTTTTTTTTTAGTTCAGGGTTTATGTTTCATTTTTTATTTATTTTTAGGTTTTATTTTAGGATTTTTTTTTAAAATTTAGGATGTTATTTGGTTTTTATTTTATTTTGTTTTTGATTTAGATTATTTTTATTTAAGGTTTAGTTTTTTTTAAGTTTTTTATTTTTTAGTTCAGTTTATGTTTTTATTTATTTTATTTTAGTTTAGTTTTTTATTTTTAATTTTATTATCTTTTTAGGCTTAAGTTAAGGTTTAGGTTTTAGTTTTTTTTTTTCATTTTATATTTTTATTTTTTTTTCATTTAAGATTTTTTATTTATTTTATTTTTAGCTTTTATTTAGTTTAGGTTTAGGTTTTTAGTTTTTTAGGGTTTCATGTTTAGGGTTTAGGGTTTGGGGCTTAGGGTTTAGGGTTTAGGGTTTAGGATTTAGGGTTTAAGTTTTTGGGTTTAGGGTTTAGGGTTTTTGTTTTGTGGGGAGGTGGGTTGGAATTTTATTACCATAAAAGGAAAAGATACAATGTCCTTGAAGGGGGTAAAGCTTTAAAATTCTACAGCTCTTAGAGCAATAAGAAACCTAAAGAGATAGACGCCCAGCTAAGTGCATTAGGAAAAGAAAATAAAATAAAAGAGGAAATACAATAGCTAAAAAGCACAGAGAAAAGACAAGTAAGGTAAAACAAATCAAAATAGTAAAAGATGAGCAAGCTTCATGATTCCTTTGAGAAACCAAGATAAGCAAGATCCACAACTACAACACTTGATTATGAGTAACTACCATTCCCTCTATAAAGTTCCAACTTGTAAAAGAAACTAAGCTGCAAAACACTACAAAGACAAAAGTCATAGCTAAAAAGGATAAGGATAAAGAGAGGAAAAGGAGAGAGCTGAGAAAGAGAAGGCTGAGGCTCAATTAGGATCTTCTGAAGGGTCAATAATATATATTAGCATCAAAGTTTCATAAAGAAGTGTTACAATCATATGTAATGCTACCAACCAAAGAGAAGAGGTGAGTAACATCAAAGCCATCATACCCAACATACCTGATACATGCAAACATCCAAGGCCAGCAGTCCATAGAGTTCCAGATACCGCACCATTAAATAAAGAGCAACCAGCCAGGAACTATCTAGCAACCAAACCAATAAACTAAAACCGTAATAGACTAATCACAATAACCTAGAGAGAGGCCAGAACAAAGTTAGAACACCAACAATAGCCAATATCTAAATACCAATCCAAGCTCTAAACTAGGGAAAACTAGAACCAGCCATTAGCATGCAATAGAGAAACAACCAACAAAACCAAGATAAAAGCCCTTAAGCCAAATTCCCAATAAGTAGTAGTCAACAAGCCAAACCATGGTGAGCAACCACAAACAACTAAACAACTCAGAAATAAAACCATCAATTGATAGAAACATAAGCTGCAGCCAGTGCAAATCACCAAAAGACAAAATAGCCACACAAAAGGAGGCGAAAGGCAGCCGCCAACCACCAGAAACCAAAAAGTCCAATCCAATAAGATAAATAAAGTTTTGGCCAACACAGCAAATGGATCAAGGAAATTGTCCAAGAATAAGGTATAGACCAACAAGGAAAAAATCAACCAACCAAGATTCCAAAGACTACTAAAAGTCCTCCAACCAAACCAGCTAAGTAAAATAGCCATAAGGCGACTACCAGAGAATAGCCCATCATAAGTAACCAATAAAGGTAGCAACCCCAGCAGCTAAGGAAAAGCAGAAAACCAACAAAGCTCCACAAAATAGAGGTCTAAAAGAAGCCCAACCACCTTATAAAGGCAACAGTAGCAGCTAGCCAGGACCAGTCAAAAAACCAAACTTCCCCAATAATAAAGACTAACCTGACAGGAAGCATAAAAATAACATAAAATGTGATGCAAACAATGCACACAGCAGAGGCCAATCCCAGAAGAATAAGCAAACACAAACCAAGGAAAAAGAAGGATCTAGCAATGAACAATAAGGAACCAGGAGGCAACCCTTAAAAAGAAATAATGAAATTCTCAAAAATAAGGCCCAGAAAGGCAACAGCCAGCAATAGTTCCCACTAGGAAGGCCACCCATCCAACCATGAAAAATTAGTAAAAGTAATTCGAGTTCAAGTGGAGAGCCAACAAACCAAGTAGTGCAGAAAACATAATAAATCTAGGGCAGAAGCCATCTCATCCACCAGCAACTAGAGTAACAAGGCAGAGAAGATATCAACCACCAAGCTAAAAAAACCAAGCTAACCTAGGCTAAAAATTCAGCAACAACTAGGTAACAACAACCAAGCCAACCCAAAAGAAAGAGGTCAAAAATATAACCCAACTCAGGCTAAAAAGTGAAAATAAGTTTAAGGTTTAGAATTTAGAGTTTAGGGTTCATGGTTAGGGTGTAGGGTTTAGTGTTTATGGTTTAGTGTTCAAGCTTTAGGGTTTAGGGTTTTGAGGGATTAAGGTTTAGGGTTTAGGGTTGTAGGGTTTAGGGTTGTAGGGGGTATAAGGTTTATGGTTTAGGTTCAGTTTAGGGTTTAGGGGTTTATGTTAGTTTAGGGTTTAGGGTTTAGGTTTTTAGTGTTTAGGGTTTATTTTAGGTTTAGGGTTTTTTTTAAATTAAGTAAACTGGTAGGTTTAGGTTTATTTAGTTTATTTTTTTATTTATTTTAGTTTATTATATTTTTTATATTTATTTAATTTAGCTTATTTGTTTTAGTTTTAGTTTTTTATTTTACTTTATTTTTTAGGTTTAGGTATAGGTTTATGATTATTTTTTAGCTTAGTTTTATTTTTATTTTATTTTGAAACTTTAGGTTCTATATATTTTTAAGTTCAGGTTAGGTTTTTAATTTATTTTTTTAGGTTTTAGTTTTAGGTTTTTATTTTAGGTTTATTTTTGGTTTAATTTTAAAGCTTAGGTTTAGGTTTATTTTAATTTATTTTATTTTATTTAGCTTTGGGTTTAGGTTTAGTGTATTTTAGGTTTAGGTTAATGTTTTATTTTTTTTGTTTAGTTTATTTTAGTTTAGGTTTATGTTTATTTTATTTTGGTTATTTTAGGTTTAGTTTTTTTTTAGTTTATGGTTTAGGTTTTATTTATTTATTTTTAGATTTAATTTTTAGTTTTATTATTTAGGTTTAGGTTTTTATTTAGTTTTGATTTTATTTTATTTTTATTTTACGTTTAGCTTTTCTTTATTTCACTTTTTTAGTTTGAGGTTTATTTTATTTTATAGTCTAGTTTAGGTTTTAATTATTATATTTTAGTTTAGTTTTATTTTTATTTTATTTATTTTATTTTTAGGTTTAAGTTTAGGTTTAGGTTTAAGTTTAGGTTTTTATTTTATTTTATTTATGTTTAATTTTATTTATTTATTTTACCTTTAAGTTTTATTTAGTTTAGGATTAAGTTTTTAGGTTTTTAGTGTTTAGAGTTTAGGGTTTAGGATTTGGGATTTAGGGTTTAGGGTTTAGGGTTCTAGGTTAGAGGATTCAGGGTTTAAGGTTTAGTGTTTAAGGTTTTATGGTTAAGGGTTTTGGGCTTATGGTTAATTTTAAGGTTTACAATTTAGGGTTATGGTTTTTCTTACTTATTTATAATTTTTTTATTTTTATATTATTAAATAAACTAGTAGATATTGGTTTATTTAGTTTATTTATTTTATTTTTTATTTATTTTAGTTTATTTTTTATTTTTCATTTTTATTTAGGTTTATTTTTATTTCTATTTAGTTTAGTTTATTTATTTTAGTTTAGGGTTTTTATTTTAGTTATTTTTTAGCTTTAGGTTTACTTTTTAGGTGTAGTTTTATTTATTTTAGTTTAGTTTAGTTTTTATTTTTATTTTCTTTTCTTTTTAGGTTTAGGTTTACGTTTAGGTTTTAGTTTAAGATTTTATTTCATTTTATTTTTTTATTACATTTTAGTTTATGTTTTTTATATTTATTTTATTTTTAAGTTTTATTTAGTTTAGGTTTATGTTTTTAGCATTTTAGGGTTTTGGATTTAGGGTTTAGGATTAGTTTAGGGTTTAGGGTTTGGGGTTTGGGGTTTAGGGTTTAGGGGTTAGGGTTTAGGCTTTAAGGTTTAGGTTTTAGGGTTTATGGTTTAGGGTTTAAGGTTTAGGGTTTTAGGGTTTAGGGTTTAGGGTTTAGGGATTAAGGTTTAGGGTTTAGGGTTTAGGTTTTAGGTTTAGGGTTTAGGTTTTAGTTTAGGGTTTAGGGTTTTTAAATTTTTTTTAACAGAGAACAAATTTAGATTAAACATTTCTTCTTTTTGATTTCATCAACCAAGTAACCACCAAGTTTTCTAAGGCACAACCGACAACATAGATAGAAAATGAGCACATGAGCATATCAAAATCATAGATAACTAGAATCATCTCTACTACAAAGACATCCATTAATAGCATATCGCATGTCGTTCTTCAATTCTCTAGTTCCCATCAAAACAACCCGCCTTTTAGCAGGATCCACCATCATATCTCTCCTATCTCTCCCTCCGCCACCACAATTTATAACCTCCATCGTTCTTCCCGTTAATCACCATTGCTCGACCACCACCTCCATATCCACCGGTACCTCTAGATCCCCACCACCTCTTGATAAGCCTCCTTTGCCTGTCATATCTGAGTCTAGTTGACGGTGATGTTCCTGTTGTTAAGGTTTTATCCATTCTTAGGGTTTAGGCTTAGCTTTAGGTTTCTTAGGTTATAGGGTTTAGGTTTACTTTATAGATTATTTAGTTACTTTAGGTTTAGATTTAGGGATTGGGGTTTAGGGTTTAAGTTTAGGTTTAGGTTTATTAAGTTTTAGGGATTAGGTTTATTTTTCTAATTTATTTAGTTACTTTAGGTTTAAGTTTAGGGTTTATGGTTTAGGGTTAAGGTTATAGGGTTATAGGGTTTAGAGTTTAGGGTTTTAAGGTTTAGGATGTTAGGGTTTAGGTTTAGGTTAGAGTTTAGTTTAGTTTAGGAGTTTAGTTTCTGATTTAGTGTTTAGTTTAGGGTTTAGGTTTTAGGGTTTAGAGTTTGGTTTAGGTTTCTGATAGGGTTTAGTTTAGGTTTAGGTTTAGTTTAAGGTTTAGTTTAGGTTTTAAGTTTAGGTTTAGTTTAGGGTTTTGGTTTAGTGTTATTTTAGGTTTAGTTTTAGGTTTAGGTTTAGATTTAGTTTAGGTTCTGATTTAGGTTTAGGTTTAGGATTAGGCATTTAGGGTTTAGTTTTATAGTTTAGGGTTTAGGTTGAAGGTTAGTTAGGATTGGGTTTAGGTTTAGGTTTAGGGTTTAGGGTTAGGGTTTAGTTTAGTTTAGGCCAGGGGTTTAGGGTTTAGGATATAGGGTTTAGGGTTTAGGATTTTCTTTTAATTAAATAAATTAATAAGTTTTGGTTTATTTAGTTTATTTTTTATTTATTTTCATTTATTTTCTTTTTATATTTTTATTTATGTTTATTTTTATTTTTATTTAGTTTAGTTTAATTATTTTAGATTTATTTATTTTAGTGTAGGTTTTTTTAGTTTATTTTGTAGGTTTAGGTTTAGGTTCAAGTATATTTTCTAGTTTAGTTTTATTTTTATTTTTGTTTTTTAGGTTTAGGATTTATATTTTATTATTTGGATTAGGTTTAGGTTTTTATTTTATTTTTTTAGGTTTAGGTTTTAGGTTATTATTTAAGGTTTATTTTTTGGTTTTATTTTTTAGTTTAGGCTTAGGTTTATTTTAGATTATTTTATTTTTTTAGTTTAAGTTTAGGTTTAGGTTTATTTTATTTTAGGTATAGGTTTAAGTTTTATTTATTTATTTTTAGATTATTTTAGTTTAGGTTTAGGTTTATTTTATTTTGTTTATTTTAGTTTTATTTTAGGATTTGGTATTTTTAGTATAGGGTTTAGGTGTTATTTTTTTATTTCTTTTTAGGTTTAGTTTTTAGGTTTATGATTTTATATAGTTTTATTTTATTTTATCTTAGGTTTATTTTATTTTTATTTTTTGTTTAGTTATTATTTTAATTAGGTTTTTTATTTTTAGGTTTATTTTATTTTTTCATTTTAGTTTAGGTTTTTATTTATTTTTAGATTTTGATTTAGGTTTTAGTTTAGGCATTTATTTTATTTTATTTTATTTTTATATTTAGGTTTTGGTTTTAGGGTTTAGGGTTTAGGGTTTATGGTTTAGGGTTTAGGGTTTAGGGTTTAGGGTTTAGGGTTTATGGTTTAGTGTTTAGGGTTTAGGGTTTGGGGTTTAGGGTTTAGGTTTTAGGTTTAGGGTTTAGGTTTTAGTTTAGAGTTTAGGGTTTAGGGTTTAAGTTTTGGGTTTTAGGCTTTAGGGTTTAGGGTTTATGGTTAGGAGTTTATGGTTTTAGGGTTTAGTGTTTAGGGTTTAGGGTTTTAGGTTTAGGGTTTGGCATTAGTTTTAGGGTTTTGGGTTTTGGGTTAGAGTTTTTTTAAAAAAAAATTTTATTTTGTTTTTTTAGGGTTTTGGGTTTAATTTTCAGGTTTAGGTTTTTTTTTAAGGTTCAATTTTTATTTAGTTTTTATTTTATTTTTATTTTAGGTTTAGTTTTTATTTTATTAAAGTTTTTTATTTTTTATTTAGTTTAGTTTAGGTTCTTATTTATTTTATTTTAGTGTATTTCTTATTTTTTAATTTATTTTCTTCTCAGATTTAGGTTTTAATTTTTTTTGGTTTAGGTTTTTTTTTAATTTTATTTTGAGGTTTTATTTTGTTTAGGTTTAGGCTTTTAGCTTTTTAGGCTTTAGGGTTTAGGGTTTTAGGTTTAGGGTTTATGGTTTAGGGTTTAAGGCTTAGGGTTTGGGGTTTAAAGTTTAGGGTTTAGGGTTTAATGTTTTGGGATGTTTATGGTTTAGGGTTTATGGCTTAGGGTTTAGGGCTTAGGCCAACCCAAAAGCAAGAGGTCAAAAAAATAACCCAGCTCAAGCTAAAAAGTAAAAATAAGTTTAGGGTTTAGGGTTAGGGTTTAAGATTTAGTGTTTAGGCTTTAGGGTTTAGGGTTTTGAGGGTTTAGTGTTTAGGGTTTAGGTTTTGGGTTCAGGGTTTAGGGTTTAGGGTTGTAGGGTTTAAGGTTTAGGGTTGTAGGGTATTTAGGGTTTAGGGTTGTAGGGTATTTAGGGTTTAGGGTTTATGGTTGTAGGGTTTATGGTTTAGGGTTGTATGGGGGTTTAGGGTTTAAGGTTTATGGTTTTTTAGGGTTTAAGATTTAAGGTTTAGGGTTTAGGGTTTCGATTTTTGTGTTTAAGGTTTAGGGTTTTTTAGGGTTTTGGGTTTATGGTTTATTTTAGGTTTAGGGGTTTTTTTTATAAAATTAAGTAAAATGGTAGGTTTATGTTTATTTAGTTTATTTTTAATTAGTTCATTTTTTTTTATTTTTATTTAGGTTTGTTTTTTAATTTTATTTAAATTAGTTTATTTATTTTATTTTTATTTATTTTAGTTAAGGTTTTTTATTTTAGTTTATTTTTTTAGGTTTAAGTTTGGGTTTATGTTTTTCTAAGTTTTATTTTAATTTTTTTTTTAGGTTTAAGTTTAGGTTTTTTATTTATTTTTTTTTTTTGTTTAGGTTTTAGGTTTTATTTTAGGTTTATTTTAGATTTTATTTCTAAGTTTAGGTTTAGATTTATTTTAGTTTATTTTATTTCATTTAGTTTAGTGTTTAGGTTTAATTTAGGTTTAGTTTTATGTTTCATTTATTTTAGTTTAGTTTTTTTTGTTTAGGTTTAGGTTTATTTTATTTGGCTTAATTTAGGTTTAGGTTTTTTGTTTTTGTTAGGTTTAGGATTTATTTTTTATTTGTTTTTAGGTTTTATTTTTAGGTTTAGGTTTTAGGTTTATGTTTTTATTTAGTTTTTATTTTATTTTCTTTTATTTTAGGTTTATTTTTTATTATACATTTAGTTTTTATTTTATTTAGGTTTTTTATTTTTAGGTTTACTTTATATTTTTAGTTTAGTTTGGGTTTTATTTATTTTATTTTAGTTTAGTTTTATTTTCATTTTATTTTATTTTTAAGTTTAAGTTTAGGTTTTGGTTTTAATTTAGGTTTTTATTATTATTTTTTTGATTTATTAATATTTAGCTTTTTTATTTATTTTACTTTTAAGTTTTATTTAGTTTAGGTTAAGGATTTTAGGTTTTTAGGGTTTTGGGTTTAGTGTTTAGGGTTTGGGGCTTAGGGTTTAGGGTTTAGAGTTATTAGTTTTAGCATTTAGGGTTTATAGTTTAGGGTTTATGGTTTATAGTTTAGGGTTTAGGGTTTTAGGGTTTAGGGTTAGGGTATTTTTTTAATTTCAATTTTAATTAATTAATTTATTTTTATTTTTTAAAAATTAAGTAAACTAGTAGGTTTAGGTTTATTTAGTTTATTTTTTATTTATTTTAGTTTATTTTATATTTTATTTTTATTTTGGTTTATTTTTTTATTTTTATTTAGTATAGTTTATTTATCTTAGGTTTATTTATTTTAGTTTATTTTTTAGTTTTAGGTTTAAGTTTAGGTTTATTCTTAGCTTAGTTTTATTTTTATTTAATTTTTTTGGTTTAAGTTTAGGCTTAGGATTTTATTTCATTTTTTTATGTTTAGGTTTTAGGTTTTTATTTTAGGTTTATTTTTAAGTTTTATTGCTTAGTTTAGGTTTAGGTTTATTTTTAGTTTATTTTATTTTATTTAGTTTAGGGTTTAGGTTTAGTTTATTTTAGGTTTAGGATTAGGTTTTATTTATTTTAGTTTAGTTTATTTTCGTTTAGGTTTAGGATTATTTTATTTTGTTTTTTTTACGTTTAGGTTTTGTTTTTAGTTTAGGGTTTAAGTTTTATTTTTTATTAGTTTTTAGGTTGTATTTCCAGGTTCATTTTTTTAGGTTTAGGTTCTTATTTAGTTTTTAATTTATTTCAGGTTTTTTTTTATTATACATTTAGTTTTTTTATTTAGGTTTCTTATTTTTAGGTTTATTTTATTTTTTTTGTTTAGTTTAGAGTATTATATATTTTATTTTAGTTTACTTTTTATTTTTATTTTTATTTTATTTTTACGTTTAAGTTTAAGTTTAGGTTTTAGTTTAGGTTTTCATTTTATTTTATTTTATTATTTTATTAAGGTTTAGCTTTTTTTCTTTATTTTATTTTTAGGTTTTATTTAGTTTAGGTTACAGTTTTTAGGTTTATAGGGTTTAGGGTTTAGGGTTTAGGGTTTAGGGTTTTAAAATTTATAGTTTAAGGTTTAAGGTTTTAGGGTTTAGGGTTAGGGTTTTTTTTTTTAATTTTAATTTTAATTTATTTTTTATTTTTTTTATAATTTAGTAAACTAGTAGGTTTAGGTTTATTAAGCTTATTTTTTCTTTATTTTAGTTTATTTTATATTTTATTTTTTTTAGGTTTATTTTCATTTTATTTAGTTTAGTTTATTTATGTTAGGTTTATTTATTTTAGTTTATTTTTTAGTTTTAGGTTTAAGTTTAGGTTTATTTTCTAGTTTAGTTTATTTTTATTTTATTTTTAAGGTTTGATTTTATTTTTTATTTTTAAGTTTAGGTTTAGGTTTTTATTTTACTTTTTAGGTTTAGGGTTTAAATTTTTATTTTAGGATTTTTTTTAGGTTTAATTTTTTAATTTACGTTGAGGTTTATTTCAAATTAATTTTATTTTATTTAGTTTAGTTTATTTTAGGTTTTATTTATTTTAGTTTAGTTTATTATTGTTTAGGTTTAGGTTTATTTTATTTTTATTTTAGGTTTAGTTTTTTTTTGGTTTAGGGTTTATGTTTAATTTTTATTTATTTTTAGGTTTACTTTTTAGGTTTAGGTTTTTATTTAGTTTTTATTTTAGGTTTATTTTTCATTTTATTTAGGTTTTTTTATTTTTTTACTTTAATTTAGGTTTTTATTTATTTTATTTTAGTTTAGCTTTTACATTTTATTTTATTTTCTTTTTAGGTTTAAGTTTAGGTTCTAGTTTAGGTTTTTATTTTATTTTATTTTTTATTTTATTTTTATTTAGGTTTATTTATTTATTTTATTTTTAGGTTCTATTTAGTTTTGGTTTTGGTCTTAGCTTTTTAGGGTTTAGGGTTTGGCATTTACGATTTAGGGTTTAGGGTTTAAGATTTAGGGTTTAAATTTTAGGGTTTAGGGTTTAGGTTTTAAGTTTAGGGTTTAGATTTTAATTTAGGGTTTAGGGTTTTTGGATTTTTTTTAAACATAGAACAAATTCAGATTCGACATTTCTTCTTTTTAATTTCATCAACCAAGTAACACACAAAGTTTTCTAAGATACAAGCGAAAAGTTAGATAAAAAATGAGCATTCATAGAGCAAATCAAAAACCCTAGGTAACTAGAATCATTTTAAAGACAGTTCCATAAGCAATAGATCGATTGTGTTATTCGGTTTCTCCGGTTCTAGACATCTCGAGTAGTGGGATCCACCATCATATCCAAAATCCGTCCCTTATTCACCACCACAATTGTAACCTCCATCGCTCCTTCCTTTCTATAACAACAAGCCGATGACCAACATCCACCTCACCTCAGAACCCCCCCCACCACGAGATAATCATCGCCTCCACCACTAGATCTAAGCTGAGCTTAGTTGATGGTGATGTTACTGCCGTCAAGGTTTTGTCCATTCTTAGGGCTTAGATTTAGGTTTAAGTTTATTAGATTTTAGGTTTTAGGTTTATTTTTTAATTTATTTAGTTACTTTAGGTTTGGGTTTAAGGTTTGGGGTTTATGGTTTAGTGTTTAGGCTTATGGTTTAGGGTTTAGGGTTTTAGGTTTTATGTTATTTGGGTTTAGGGTTTAGGATTAAGTTTAGGGTTTAGGGTTTACGATTTAGTGTTTAGGCTTTAGGGTTTAGGATTTTTAGGGTTTAGGTTTATGGTTTAGGGTTTAGAGTTTTAGGGTTTAGGGTTCATGGTTTAGGGTTTAAAGTTTAAGGTTTAGGGTTTAGGGTTTAGGGTTTATAGTTATTTAGGTTTAAGTTTAGAATTTAGGTTTAAGTAGTGTTTATTTAGGATATAGTTTAGGTTTAGTTTAGGGTTTAGTTTAGGTTTTGAGTTTAGTTTAATTTAGGGTTTAAGTTAATTTAGGTTTAAGTTTATAGTTTTAAGATTTAGGGTTTAGGGTTTAGGGCTTTAGGGTTTAGGGTTTAAGGTTTAGTGTATTTTAAGGTTTATGGTTTTGGGTTTAGGGTATAGGGTTGTAGGTTTAGGGTATAGGGTTGTAGGTTTAGGGTTTAGGGTTGTAGGTTTAGGGGTTTAGGGTTTACGGTTGTAGATTTTTTTAGAGTTTAGGGTTTAGGGTTTACGATTTAGGGTTTAGGGTTTAGGGTTAAAGGTTTAGGGTTTTTAAATATTAAATCCCACATTTAGGTTCATTTGTTTATTTTTATTTTGTTTATTTTATTTTATTTATTTTTATTCAGATTTATTTTTATTTTTTTTAGTTTAGATTATTTCTTTTAGGTTTATTTATTTTAGTTTAGGTTTATTTTTATTTTAGTTTATTTTTTAAGTGTAGGTTTAGGTTTAGGTTTATTTTTTTGTATAGTTTTTAATTTATTTTATTTTTAGGGTTAGGTTTTTATTTTATTTTTTTAGGTTTATCTTTTAAGTTTTTATTTTAGGTTTATTTTTAAGTTTTATTTTTTTTAGTTTAGGCTTAGGTTTATTTTTAGTATATTTTATTTTATGTAGTTTAGGTTTAGGTTTAGGTTTAGTTGATTTTAGGTTTAGGTTTAGGTTTATTTATTTTGGTTTAGTTTCTTTAGTTTAGATTTAGGTTTACTTTATTTGGTTTAGTTTATTTTTTTATTTAGGTTTTGTTTTTTTTTTAGTTAAGGGTTTAGGTGTAATTTTTTATTTATTTTTAGGTTTATTTCTTAGGTTTAAGTTTTTAATTAGTTTTTATTTTATTTAATCTTAGGTTTATTTTATTTTTATTTTAGGTTTAGTTTTTATTTTATTTAGGTTTTTTATTTATAAGTTTATTATTTAGTTTAGTTTAGGTCTTTATTCATTTTATTTTAGTTTAGTTTTTATATTTTCTTTTATTTTATTTTTAGGTTTAGGTTTAGATTTTAGTTTAGGTTTTTATTTTATTTTATTTTATATTTTTAATTAAGTTTAGGTTTTAGGGTTTATGGTTTAAGGTTTTAGGGTTTATGGTTTAGGGTTTAGGGTTTAGGGTTTTAGGGGTTTATGGTTTAGGGTTTAGGTTTTAAGTTTAGGGTTCAGGTTTTAGTTTAAGGTAGGGTATAGGGTTTAAAGTTTAGGGTTTAAGGTTTTTTTTAATCAAATTTAGGGTTTAGAGTTTAAGGTTTAGGGTTTAGGGTTTAGAGTTTATAGTTTAGGGTTTAGGGTTTAAGGTTTAGGGTTTAGGGTTTAAGGTTTAGGGTTGTTTAGGGATTTTTTATGAGAAAGTTAGAATTTTATTACTATAAAAGGAAAAGATACAATGTCTTTAAAAAGGGTAAAGCTTTAAAATTCTACTACTCTCAGAGCTACAACAAACCTAAAGAGCTAACCCCCCATCTAAGTACATTAGAAAAGAAAATAAAAGAAAAAAGCGAATACAATAGCTAAAAAGCATAAGAGAAAAAAAAATACAGAGTAAGACTAAAATAAATCCTGAAAATAGTAAAAGGATGAGTTAACAGTAGTTCATGATTCCTTTGAGAAAGCAAGATCTACCAGATCTATTACAAGATGCATAAATAGAAGAGCACAAAACACAATAACCACCGTAAGAGATTTGAGCATTGACATCTTGATGAAAATCATCAAGAATAGAAATGTCTATAAAGTTATTCCATAAACACCAAATGTTATTCCTAACATTACAAAAATATTTATTGAAATCGATCATTTTAGCAACACGGTTAATTTTACTTACATGAATAAATGGCTCAAGAATAATAAGTAAGTAAATATTATGATATCATAAATATTTATATTATGGTTATGAATAAAGAGGGTATCAATCCTCTAACATTGGAAATTAAAAGTAAACATAAAGAAAAGAAAGTGCGGGGAGTAAAAGTTCATTGAGAGAAGAGAAGGAGACCGCAACAGCTTTAGTGTTTCCTAGCAATTTGGGAAGAAAATTTTTAACATTTTTTTCTCTTTCAAAGATAAAGTTTGGAAGCCATTTTCATTGCCCATTGAATCATCATCCGAAAAAGATTTAGCAACATTAATCATAGATTTAGGATCTCCTGATGAGAAGTGAATTCTCTTTCTTCCAAGACACTATAATTTATTAAAGATAAATGAGCATCAGGAATAATAAGGGAGGGAGCAGAAACTAATTTATTAAGAAGGCAAGTGGGAACACCAAAACCTTCCTCATCAACCAAATTATTAGATAAAAGCAAATCTTTTGAGAAGCTAAATCATCCTAAATTTGGAATATGGAATCAGGTTTATCAACCTGATTATCATGAGGTATTAAAGCCATATTCACCATTGAATTAGATTGATGCATAGTATTAAATTATTCATTTATGTTCTCCATTAAAGCTTCATTTTTATATATCAAAGCAGTAAGGATGCAAGGATTGAATCAGAGGAAACAAAATCCTCATTCGAAAGTTTATAGAAGTAATTATTGTTCACATTAGAAGCCTTCAATTGCTTAGAAGAAGTGAAAGGTAAATTAGCCTTATTTGAAACATTCAAAGAATCCTTTTTCCAAAGTAATTTTTTTATATTTAATAGAGGACAACCTAGGGCTAGGAATAGAAGTTTCCTTAATAGGGATTTTCTTTTTACGGTGAGGATGAAGAATGAAACATTCAGAATTATCGTGCCCATGGATTTTATAGTGAGAACGAAAGACGGAAATTTTCAAATTCAATTTTTTGCATGTAACCGTAATTTTAGATCCCTACATTTCTTTGGGGTGTTTCTTGGTAATGTCCAATTCAATAAGGATTCTAGCAAGGATGAGATTTTGTAGTCGATGCTAATCAATTTGAAAAATTTGACCAAATAAAGAACCCATAATAAAAAAGAATTGATGGCTAAAAATGGATTCACATATTGGGGAGAGAAATCCAAACCGAATGATTAGAATTAGGGTTTAGGGTTTAGGGTTTTTTTTATGGTTTAGTTCAGCTTTAGGTTTAGGGTTTAGTGAGTTTAGGTTTAAGGTTTAGGTAGTGTAAGGTTTAGGGTTTAGGATTTAGGGTTGTGGGTTCGTGGTAGCTTTAGGTTTTAGGGTTTAGGGTTTATAGTTTAGGGTTGTAGGTTTTCTGTTTAGAGTTTAAGGTTGTAGGTTTAGGGTTTAGGGTTTAAGATTTAGGATTTAGAGTTGTGATTTGTAGGGTTTAAGGTTTAGGGTTTTCTTTTTTATTTATTATTTATTATTTTTTTATTTTTGTGAATTAAGTAAATTGATAGGTTTAGGTTTATTTTACTTAATTTATTTATTTTATTTTATTTTTTTATTTAGGTTTATTTTTAATTTTATTTTCTTTAGTTTATTTATTTTAGGTTACTTTATTTTTATTTAGGATTTTTATTTTAGTTTATTTTTTAGGTTTTGGTTTAAGTTTATTTTTTATTTTAGTTTTATTTTAAATTTTTATTTTATTTTATTTTTTATTTTTAGATTTAGGTTTAGGTTATTTTAGGTTTATTTTTTTTTTTTTAGGTTTAGTTTTTATTTTATTTTTATTTTTTATTTTTAGGTTTATTTTATTTTTTTAGTTTAGTTTAAGTTTTTATTTATTTTATTTTAGTTTAGTTTTTAAATTTTCTTTTATTTTTTTTAGTTTATGTTTAGGTTTAGGTTTAGGTTTAGATTTTAGTTATGGTTTTTATTTTATTTTATTATTTTTATTTTTCTTAAGTTTAGGTTTTTTTATATTTATTTTTAGGTTTTATTTAGTTTAGGTTTAGGTTTTTAGGTTTGGGTTTAGGGTTTAGGGTTTAGGGTTTGGGGTTTAGTGTGTTAGGGGGTTGTAGGTTTTGGATTTAGGGGTTAAGGTTTAGGGTTTAAGGTTTTTTTTTTTTTTTATTTCTTTAAGGTTTAGGGTTTTTTTTAGGGTTTTTTTTTTAAAATAGAATAAATAGATTCAACATTTCTTCTGATTTCATAAACCAAGTAGCTCAAGTTTTCTAAGACACAAAGATGACATAGATAAAATTAGCAACCCAGAGCAAATAAAACCTAGATAACGAGTGGTTTAGGTTTAGTTTAAGTTTAGTGTTTTTGGTTTAGCCAGCAGGGTTTAGGGTTTAGGGTTTAGGTTTAGGGTTTAGGTAAGGTTTAGGGTTTAGGGGTTAGGTTGGAGTTAAGGTTAAGGTTTTAGTGGTTAGGAGTTTAGGGGGTAGGTTTTGATTTATGGTGGGTTTTAGTGTTTGAGGGTTTAGTATTTAGCAGGTAGGGTGGGTTTAGGGTTTACGCTTTTAGAGTTTAGGGTTTAGGGTTTAGGGTTTTAGTTTAAGTAGGGTTTAGGATTTAGGGTTGAGGGTTTAGGTTTTAGATTTAAGTTTAGTTTAAGGTTTATGGTTTTAACGTGAATAAAATTCAACATTTCTTCTTTTCAATTTCATCAACTAAATAAGACACCAATTTTTCTAAGACATAGATAAAAAATAAGCACGCATTGAGCAAATCAAAAACCCAAGATAACTAAAATTGTCTCTATTATAATGACATTGTTCCATAAGCAGCAGATGGGATCAACTGTTCTTCAGTTTCTCTGGTTCCCATCAGAACCAACTTGGCCTCTCGAATAGCAGGATCCACCATCATATTCCTGATCTCTCCCTCTGCCACCACCATGACTGTAACCTCCATTTCTCCTCCTCCTCCATACCAATCACCACCACCTCCATATCCACCAAAGATCTGGATCCCCACCACCACTATGATAATCGCCGCCTCGCTTCGTCCCTCATAAGATCTAGATTAAGCCTAGTTTGCGGATGTTCCTGCCATCAAGGTTCTAACCATTCTTAGGATTTAGGTTTTGGTTTAGGTTTATTTTTTTAATTTATTTAGTTTTTTAGCTTAGGTTGATTTAATGGGTTTATTAAGTTGGACCCTTAATTAGATGATTTAGTTACTCTTATTAATGTCACCTTAAAGTAAATAACAAAATAATTATGAGCCAACATGATATGCATAGAAAATAAACTTGCAATGATCCTAAGAAATAAAAAAGGGCCTAATGCAAATGGCTCATGATTAATAGTTAATTAGATTGTGGGACTTAATTAATTACTCTTATGGTTTTTCCACACATGTGGACTAACCATAATTTCATTAAAGTACTTTAGGTTATTAAACACCTATAGATCTACCCCATGTTTTAATTAATTCAGGTCAAATGTGATTAAGATTTCAATATTATTAAGTGATTTAATTAATTAGTTAAATTATAATTAATTTCAATTTAGAAAAGGGTGAAATGAACTTCCAAAAAGGGTTCCCAACCTTATTCTTTAGTTCACTTACTGTTAAACAATGATTAATAAACTCAATGACCCAATTTATTACTATTCATCACATTAATTAATCATTTATTAACTTAAAATAGTAGGTAAGGTTTAATTAGTCATTTTTTAATTAAGTGAGCAATAAATCCCAAGAAAATCATGGGTGCTAGTCATCCCATTAAATTAACCCACAAAATTTGAGATTAATTGCTCATGTAATTAAAAAGTAATTAAGCTAATTAATTTTTTAATTAAACCTTAATTACTATTCAAAATTAGTTAAGATCATTTTTAATTAATTCTCCTCTAAAATACCTTTAAAATTCGTATTTATTTGCATTTTTTATTTCTCTATGAATTTTTAAGATTTTAGAAGTTTCGTCCAATAAAAATGATTAATTAAGCCTAATTAAATCCTAATCCTATTGGCACCATGTGGCACCTCAGGATTGGCTACATAAAACTTATTCGACTCAGTGCCTATGTGGCGGCGGTGGACGTGCTTTCTCATCCGCCATCCGATCTAAGATCAGACTGTTATGATTAATCCTAAAGCTTAATAAGATTAAATCAAATTGATTTAGTAGATCTAATCACAACCGTCCATTTCGATCATGCGAAACATACAGTGCCTGATCTAACATCATGCGAGTGAGGGAGCATGGAGTTTGTCTACCATTTCTCACTTGATTTGAGCTTACCCGAGCTCAGATCAACTCCAAAAGGATCCCACACCTTCACAACATCGATTGGAGGGGATCCATTGGTCAAGATCACACGATATACAAGTTTTCTTCAAAAATCTCCAACTGATTTTTAGCTAAGGATCTATTTTGGAAGCATACCTCACCGAAGCTCACGACTAGGGGCTCAAATAATTGAAGAAGCTTCATCTAGCAGAGATGAAGCTCTATTGAGCAGTAATTAGATCAATTCCTCAATGTTTGCTTGGAAGGCCACTAACTGATGATTTGGTGCTTGACTTTGATCGAAGTCCCACCTCTAATGCTCGAGAAGCTAGGGAGATGATTTGTTCTTTCTTGATGAGCCCTAGGGAAGGTGCGTGCAAAGTTAATTTGAGTTGGATGGAGAAGTGGGGAAGTTAGGTCAAAAATGGGAGTGTCTTCTTTCAGGATGGACAGGAATGGCATTTTCTGATCAAGGAATGAGCGTGGGAACTTAGCGAATTATTCTAGCGACTCTTCTTGGGTAGCTAGGGCTCTGTGGAATGATTTTTATGTGTGTTTGAGTGGAAACAAGGTGGTGTATATCCTCCTCCCCCCGCCCCCCTCTTCATCTTGATAAGATGGTGGGATCTAGTTTGGCTTCTTGCTATGGGTTTCAAATGATCCTGTGGGGAGGGTGAGGTGATTTCACCTCCCATGGGTCATGGCTGACCCAACCACCCCTTGGATTAGGTTGAGCATTGTCCAAGGTTCCTAGGTGGACCATTGTGCGATTACTAAGTGGCCAAGGAATGAAAATGACCACCTACATGGGTGATTTGTCTCATGTGATGCCCTTGACCCAAGGGTAGAATGATTATTTTGCATTGGATTTGATTTGAGTATATTTGAAATGAGCCAAAAGTTTGTTAGCCCAAATTTCAAGTCAGTTGGAGTTGATTTGGTTAAGTTTGGCTCAATTTGACTCATTTAGGTTAAATTCGATTAGGTTGGGTCAAGTTGACCAATTGGTCAAATTGGGTCAAACCAAGGGTTGGGTCAAGTTCATATGATCATTTAGGATGTTTTGGTTCAATTGGTTTGGTTTTGTTTGGCTTAGATTTGGTTTTGGCTTATCTGAATTCATTTGGGTCAAATGGGTTAAGTTGACCAATTTGATCAAATTGGCCAAATTGTCTTGGATTGAGTGTTGGTTTGGGTTTATTTGACCAGTTGAAGATGATTGTAGGCTTTGGTTTCAATTAATTTGGATTTGGTTTTAATTTTAGGCCAACTTGAACCTTTAGGTCAAATTGGGATAAGTAGGTCAATTGGGTTCAATTAGGTCCAATCATGGCTTTGGTCAAGTTCAACAATCAATTTAGAATGAACTTGAGCCATTGGTTGCAATCAATTTGGTTTATATTTATATTTGACCCAATTTGGTCTTTTAGGTCATTTTGTGTCAACTTGGGTCAAGATGGCCACTTGGGTTTGGTTTGACTCAATTGAAGGTCAAGACATATTCAAATATTGACTTTGATTTGGTATGAATCATTTGTTTCAAGAGATTTGGCTTAGCTTTGCAAGTTCATATGGGTTAAGTGGTTGACTTGGTAAAATGACCAAGTTGACTTGGTTTGACCCAATTTGTGATAATTGATCAACCTAGAGTGATCAACGTTCATGATGGGAGGTTTTGATGGGCTTGCTTCAATCTAATTTGTGTAGGATTAGAACTTGGCTCAAATAGGTCAAGTTGGCCACATTGGGCCAAGTAGACCAATTGGGGATAGTTGGCTTGATTTTGGGTTGAGTTTGACTTAGTTGAGTTTATATATGGATTTGGGATTGATATATAAATTCAATTGCAATTAGCTTGGGTTCAAATGGGTTTTGGTTCATTTGAACATTTCAATAAAAATAGTTGAGTTGGGTTTGACTTGGGTTGATTTTGGTTTGGCTTGATGATTATAGATTTTATTTATACTTGCGAATATGATTGAAGGTATGATTGATTCATGAGAAAATAAATTGAATTTGGGTTTTGGAATGAAGAAATTTGGCTAAGTCCATGGACTTAGGTCATGTGGCTAGTTTGGATTTTGATTTTGTTTGATTTAGTTTTGATCATTTAAATGTATATTTCATTTAAATTTGTGAAGATGATTGAAAATATGATTGATTTGGGAGAAAATCAATTGAGTTTAACATGATTTGGATTAAGATTTGGCTAAGTCCATGGATATGTCATATGACTTAGGAAGGGGTTTGATTTAATTTGATTTAGTTGATTAGTTTTGATCACTGGAATGTAGATTTGATTTATATTTAGGAGGATGATTGAAGATATAAATTGATTATGAGAAAATCAGTTAATTTTGGATTGATTTGGATTAAGATTTGGCTAAGTCCATGGGATAGGTCATATGGCTTAAGAAGGGTTTCAAATTTGGATTTGATCATGGGATTCAACCATTTGGTTTTGGAATTTGGATTTGGATTTGGATTTGGATTTGATGCTTGGATTGAACTAGAGGTTTGGTTTGAGAAGGTGAACATGGATTGGATTTGGCTTGTAGAGTTATCCTAATCCCTAAGGCATAACCTAATCTTTTGGTTAACCCTTCTAAGTCTTTAGGCTTACGTTAAGTATTTCAATAATTGTTAGAAGTATCTTATGACTAGGGAAGTCTTAGTGTCTAGAAGACTTCTAAGTCTAAGATGAGAAGATTGATTCCACATTCCAAAAGTGAGGTCAACAGGCCTTAGGCTCCATAGAACATCCCTTGGAGATAGACGATTGAAAGACCGAAGCCAAGTTTCACATTATAGACTCGAATACATCTTTCAACGCTTTGTTTGGGAGAACATGGATACATGAGAACATCATAGTTCCATCCTTTCTACATCAGTGTATGAAATTTTTGAGAGGTGGGATCGTCTACTATGTCAAAGGAGATCTCAAGCCATTTATAGTTTATGAGGTCTGCATATATATGACGATGTACCTACTACCTCCCTCAAAATCAACAAGTCTATTCTCATAAACTTGGCCAAAGTTTAGAAATAAAAAAAAGAAAAAAGAAAGAAAATAAAAAAGAAAATAAAAGGGAGCGGAAATTGACTTGGAGGAGGAAGTGGAGCCTAACATTAGATTCCACCCATAGTTCGTTACTCCATTCGAACATATGGGTAGGATGACCTGACCTCCACCTACTAGATGAAGAGGCTAGTTTAGAGGCAATTCCGGGGTGGAAAATCTCCTTATTGGCCACCCAATAGAAGATATCTCCCAGCTACTAGGAGTACACCTGATATCCATATAGACTTAGAATCTAGTTCATAGGATGAGTCTTATATGTTTAGCACACTAGTCAGCTCTTCTCAGTAGTAGCTTCTCTTAGGGTTGACACTTGAGCCAGATTAGTGATGAAGACCCAGCTCCAAAGTAAAGCATAAGTGTACCAAGTCTATATGTGAATAAGTTAGGCATTAGTTAGGAACCTTTGCTCTAACCCCACTTTCCTCTCAAGAATCTGAGGGATTAGTAGTTAAGGAATCCCATAAGTCATCCATAGGTGTGAAGACTAAGAGGTTCTTTCTAGAAGCATCATCCTCAATTCAAGAAGTTGATGTAGAACTTGAGGATGAATCCTATAAAAAGTTTAATAGAATTACCTTTTGATTGGTAAATACCTTATGTTCATAATTTAGCAAAGAAAGGGTTAATCCCACATTCTTGGTCAAAGCATAAGTCAGACTACTTCAAAAGAATATGTAAGATCAAATTCAAAAGCTCTCAATCATGACCGGGACTAATATTCGGTGTAGTGGTTCCAATCGATGATGACGATTACTGATTAGTCATCACCAATCATTTGGAATCGATTATTTATTTTTAAATCACATTAATTCATATGAGTAATTGTGCTTATAAACTTCAGATGATCCAAATGATTTTAAAGTCAAAGATGCATTGCCAAAGTTTGAAGAAGAGATTAAGTCAACCATCGATGAGCTCAAAGAAATCAACTTAAGAGCTAAAGAAGATCCACACCCGACATACATCAATTCTTTATTGAATGAAATTAAAACCAATGAATTTATTAGGCTAGTGACTGAGTTTAAGGACCACTTTGCATGGAGTTATGAAGAGATGACTGGATTGGCTCTTGATGTAGCAGTCCATAAACTAGCAATAGAGCCTACTGCTAACCCTATCAAGCAAGCTCCTAGACATATGCGATTAGACATAGAACAACAGGTCATTTCTGAAGTCAAGAAACTGATCAATGCTAGCTTCATTCGAAAAGAAAAATACCTTAACTGGTTAGCCAACGTCATCCCAATTAAAAAAAGAATGGCCAAATTCATATATGCGTCGATTTTATGGATTTAAATAAAGCATGTCCAAAAGATGAATTTCCACTACCAATCCTAGAGCTAATGGTGGACATTGCCTCATCTCATGCAGTCTTCTCTTTCATGGATTTCTCTTTTGGATATAACCAAATAAAGATGGTTCCTAAAGATGAAAGAAATATTGATTTTAGAACCCTCATCAATCTATTGCTATAAGCTCATGCCCTTCAGCCTTAAAAATGCTAGTGCTGCATACCAACGGGCAATGACTCGAATCTTCGACTAACTCATTCATTGATCATCATGTCGATCATCGAAAGTAGAGAAAAGAAAGGCCATACCTTTGACTTGAGAGTAGTTTTCAAACAGTTAAGATAATTTAACCTCATAATGAATCCCTTGAAGTGTGCATTCAGAGTAGCTTCAGGGAAATTCCTTTGGTTTGTTGTACGACACTAGGGAATTATAATCAATCTAGAGTAGATCAAGGTGATATTAGAAATGGAACCCCCTAAAAAATTAACTCAACTCAGATCATTCCAAGGGAAGTTGGCATATCTAAGATGCTTTATATCCAACCTATTATAAAGATGTCAGCCATTCTTAACACTTGTCAAAAAGGATGCCAAGTTCAAGTAGGATGACAAGTGTGTGCATGCCTTCGAAGACATCAAGCATTACCTGATGACACCGCCAGTTCTATCTAGTAGCCACTCATACTTTACACGCGCATTAGATGACTCCCTTGGTGCTTTATTGACCCAAGCTAATGATAAAGGGATGGAAAACATACTCTACTACCTCAGCAGTCATCTAATCCCTGCTTAGGCTATTTATCCACCCATTGAGAAGCATTGCCTAGCTTTAATCTTTGCATCCCAAGGCAACAACACAACATGCTTCCTCATCAAGTGAACTTAATCTTTAGGATCAATCCACTACAAGATTCTAATGACACGACTGACACTATCTGGATGGTTGGCACGATGGTCCATGATCCTCTCGTAGTTTGACATTTTCTTTGTATCCCTCCATGCGATGAAAGGACTAGTGCCAGCGGATTTCTTAGCAACACACCTACTTCCTGGTGATTCTCTACTTAGTGATGATCTCCTTGATGAATAAATCATGAACTTAGGGGATACTAGCATTCACTGCTGGGAGATGTACTTATTTTAGGTTTATTTTATTATTATTTTATATTTAGTTTTTATTTTATTTAGGTTTTTTTATTCTTAGGTTTATTTTATTTTTTAGTATAATTTAAGGTTTATTTATTTTATTTAACTTATTTTTATTAGTATATATATTTTCTTAAGTTTAGGTTTTCATTTTAGGTTTTATTTTATTTTATTTTATTATTATTTTATTTTATTTAGGTTTAGTTTATTTATTTATTTTATTTTTAGGTTTATTTAGTTTAAGTTTAGGTCGTGGTGTGAGTTTGGGGTTTAGGGTGTTTCTGAGGTAGGGTTTAAAGTTTTATGGTTTAGGGCCCAGGGTCAGGTGGTTTAGGTTTAGGGCTGGGGTCAGTTTAGGTCAGGTTAAGGGGTTTGGGGGCCCAGCCCCAGCCTTTAGAACCAGGTGGGTTTTGGGGTCAGGTTTGAGGGTTTAGGATTTAAGGTTTAGGGCTTAGGTTTAGGCCTGGCTGGTAGGATCTGGTGTTGGCCTAGTGATCAGGCCTTCAACCTGAGCCCAGCGCCCAGGTGGCTAGGGTGGGCCATAAACAGCATTTAGTTTATAAGGTCAGAAGATCCAGGGCCCAGGGTTTATTAGGATCCAGTGTCAGACCCAGTGGAGGCCTGGTCAAGATTTAGGCAGTTTAGGCCCAGGGCCCAGAGCCCAAGGTTTATGATCATTTAGGGTTTAGTGGCCTAGATTTATAGTATTTAAGATTTAGCGTCAGTGGCCCAGGATTTAGAGTTAGGGCCCATGTGCAGTGGGAGTGTCAGGTCCCAGTGTGTGGGTAGTCTGAGTTGGGACAGTGGATATGATCAGATTAGTGGTGTTTAGTTTAGTTTAGGCCTGTGCCCAGAGCCTTTAGGGTCCCGAATTTAGGTTTAGGGTGGGTAGGAGTTTAGGCATGGGGCCTAGAGTCACTATTTAAAGGATTTAAGGCCTAGGGTTTAGGGATTTATTTTATTTTATTTTAGGTTTATTTTATTATTTTACATTTAGTTTTATTTTATTTAGGTTTTAATTCTTAGATTTATTTTATTTTTAGTTTAGTTTAGGGTTAATTTATTTTATTTACTTATTTTATTAGTATATTTGATATTATTTTAGGAAGTTTAGGTTTTAGTTTAGGATTATATTTTATTTTATCTATTTTATGCAAGTTGAGGTTTTATATTTATTTTATTTTAGGGTTTATTTAGGTCCGTGTAGGCTTTAGGATTTAGGGTAGAGTGTTTTAATGTTTATGGTTGGGGTAGGGTTAATGTTTTGGGATTTGGGTTTAGGGTTTAGTGTTTTGGGTTAGTGGACTTGAGTTTTGGAGAGGTTTAGGGAGGATTTAGAGTGGGTTTAGGGTTTATGGTAGGCATTTGGTGGGTTTAAGGTTTTATTTAAGGTATGGTGTTAGATGGTAGAGATCTGAGGGATTTAGGATCTAGGATTTGGGCTGGATGGCCTGTGATTTAGAGTGCAGTTTTATTTTATTTTATTTTAGGTTTATTTTATTTTATTTTACATTTAGTTTTATTTTATCCGTTTTATATTTAAGTTTATTTTATCTTAGTTTATTTTTATTAGTTTATTTTATTGTATTTTATGGTTCCTTTTATTTTACATTTTATTATTTAGGTTTAGCCTTTTATTTATTTTATTTTAGGATTTATAGAGTTTAGGTGATTTGGGTTTAGGGTTTAGCCTGTGGCCTGGGCCCAGTTTAGGGTTTAGGGTGGGAAGAGTGTATGAGTGTACAGGATAGGGATAGTAGGATTTAGGAGAGATTTGTGGCTCACTAGGATTTAGGGTTTGTTTTAGGTGGGAGGATTAGTGGAAGGTGAGTTTAGGTGGGGTTGCGGTAGGGTTTAGGTGGGTTGAGGTTACAAGATCAGCAGGTTTGGGGTTAGCTTAGAGTTTAGGTTTATGGAGTTTAGGGCTTTGGGTTTAGGTTTTAAGGTTTAGGGTTTAGGATTTTAGGGTTTAGGGTTTATGGTTTGGGGTTTATGGTTTACGGGTGGGTTTAGGGTTTTGTGGTTTAGTGTCTGGTTTTAGGGTTTAGGTTTAAGGTTGTGTTTCAGTTTATAGTGTTTTAGTTTAGGGTTTTAATTTTTTTAATAGAAATAAATTCTGATTTTTCTTTTCTTCTTTTGGATTTCATCAACCAAGTAACACACTAAGTTTTCTAAGACACAAGCGACGACATAAATAAAAAATGAGCACGCATAGAGCAAATCAAAAACTGTAGATAACTTGAACCCTCTCTACCGTAAAGATTCAGTTCCATATGCAGCAGATAGGATCGATCGTTCTTTATTTTCTCCAGTTCCCATCAGAACCATCTCGACATCTCAAGTAGCATGATCCACCATCATATCCCCAATCTCTCCCTCCGTCACCACCAAGGTTGTAACCTCTATTACTACTCCCGCCTCTAAAAGCACCCCTAATCTGACCACCACCTCCATTTCCAACAGCACCTCCAGATCCCCCACCACCCCTGCGATAACAGTCGCCTCTGCTTTAGTCTCCACCACTAGATCTAGACTGAACCTGGTTGACAGTGATGTCCCTGCCATCAAGGTTCTGCCCATTCTTGGGTTTTAGGTTTAAGTTTAAGTTTATTTGGTTTTAGGGTTTAGGTCTATGGTTTTGGGGTTTAGGGTTTAGGGTTTAGGGTTAGGGTTAGGGTATAGGGTTTGGGGTTTTGCAATTTATGGTTTTAAGGTTTAGGGTTTAGAGTTTAGGGTTTTTTAAGGTTTAGGGTTTAAGGTTAATATATTTTTTTAAAATAAACTAAACTGGTTGGTTTAGGTTTATTTAGCTTATTTGGTTTATATTTTATTTTATTTATTTTATTTTATTTTTCCTTAGGTTTAATTTTATTTTTATTTAGTTTAGTTTATTGATTTTAGGTTTATTTATATTAATTGGCTTTTTTATTTTAGTTTTTTTTAGGTTTAGGTTTAGGTTTATTTTAGTTGAAATTTATTTTATTTATTATTTTGTTTAGGTTTTATATATTATTATTATGTTTAAGTTTTTTATTTTATTTTTAGGTTTAGGTTTTTTTTTATTTTAGGTTTATTTTAGGTTTTAATGTTTAGTTTTGGTTTATGTTTACTTTTAGTTTATTTTCTTTCATTTAGTTTATGTTTAAGTTTAGGTTTAGGTTTTATTTATTTTAGTTTAGTTTATTTTAGTTTGGATTTAGGTTTATTTTATTTTGTTTATTTTATTTTATTTTAGGTTTAGGTTTTTTTTAGTTTAGGGTTTAGGTTTTATTTTTTTTAGTTTAGGTTTTATTTTAAGGTTTATTTTTGATTTAGGTTTCATTTAATTTTTAATTTATTTTATTTTAGGTTTATTTATTTATTTTATGTTTAGTTTTATTTTATTTATGTTTTTATTCTTAGGTTTATTTTATTTTTATTTAGTTTAGGTTTTTTATATTTTATTTTAGTTTTAAGTATAGCTTAGGTTTTAGTTTAGGTTTTATTTTATTTTATTTTTTACTTTATTTAGTTTAAACAAAGTATTTATTTATTTATTTATTTTATTTATAGGGTTTAGGAATGATTTAGGGCATAAGGTTTAGGGTTTAGGGTTAGTTTAGGGTTTAAGGGTTAGGGTGGGAAGGTAGGGTAGGGTTTAGGGTTTAGGCTTTAAGTAGGGTTAGGGTCAGTAGGGTTTAGGGTTTAGGGTCCTGGACTTTTTTTATTTCATTTTATTTTGAAAATTACAAACAGCAAGTTTAGTTTTAGTTAATTTAGTTTATTTTATTTATCTTAGTTTATTTTATTTTTATTTTATTTAGGTTTTATTTTATTTAGTTTAGTTTATTTATTTTATGTTTATTTATTTTATTTTAGGTTTTATTTTAGTTTAGTTTTAGGTTTAGGTTTATTTATTAGTTTATTTTATTTTGGTTTTAATTTTTAGGTTAATGTTTATTTTTTTGGGTTTAGGTTTAGGTTTTATTTTATTTTCTTAAGTTTAGGTTTTAGGTTTTTTTTGGTTTATTTTTAGGTTTTAATTTTTAGTGTAGGTTTATGTTTATTTTAGTTTATTTTATTTTATTTAGTGTAAGTTTGGTTTTGGTTTTTTATTTTAGGTTTAGGTTTTATTTATTTTAGTTTAATTTATTTTAGTTTAGGTTTAGGTTTATTATATTTTATTTTAGGTTTAGGGTTTCTTTTTTTTTTAGTTCCGTGGTTTATGTTTTTATTTATTTTTAGGTTTTATTTTAGGATTTTTTTTAAAATTTAGATGTGGTTTTATTTTATTTTTTTTTGATTTAGATTATTTTTATTTAAGGTTTAGTTTTTTTTAAGTTTTTTTTTTTAGTTCAGATTATATTTTTATTTATTTATTTTAGTTTAGTTATTTATTTTTAATTTTATCATCTTTTTAGGCTTAAGTTAAGGCTTAGGTTTTAGTTTTTTTTTCATTTTATATTTTCATTTTTTTTTCATTTAAGATTTTTTATTTATTTTATTTTTATTTAGTTTTAGGTTTAGGTTTTTAGTTTTTTAGGGTTTCATGTTTAGGGTTTAGGGTTTGGGGCTTAGGGTTTAGGGTTTAGGGTTTAGGATTTAGGGTTTAAGTTTTTGGGTTTAGGGTTTAGGGTTTTGTTTGTGGGGGGGGGGGAGGTGGGTTGGAATTTTATTACCATAAAGGAAAAGATACAATGTCCTTGAAGGGGTAAAGCTTTAAAATTCGACTCTGAGCAATAAAGAAACCTAAAGAGATATAAAGTGCATTAGGAAAAGAAAATAAAATAAAAGAGGAAATACAATAGCTAAAAAGCACAAGAGAAAAAGACACTGAGTAAGACTAAAACAAATCCTGAAAATAGTAAAAAGATGAGCCAGCAGCAGTTCATGATTCCTTTGAGAAACCAAGATAAGCAAGATCCACAACTACAACACTTCGATTGACTGAGTAACTACCATTCCCTCTATAAAGTTCCAACTTGTAAAAGAAACTGCAAAACACTACAAAGACAAAAGTCATAGCTAAAAAGGATAAGGATAAAGAGAGGAAAAGGAGAGAGCTGAGAAAGAGAAGGCTGAGGCTCAATTAGGATCTTCTGAAGGGTCAATAATATATATTAGCATCAAAGTTTCATAAAGAAGTGTTACAATCATATGTAATGCTACCAACCAAAGAGAAGAGGTGAGTAACATCAAAGCCATCATACCCAACATACCTGATACATGCAAACATCCAAGGCCAGCAGTCCATAGAGTTCCAGATACTGCACCATTAAATAAAGAGCAACCAGCCAGGAACTATCTAGCAACCAAACCAATAAACTAAAACCGTAATAGACTAATCACAATAACCTAGAGAGAGGCCAGAACAAAGTTAGAACACCAACAATAGCCAATATCTAAATACCAATCCAAGCTCTAAACTAGGGAAAACTAGAACCAGCCATTAGCATGCAATAGAGAAACAACCAACAAAACCAAGATAAAAGCCCTTAAGCCAAATTCCCAATAAGTAGTCAACAAGCCAAACCATGGTGAGCAACCACAAACAACTAAACAACTCGTAAATAAAACCATCAATTGATAGAAACATAAGTCAGCAAAGGTAACAAATCACCAAAAGACAAAATAGCCACACAAAGGAGGCGAAAGGCCAACCAAAACCAAAAGTCCAATCCAATAAGATAAATAAAGTTTTGGCCAACACAAAGAAATGGATCAAGGAAATTGTCCAAGAATAAGGTATAGACCAACAAGGAAAAAATCAACCAACCAAGATTCCAAAGACTACTAAAAGTCCTCCAACCAAACCAGCTAAGTAAAATAGCCATAAGGCGACTACCAGAGAATAGCCCATCATAAGTAACCAATAAAGGTAGCAACCCCAGCAGCTAAGGAAAAGCAGAAAACCAACAAAGCTCCACAAAATAGAGGTCTAAAAGAAGCCCAACCACCTTATAAAGGCAACAAGAAGTAGTGGGGACTCCAAAACCAAACTTCCCAATAATAAAGACTAACGACAGAAGCATAAAATAACATAAAATGTGATGCAAACAATGCACACAGTAGAGGCCAATCCCAGAAGAATAAGCAAACACAAACCAAGGAAAAAGAAGGATCTAGCAATGAACAATAAGGAACCAGGCAACCCTTAAAAGAAATAATGAAATTCTCAAAAATAAGGCCCGAAAGGCAACAAAGAATAGTTCCCACTAGGAAGGCCACCCATCCAACCATGAAAAATTAGTAAAAGTAATTGAAGTTCAAGTGGAGAGCCAACAAACCAAGTAGTAAAACATAATAAATCTAGTAGGGTTCTCATCCATCCAGAGGTAACAAGGGAGAAGATATCAACCACCAAGCTAAAAAAACCAAGCTAACCTAGGCTAAAAATTCAGCAACAACTAGGTAACAACAACCAAGCCAACCCAAAAGAAAGAGGTCAAACCCAACTGTGCTAAAAAAGTGAAAATAAGTTTAAGGTTTAGAATTTAGAGTTTAGGGTTCATGGTTAGGGTGTAGGGTTTATGGTTTTATGGTGTTCAAGCTTTAGGGTTTAGGGTTTGAGGATTAAGGTTTGGGGGTTTAGGGTTGTAGGGTCAGAGGGGTATAAGGTTTATGGTTTGGTTTAGTTTAGGGGGTTTATGTTAGTTTAGGGTTTAGGGTTTAGGTTTTAGTGTTTAGGGTTTATTTTAGGTTTAGGGTTTTTTTAAATTAAGTAAACCGGTGGTTAGGTTTATTTAGTTTATTTTTTATTTATTTTAGTTTATTATATTTTTATATTTATTTAATTTAGCTTATTTGTTTTAGTTTTAGTTTTTATTTTACTTTATTTTTAGGTTTAGGTATAGGTTTATGATTATTTTTTAGCTAGTTTATTTTTATTTTATTTTTTTGAAGCTTTAGGTTCATATTTTTAAGTTCGTTAGGTTTTAATTTATTTTTTAGGTTTTAGTTTTAGGTTTTTATTTTAGGTTTATTTTGGTTTAATTAAAGCTTAGGTTTAGGTTTATTTTAATTTATTTTATTTTATTTAGCTTTGGGTTTAGTGTATTTTAGGTTTAGGTTAATGTTTTATTTTTTTTTTAGTTTATTTTAGTTTAGGTTTATGTTTATTTTATTTTGGTTATTTTAGGTTTAGTTTTTTTTAGTTTATGGTTTAGGTTTTATTTATTTATTTTTAGATTTAATTTTTAGTTTTATTATTTAGGTTTAGGTTTTTATTTAGTTTTGATTTTATTTTATTTTTATTTTACGTTTAGCTTTTCTTTATTTCACTTTTTAGTTTGAGGTTTATTTTATTTTATAGTCTAGTTTAGGTTTTTAATTATTATATTTTAGTTTAGTTTTTATTTTTTATTTTATTTTATTTTTAGGTTTAAGTTTAGGTTTAGGTTTAAGTTTAGGTTTTTATTTTATTTTATTTATGTTTAATTTTATTTATTTATTTTACCTTTAAGTTTTATTTAGTTTAGGATTAAGTTTTTAGGTTTTTAGTGTTTAGAGTTTAGGGTTTAGGATTTGGGATTTAGGGTTTAGGGTTTAGGGTTCTAGGTTAGAGGATTCAGGGTTTATTGTTCAGGGTTTAAGGTTTAGTGTTTAAGGTTTTATGGTTAAGGGTTTTGGGCTTATGGTTAATTTTAAGGTTTACAATTTAGGGTTATGGTTTTTCTTACTTATTTATAATTTTTTTATTTTTATATTATTAAATAAACTAGTAGATATTGGTTTATTTAGTTTATTTATTTTAGTTTATTTTTTATTTTTCATTTTTATTTAGGTTTATTTTTATTTCTATTTAGTTTAGTTTATTTATTTTAGTTTAGGGTTTTTATTTTAGTTATTTTTTAGCTTTAGGTTTACTTTTTAGGTGTAGTTTTATTTATTTTAGTTTAGTTTAGTTTTATTTTTATTTTCTTTTCTTTTAGGTTTTACGTTTAGGTTTTAGTTTAAGATTTTATTTCATTTTATTTTTTATTACATTTTAGTTTATGTTTTTATATTTATTTTATTTTAAGTTTTATTTAGTTTAGGTTTATGTTTTAGCAGGGTTTTGGATTTAGGGTTTAGGATTAGTTTAGGGTTTAGGGTTTGGGGTTTGGGGGGGGTTTAGGGAGTTAGGGTTTAGGTTTAAGGTTTAGGTTTAGGGTTTAGGGTTTGGGTTTAGGAGGTTTAGTGTTTAGGGTTAAGGTTTAGGGGGTTTAGGGTTTAGGTTTAGGGGGTTTAGGTTTTAGTTTAGGGTTTAGGGTTTTAAATTTTTTTTAACAGAGAACAAATTTAGATTAAACATTTCTTCTTTTTGATTTCATCAACCAAGTAACCACCAAGTTTTCTAAGGCACAACCGACAACATAGATAGAAAATGAGCACGCATAGAGCAAATCAAAAATCATAGATAACTAGAATCATCTCTACTACAAAGACATAGTTCCATTAATAGCATATCGCATCAGTCGTTCTTCAATTTCTCTAGTTCCCATCAAAACAACCCCTGCCTTTCGAGTAGCAGGATCCACCATCATATCTCCTATCTCTCCCTCCGCCACCACAACGGCTATAACCTCCATCGTTCTTCCCAGCTGTATAATCACCATTGCTCTGACCACCACCTCCATATCCACCAGTACCTCTAGATCCCCCACCACCTCTTCGATAACCGCCGCCTCCGCCTTTGCCCCCACTGTCATATCTAAACTGAGTCTAGTTGACGGTGATGTTCCTGTTGTTAAGGTTTTATCCATTCTTAGGGTTTAGGCTTAGCTTTAGGTTTCTTAGGTTATAGGGTTTAGGTTTACTTTATAGATTATTTAGTTACTTTAGGTTTAGATTTAGGGATTGGGGTTTAGGGTTTAAGTTTAGGTTATTAAGTGGGATTAGGTTTATTTTCTATTTATTTAGTTACTTTAGGTTTAAGTTTAGGGTTTAGGTTAAGGTTATAGTTATAGGAGTTTAGAGTGGGTTTAGGAGGTTAGGGATGTTAGGGTGGGAGAGGGTTTAGGAGTTTAGAGAGTTTGGTTGGTTTATTTAGTAAGGGTCTGGGGCCCAGGTGGGAGGGTTTAGGGGGTAACCAGGAGTGAGGGCCTGGTTTGGGGTTTAAGGGTTTAGTTTGGAGTGGTGGGTGTCATTCTGGGGTCAGGTGGGCCTGGTGGCCCAGGATTTAGTGGTTAGAGTCACGCCTTTAGTTTAGGGTTTAGGACTGTAAAGCATTTAGGGTTTAGGGTTTTATGGTTTTAGGGTTTAGGGTTGAAGGTAGTTAGGGATTAAAGGTTTAGGGTTTTAGGTTTAGGGTTTAGTTTCAGTAGTTTAGGTTTAGGGTTTAGAGTTCAGTGGTATATAGGGTTTAGGGTTTAGGATTTTCTTTTAAATAAATTAATAAGTTTTGGTTTATTTATTTTATTTTTTTATTTATTTTCATTTATTTTCTTTTTATATTTTTATTTATGTTTATTTTTATTTTTATTTAGTTTAGTTTAATTATTTTAGATTTATTTATTTTAGTGTAGGTTTTTTTAGTTTATTTTGTAGGTTTAGGTTTAGGTTCAAGTATATTTTCTAGTTTAGTTTTATTTTTATTTTTGTTTTTAGGTTTAGGATTTATATTTTATTATTTGGATTAGGTTTAGGTTTTTTATTTTTTATTTTTTTAGGTTTTAGGTTATTATTTAAGGTTTATTTTTTGGTTTTATTTTTTAGTTTAGGCTTAGGTTTATTTTAGATTATTTTATTTTTTTAGTTTAAGTTTAGGTTTAGGTTTATTTTATTTTAGGTATAGGTTTAAGTTTATTTATTTATTTTTAGATTATTTTAGTTTAGGTTTAGGTTTATTTTATTTTGTTTATTTTAGTTTTATTTTAGGATTTGGTATTTTTAGTATAGGGTTTAGGTGTTATTTTTTTATTTCTTTTTAGGTTTATTTTTTAGGTTTATGATTTTATATAGTTTTATTTTATTTTATCTTAGGTTTATTTTATTTTATTTTATTTAGTTTTTATTTTAATTAGGTTTTTATTTTAGGTTTATTTTATTTTTTCATTTTAGTTTAGGTTTTTATTTATTTTTAGATTTTGATTTAGGTTTTAGTTTAGGCATTTATTTTATTTTATTTTATTTTTATATTTAGGTTTTGGTTTTAGGGTTTAGGAGTTTAGCCCAGGTTTGGCCTGGGTTTAGGCCCAGGGTTTAGTTTTAGGTGTGGGTTTAGGTTTAGTGGAGGGGGTTTAGAGGTTTAGGGGTTTAGGGTTTAGCCTGTGAGTTTAGGGTTTAGGTTTAAAGTTTTGGGTTTTAGGCCTAGGGTTTAGGGTTTATGGTGAGTTTATGGTTTTAGGTTTAGTGTTTAGGTTTAGGGTTTTAGGTTTAGGGTCATTAGTTTTAGGGTTTTGGGTTAGAGTTTTTTAAAAAAAATTTTATTTTGTTTTAGGGTTTTGGGTTTATAGGTTTAGGTTTTAAGGTCCATTTTATTTAGTTTTATTTTATTTTATTTTAGGTTTAGTTTTATTTTATTAAAGTTTTATTTTTTATTTAGTTTAGTTTAGGTTCTTATTTATTTTATTTTAGTGTATTTCTTATTTTTAATTTATTTTCTCATTTAGGTTTAGGTTTAGGTTTTTTTAATTTTATTTTGAGGTTTTATTTGTTTAGGTTTAGCTTTAGCTTTAGGTTTAGGGTTTAGTTTTAGGTTTAGGCTGGTGGAGGGTTTAGTGGGGGTTTAATGTTTGGGATGTTTATGGTTTAGGGTTTATGGCTTAGGGTAGGTTTTAGCCAACCCAAAGCAAGAGGTCAAAAAAACAACCCACCAAGCCAAAAGCAAAAATAAGTTTGTGGGTTAGGGTTTAAGATTTAGTGTTTAGCTTTAGTGGTTTAGTTTGAGGTTTTGTAGGTTTAGGTGGTTGTGGTCAGGAGTTAGGTTTGGCTGAGGGTCAGGTATTTAGGGTTTAGGGTATTGTGGTAGGGTTTATGGGAGTGGTTTATGGTTTAGTTATGTGGTTTAGTGGTTTATGGTTTTAGGGTTTAAGATTTAAGGTTTAGGTTTAGGGTTTGATTTTGTGTTTAAGGTTTAGGGTTTTAGGTTTTGGGTTTATTTTTAGGTTTAGGGTTTTTTATAAAATTACAAAAAATGGTAGGTTTATGTTTATTTAGTTTATTTTTAATTAGTTCATTTTTTTTATTTTTATTTAGGTTGGTTTTTTAATTTTATTTAAATTAGTTTATTTATTTTATTTTTATTTATTTTAGTTAAGGTTTTTTATTTTAGTTTATTTTTTTAGGTTTAAGTTTGGGTTTATGTTTTTTCACCTAAGTTTTATTTTAATTTTTTTTTTTTTGGCTTAGGTTTAAGTTTAGGTTTTTATTTTATTTTTTTTTTTGTTTAGGTTTTAGGTTTTTATTTTAGGTTTATTTTAGATTTTATTTCTAAGTTTAGGTTTAGATTTATTTTTAGTTTATTTTATTTCATTTAGTTTAGTGTTTAGGTTTAATTTAGGTTTAGTTTTATGTTTCATTTATTTTAGTTTAGTTTATTTTTGTTTAGGTTTAGGTTTATTTTATTTGGCTTAATTTAGGTTTAGGTTTTGTTTTTAGTTCAGGGTTTAGGATTTATTTTTTATTTGTTTTTAGGTTTTATTTTTAGGTTTAGGTTTTAGGTTTATGTTTTTATTTAGTTTTTATTTTATTTTCTTTTATTTTAGGTTTATTTTTTATTATACATTTAGTTTTTATTTTATTTAGGTTTTTTATTTTTAGGTTTACTTTATATTTTTAGTTTAGTTTGGGTTTTATTTATTTTATTTTAGTTTAGTTTTTATTTTTCATTTTATTTTATTTTTAAGTTTAAGTTTAGGTTTTGGTTTTAATTTAGGTTTTTATTATTATTTTTTTGATTTATTAATATTTAGCTTTTTTATTTATTTTACTTTTAAGTTTTATTTAGTTTAGGTTAAGGATTTTAGGTTTTTAGGGTTTGGGGTTTAGTGTTTAGGGTTTAGAGTTCTGGTTTTTTTTTAGCATTTAGGGTTTATAGTTTATGGTTTTATTTGGTTTAGTTTAGGGCTTTAGGGTTTAGGGTTAGGGTTTTTTTTTTAAATTTTAATTTTAATTTATTTAATTTATTTTTTTTAAATGAAGTAAACTAGTAGTTTAGGTTTATTTAGTTTATTTTTTATTTATTTTAGTTTATTTTATATTTTATTTTTATTTTGGTTTATTTTTTTTATTTATTTAGTTTATTTATGTTAGGTTTATTTATTTTAGTTTATTTTTTAGTTTTAAGTTTATGTTTAGGTTTATTCTTAGCTTAGTTTTATTTTATTTAATTTTTTAAGTTTAGCTTAGGATTTTATTTCATTTTTTTATTTTAGGTTTTTTATTTTAGGTTTATTTTAAGTTTATTGCTTTAGTTTAGTTTTAGGTTTATTTTAGTTTATTTTTATTTAATTTTAGGGTTTAGTTTAGTTTATTTTAGGTTTAGGATTAGGTTTTATTTTACGTTTAGGTTTCATTTTTAGTTTAGGGTTTAAGTTTTATTTTTTATTAGTTTTTAGGTTGTATTTTCAGGTTCATTTTTTAGGTTTAGGTTCTTATTTAGTTTTTAATTTATTTCAGGTTTTTTTTATTATACGTTTAGTTTTTTTATTTAGGTTTCTTATTTTTAGGTTTATTTTATTTTTTTGTTTAGTTTAGAGTTTTATATATTTTATTTTAGTTTACTTTTTATTTTATTTTTATTTTATTTTTACGTTTAAGTTTAAGTTTAGGTTTTAGTTTAGGTTTTCATTTTTTTATTTTATTATTTTATTAAGGTTTTTTTCTTTTTATTTTATTTTAGGTTTTATTTAGTTTAGGGTTTTTAGGTTTATAGGGTTTAGGGTTTAGGGTTTAGGGTTTAGGGTTTAGGGTTTTACAATTTATAGTTTAAGGTTTAAGGTTTTAGGGTTTAGGGTTAGGGTTTTTTTTTTAAATTTTAATTTTAATTTATTTTTTAATTTTTTTATAATTTAGTAAACTAGTAGGTTTAGGTTTATTTATTTTTCTTTATTTTAGTTTATTTTATATTTTATTTTTTTTATTTATTTTCATTTTATTTAGTTTAGTTTATTTATGTTAGGTTTATTTATTTTAGTTTATTTTTTAGTTTTAGGTTTAAGTTTAGGTTTATTTTCTAGTTTAGTTTATTTTATTTTTTAAGGTTTGATTTTATTTTTATTTTTAAGTTTAGGTTTAGGTTTTTATTTTACTTTTTAGGTTTAGGGTTTAAATTTTTATTTTAGGATTTTTTTTAGGTTTAATTTTTTAATTTACGTTGAGGTTTATTTCAAATTAATTTTATTTTATTTAGTTTAGGTTTAAGTTTAGGTTTAGTTTATTTTAGGTTTTATTTATTTTAGTTTATTATTGTTTAGGTTTAGGTTTATTTTATTTTTTATTTTAGGTTTAGTTTTGGTTTAGGGTTTATGTTTAATTTTATTTATTTTAGGTTTACTTTTTTAGGTTTAGGTTTTATTTAGTTTTTATTTTAGGTTTATTTTTCATTTTATTTAGGTTTTTTTATTTTTTTACTTTAATTTAGGTTTTTATTTATTTTATTTTAGTTTAGCTTTTACATTTTATTTTATTTTCTTTTTAGGTTTAAGTTTAGGTTTTTATTTTATTTTATTTTTTTGTTTATTTTTGTTTAGGTTTTTTTATTTATTTTATTTTTAGGTTCTATTTAGTTTTGGTTTTGGTCTTAGCTTTTTAGGGTTTAGGGTTACTTTAGGGTTTAGGGTTTGGCATTTATGATTTAGGGTTTAGGGTTTAAGATTTAGGGTTTAAATTTTAGGGTTTAGGGTTTAGGTTTTAAGTTTAGGGTTTAGATTTTAATTTAGGGTTTAGGGTTTTTGGATTTTTTTTTAAACATAGAACAAATTCAGATTCGACATTTCTTCTTTTTAATTTCATCAACCAAGTAACACACAAAGTTTTCTAAGATACAAGCGAAAAGTTAGATAAAAAATGAGCATTCATAGAGCAAATCAAAAACCCTAGGTAACTAGAATCATTTTTACTGTAAAGACAGTTCCATAAGCAATAGATCGATTGACTATTCGCTTTCTCAGGTTCTACCACCCCAAAGATCTCAGTAGTGGGATCCACCATCATATCCCCAATCTCTCCCTTATTCACCACCACAGCTGTAACCTCCATCGCTCCTTCCGCCTCTATAACAACAACTGCTTCGATGACCACGTCCACATCCACCAACACCTCTAGAACCCCCACCACCACTGAGATAATCATCGCCTCCACCACTAGATCTAAGCTGAGCTTAGTTGATGGTGATGTTACTGCCGTCAAGGTTTTGTCCATTCTTAGGGCTTAGATTTAGGTTTAAGTTTATTAGATTTTAGGTTTTAGGTTTATTTTTTAATTTATTTAGTTACTTTAGGTTTGGGTTTGGGTTTGGGGGGTATGGTTTAGGGTTTAGTGGTTTAGGGTTTGGGGTTTTAGGTTTTATGTTTGGTTTAGGTGGAGTTTAGGGTGTTTAACTTTAGGTTTAGTTTAGGATTTTAGAGGTTTATGGTTTAGGGTTTAGAGTTTTAGGTTTAGGTTCATGGAGGGTTTAAAGTGGGTAGTTTTAGGTGTGGAAGAGTTTAGGTGTGGATGGAAGTGTCCAGGTCTAGAGACATTAGTGGTAGGTAGGGAGTTTAGGGTTGAGTTTAGGAGGATTTAGGGTTTAGGTTAATTTAGGTAGATGGTTTTAAGATAGGGTCAGTTAGGGTTTAGGGTTTGGTTTAGTGGTTAAAGGTATTTGGGTGGTTAGGTGGGAGGAGTTAGTAGGGTAGGAGGGTAGGGTTGGGTGTAGTTTAGGGTTTAGGGTACTGAGATTTTAGTTTAGGGTTTAGGGTTTTATAGGTCAGTAGGGTTTTTTTTAAAAAAATAAACCACCACATTTAGGTTCATTTATTTATTTTATTTATTTTATTTTATTTTATTTTTTTATTTAGGTTTATTTTTATTTTTATTTAGTTTAGTTTATTTTTTTTAGGTTTATTTATTTTAGTTTAGGTTTTATTTTTATTTTAGTTTATTTTTTAAGTGTAGGTTTATGTTTAGGTTTATTTTTTGTATAGTTTTAATTTATTTTATTTTAGGGTTAGGTTTTTATTTTAGGTTTATTTATCTTTAAGTTTTATTTTAGGTTTATTTTTAAGTTTTATTTTTTTAGTTTAGGCTTAGGTTTATTTTTAGTATATTTTATTTTATGTAGTTTAGGTTTAGGTTTAGGTTTAGTTGATTTTAGGTTTAGGTTTAGGTTTTATTTATTTCAGTTTAGTTTCTTTTAGTTTAGATTTAGGTTTACTTTATTTGGTTTAGTTTATTTTTTTATTTAGGTTTTGTTTTTTTTTTAGTTAAGGGTTTAGGTGTAATTTTTTATTTATTTTTAGGTTTATTTCTTAGGTTTAAGTTTTTAATTAGTTTTTATTTTATTTAATCTTAGGTTTATTTTATTTTTATTTTAGGTTTAGTTTTTATTTTATTTAGGTTTTTTATTTATAAGTTTATTATTTAGTTTAGTTTAGGTCTTTATTCATTTTATTTTAGTTTAGTTTTTATATTTTCTTTTATTTTATTTTTAGGTTTAGGTTTAGATTTTAGTTTAGGTTTTATTTTATTTTATTTTATATTTTAATTAAGTTTAGGTTTTTATGGTTTTAGGGTTTATGGTTTTAGGGTTTAGGGTTTTAGGGTTTATGGTTTAGGGTTTTAGGGTTTTAGTGGGAGGTAGGGTATGGGGAAAGTTTAGGGTTTAAGGTTTTTTAATCAAATTTAGGGAGTTTAAGGTTTAGTTTAGGGTTTAGAGTTTATAGTTTAGGGTTTAGGGTTTAAGGTTTAGGGTTTAGGGTTTAAGGTTTAGGGTTGTTTAGGATTTTTATGAGAAAGTTAGAATTTTATTACTATAAAAGGAAAAGATACAATGTCTTTAAAAAGGGTAAAGCTTTAAAATTCTACTACTCTCAGAGCTACAACAAACCTAAAGAGCTAACCCCCATCTAAGTACATTAGAAAAAGAAAAGAAAAGAAAAAAGAGAATACAATAGCTAAAAAGCATAAGAGAAAAAAATACAGAGTAAGACTAAAATAAATCCTGAAAATAGTAAAAGGATGAGTTAACAGTAGTTCATGATTCCTTTGAGAAAGCAAGATCTACCAGATCTATTACAAGATGCATAAATAGAAGAGCACAAAACACAATAACCACCGTAAGAGATTTGAGCATTGACATCTTGATGAAAATCATCAAGAATAGAAATGTCTATAAAGTTATTCCATAAACACCAAATGTTATTCCTAACATTACAAAAATATTTATTGAAATCGATCATTTTAGCAACACGGTTAATTTTACTTACATGAATAAATGGCTCAAGAATAATAAGTAAGTAAATATTATGATATCATAAATATTTATATTATGGTTATGAATAAAGAGGGTATCAATCCCTCTAACATTGGAAATTAAAAAGTAAACATAAAGAAAAGAAAGTGCGGGGAGTAAAAGTTCATTGAGAGAAGAGAAGGAGACCGCAACAGCTTTAGTGTTTCCTAGCAATTTGGGAAGAAAATTTTTAACATTTTTTTCTCTTTCAAAGATAAAGTTTGGAAGCCATTTTCATTGCCCATTGAATCATCATCCGAAAAAGATTTAGCAACATTAATCATAGATTTAGGATCTCGATGAAGTGAATTCTCTTTCTTCCAAGACACTATAATTTATTAAAGATAAATGAGCATCAGGAATAATAAGGGAGGGAGCAGAAACTAATTTATTAAGAAGGCAAGTGGGAACACCAAAACCTTCCTCATCGTTAACCAAATTATTAGATAAAAGCAAATCTTTTTGAGAAGCTAAATCATCCTAAATTTGGAATATGGAATCGTTTATCAACGATTATCATGAGGTATTAAAGCCATATTCACCATTGAATTAGATTGATGCATAGTATTAAATTATTCATTTATGTTCTCCATTAAAGCTTCATTTTTATATATCAAAGCGAAGGATGCAAGGATTGAATCAGAGGAAACAAAATCCTCATTCGAAAGTTTATAGAAGTAATTATTGTTCACATTAGAAGCCTTCAATTGCTTAGAAGAAGTGAAAGGTAAATTAGCCTTATTTGAAACATTCAAAGAATCCTTTTTTCCAAAGTAATTTTTTTATATTTAATAGAGGACAACCTAGGGCTAGGAATAGAAGTTTCCTTAATAGGGATTTTCTTTTTACGGTGAGGATGAAGAATGAAACATTCAGAATTATCGTGCCCATGGATTTTATAGTGAGAACGAAAGACGTGGAAATTTTCAAATTCAATTTTTTGCATGTAACCGTAATTTTTAGATCCCGACTACATTTCTTTGGGGTGTTTCTTGGTAATGTCCAATTCAATAAGGATTCTAGCCACTGAAGGATGAGATTTTGTAGTCGATGCTAATCAATTTGAAAAATTTGACCAAATAAAGAACCCATAATAAAAAGAATTGATGGCTAACGAAATGGATTCACATATTGGGGAGAGAAATCCAAACCAAAATGATTAGGAATTAGGGTTTAGGGTTTAGGGTTAGAGTTTAGGGTTTATGGTTTAGGGTGGTTTTTAGGTTTAAGTTTTTAGTTAAGGTTTAGGGTTTAGGATTTAGGGTTTTAGGGTTCAGGGTTTACTGTTTAGGCTTTAGGTTTTAGGGTTTAGGGTTTATAGTTTAGGGTTGTAGGTTTTCTGTTTAGGGTTTAAGGTTGTAGGTTTAGGGTTTAGGGTTTAAGATTTAGGATTTAGAGTTCAGGATTTGTAGGGTTTAAGGTTTAGGGTTTTTCTTTTTTTATTTATTATTTATTATTTTTTTTATTTTTGTGAATTAAGTAAATTGATAGGTTTAGGTTTATTTAGTTTACTTAGTTTATTTATTTTATTTTATTTTATTTTTTATTTTTATTTAGGTTTATTTTTAATTTTATTTTCTTTAGTTTATTTATTTTAGGTTACTTTATTTTTATTTAGGATTTTTATTTTAGTTTATTTTTTAGGTGGTTTAAGTTTATTTTTTATTTTAGTTTTATTTTAAATTTTTTTAGATTTTTATTTAGATTTGTTTCAGCTTTATTTTTTATTTTCTTTTATCTTAGTTTTATTTTATCTTTATTTCATTTTTAGGTTTATTATTTTTTTAGCTTTAGTTTAAGCTTTATTTATTTTATCTTAGGTTTAGTTTTAAATTTTTCTTTATTTTTTTTTTACGCTTTAGTTTATGTTTAGGTTTCAGTTTAGTTTTAGATTTTTAGTTATGTATTTTATTCTTTATTTATTTATTTTTTTCTTAAGTTTAGGTTTTTTATATTTATTTTTAGGTTTTATTTAGTTTAGGTTTAGGTTTTTAGGTTTGGGTTTAGGGTTTAGGGTTTAGGGTTTGGGGTTTAGTGTGTTAGGTTAAGGGTTGTAGGTTTTTGGATTTAGGGGTTAAGGTTTAGGGTTTAAGGTTTTTTTTTATTTTTTTTATTTAAGGTTTAAGGTTTAGGGTTTTTAGGGTTTAGGTTTTTTTTTTAAAATAGAATAAATTCAGATTCAACATTTCTTCTTTTCGATTTCATAAACCAAGTAGCTCACTAAGTTTTCTAAGACATAAAGATGACATAGATAAAAATTAGCACACCTAGAGCAAATAAAAACTCTAGATAACGAGAACCGTCTCTACTATAAAGACACAGTTCCATAAGCAGCAGATCGAATTGGCCATTCTTTAGTTTTTTTAGTTCCTATTAGAACGCCACACCTCTCGAGTTGCGGGATTTGCCATCATGTCCATGATCTCTCCCTCTGCTACCACCATGGCTGTAACCTATGTCGCTCATTTTGCCACCTCCGTATCCACCAACACCTCCAGATCTCCCACCACCACTATGATAACTGCCACCTCCGCCTTAGCCTCCAACACCAGATCCAGATTGAGCCTCGTTGATGGTGATGTTCCTGCCATCAAGGTTCTACCCATTCTTAGGGTTTAGATTTTAGTTTATGTTTATTAGCTTTTAGGGTTTTGTTTATCATTTTTTTATTTAGTTACGATAACTTTATGTTTAGGGTTTATGTTTTATGATTAGGGTTTAGGGATTAGGGTTTAGGGTTTATGATTCAGGGTTTATGGTTTAGGAATTTGGGTTTTAGGATTTAGGGTTTTAGGGTTTAGCATTTAGAGTTATGGTGGTTTAGGGTTTAGGGTTTAGGGTTTAAGGTTTAATGTTTAGGATTTAAGGTTTATTGTTTAGGGTTAGCTTAGGGTTGAGGGTTAGTTAAGAGTTTAGAGTTTTAGGGTTTAGGGTTTAGGGTTTAGGGTTTGGGTTTGGGGTTTAGGGTTTAAGTTAGGTTGTTAGGAATGTGGATTTAGGTTTAGGTTTAGAGGTAGTTTAGGAGGTTTAGGGTAGGGTTTAGGGTTTAAAGTTTAGGTTTAGGTTGGGTTTTAGGTTTATAGTTTAGGAGTTTTTTTAGCATTTTGGTTTAGTGGTCCAACATTAGTCGGATCAAGTAGTTTAGGTTAGGTTTAGGTTAATGGTTAAAGTTTAGGGTGGTGGGCTCAGTTTAGGTTTAGGTTTAGGTTTAAGATTTATGGTTTTATTATTTAGGTTTTAGTGGTCGCAGTTAAGGGTTGGGTCCAGTTCAGGGTTTAGGGTTTAGTGTTTTGGGTTTAGGGTTTAGGGTTTAGGGTTTAGGATTTCAGGTTTAGGGTTTTTAGGGTTTAGGGTTTAGGGTTTTGGTTTTATGGGTTTTATTTATTTATTTTTTTCATAAATTAAGTAAGACGATAGGTTTAGGTTTATTTAGTTAATTTAGTTAATTTTCTGTTTATTTTAGTTTATTTAATTTTTTTTTATTTTTATTTAGGTTTATTTTTGTTTTTATTTAGTTTAATGCATTTATATTAGGTTTATTTATTTTATTTTAGTTTATTTTTATTTTATTTTTAAGGTTTAGGTTATATATTTTTATTTTTAGGTTTAGCATTCCATTTTTTTATTTTTTTAGGTTTAGGTTTAAGGTTTTTATTTTAGGTTTTATTATTTAGTTTAGTTTTATGTACAAGTTTAGTTGATTTTTAGTTTAATTTATCTTATTTAGTTTAGGTGTAGGTTTAGGTTTAGTTTATTTTAAGTTTTTATTAGGTTTTATTTATTTTAGATAATTTAAGGTTTATTTTATTTTTATTGTAGGTTTAGCTTTTTTTTTTAGTTTAGGGTTTAGATTTTATTTTTTATTTTTTTAGCTTTGTTTTGAAGGTTTATATATTTTTTTAGTTTTTTATTTAGTTTTTATTTTATTTTATTTTAGGTTTATTTTTTATTATATGTTTAGTTTTATTTTGTTTAAGTTTTTTATTCTTAGGTTTATTTTATTATTTAGTTTAGTTTATATTTTTATTTAATTTAATTTAAATTTATTTTTATTAATTTATTTTATTTTATTTATATGTTTCAGTTAAGGTTTTAGTTTAAGTTTTTAGTTTATTTTATTTTATTTATTATATTTAGGTTTAGGGTTTAGGGTTTATTTTATTTTTAGGTTTTATTTAGTTTAGGTTTAACTTTTTAGGTTTTTAGGGTATAGGGTTTGTTTAGGGTTTATGGTTTAGGGTTTAGGATTTTGGGTTTGGGGTTTAGGGGGATTTGGTGGGTTTAGGATTTAGGAGTTTAGGATTTAGGGTTTAGGGTTTAGGGTCTGAGTTTAGGGTTTTGGGTTTATGGTTTGGGTTTAGGGTTTGAGTGGGGTTAGGGTTTAGGAGGGTTAGGGTTTAGAGTTTAAGTTTTATGGTTTAGTGTTTAGTGTTTAAGAGTTAGGTTTAGGTTTAGAGATAGAGTTTAGTTTAGAGTTTAGGTTTAGGATTTAGAGTTTAGGGTTTTTTTTATTTTAGGTTTAGGGTTTAGGGTTTTTTTTTAAATTTATTTTTTTCTGAAATTAAGTAAGCGAGTAAGTTTAGGTTTATTTAGTTTATATTTTATTTATTTTAGTTTATTTTATTTTTTAATATTTACTTAGGTTTATTTTAATTTTTTATTTAGTTTAGTTTATTTATATTAGGTTTATTTATTTTAATTTAGTTTTAATTTTATTTTATCTTTTAGGTTTAGATTATAATTTATATTTTTAGAGTTAGGTTTCAATTTTTTTTTTTTTTTTTTAGGTTTTATTTTTTATATTAGGTTTAGGTGTAGGTTTAGTTTATTTTTAATTTACTTTATTTTATTTAGTTTAGGTCTAGGTGTAGGTTTAGTTTATTTTAGGATTAGGTTAGGTTTTATTTATTTTAGTATAGTTTATTTTAGTTTTGGTTTAGGTGTATTATATTTTTATTTTAGGTTTTAGTCTTTTTTTAATTTAAGGTTTAGGTTTTATTTTTGTATTATTTTTAGGTTTTAGATTAATTTTTATTTTTTAGGTTTACGTTTTTATCTAGTTTTTATTTTATTTTATTTTAGGTTTATTTTATTTTCATTTTATGTTTAGTTTTTATTTTATTTAGGTTTTTTAATTTTGGGTTTATTTTATTTTTTGGTTTAGTTTATGTTTTTATTTATTTTATGTTAGTTTATTTTTATTAGTTTGTTTTATTTTATTTTTAGGTTTAGGTTTAGGTTTTAGTTAAGGTTTTATTTTTATTTTATTTAGGTTTAGGGTTTAGGTTTAATTTATTTTAGGTTTTATTTAGATTAGGTTTGGTTTTAGATTTTAGGGTCTGGTTTATGTTTAGGATTAGTGGTTTAGGGTTAGGGGTTTTAATAGGTTTAGAAGGTTTAGGTTTAGTAAGGCATATGATTTAAGAGAGGGTAGAGGGTTTAGGGTTTAGGGAGGTCCAGTCAGGTAGGTTAGTAGGAGGGTTTAGAGAGAGTTTAGGGTGGGGTTGGTAGTAAGTTTTGATTATGGATCAGTGTTTAAGTTTAGAGTTGATCAAATTTAGGGTTTGGGGGTTTAGGGATGAGAGGGTTTGAGTTTAGGTTTAGGGTTTAAGGTTTATGATTTTTTTGGTTTTAAGGTTTAGGGTTTAATTTAGTGGAGGGGGTTGAGGGAGTGATTGGGTTTAGGATTTAGGTTTAGGGTTTTAGGGTTTAGTGTTTATAGTTTTTTATGGTTTTTAATTTATTTTTTAAATTAAGTAAGTCGTTAGGTTTAGGTTTATTTAATTTATTTAGTTTAATTTGTAATTATTTTAGTTTATTTTATTTTTTATATTTATTTAGGTTTATTTTCATTTTATTTAGTTTAGTTTTAATTTAATTTAGTTTTTTTTGTTTAATTTTTTTTTTAATTTTAGATTTAGGTTTTAGTTTTTATTTCATTTTTTTAGGTTTAGGTTTTAGTTTTATTTTAGGTTTATTTTGGGTTTTATTTTTATTTTAGTTTAGGTTTAGTTTATTTTAGTTTAATTTATTTTATTTAGTTTAGGTCATGTCTAGGTTTATTTTATTTTGTTTAGCTTAGGTTTATTTTTTTTTAGTTTAGTTTATTTTAGTTTAGGTTTAGGTTTAAGTCTTTAGTTTAGGTTTGGTTTTATTTTTATTTATTTATTTATTTTAGATTAATTTTATTTTTTAAGTTTAGGTTTTTATTTAGTTTTTATTTTATTTCATTTTAGGTTTATTTTATTTTCATTTTATGATTAGTTTTTATTTTATTTAGTTTTTTTATTCTTAAGTTTATTTTATTTTTTTAGTTTAGTTTAGGTTTATATTTATTTTGTTTTATTTTAATTTATTTTATTTTTAGGTTTAGGTTTAGGTTTTAGTTATGGTTTTTATTTTAATTTATTTTTCTCTTTATGTTTAGGGTTTAGGGTTTATTTTATTTTTAGGTTTTATTTAGCTAAGGTTTAAGTTTTTAAGTTTTTAGGGTTTAGGGTTTAAGCTTTATGGTTTGTTAGGTTTAGAGTTTAGGTTTAGGTTTAGTTTAGGGTTAGGTTTAGGGTGAGTTTGGGGTTTAGGGTTTAGTGTTAGGGTTTAGGTTAGGTTTTAGATTATTTAGGGTTTATAGTTTAGGGTTTTGATTTAGGGTTTTATTATTTTATTTTAGGGTTTTTTACAGTTGGGTTTTGTTTTAGGTTTAGGTTTAGTTTAGTTTAAGTTTTGGTTTGTGGTTTTGGTTTGTTTTGTCTTATTTATTCAACCAACCAAGTTTTGTTAATTACAAGAGATGAAATAGATCAAAAATGAACATGCATAGAGCAAATAAAAAACCCTAGATAACTAGAACCGTCCCTACTATAAAGACACAGTTCCATATGTTTTAGATCAGATGGACCATTCTTCAGATTCTCTAGTTCCCATCAGAACCTCCCTTACCTCTCAAGTAGCTGGATCTGCCATCAAATCACTGATCTCTCCGTTCGCCACCACCATGGCTATAACCTCCATCGCTCATCCCGCCTCCATAATCTCCACCTTCATATCCACCAGCACCTCTAAATCCCACCACCAAATATGCCGCCAACTTTGCCTCCATGGATCTATGAGGCAGATGGTGCCTTTCAAGGTTTGTCCATTCTTGGGTCTTTTTAGGTTTACTAGCTTTTAGGCTTTAGCTTTATTTTTTTAGTTAATTTAGGTTTAAGTTTAGGGCTTTGGGTTTAGGGTTTAGGGTTTAGGGTTAGGGTTTAAGGATTAGGGTTTAATGTTTAAGGTTTAGGGTTTAGGGTTTAAGGTTTTTGGGTTTAAGGTATTAGGAGGCTTTAGGGTAGTTAGGGTTATTTAGGATTTAAGTGTTTTGATCTTAGTTTAGGTGTAGATTTAGGAGAAATAGTTGTTGGTTGGGTCAGGTTTAGGTGGGTTTAAGTAGGTAGGATAAAGTGGCTCAGGTTTGGGTTTAAGATTTAGATGTGGTAACATCTTTAGGGTTTTAGGTTTTAGTGGTGTGGTTTGGTAGGTTTAGGTTTAGGGTAGTTTAGGTTTAAGTTTAAGTAGTGGTTTTAGTTTGGGTAAAGATTTTTAGTAGGTTTAGGGTTGGAGGAGGTTTAAGATAGAGATTTAGGGTATAATTTTAGGGTTTAGGAGTTTAATGAGTTGTGAGGTAGGGTTTAGAGAGGGTTTAGTGTTTAGGGTTAGGATTTAAGGTTTAGGGTTTTAGTGTGGGTTTATGGTTTTTAGGTTTTATTTATTTATTTATTTCATAAATTAAAAGTTTATTTATTTAGATTTATTTAGTTTATTTTATTTTTTGTTTTATTTTATTTTTATATTTAGTTAGGATTATTTTTATTTTTATTTAGTTTAGTTTATTTTTATTTTTATGTTACTTTTTGGTTTAGGTTTTATTTTTTATTTGTAGGTTTTGGTTTCAATTTTTATTTTATTTCTTTAGGTTTAGATTTTAGGTTTTTAATTTAGGTTTATTTTTAAGTTTTATTTTTTTAGTTTAGGTTTTAATTTATTTTAGTTTATATTATTATTTAGTGTAGGTTTAGGTTTAGGATTAGTTTATTTTAGTTTAAGTTTATTTATTTTAGTTTAGTTTATTATTTTAGTTTTGATTTATTTTATTTTATTTATTTTATTTTATTTAGTTGGGTTTTTTAGTTTATGGTTTAGGTTTATTTTTATTTATTTTAGGTTTATTATTTAGTTTAAGTTTATTTAGTTTTGATTTGATTTTATATTTGGTTTATTTTATTTTTATTTTAGGTTTAGTATTTTTTTATTTTTTTATTTTTAGTTTTATTTTTTTTTTAGTTTAGGACTAAGTTTAGGTTTTTATTTTATTTTAATTTTTTATTTATGTTTAGGTTTATTTATTTATTTTAATTTTATGTTTATTTTAATGTTTTAAGTTTAAGGATTTATGGTAGCCAAAATTTAGGGTTTTTATTTAGGGTTTAGGTGTAGGGAGGGTATGGTTTAGTGTAGGGTTTAAGGTTCATTTAGGGTTTATAATTTAGGAGGGTTTAGTTTAATGTAAGGTTTGGAGAGAATTTTAGAGGCATAGTGATTTGTAGGGTTAAGTTTTAAGTGGGTTTAGGTTTAGTTTAGGAGGGTGGGGGTTTTGGTAGTTTAAGAAGTGGTAGGGTAGGGTTTAGGGTTTAGTTTAGGTTTAGGTGGTTTTAGGTTTAGTTTATTTTAGTTTAGTTTAGTTTAGGTTTATTTAATTTAATTATGTTTAAGTCTTTTAAAGTTTGGGTTTAGGTTTTATTTTTATTTATATTTAAGTTTTAGATTAATATTTAGTTTTAGTTTGGTTTATTTAGTTTTATTTGATTTACTATTTATTTTTCATTTAATGTTTAGTTTTATTTTATTTAGGGTTAGTTTAAGTTTTTATTTATTCTTAGGTTTTATTTTAGTTTAGTTTAAGTTTTATTTATTTTATTTTAGTTTATTTTATTAGTTTATGTTATTTTATTTTAGGTTTAGGTTTAGGTTTTAGTTAAGGTTATCATTTTATTTTACCTTTATTTTATTTAGGTTTAGTTTAGGGTTTATTTTATTTTAGGTTTTATTTAGGTTTTAGGTTTTTAGGTTTTTTAGGTTTAGGGTTTAGAGTTTAGGGTTTGGGGTTTTTGGTTTAGGGTTTAGGGTTATAGGTTTTAGGATTTAGGGTTTATGGTTTAATATTTAGGGTTTTAGGGTTTAGGGTTTAGGGTTTAGGGTTTTTTTTAGTATAGGGTTTAGGATTTTTAAAGTTTAGGGTTTAGTGTTTATGGTTTAGGGTTTAGGATTTATGTTTTAGTTTATGGTTTATGGTTTATGGCTTTATTTAAAAGACAAGCGATAATATAGATAAAAATTAAGAAAGCATAGAGCAAATGAAAAACCCTAGATAACTAGAACCGTCCCCACTATAAGACACAATTCCATGAGTAGTGGATCGGATCGACCATTCTTCAGATTCTCTAGTTCCCATCAGAACTACCCCCGCCTATCTAGTAGCGGGATCCACCATTATATCCCTGATCTCTCCTGCAGCCACCACCACGGCTATAACCTCCATTGCTCGTCCTACCTCTATAACCGCCACCTCCATATCCACCAAATCTCCAAATTCCCAACACCACTGCAATAATCGTTGCCTTTGCCTTAGCCTCCACGACCAGATCTAGATTGACTTGGTTGACGGTGATGTTCACGCCGTCAAGGTTTTTCCCATTCTTAGGGTTTAGGTTTATTAGCTTTTAGGGTTTAGCTTTATTTTTGTGTTACTTTAGGTTTAAGTTTAAGGTTTAAGGTTTAGGGTTTAGAGATTAGGGATAAGGGTTTAGGGTTTAGGGTTTAATGTTTTGGGTTTAGGGTTTTAGGGTTTAAGATTTTAGGTTTTAAGGTTTTAGCTTTTACGGTTTACGGTTTAGGTTTATTTTTAGTTTATTTTATTATATTTAGTTTAGGTTTAGGTTTAGGTTTTATTTATTTTATTTTTATTTTTATTTTTGGTTTAGGTTTTATTTTTAGTTTAGGGTTTAGGTTTTATTTTAAGGTTTATTTTTTTAGGTTTAGGTTTTTATTTTATTTAAATTTAGGTTTTTTTTATTTTTATTTTACGTTTAGTTTTTATTTTATTTTGGTTTACATTTTTTAGTTTAGTTTATTTCTTAAGTTTATGTTTAGGTTTAAGTTTTTGTTTATTTTTTAGTTTAGTATTATTTTTATTTTATTTTTTAGGTTTAGGTTTTCTTTTTTATTTTTAAGTTTAGGTTTAGGTTTTTATTTTATTTTTTTAGGTTTAGGTTTTTTGTTTTTATTTTAGGTTCATTTTTAGGTTTTATTTTTTACTTTAGGTTTAGCTTTATTTTTTGTTTATATTATTTTATTTAGTTTAATGTTCAGGTTTAGGTTTAGGTTTTACTTATTTTTGTTTAGTCTATTTTAATTTAGGTTTAAGTTTATTTTATTTTATTTATTTGAGCCTTAAGTATTTTCTTAGTTCATGGTTTAGGTTTTATTTTTTATTTTTTTTAGGTTTTACTTTTAGGGTTATTTTTTAGATTTAGGTTTTTATTTAGTATTTATTTTATTTTATTTTAGTTTATTTTTTTATCTTAAGTTTAGTTTTTATTTTATTTAAGTTTTCTATTTTTAGGTTTCTTTTATTTTTTTGGTTTAGTTTATGTTTTTATTTATTTTGTTTTAGTTTAATTTTTATTTTATTTTATTTTATTATTTTTAAGTTTAGGTTTAGGTTTAGGTTTAGGTTTTAGTTTATGTTTTTATTTTATTTTATTTATTTTATTTAGGTTTTGTTTTTTTATTTGTTTATTTTTTAAGTTTTAATTATTTTTGGTATATGTCTTAGGTTTTTAGGGTTTTGAGTTTAGGGTTTAGGGTTTAGGTTTAGGGGGGTTTAGTTTAGGGTTGAAGGTTAGTTTTTTAGGTTTAGGGTTTAGGATTTAGGTTTAGTTTAGGGTTTGAGTTTAGGGTTTAGGTAGGTTAGTTTAGGGTATTTTGTTTAGTTTTAGGGTTTATTTTTATTTATATATTAAGGGTTTAAGGTTTAGGGTTTAGTGTTAACTTAGGGTTGTGGCTTTGGTTAGTTTAGGGTTTAGGAGATTTGGGGTAGTAGGGTTAATTTTAGGGTTTGCCTGGGTTATGGTTTTATTATTTTTATTATTTTATATTTTAAAATTAAGTAAACTAGGTTTAGGTTTATTTAGTTTATTTTTTTGTTTTAATTATATTTAATTTGATATTTTATATTTATTATATTTTAGTTTATTTAAATTAGGTTTATTTATTTTATTTTAGGTTTTATTTTAGTTTATTTTTTAGGTTTAGAGTTAAGTTTATGTTTATTTTTTTACTTTTGTTTTATTATTATTATTTTTTAGGTTTGGGTTTTATTTTTTATTTTTAGGTTTAGATTTAGGTTTTTATTTTATTTTTTTATGTTTAGGTTTTAGGTTTATATTTTAGGTTTATTTTTAAGTTTTATATTTTTGTTTAGCTATAGGTTTATGTTTAGGTCTTACTTATTTTAGTTTAGTTTATTTTAGTTTAGGTTTAGGTTTATTTTATTTCTATTTTAGGTTTAGGTTTTTTTTAGTTTAGGGTTTAGGTTTTCTTTTTTATTTATTTTTAGGTTTTATTTTTTAGGTTTAAGTTTTTATTTTGTTTTTATTTTATTTTATTTTAGGTTTATTTCATTTTACTTTATGTTTTCTAATTTATTTAGGTTTTTTATTTTAGTTTAGTTTAGGTTTTTATTTATTTTATTTTTGTTTAGTTTTTATTTTTTTTATTTTATTTTATTTTTGGGTTTTGGTTTTGGTTAAGGTTGTAGTTTATGTTTTTATTTTGTTATATTTTTTATTTTACTTAGGTTTAGGTTAGGTTTATTTTTATTTTATTTTACTTTATTTAGTTTAGGGTTTAGCTTTAGTTTATTTTAGGTTTTGGTATAAGTTTTATTTATTTTAGTTTAGGTTTATTTTATTTTGTTTATATTATTTTTATTTTAGGTTTAGATTTTTTTTTTAGTTTAGGGTTTAGATTTTTTTATTTTATTTATATTTTGGTTTTATTTTTAGGATTTAGGTTTTATTCTTTAGTTTCTCTAGTTCCCATCTCAACCACCCTGACCTCTCGAGTAGCAGAATCCACCATCATATCCCCGATCTCTCCCTCCACCACTTCCATGGTTGTAACCTCCATCGCTCCTTTTGCCTCCTTAACCACCACTAGTCCGACCACCACCTCCATATCCACCAGCACCTCCAAATTCCCCACCACCATTGCGATAACCACCTTTTGCCTCCTGTTGGATTTGAGTTTGACGATGTTCTTAGTTTCGCCATTCTTAGGTTTTAGGATTAGGTTTGCTTTTAGGTTTTAGGGTTTAAGATTATTTTTTAGTTTATTTAGTTACTTTAGGTTAGGTTTAGGCTTAAGGTTTAGGATTTAGGGTTTAGAGTTTAGGATTTTTTTTTTTAAATTAAGAAAACTAGTAGGTTTAGGTTTTTTCAGTTTATTTTATTGTTTATTTTTAGTTAGGTTTAGTTTTTATTTTTTTAAGTTTTTTATTTTTAGGTTTACTTTATTTTATTTAGTTTAGTTTAGGGTTTTATTTATTTTATTTAAGTTTAGTTTTTACTTTTTATTTTATTTTATTTTTAATTTTAAGTTTAGGTTTAGGCTTTAGTTTAGGTTTTTATTTTATTTTATTTTCAATATTTTTTTAGGTTTAGGTTTTATTTATTTATTATATTTTTAGGTTTTATTTAGTTTAGGTTTAGGTTTTTAAGTTTTTATGGTTTAGAGTTTAGGGTTTAGGGTTTAGGGTTTAGGGTTTGGGGTTTACGATTTAGGGTTGTATATTTTAGGGTTTAGTGTTATTTTTTGGGAAACCCCATATAGGGGGAATTTTATTGCCACAAAAAGAGGGTTACAAGATCCTTAAGAAGGGATAAACTAAAACTACCTCAGAGCTATTAACCTAGATAGTAAATCTCTATCTAAGTACAACCAAAAGCAAAATAAGAGAAAAGTAAAGCAAAAGATATAAAATGATTAAAATAAATAAGCCAATGGATAGATTCAGCTCTTGGGGATGAGAATGCATGCTAGAGAGCAAACCTGCAAGAGAAAAAGAGAAGTGCATCTGCAAAAATGAAGAAAGATAGAAATTAGAATAGTTAAAGTAGTACAGAGAAAGTGAAAAGTGAGAGCAGCATAAACTGAGGAAAATTATAGAGAAGTGTGCAAAAGAAGGCTCAAGCTCAGTCACACCAAATTGGGGCAGATGCAAATATGAGCATCCAAACTTCAACGGAAGGGTTACATCACAAGAGCTACTACTAAACCAAGGAGTGAAATCATCACAGCCATCAGAGCCTACAAACCTATGAGAAGAAACATTTGTTGAAAGTCTTATGGGCTTTCACGCAAAACCTAAACAAAGCCATGTATAATATAGAAAGGAGATAGCAAAGAGCAGAAAGATAAGGGGTCCCATGCTGGAAAATTATCATCAATATAGTCACCATATCATGAGAATCCCTATACATATGAGAATGAGCCATCTTTGCCAGAATCCCTTTTAAAGCCATAGCCAAGATAATTAGGCCAGCATAAAAACCCACCACAAGAGAACAGCAAAAAAAGCAACCTGCTAACATCCTGCTAAGCAAATCAATGAGCCAAACATATGAGACATATATGAAACTTTGAGGCCAGTACTGAGTGTAGTCGAAAAGAAACCCAATCATAATAAGTAATGCGATGTTAACAACCCCTTATTAATAACCATTGTAGTTAACAAAAGCAAATGTAAAGGCAAGAACCCAAACCCAAATATAACAAGTGATGCAGAAGTCTAAAAGGATCAAGGGTGAGAATACAATAATAGATTAGTTATACCAAGAACAGAAATAGCATCCCATCAGAACAACACAAGTAAAGACACCAAAAATAGCCCCAAAGCATGTCAGTATAAAACCCGATAATCCAGACAACAAAACAACCAAGACAAAGAAGATAGCAAAGAAAAAATAAAACCACCCATTCGAGAATAGACGCATAAAATAATAACCAAGCAGATAGAAGCATAATCACAGGGATCTGCACAAGTCTAACTAAACCAAGATGGAAAAAATAGCAACAGATTAAGTAGTCCACAGATATTAGGTGATAAGCAGCAGCCCAGACACAAACAACAAAGACAATTAGTAAGCCAACCCCATATGCAGCTTCCTGGACATAGGACCCTAAAGTCCCATAGTCAACAGATAAAACAACAAAACAATTATTGCACCCACCATAAGAAAATACAATATAAAATAGAGAAATAGCATAGACACTTAGGGGGTTCAAAGAAGAGCTAACATTGGAATCTTGAAAAACCAAGACAACAGATAACCAAGACAACAAACAACCAAGACAGCAAATAACAGCTAGCTGGCCATAAAGCCACCCATTTAGAATAAACAGTGCATTAGTTAGTAACCAAGTAGGTAGTAGCATAATCATAGGAAACAAATAAAATAACAAAGCCATTATTTCACACACCATAAGATAAACCAAAATAAAATAGTGATACAACATAGGCACATAAGGGGTTCAAAGGAGAGCCAACATTGGAATCCTTCAAGATAAAGAAAAGTAGACCAACAGTTAAGCCAACAACATTAGTAAAACCAGACTGGAAAGAAGACAAAAAGAAAGTCCAATCCTGGAAGGAGAAAATAATAATAATAATAATAATAAGGGTATAATAGTGTCTCTCCATACAGGTTGGGGAGATGAGATTAGCAAGAACAATCAGGAAAACCAAGACAATAAATAACCAAGACAACAAATAGCCAAGACAAAGAAATAACAAATAAATGACCATAGAACCCATTCGACAAAGCTGCATAAGATAACACAGGGATCTGCACAAGTCTAACTGAACTAGAATGAAATAAAAAGTAGTAGATTAATTAGTCCACAAATATCAAATGATAACCAGCAGCCCAGTCGCAAACAGCAAAGACAATCAAAGAAACAACCCTAGAATCAGTCTGCTGGACTAAAAACCCAATAATCCAACAGCTAATAATTAAAACAACAAAACAATTGTTGCACCCACCATAAGATAAATCAGTAAGGAACAAGGAGACAACATAGAGTCGAAAGGGGTTCAAGAAAAAACCATCATTGAAATCCTTCAAGACAAAGAAAAGTAGACCAATAGGTAAGCCAACATCACAAAAAATAAAAAATGAAATCAAGAATAAAATCCCATCCTGCAATGAAACAATAATAATAGCAAGGTTATTGCAGTTGCTCTCCATACAGTTAATGGAGGTGAGGTTTGATAGCATAAGAGGGTGCACAGCCCTATTAAAGAGAGAAAATACAGATAAATTCGAGCTTTCCATGAAGCTGTACAAAATTATAGCAATTACATAATAAGACAATAAAGTCATGAGGCCATGAAAAAATTTCTAGATTAAGGAAAAGAGAAAAAAACAAAGCCTTAATCATATAATGGAAAATCACAATAGGACCCATAAACAGAATAAACATAATAATGATAGCAAGAAGTCTATCCCTATAAAGCAGAAAGAAAAGCATAAAATAATCCATCTCTCTTAGGGTTTAGGGTTTAGGGTTTAGGGTTTCAGTGTTTAGGATTTAGGGTTTAGGGTTTTAGGATTTAGGGTTGTAGGTTAAGGGTTTAGGGTTAGTTCCAGGGTTAAGGGTTCAAGGCTAATATTATTTATCTATGATTTATTTATTTATTTTATTTAGGGTTTATGGTTTAGGGTTTAGGGTTAGTTTAGAGTTTAGGGTTTAAGGTTTAACGTTGTAGGTTTATAGGGTTTAGTTTAGAGTTTAGGGTTTAAGGTTTAACATTGTAGGATTAGGGTTTACAGTTAGTTTTAGGGTTTAGGGTTTTGGATTTATGGTTTAGGGTTTAGGGTTTAGTGGTTTCTTTTTAAATACAAAAACCAATTGGTTTAGGTTTATATAATTTCTTTAGTTTATTTTTTATTAATTTTTGTTTATTTTATTTTTTACTTATATTTAAGTTTATTTTTTATTTTATTTAGTTTAGTTTATTTATTTAAATTTATTTATTTATTTTTAAGTTTTATTTTATTTTTTTAAGTTTAGGTTTATGTTTATGTTTATTTATTATATTTTTATTTTATTTTATTTTTAGGTTTAGGTTTCATTTTATTTCTAGGTTTAAGTTTAGTTTTTATTTTATTTTTTTTAGGCTTAGGTTTTAGGTTTTATTTTAGGTTTATTTTAAGGTTTGATTTTTAGTTTAGGTTTAAGTTTATTTTAGTTTATTTTATTTTTTAGTTTTATTTATTTTAGGTTTAGTTTATTTATTTTTTTAGTTTAATTTAGTTTAGGTTTAGGTTTATTTTATTTTGTTTATTTTAGGTTTAGGTTTTTATTTAGTTTTTATTTTATTTTATTTAGGTTCTTTTAGGTTTATTTTATTTTCTTAGCTTAGTTATGGTTTATATTTATTTTATTTTAGTTTAGTTTTTTATATTATTTTATTTTTAGGTTAAGGTTGTAGTTTATGTTTTAATTTAAATTTTTATTTATTTCATTTATGTTTAGGTTTATTTATTTATTCATTTATTTTAGGTTATATTTAGATTAGGTTTAGTTTTTTAGGTTTTTTGGTTTTAGCATTTAGAGTTTAGGGTTGTAAGTTTTAGGGTTTAGGGTTTAGGGTTTAGGGTTTATGGTTGTTTAGGTTTTAGGATTTAGGGTATAGGGTTTTAGGGTTTATGGTTAGGTATTTTTAATTTTTTATTATTTTTCTTTTTTTTTAAATTAAGTAATCGAGTAGGTTTAGATTTATTTCATTTCCTTTTTATTTATTTTAGTTTAATTTATTATTTATTTTTTTATTTAGCTTTATTTTTATTTTCATTTCTATTTAGGTTTTTATTTAGGTTTTTATTTAGTTTTTATTTTAGTTTAGTTTAGTTTAGGTTTATTTTATTTTTCATTTAGGTTTAATTTTTATTTTATTTCAATTTTTTTAATTTAGTGTAGGTTTTTATTTATTTTATTTTAGTTTAATTTTTATTTTTTATTTTTTTTGGTTTTATGTTTAGGTTTTAGTTTATGTTATTATTTTATTATTTTATTTTATTTTGGTTGTTTATTTATTTTTTTTTTTAGGTTTTATTTAGTTTAGGTTTAGGTTTTAGCTTTTGAGGGTTTAGGGTTTAGGTTCATTTTATTTAGGTTTAGGGTTTAGGGTTTAGGTTTAGGGTTTAGTTTATGCTTTAGGTGTTTTATGATTTAGGGTTTAGGAGCGGTTTAGGGTTTAGGATTAGGTGTTTAGGTTGGGGTTAAGGGTTTAAGGTTTAAGGTTTAATGTTTTAAATAAGCAAACTGTAAGGTTATTATTATTTTATTTAGTTTTTAGGTTTAGATTTAGCTCAGTTAGGGTTTTTGTCAGTTAGTGGGGTGAGTGGAGGGTTTAGGGTTTAGTGGAGGGTTTAGGGAGGCTCAGTTTAGGGTAGGGAGTTTAGGTTTAGGCTCAGTGGTTAATAGGTAAGTAGTTAGGGTTTGGGTTTTAATTTTTTTTTCTTATTTTTTAGGTTTATGGGCCACTTAGGTTTAGGGTTTAGGTTGTAGGTTAGTTTTAGATTTAGGGTTTATGGGTTTTAATCTTTAAATGAAACCATTTAGTTAGTTTTAGATATTTAGTATATTACATTTATTTTAGTATTTTTTTTTTATTTTTATTTAGTTTATTACCATTTTTATTTATTTTAGGTTATTTATTTTAGGTTTATTTATTTTAGTTTAAGTTTATTTTAGTATATTTAGGTTTTGGTTTAGGTTTAGATTTATTTTTTAGTTAAGTTTTATTTTTATTTTATTTTTTTGGTTAAGGTTTTATTTTTTATTTTTAGCTTTAGGTTTAGGTTTTTTTTTTGTTTTTTTTTTTAATTTTTAGGTTTTATGTTTTTATTTTAGTTTTTTTTTTAGGTTTTATTTTTTAGTTTAGGTTTAGGTTTATTTTTAGTTTATTTTATTTTATTTTGTTTTGGTTTAGGGGTTAGGTTTAGTTTAATTAAGGTTTAGGATTTTATTTTATTTATTTTAGTTTAGTTTATTTTAATTTGGATTTAGATTTATTTTATTTTTATTTTAGGTTTAGGTTTTTTTTTTCGTTTAGGGTTATGGTTTTATTTTTTATTTATTTTCAGGTTTAAGTTTTTCATTTAGTTTTTATCTTATTTTATTTTAGGTTTACTTTATTTTATTTAGGTTTTTTATTCTTAGGTTCAGTTTACTTTCTAGTTTAGTTTAGGTTTTTAAATATTTTATTTTATTTCCTTATTTTTTATTTTAATTTATTTTTATGTTTAGATTTTTTATTTATTTTATTTAGTTTTGAAATAAAAAATGGGGTAAAGAGGAAGTGGGTTTAAGTTTTGAAATAAACTAAAACCAACAAGGAAACTTTCATATAAAGTGAGATTGACGAGGACCCTAAAGAAAAATTGTATAAACCAATTCTTGCTAAAGGAAGAGAAAAAAAAAACCAACCAAAAAACAGACTGAATAAAACCACCATAGTAATATGATCAACAAAATAACCAAAAGTTAAAAATCTGAGGTAAGGCAGTCTAGTGTTATCCAAATTGAGCAGACCATGCGGATGCTTAAGTAAGTTATGGTTATCAAATAAAGTGAGCTTATTTAATTCAACTCCCAAATTAGCCAAGAAATCTGCACAAGCATTACCTTCACAAAGAATGTGAGAAATTTTGTATCAAACTTGAGAAAGAACCCTATTAGTGTGATTAAGAAGATAAACTAAGTTAGCATTCCCCATTTTATTAGTATTGAGCATATCAAGTAAAAGAAGAGCATCAACTTCAATCCTTATATTAAAGATATTTTTGTTTAAATAAATATCATTAGCTTTATTAACAGCCATGAGCTCAGCATAAATAACAGAACAAGCTTTGAGGGGTAGGAAAAAGCACAAATGACAATACCTTTATAATCCCTAAGAATTCTACCACAACCATATTTATTAGGGGAAACAAAACCATTAATATTGATCTTAATAAAATTTTCTTTAGGCTTAATCCAATGTATAATCCTAATACTCTTGTAGGTAGGGTTATCATGGAAAGTGATACCCAATTTCTCAGCCACAAATTTATCACCTCTAAATTGAAGATTACTAATTAAATTTGCATTAAACAAAGCATGAATTTTTTCTTTAGTTCTAGCAAGGATCCTTTTATGGTTCATAGGAATGCCTCAATATTTAGCATCATTTATATCCATCCAAATGAACCAAATAAGGGTAATAAAAATTACAACATTCATATGACCTTTCATAATTTTATGGAAACAAACTTCAAGAAGTTGATATAATGAAAGAGAGCCATGAAAATAGTTAGTGTTAAATAAATCATCATACCATATCCAAAGTTTGGAAGTAATAGCACCATTGACAAAAACATGATTAACATTTTCAATATGATAGCAACAATAGCACTTAGACAGTAAAAAAACCCTTTAAGCCAGATCAAAGAATCTATAGGAATGAAGTCATTCAAAATCCTCCAAGCTAAAATAGAATAAGAAATGGAAATGATATTGTTCCAAAGTTTAATGAAAACATTAGAGGTGTTTTGTTTATTTCTAATAAATTTCCAAACCTCTTTAAGAACAAAATCACCATTGTAAGAGAGCTTGAAAAGAATTTGATCAGGTTTATTAGAAAAGATAATGATGTTGCAAAACTTGTCAAAAATAGAAATAGAATGTAGTTCTCAAGTTTGTTTTCATTCCAATTGTTATTAAAGCCAAAAAGAGTTAACTTTGATAGCAATAGAGTGTAGATCAAAGGGAGTCAAAAGAGCCATTGCCAATCCAATTGTCTTGCCAAAAGAAAGAAGAGCCCAATGAATACCCCAAGATATTAATGATTCAACAACCCATTTAATGGAGCAAAGCCTTTTCCAAACCGGAGAGTCACCAACTTTATAAGCATAGATAGAGGGTGTTTACCTTAACTATATTTTTCCATCATAAAATTAGCCCAAAGGCTATCATTCTTTTTAAAATTCCACCAAAGCATATGAGAGAAGGCAGTCATAGCTTCATGAATAAGTTTGCAACCAAGACCACCTTCACCCAAAGGACCACAACATTTATGCTAGGATGTCCAATGCATTCTTTTAATAGAATTATTGGATCCCAAATAAAATTTATTAAGTAAGCGATCAATTATGATAAGAGTAGAATTAGTGGGAATAATAGTTTGAATCAAATAAAGAGGCATAGAATTGAGAGTGCTTTTAAGAATAGTGAGCCTGCCACCAAAGGAAAGTAAATGGAATTCCCAAACAAAAATTTTATTTATAATTTTTTTGAATTAACTCATAAAAAATATGGGATCATTTTGGACCTTAAAATAGAGGAGGGTGATGTTTAAAATTAGTGATATGGTGGATTTGATCGATTTTATTATTAGAGATACTTGAAGAAATAATAAAACAACTTTTTTTTTATCATTGATAGAAAGACCACTTTCTCTACCAAATTTATTTAAAAAATTTTTTGAGATTCTTAATATGTTGAATAGAAGCATTGCAAAAAGTAATGAAAAATAACTCATTGATGCTCCTAGATAAGTACTCAACAACAATAATAAATAAAGGGAGATAAAGGATCCCCTTATCTTTAGCCATGGGAAGAAGTTAAGAAGCCCAAAGCTTTCCCAATAAGCAAAATAGAAAACCAGGCATTATTAATACAAGTTTTAATAAAAAAAAGTAAATTTATCAGAAACCCAAATAAATTCATAATATTGAAAAGGAAATCCCAAGAAATATTATCAAAAGCTTTGGTAATATCTAATTTAGAAAGAATAGTTCAACCTCTAGTCTTAGCATCTAAGTCATGAATTAATTCCTCGGCACGTAAAATGTTGTTAGAAATAGATCTACCTCTAACAAAACTAGTTTGATTGAGAGAGATAATCTTATGAAGTAAAAGACTAAGCCTGATGGAAGAATTTTGGAAATCGCCTTATTGAAGAAGGTGCAAAGACTAATAGGTCTAAGATTACCCAATAGTCCGGATTATCTTTCTTGGGTATGAGAATAATATAAGTGCTAGAAAAATATCTATGAAAAGGATTACCATTAAAATAATCAACCACAACAATCAAATCATTTTAATAATAAACCAATAATTTTGAAAAATTGAGTGAAACCCTCAGACAACATAATCTATGTTCATGCTATTAAGAACTTTAAAAATTTCATCTTCATTAGGCACAATACTAAGCAAATCATTGTCATCATTCGTAATAATAGAAGGAATCAAGTGTGATTTAGAAATAGCTTCATCAGAGCAACTCTTATTAAGCATATTTTTAAAGTAATTAATAACCAAATCATTAATATCATTATTCTCCATAATCCATTCCATCCATCTTTTAATTTATTAATATTATTTAAAGCTCTCTTTTTAATAACTAAAGCATGGAAATACCTAGTATTCCTATCACAATCTGCAATATGTTTACTAGTAGCTTTTTGAAGCCAATAAGTCTCCTCCATATTTTGAAAATTAACAAGTTTATCTTTCACCTCAGTCAAGTCCTTAATCTTAGAAGGATCAGACATAATAGAGACCTCAAGATCACAAACCAATTTTTCCATATCTTTGATATTAGCAAAAGGTTATTATAACAATGCTTGTTCCACCAACCTGATTTTGCTTAAGTCATTTAAGCTTAAACTAAAGTCTATTCATCCCCATAATCAATTATCAAGATGTAAAGGAGCTTTCCAATTATTAGCCACAACATTAAAAAATTAATATGAAATCCACATGTTGAAATCTAAAGGAGAGAAATTTTTTAATCCATTATAATTATCTTTACTAGAAACCAAAAGAGGAGCATGATCAAATAAGGTTCTGCTTAAATGATCAACATAAGTAATATGCCATTGAGTAATCTAATGAGTATTAAAAAGAATATGATCCAACCTTTGTCAATGTCTAGAGTTTTACCAAGTATAATTACAACCTTTAAAACCAATATCAATCAAATTATAATCAAGGATCATATTAAAAAATTCTTCCATGGAATGAATATTAGAGAGCAACCACCACTTTCTCGAAGTGAATAAAATAGTGTTGAAATCACCACCAACAAACCAAGGTTTATTGATAGAGGTAGCAAAATTCCTCAAATTATCCCAAAGAAGATTTCTACCAGATCTAAGTCCAAAACACAATAATCACCATAAGAGATTTGAGCATTGATAACTTTTTGAAAATCATCAAGAATAGAAACCTCTACAAAGTTATTACAAAAACACTAAATCTTATTACTAACATTAGAGAAAAATTTATTGAAACCGATCATTCTAGCAACATGGTTAATTTTTTTAGCATGAATAAGAGGCTCTAGAAAAATAAAGTAAGGAAATATTATGTATAAGATAAATATTTCTAATACGGTTATGAATAGAGAGGGTATTGATCCCTCTAACATTCCAAATAATAAAATTAAACATAAAGAAATAAAAAGGGGTTAAGAAAAGGTTAATTAAGAGAGGAGAGGAGGAGTGATCTAGTGTTTCTTGGCAATTTGGGAGGGAATTTTTAACATTTTTTCTTTTTTAGCATGATAAGTTTGGAAACCATTTTCTTTTCCCATATAATCATCATCTAAGAAGGATTTAGCAACATTAGTCATAGATTTAAAAGAAATCTTCTGATTAGAAATGAGTTCTCCTTCTTCCAAGACATTAGAATTTATTAAAGCCAAATGAGCATCAGGAATAGCAAGAGAGAGAGAGCATAAATAGATTTATTAAAAGGCAAGTGTGAACACCAAGCCCTTCCTTTTCATGACCCAAATTATTAGACAAAGCCAAATCTTTTTGAGAATTTAAATCAGCCTGAATCTGGAAAATAGAAATAATTTTTTCAATCTGATTATCATGAGGCATTAAAGCTATATTATCCATTGAATTTGAATGATGCATAACATTCATATCATCATTTATATTCTCAAACAAAGCTTCATTTTCATCAATCAAAGTCAAGATGGGATTGAATCGGAGGAAATAGAATCATCATCCAAAAGTTTAGAAAACTATTATTGCTCACATTAGAAGCCTTTAAGAAGTAAGAGGTAAAATATCCTTATTAAGAACATTCAAAATTCCTTTTTTTTGAGTAGCTTTTGATATTTAATAGTGATCCCTAGGGTTAGGAATAGAAGTTTAACAAGGATTTTTTTAGGTGAGGATGAAGAATGAAGCATTCAAAATTATCACCCATGGATTTTATAGTGAGAACAAATGATAGGAAATTTTCAAATTCAATTCTTTGCATATAACTATAATTTTCATATACCAACTAGATTTCTTTAGGGTGTTTCTTGGTATTTTCCAATTCAATAAGGATTCTAGCCACTGAAGGATAAGATTTTATAGACATTGTCTGGTCAATTTATAATGGCTGACCAAATAAAGCACCCACAATAAAAAAGAATTGATGGTTAATGAAATGAATTTTTCATATTGGGGAGAGAAATCCAAACGAGAACATCTTTGAATGATTTCAAAGTAGTTAAAGCAATGATAGTTGATGAAATAGCAAGATCCATAGGATCCTTCAATTTTCCCCAATGAATCATCGGGGAAGAAGCCAAGCCACAATATTACTCAAATGAAAACACGAAATAGGCCAGTGACCATCGATTCAAGAAGGAATCCAATGAGAATGAAAATAATGCAGCAATGGCCAAAAAAAAAATAGGGGAAAGGGAAATCTAGAATTTGGACGAGTCAGCAAGTGGTTTTTGGGTTTGGGTAATTTAGGTTTAGTTTAGTTGGATTTAGAATTTATAGATTTAGGTCAGATTTAGTTTAGGAGTTAGAGTAGTTAGATGTTTAGGATTTAGGTTGGAGTAAGATAGTTAGGTTAGATTAAAATAAGATCAGAGGAGTCAGGTTTAATTTAGAGTTTAGGATTTTAGTTTAAAGTATAGTAAAGAAGTGTAATTTAGAGTATAGGTTTAAAGAGTCAGTTAGTATTAAGGAGTAAGAGTCAGGCTCAGTAGAGGGCCCATCCCAGGTGTATTTAGGAGTAAGAGATAGTAGTTTAGGAGTTTTCTAGTTAGTAGGATCAGTTATAGTTTAATTAGATCAGTTAGGAGAGTAGTTAGAGTTTTAAGATGGAGTTTAGTTATAGCTCAAGTTAGTTAGTAGATTTAGATTTAGCTCAGTAGATTTAAGTTTTTATTTAGTTTAGTTTAGAGTTAGAGTTTAGAAGTTTAGATTTTAAGTCATAAGAAGTTTAGTTAGGTTTTTATTTTATTTTAGATGAGGTTTAGGCTTAGCCAGTTTCATGTAGAGTTTAGGGATTAGCTTGGTTTAAAAGTTTTTAGGTTTTAGTGTTTAGTTAGTTTAGGTTTGTTTAGTTTAGGATTAGGTAGGATTTAGGGTTTATAGTTTAAGGTAGTTTAGGTTTATTTTAGAATTTAGAGTGTGGTTTAGGTTTAGGTCAGGTAGGTGTATTTAGGGTTTTTTGTTTAGGGTTTAGAGTTTTGTTTTAGGTTTAGGGTTTAGGTTGTTTAGGGTTTGGTGTTTATTTAGTTTCATTTGTGTGTGTATATGTGAGGGGACACCATGCAGAAGATGTACTTATTGAGGTGATGGTATGACATCAAGGAATAGTGCACTATCTCGATAGAAAATCACTACCCCACGATGGCCTAATCACTAATAAGGACTCTAAGGCATGATGGGTCTCAAATATACTAGAGATTTTTTCCATACTTTACTTGGAAAAGTAAAGCAAGGTTTATTTAAACTGGTTCATTAAGTTCCATGAGGCAAGCCCCATAGTTAATTACATCTTAATAAAAATGAATCCCTTAAGAATACTCTCGATTAAAGTAGGAGATTGTTGTCTCCAAAGAATTCAAAGATAGTACTATCAATAAATTGGTTGTATTTTAGAAGATCAAGTGGGATGGATTAAAAGGGAAGAGTTATTATCAAACCAAAGGAGATGAGTGAGTACTCATGATACTAGGAAACTAGTGAGCTTCAATCTATCCTATTGGCTTTATATATTTGAAATTGAGGAGATTTATTTATTTGATTTGAAATTTTATTAGAAATCTAGGACTTATAATTCCATAATATAAGATTGTGAAATATCAAGGTGAGGATTTATGCTTGTAGAAGAGAAATAGAACCTCGATCCTAAATCTAGAGAACTTTGGCTAAATCATGACCTAAATCTAAGGTGAAAGTGGTATATGGTTTACCTACATAAGAGAGAGTAAACCACTTATGGACTTATTATCTGAGTGGCACCAACTAACTCCTTTTATGCTTTAAATCCATGTAGAAAGTCATATGTTTTTACGAGATGGCTAGGTTATTATTATTTAGAAAAGAAACTAAGTCCTTAAACCCACTCCCTAAGAGACTAGAGCATGAGGGTATGAATAATGGCTTAATCTAATGCGAATTCTTATCAAATTTTATTTAATTTTAGACTTTTACTTTGACACAAGCTATAGGATTTTGTATGCCTAAATGCATGAGAAGTTGATTATGGGCCAAATCAAAAGAGAAATAGTTGTTCTTCCATCATAAGCTCTCAAAGGTTAAGCCATTCTATGGAAATAAGAGTGAAACAAGATGATTATGCATGATATTAAACATATAACATCTAGCTAAGGGTTGCTAAATATTTTATTATTTTTGATTTAATACTTTGGGTTTTATATAAGATTATGAGTTGTTTATTTTGAAAATTTAGTTATGAGTTGTTAATGGGATAGAAAATTTATTTTTATCCTAAGAGCCTAATCGCATCCAGGCCATACAACAATCACCAATCATAAACAAACTATGAAAAGGAATGCTTTTTTAATGCACCTGCTAAACAAACATCAAACAATTTTATAAAGCCATCACAAAAGAATAAAAGGCCAATGCGGTCGGGTTCCGCCATACATCCCAAAAGAAATGTGGGTAGCCGAGTTCTACTCTTATACAACCTGGATTACATGAGAATAATTACAATTATAAATGATGAATGTTATGGGGTCTTCATTCTTCATTCTTCTTTCTTCAGTTCTTCATCTTCCATTTCTTCATTTGATTTGCTCTATTTCTTCCTTCTTTTTGGATTTATTTGGATATGCTTGCTCCAAAGGCATCACATGGTACATAAGACTTGGTCTTATAACCAATGCTCAGTCCCCCATAATACTCATCTAATCCTAATGCAAAATTACATTAAAAGAAGGAAAGTAAATCTACACTTGCAAAATAAATGTTAGCTAAACTCACCATACAACCCAAGCAATTATATGAATAATTTGGACTTAGCACACATGGGTAATAACATACCTATCCTAACTAGGGTTAGTCTTTGGGGCTAAAACCGCATAGCAAAAAACATTTATATTTTATTTATTTAACTAACCCCTAGAAAGCATGATTAGGCTAATATCGCCTAACATCCGACTACATACACCCAAATATCCAATCTACAATAATACATCACAAAACAAGCATACAACCATACAGCCCCAAACATAAAGCTATAAATGGTGACTTAGTCTAATGTGAATTAAAGCTTGTGTGGTATGTCCTAACTAGGCTTTAGAGTTATAATTTGCTAAGTGTGAGGGATTTAATTTATAAAGAGGTTGATTTTTCTTTAAGTGATTTGATTGATTTAAAGATTTTACTTAGTGTTTTGTTTTGTTTCATATGGTCTACACTTAACAAATAAGTGTTATAAAGAGAAGAAAGAGAGAGACCCTCTATTTCATCCCTACCTTAAGTCACTTCTAAAGTAAGTTAATTAATCAATTTCCTTTAATGAATAGCATATTATATGTTTTAATTAGTCCTAACTTTAGGTTCTCTAAATAACCTTATTCAATAAGAAAGGCATCTTAAGATTAATTAGAATGAATTACTATCAAACAATACATGTTTATTCATTTCTTTCCATCATGCATATCATGCATATGATTAAATCCTAAGCATACCTATACATGCAACTTATATTTTAGCACACTTGAATGATGAATGCAAAGAAGTGTGTTTAAAATTTAATTATTTCATTTGATTGAATTATGAATGCATGCCTTTTAAATAGAAGGAGGGATTTTTCATCCATTAGCTAGATACACATTCATATGTATAAAAGTTTTAAGTGAGTACATCGCCATTATTCTACACCAGGGGCGTAAGGTACATGACCTACTTAGGGCTACTTAAAGCCTCATAACCCTAGTGTATCAAGACTAATATACCACTTTTCTTAGATACATATAGATGTATAAGTAACAAAAGGATTGGAGAAACCCATGGAAAAATTGTATTTGATTTATATGACTTATGATTCTTATTTATTGGCCACATCACACATACACATGTACAAGAGTTTTAAGTGGGTATTGCACCATTGTTCTATGTCAGGGGCATAAGGTATAAGCCCTACTTATGGCTACTTAAAGTCTCGCGGGTGTCCGTGACTAATATACCAATTTTTTTTCTCATGTGAATGTATGAAAGGAACCACAAGAAGAAGAAGTCATGCAAGAAGTCATATTTGATTTGATTATATGATTTACATATATGGTATGAAATTCTTCCTAAGTCTTAGCATGGAAATGCATAGGAATTGATTTAGACAAATGTTGTGTGCTTTTCAAATGAACTATACATTTGTAATTCCTATGTCAATCCATGTAAGATAAAGCTAGAGAGCTTCATATTTTATATCTTATATTATCAGCACATGTAAACCTATAGATATTTGTAATTAACATCAATTCATTTATTATAATTTATTTATGATCTTTTGAAAATAAATTTTGATTTAATAGTGATAATAGCCACACCTATTTTTAATTTAAATTAATACATGCAATTTGACATAAAAGAAACCATTTCATTTAGTTAATTTTTTTAAAAAATGAATGCATGATTACACCTAGGAAGTAACATTTAACATGATTGGAAATAAATAAATGAACATAAGCACATTATCTCATTCATTCCAATTAATTCCAAAGGACAATCATACTAAATAAAGCCACTTAAAATAAACTAAAGTCCTTTAATGAGATTTCTTAATTTTGAGTTTGATTTCATTTAGAAATGAAAGATATTTGTTGATCCTAATCCCATTCCTCATGTGTGAGTTAATTTGATTTAATGAAGAAGTATTTAAGTTGATTTTATGGTTTAATTAGGTTAGGTATGAATTAAGCCAATTAATTAACCCTACCTACATCACCTTAAGTTAATTAACCAATTAATAATGAGCTAATATGATATGCAACCACATGGAAAGTAAATTTGCAATGCTCCTAAGAAATGAAAGGGGCCTAATGCAATTGGCTCATGATTAAAGTTAATTAAACTTAAGGATCTCACTTAACTACTTTTATAGTTTTCTCATACATGTGAGCTAACCATAATTTCATTACCTCCCCCTTTTGATTATTGAACACCCAAAGAGCTACCCAAGATTAAATTTTAGAAATAGATTAAATTAAATTAATTAAATTCATTAATTAACTAATTAAATCTTAACCAACCTTAACTAATAAAATGAGATGGGCTTAGAGAAAGAGAAGGGAGCCTAAGTCTCAATCCTTAAATCCTTATAATTTGTTGATTAAAGTTCATGTATCATTTGGATTTTTGATTAATCTTGTTAATTAATTAATAAAGGGGTGTTAATTAATTAATAATTTAAGTGGGATTAGAGAAGACTTACAGAAAAGATTGGAAGAGGGAGTCCCAATCCATTTCTCTAGTCTTCGTCATCATTAATAGAGGTTAATTGATTGATTAATTTACTATTCATTTGCTTAATTATCACTAATTATATTAAGAAACTTATTAAGCATTAACCCATTGGTTTCCTTATTTAAGCAGCCAATAAAATCCTAGAAAAATAGGGATGGCAGAGATCATCCCCCTTAATATGCACAAAAAGTTTGAAATTAATTGGATAGTTAATTAAAGAGTAATTAGACTAATTACATTTCCAATTAAGCTAAATCCACTAATCAAAATCAATTAATAATAAGTTTTTTGGATTTTACTCTAAATTATCTTCAAAATGAACATAAGTTTATATTTTTTTATGGATTTTTCTAGAATTAGTTTTGAATTTAGGAAGTTTTAGGATTAAAAACTTGTAATTAGCCCTAATTAGAGCCTTAATCCCACCGGGCCACATGGCGGCTGACATGGCATGCTGGCGCGATGGACTTTCCATGTGGCACGATGGGATTTGCTATTTAAGTTGTCACATCCAAGTGATGAGTTAGATGCATGGCAACATAATTCCCGATCTAAGATCAGATGACCACGATTAAATTTATAGTTTCAAAGGATTAATCAAAAGGTTCTAAGCGTGATTAGATCAGGACCGTTCATCTCAATCATGGGGGATGGACATTCCATGATCTATCTCCTCCCAAGCATCAAACAATGGCTATTGTACATCGATTATCACTCGATCCAAGCTCACCAAAGCTCGGATGGAGATGAAAATGATCCCACACCTTCGGGAAACACAATAAAAAGATCTAATGGAGGAAATCACATGACATTAAAATTTCTTTCACAAAAGACCAACCTATTTTCATTCAAGGATCTGTTTCAATGGCATACCTCACTGGAGCATATGACTAGTAGTTCCAATGATTGAGAAAGCTTTATTTGGTAGAAATGAAGCTCTGTTGAGCCGCATGAGCTTTGATTTGGTGTAGTTTGCTTGAAAGACCAGCCCACTAGGTGTAGGTGCTCAGGCTTGATCGAACTCTACCCTCGCCATCAGAAATAATTATTCTCACTCATTTGGCTCCATGGAAGGTGTGTGCAAAGTTAATTGCACTTTGGTGGAGGTTTGAGGAAATGAGAATTGAAGGTGGCCTCCCTTATTGTGGTTTTGTGTAAAATTGAGAATGGGGATTTTTAGGAGTGTGGGAAGGCTTGGAAATTTCTCTGGGAACTCTCTCCTTAGCTGCTAATGTTGAATCAAGTGTGAGGGTCTGAGTTTGAGTGAGAATGAGGGGCGAATACCCAATCATTCCTTGGATCGAATGACCACAGCTTCTTCGGATCTTTCTTGATCAATTGGCCAAAATTGAGGGTGGTGGAGGTCCTTGGGTGCATGATGTGGCTCAGTTTGGTTGGATGAGGGTGTGGAGGTGGTCAAAGGGAGTAGTGAGTCCCATGGCTTTTGGAAAGCTGGGGATGGGGAGGTGATTTCACCATGCCATGATCATGGCACCCAACCACCTTTGGGTCAGGTCAACCATGGTCCTAGGTGCCTAAGTGGACCTATGACTGGGTGCCAAGTGGCTAGGGGGAGAAAATGACCAAATGAGCATGTGTCTTATATCATGGGATGCCCTAAACCTAAGGGCAAAATGATCATTTGGCTATGGGTTTGGTTTGGGAAAATTTGGGATGCATAAAAAGTAGGTTAGCCCAATTTCAAGTGGTTTGGAGTTTATTTGATTTGATTTGGCTTGATTTAACCTATTAGGTCAGTTGACCAATTGGTCAAATTGGGTCAAACCAAGGTCAAGTTCAATTAGCTAATTGAAAATGATTGTAGGCTTTGGTTTGGTTTAATTTGGAATTAATTTGGATTTTGGCTAATTTGACCCTTTAGGTCAATTTGGGTTAAGTTAGGTCAAGTTGACCAATTGGTCAAATTGGGCTCAATCATGGTTTTGGTCAAGTTCAATAAGTGATTTTGAATGAACTTGAGCCATTGGTTACAATTAATTTGGGTTGGATTGTGATTTGCACTATTTTAGCTTTTTAGGCCAATTTAGGTCAACTTGGGTCAAATAGACAATTAGGCTTAGTTTGGCTCAAGTGAGGGTTTGGCCATGTTCAATCATTGGTTAGGAATGGGTTTGTATCAATGGTTTCATTCAATTTGGCTTTTGGTGGATTTTGTCTAATTTGGGCTAAATGTTGACTTGGTCAATGCTAGGTTTTAGTTTGACCCAATTCAAGACATTGATTAACCTAGATAATTATGATCATGTTGTGAGGTTTGGATGGGCTTAGTTCAATCTAATTTGGGTTGAATTAGAACTTGGCTCAAAAAGATCTTTTAGGCCACTTTGGGTCAAGTGGACCTAAATGGGTTAATTAGCTTGATCATGGCTTGATTCAAGTTTAATTATATTGATAAATTTGATATATAATATAAATCCAAGTAATTTGGATCCATATGGATTTTAGTTCATATGATAATTTCAAGTCAAAAGGGCTAACTTGGGTTTGATTTGGGTTATCTTGGATTTGGTTTGATAATTATAGTTTGTATTTATATTTAGATCTAGGAATGTTTGAATCATGAGGAAATCCATAAGTTTTGAATTGAATTGGGTATTATTTAGCCAAGTTCAAGAATTTGGCTAAAAGGGCTAAAATCAAGAATTTGATTTGATTTGGGTTTCAACCATTTGAAGTTTGGAATTGATTTATGATTTAGAATTTGATTTGAGATTAAATTTGATAATTGAGAAAATCAATTGAATTGTGATTTAAATTTGGTTAAGGCTAAGTCCATAAGATAATATTATAGGGCTTAAGAAAGGATTTGGTGTTTGAATTCGATCATGGGTTTGAATCATTTGATAGTTGGATTTTATTTTGGAAATTAGATTTAAATTTGAGATTTGATTTGGAAGAATGAAGAAAGGATTTGGTTTGGGCTATAGGCTAGGAAAGTTCTCCTAAATCTCTAAGGCACAACCTACCCCTATGGCTAACTCTTCTAAGTCTCTAGGGTTAGGTTCACCTAATCACTACAAGTGTCTTAAGACCAAGGAACTTTGTGTATCGAGTCCTATATGATAAGGAAGTTGAGAACTCACCTAAAATGAGGTCAAGTTTTATGGTTTAGGGTTTTGGGTTTATGGTTTTCTATTTGGTTTAGTGTTTAGGGTTTATGGTTTTAAGGTTTAGGTTTAGGTTTTAGGTTTAGGGTTTAGGTTTTAGAGGGTTTAGGTTTTTTTTTAATAGAGAACAAATTCATATTCAACATTTATTCTTTTTATTTCACCAACCAAGTGGGCACAAGTTTTCTAAGACACAAGTGATGATAGATAAAAATGAGCATGCATAGAGTAAATCAAAACCCTATAACTAGAACTATCTCAGAAAAGACAGTTCACAAGCGATTGGATCACCATTCTTTAGTTTCTCCGCCCCATCGAACCACCACCACCTCGAGAGGGATCCGCCATCATATTCTTGATATCCTCCTGACCACCATCATGTCCTCTCCCACCTTCATAACCACCACTACTCCAACCAACACCTCCATATCCACCAGCACCTCTAGATTCCCCACCACGATGATAACCATTGCCTCCACCATCACCTACATCACCAAATCTAGATTGAGCCTAGTTGATGCTAATGTTCCTACCATCAAGGTTATTCCCATTATTAGGGTTTAGGTTTAGGTTTAGGTTAATTAGGTTTTAGGGTTTAGGTTTTTTTTATATATTTAGTTTCTTTAGTATTAAGTTTAGGATTTAAGGTTTATGGTTTAGGGTTTAGGGTTTAAGGTTTAGGTTTAAGATTTATGAGGATCAGGTTAGTGAAGGACTGTGGTTTAGGTTTTTAGTTTGTGGTTGTGGTATGGTTTAGGTGGGGTTTAGGGTTTAGGGTTTAGGGTTTAGGTTTAGGGTTTGAGGTTTAGGGCTCAGCATAGGGTTTTTTTGGTAGTGGTTTAGGGTTTAGTTGTTTAGGGGTTTAGGGTTTATTTATTTATTTTTATTTTATTTTTTAAATTAAGCAAACCAATAGGTTTAAGTTTATTTAGTTTATTTTATTTATTTTAGTTTATTTTTTTTATTTTTTAGGTTCAATTTTATTTTATTTAGTTTAGTTTATTTTATTTTAAGTTTATTTATTTTATTTTAGGTTTTTTATTTAGTTTATTTTTAGTTTAGGTTTATTTTAGTTTAGATTTATTTATTTTATTTTAGTAGGTTTTATTTTATTTTAGACATGGTTTTATTTTACTTTTAAGTTGAGGTTTTATTTTAGGTTTATTTTAAAGTTTTATTTTTTAGTTTAGGTTTAGGTTTATTTTAGTTTATTTTATTATTTAGTTTAGATTTAGGTTTAGGTTTAGTTTATTTTAGTAGATTTATTTATTTTATAGTTTAGTTTATTTATTTTAGGTTTATTTAAAGTTTATATTTTTTATTATTTAGGTTTAGATTTTATTTAGTTTTATTTTATTTTATTTTAGTTTATTTTATTTTGTTTTAGGTGAATTTTATTTTATGTTTTATTTTATTAGTTTAGTTTAGGTTTTATTTATTTTATTTTATTTTATTTTATTTTATTTTATTTTTAGGTTTAGGTTTTTTTAGTTTAAGATTTTATTTTATTTTATTTTATTTTAGTTTCATTTAGCTTTTTAGGGATTAGGGTTTAGGGTTTAGAGTTTAGGGTTTTACTATTTAGGTTTTGGGTTTTAGGGTTTGGGGTTTTAGGTTTAGGTTTAGGTTTTAGTTTTAGTTTAGGGTTTAGTTTTTTTATTTTTAAAAGTGAACAAATTCTGATTCAACATTTCTTCTTTTTGATTTCATCAACCAACACATCAAGTTTTCTAAGAAATAAACGATAGCATAGAACAAATCAAAAACCCTAAATAACTAGAACTGTCTCTACTATAAAGACACAGTTCGATAAGCAGCAGATCGGATTGATCGTTCATCAGTTTCTCTAGTTCACATCAGAACCACCCCGACCTCTTGAGTAGTAGGATCCACAATCATATCCCCGATCTCGCCTTCCACCACCACCATGGATGTAACCTTCATCGCTCCTCCTGCCTTTATAACCCCCACTACTCTGACCAACACCTCCAAATCCACTAGCACCTCCAGATTCCCCACTACCACTATGGTAACCATTGCCTACACATTTCCATCGCCATCTGAGAGCATTGATGGTGATGTTCTCCATCAAAGTTTCATTCTGGGTTTAGATTTAGTTTAGGATTATTAGAGTTTTAGGTTTCTTTTTAATTTATTAATTACTTTATTTTTAGGTTTAGGTTTAGGGGTTTAGGTGATTAGGGTTTTTAGTGATTATGGTTTAAGGTTTAGTTTTGGATTTATGCTTTTGGTTTAGTTTAGGTTTAGTGGTTTAGGTTTAGTAGTGGAGTTTTAGTGTTTATTTAGAGTTGGGAGGGTTTAGGAGTTCAGTGGTAGGTTTAGGGTGGTTTAGGAAGGTTTTAGGGTTTAGGTTTAAGGTGGGCTAGGCCTGGGTGGTTAGTTTAGGGCCTAGGGTAGGGTTAGGTAGGTTTAGTATTTTTGGATTTAGGATTTGTGGTAGATTATTAGGGTAGGTTTAAGGTTTAGGAGGATTGTGGAGGGGCCTTTTAGGCTGGAGTTTAGGGTTTAGTGGTTTTTAAATAAAACCAATAAACCGAAGTATTTAGTTTATTATATTATTATTTATGTAGGTTTTATTTTATTTATTTAGTTAATTTATATTTAATTTATTTTAATTTGTTTTTTATTTTGTTTATTTTAGTTTAGGTTTAGTTTTTTTTTTATTTTTTATTTTATTTTTAGGTTTAGGTTTATTTTATTATTGTTTAAGTTTTTATTTTATTTTAGGTTTAGGTTATTATTTTGTTTTATTTGTAGGTTTATTCTTAGTTTAGCTTAGGTTTATTTTTAGTTTATTTTATTTTATTTAGTTTAGGTTTAGGTTTAGGTTATTTTATTTAGTTTATTTATTTTAGTTTAGGTTTATTTTATTTTTTTATTTTATTTTTTGTTTAGGTTTAGGTTTTAGTTTTTTTTTTTTATTTTTTTATTATTTTAGGTTTATCTTTAGGTTTAGGTTATTATTTACTTTTATTTATTTTATCTTCATTTTATTTTTTATTTAGGTTTAGTTTTTATTTTATTTTATTTTTAGGTTTATTTTATTTAAGTTTAGGTTTGATTTATTTTATTTTATTTAGTTTTATTTTATTTTAGTTTAGGTTTAGGTTTAGGTTTATTTAATGTTTTAGTTTATATTATTTTTTACAGGGTTGGGTTTTGGTTTAGTTTAGTGGAGTAGGGTTTAGGGTGTGGAGGGTGTGGAGGTTTAGGTGTTTGGAGTTTAGTTAGTTTAGTCTTTTACCCAGTGGAGTTTGAGTTTAAAAGTTTAGGATTATTTTAGATTTACAGTTTGTGGTAGGGTTTAGGGTTTAGTTTAGGATTATAGGTTTAGGTAGGTTAGGTTTAGCAATTTAGGTTTAGGTTTTATTTTACTTCTTTAAATTAAGTAAATTGTAGTTTAGGTTTTAGTTTCTTTTATTTATTTTAGTTTATTTTATTTTATTTTATTTAGGTTTATTTTATTTTATTTAAGTTTAGGTTTATTTATTTTATAATATTATTTTAGTTTAGGTTTAGGTTTATTTTAAGTTTTATTTTTATTTTATTTCTTTAAGTTTTATGTGTTATTTTTAGATTTAGGTTTTATTTTATTTTTTTTTGTTTTTAGGTTTTTTATTTTATTTTTTTTTATTTTTAGTTTTTTTCTTTAAAAAAAATTAAGTAAACTAGTAGGTTTATGTTTATTTGGTTTTTTCATTTATTTTAGTTTATTTTATTTTTATTTTATTTAGGTTTATTTTATTTTATTTAGTTTAGTTTATTTATATTAAATTTATATTTTATTTTATGTTTTTCATTTTTTGTTTATTTTTTAGGTTTAGGTTTAGTTTTTTTTCTTAGTTTTATTTTATTTTATTTTTTAGGTTTAAGTTTTATTTTATAATTAGGATTAGGTTTAGTTTTTAGGTTTATTTAGGTTATTATTTTGTTTATTTTTAGGTTTTATTTTTTTATTTTTAGTTTATTATTTATTTTTTTATTTTTTTTAGGTTTAGTTTAGGTTTATTTATTTATTTATTTTATTTTATTTTATAGTTTATTTTTTTGTTTTATTTTATTTTTTTTTTTATTTGTGTCTATGTTTTTTTTAGTTTAGGTTTAGGTGTTATTTTTTATTTATTTTTAGGTTTTGTTTTTAGGTTTATTTTTTTTAGGTTTAGGTTTCATTTGGTATTTATTTTTATCTGCTTATTTTATTTTTATTTTAGGTTAGTTTTTTTTAGGTTTTTTTAGGTTTATATTTTATTTTATTTGATTAGTCATTATTTATTTTATTTAGTTTAGTTTCTTATATTTTATTATATTTAGGTTTGGTTTAGTTTGGGTAGGTTTAGTTTAGGATTATTTATTTTATTATTATTTAAGTTTAGTTTAGGGTTTAGTTAGGTTTAGGGTAGGGAGGGTTAGGTTTAGGGTAGTGGTGGGTGGAGTGAAGTTTTAGAGTAGGGTGGTAGGGTGGTGGTTAGGTTTAGGGTTTAGGGTTTAGGAGGGTTTAGGGGTTTAGTTAGGTGAGTTAGGATTTAGATTTAGTCAGGTTTTTTTTGGGTTAGTTTTAAGGTTTAGGGTTTAGGGTTAGGTTTTTTATTTTATTTATTTTATTTATTTTATTTATTTTACGTAAGTAAACTAGTATGTTTAGGTTTATTTAGTTTATTTTTTTAATTTTTATTTAAATTTATTTTTATTTTTACTTATTTAGTTTAGGTTTTTTATTTTAGTTTATTTTTTAGATTTTGGTTTATTTTTTAGTATAATTTTATTTTTATTTTATTTTGTATTTTCAGATTTAGGTTTAGGTTTTTATTTTATTACTTTAGTTTTGATTTTAGGTTTTGATTTAGGTTTACTTTAGGTTTAGGTTTATTTAGTTTATTTTTTATTTATTTTGGTTTACTTTATTTTTTATTTTTATTAAGGTTTATTTTTCTTTTTTATTTAGTGTATTTTATTTATATTAGGTTTATCTATTTTAGTTTAACTTTTGTTTATTTTAGTTTATTTCTAAGGTTTAGGTTTAAGTTCAGGTTTATCTTTTAGTTTAGTATTAATTTTATTTTATTTATTAGGTTTAGGTTTTATTTTTTATTATTAGGTTTAGGTTTAGGTTTTATTTTATTTTAGGTTTAGGTTTGTGTTATTTTATGTTTTAGATTTTTTTAGTTTAGGCTTAGGTTTATTTTTTGTTTATTTTAGGTTTAGGGTTTAGTTATTTTTATTTATTTTAGGTTTTATTAGTTTCATTTTACATTTGGGATTTTGTTTAGTTTTATTTTATTTTATAGGTTTATTTTATTTTATTTTAAGTTTAGTTTTATTTTTTTATTTTAGGTTATTTATTTTTTATATTTTTTTAGTTTATTTTTATATTAGTTTCTTTTATTTTATATTTTATTTTATTTTTAGGTTTAAGTTTAGGTTTAGTTTTAGGTTTTATTTTATTTTATTTTATCTTATTTAGGTTTAGGTTTTAGGCTCAGGGTTTAGGGTTTATGGCCCAGGTTTTTGGGTTTAGGGTGGGGTTTGGTTTTTTGGTTTAGGTTTATGGTCAGGGTTTAGTGGCCCAGGCCCAGGGCCCAGGTTTAGGGTTTAAGAGTTTAGGGTTTAGGCCTGGGGGAAAAGTTTGGGTATTTAACCCAGCTCAGTGGGTTAGGTCCTGTGGTCAGGTTTAGGCCCAGGGTTTAGAGGGCCCAGGGTCAGTTTAGAGCCCAGGTCAGCTGTAGGGCTCAGGGAGGGTTTAGGGTTTAGGGCCTAGGGTGGTTTAGGGTTAGGGTTTTATTTATTTTATTTATTTAAATAAAACGGCAAGTAGGTTTATTTTGTTTGTTTATTTTATTTTATATCTTATTTATTTTTTATTATTACCTTAGGTTTTATCTTTAGTTTATTTTAGGTTTATGTAGGTTTATTTTTAGTTGTTTTATTTTCATATATTTTTAGGTTTAGGTTTTATTTTTTATTTTAGGTTTAGGTTTAGGTTTTATTTTAGGTTTACTTTTATGTTTTATTTTAGTTTAGTTTAGGTTTATTTTAGTTTATTTTATTTTATTTAGTTTAGGTTTAGGTTTAGGTTCATTTAGTTTTAGTTTAGGTTTATTTTATTTTTTATTTTATGTTTAGGTTTTTTTTAGTTTGGGATTTAGTTTCATTTTATTTTATTTATTTTATGTTTAGTTTTATTTAGTTTTATTTTATTTTAGGTTTATTAGATTATTTATTTTAGGTTTAGTTTTTATTTTATTTAGATTTTTTTTTTAGTTTAGTTTAGGTTTTTATTTATTTTATTTTAGTTTAGTTTTCATTTTTTACTTTTTTTCTTTTTAGGTTTAGGTTTAGGTTTAGATTTTAGTTTATGTTTTTATTTTATTTTATTTATTTTATTTTATTTTGTTTAGTTTTATTTATTTATTTTTTTTTTAGATTTTATTTAGTTTAGGTTTTGCTTTTTAGCCTTTTAGGGTTTAGGGTTTAGGGTTCAAGGTTTGGGATTTATGCTTTAGGATTTTTTTTTTTTTTTTGATAAAACCCACAGCAGGGGGGAAATTTCATTGCCACAAAGGAGTTCAAAAGTCCTTAAGAGGGGAAAATCCTCAAAAATAATGCTCCAAGAGCTACAATCAACCTAGAGAGAAAATTCCCCAAACTATTACAACCAGAAGCAAGAAAGAAAATAAAACCTAAGAAAAGGAGCAACAAAATAAAAGCAAAAAAGAAACAACCAATAACCACAAATAGAATAGCAGGAGAGGGAGAAATTTAGAAGCCACAAGTCAGTGACACAGAAGAAAGAAAAGAAGAAAGACCTAGAAAGAAAGCAAGAGAAAGATCAAGGAAGAAAAAAAGGAAGTGATGAAGAGTGAAAAAGGTTCACTCAATATAAAAGGGGGGCAACCAAATTTTGTGATAGCCAAACCTCCAGAAGAAGGGTTACAATCACAAAAAAAGGCTACCAACCAAAGAGGAAAAGGAACATCCCATCATTGCTAACAACCTCATAGAAATGCACTACCAAGCAAAGTCACCAAGAATAATGGATAGCAACCACCATCATAGAAGGAGAAAATGAAATTAAGTAAATGACATACCAGCTTTATCTAAGTTAGAAAAGCCTCTTTATTGCTTTGGAATATTATCATTGGAAAATAAAGTAAAATAAAAAAGATTACTTACCAAGCCAACAAAAAAAATCAGCACTCGCATTACCTTCTCTCAAAATATGAGTCATCTTAAAAGACAATTTTAAAATAATAGTTTTAATATTCCTAGGTAGAAAAATTGAGCCTTACCCTTGTGATTTGAGTTTATCATAGTAACAACCATCTCAGCATCAGATTCTAACCAAATGGAAACAAAATTCTTCTCCAAATAAAGCTTAAGGGCTTGATAAACAACCATTAGTTCAGCCATAATAATAGAAGTAGTAGAGAGAGGAGTGGAGAAAGCCAAGATAATACTCCCAAGATTATTACGAAAAATACCACCACCGCTAGATTTGTCAAATGCAAAAGCCAAGATAATACTCTCAAGATTATTATGAAAAATAGCACCACAGCCAAATTTATTAAGTGCAATAGAGCCATCAATGTTATTTTTAAGAGGCTTAATACAGTAAATGATTTTATAAGAAGGAGGCATGTCACAATAAAGAAACTTAATACCCAATTTAGAAGCAACAAACTTGCAACCTCTAAAATTAGTACCATTAAGAAGTGCAGCCTTATGTAAAAGATTTTTTTTTCTTTAGTCCTATCAATAATACTCTTATGATTCATAGGCATATTATGATGTTTAGCATCATTTCTGTCAAGCCAAATTAACCAAATGAAAGTAACAACCACAACAATTTTGATATGCCCTTTGACAGTATTAAGAAAGTAAGAGATAAGGAACTACATTAAGGTAAAATTACCATTAAAAAAATTAATGTTGAATAAGTCCTCATACAAATTCTAAACTTTAGAGGCAATAGCACCATTAACAAAAACATGGCTAACATTCTCAATATGAAAACAAAACAAGCATTTAAAAGGAAGATAAAAACCTTTCTCCAAAAGTAAAGAATCAACAGCAATAAAACCCCTTAAAATCCTCCAAACAAGAATAGAATAAGAGGTAGGAATAATGTTATTCCAAATCTTAAAAAAGTTAGGCGAAGAGGGTTTATTATCTCTAATATGGTTCCAATTATCTTTAAAGGAAAAATCACCATTACTAGAAATGCTGGTAAAAACTTGATCAAAAATAATACCATCAATAGGAATCTTGGTGATATTATTACAAATGAAATGAATCAAGTCATAAGAGAATGATTCCAATCACCATTTAAAATAAAATGCTTAACTTTCAAAGAAGAAGTAGAGTGAGTATTAAGCATAGAATCAATAGAGGATTCCCCCCATCCAATTATCTTGCCGAAAGAAAGAGAAGCCACTATTAATACCCTAGAAAATGAGATAATCAGCTTTCCATTTAATAACACAAAGGCATTTCCAACTAATAAAGTCACCATGCTTATAGCTACAAGTTAAAGGATGTTTACCTTTGCAGTATTTGAAATTTATAAAATTAGTCCAAAGACTAACATTCTTTCTAAAATTCCACCAAAGTTTAAAAGAAAAACCATTAGTGGAATCCAACAAAGAAGTGCACCAAGACCACCTTAAAATAAAGTACCACACATGTTATTCCAAGAGGGCCAAAGAAGCCTTTTGGCCGAAAGACTTGAGCCCCAAAAAAAATTAATAAAATTCCTTTCAATCTGCATAATAATAAGAGAAGTAGGAACAATATTAAGTAGCAAATAAAAAGGAAGAGAGAAAAGAATAGTTTTAATAACAATTAATCTACCACCAAAAGATAAAAAATGAAATTTAAGGGTAGAAAACTTATTTTGAATGATCTGGATAACCTCATCAAAAAGGTGAGACCTCTTAGGACCACAGTATAAAGGAGAACCTAAATATTTGATAAGAAGACATTGATGAGAAAATCCAGTAATATCCTTTATTCTATTGATTCTATGAGTAGAAATAGAAATCGAGGAGATAAAATAGCTTTTCTGACTACTAATCAAGAGGCAATTTTCCTTTTTCAAACTTATTAGAAAACACCTTCAGTTTTTTAACATATTGTAATGAGCCATTACAAAATATAATGAAGTCATCAGCAAAACTTAAGAGGGATATAGCCAAACCACCAAGATTCCTAAAATACATGCTAGAATTCTTCCCAAACAAAAAATTAAGCTAACGAGACAAATATTCAATAGAAATAATAAAAAGTGACTGAGAAAGAGGATCTCCTTGTCTAATACCTTGGGAAGACTTAAAGAAGCTAAAGTTTTCACCATTTATAACTAAAGAGAACCAAACATTGTAAATGATATTGTTAACCAAAGAGAGAAATTTAGTAGAGAAATGGAATAAAGAGAGAATGATGTTAACAAAATCCTAAGAAATGTTGTCATAAGCTTTGGTAATATCAAGCTTGAAAAGTAAATTTCCACCTATAATTTTTACATTTAAATCATGAATTAACTCTTACGCAAGCAAGATGTTGTCAGAGATAGTCCTACCATTCATAAAGCCAGTTTGATTAGGAGAAATAATCTTAGGAAGAAATTTACCAAGCCTACTAGTCAGAATTTTAGAAATCAATTTATTAAAAAAAGTACAAACACTAATAAAACTTAAATCATTCTAGAATTCAAGATTATCTTTCTAGGAATAAGAATAATATTTGTAGAAGTGAAGTATTTAGGATTAGAGTTCCAAAGAAAGAAATCCCTCACGACATTAACAAGATCAAATTTAATAATAAACCAAGCTTTTTGGAAGAATAAAGTAGAATAGCCATCAGACCCTGCAACAGAGTTAACATTCATACCATTAAGAATATTATAAATTTCCTCATCCAAAGGAGGAGAAACCAAGCAATCATTATCCTCAACAGGCATAATAGAAGAAATGATAGAGGGGTTAGATAACTGGTAAAGGTGACAATTTTTATTTAAAATATCTTTAAAATAGTTAATATCAAAAGAAAAAATATCCTCTTTTTCGGTGATCCAAGAACCGTCATAATTCTTAATTTTATGAATTTTCCCAAGAACTCTCCTTTTCATAACCAAATCATGAAAATATTTGGTGTTTCTTTCCCCCTTAGAAAGATGTTTAGAAGTAGGTTTTTGTCTCCAGTAGGTTTCCTCTATATCTTGAAACTTAGTGAGATTATCTTTAGCTTCAGCAAGGATAGAACAAAAAGAGGAATCATTAATAACAAGTTCTTCCAAATCTTTCACTTATTGTTCCATGTTCATGATATTATCAAAAATATTTTTGAAATAATTTATATTCCACCAATTAATATGATGTTTAAGCCTTTTTAGTTTAAGCCAAAATCTCTTCATACCAAAAGCAGAATCATCAGGAGCAAGAGGAGCATAACAATTAGAAGAAATAGCATCAAGAAACCCATTATCTTGCAACCACATATTTTGAAAATGAAAATTTTTAATAGCATTATTGTTATGAACAACATCCTTAATGGAAATCAAAAGAGGAGCATGATTCGAGAGAGTTCTACTAAGGTGTTCAACCAAAGTCAAAGGCAAATGATTTAAGCAAAAATTATTAAATAAGGCACGATCCAAATGTTGCCAAAGTCTATGATTATTCCAAGTGAAACGAGAGCCAATAAAACCAACATCATGCAGATTACACTCAAAGAACATATTCAAAAAAATATTCTATAGAATGTAAATTCGGTAAAGAAGCCCCTTTTCTTTCATTCACAGAAAGGATCGTATTGAATTCCCCACCAACAATCCAAGAATCAATAACAGTAGAAGAAAAAGTAGATAATTGATCCCAAAGAATTCTCCTCTCAATCTTATTGCAAGCAGCATAAACAAAAGAGCCCAAAGCATGATAATCACCAAAGGAAATATCCACATTTACAACTTGATGAAAATCATTAATGAAATTAATATAAATAGAATTATTTTAAAATAACCAAATCTTATTGCTATTGTTAAAAAAATAATTGGAGAAACCAATAATTCTAGCCACATGCATAATTTTAGAAGAAAAAAAAAAGAGGTTCAAGAATAATGAAGAAATTGACATTATAAACCCTATAATGGTTCTTAATCCTATTCCTAATAGCAAGAGTACTAATGTGAACATTTAAAAAAAATTAAACATTAATTCATACTAGGCAAAGAAGATGATAGAAACTATAGGAGGAAAATTTTTGAACTATTTTTTCTTTTTCACAAAAATAGTTTGAAAACTAGTTTCATTTCCCAAAGATTCATCATCAGAAGGAGCATTAGAACTCTTAATAATTGTAGATTTGGTAGGAGAATCCAATTGAAAAGGCACTAAAACATTAATATCCATTAATTGAGAAGAAACCATAGGCAAAACATCATCAGAAATAACATTTAAAGAAGGAGTAGAAACAAATTTGTTAAGAAAATAGAAAGCAGGTTGCACAACATCCATCTTATCCAAACCATCAACAACTTCCATATTAAAAGAATTAAAATCATCCTTTTCTTTAGAGGTTCTTGAAAATCAGAAAGAAAGACATTATATTTAGAATTTTTAGGAGCCATATCACAATAATCTTTAGTATAGGAAACCAAAATCGGAATAACATCATCATGAATATTTCTAGAAAGCATAGGATCAATAGAATCCAAAATTTGATTACCATTCAAAGCATCATCATCATTTTTAGAAACATTTTCAAAAGCATTCTCGAAGTTAAAAAATTCAATCAACAACATCTTTATCTTTTTCAAGAAACATAACTTTTATTTTTATTATTAAAATATCTCTAGGTTGATCAATCGCCTTAGGATTTTAATAATTTTTTTTAAGTTGAGGATGAGCAATGAAACAATCTGACATGGCCATGGGTTTTACGTGATTGCTAAAAGGTGAAGGTTTTCAAATTCAACTGAAAGTACCCATACTTTTTGGACCCTATCCAAATCTCCTTAGGAAACTTCTTTATAACATCAACTTCAATAAGGATACTAGCAACTGAAGGGTGAGATTTAGTTGTAGTTGCTTCATCGATTCGTAAAGGTCTACTAAAAATAGACCCAACCACATGAAGAAATTAATAATTTACAAAATGACACCTAAGAGTAGACAAAGTAATCCAAACTAGCACTATAGGAGATACTTCTTGAATGTCAAAAAAGGAGTCCATTTAAGGATACACATTTGACAATTTTTAACATAATAAGATCGGTGAGGGAAAACTTGGCTATAGTCAAGATCATTAGATAATTTATGAGGACATGATGACCATCCAACAAACCAAAAAAAAGCGCACTAGAAATCTTTAAATCATGAAATAAAAATTGAATATCATCCATATTAGGCCCTCGAAAAGAAAATTTGGCAATCAAAGTAAAAGCATAAGGCTCAACAAGTTTCTCAATATCTAAATCAGAAGACATTATTGTTGGAGCTCCTTTAAATGTCATATGAACAAGATTAATCAAAAATTCAAGGGAGGTTGAAGCATCTTTACCAGATAAGGCGTCTTTGAAGGATTTAGAAGAAGCAACCTTAGATTTACCCAAGAAGTCGTCAGTCCTAGGAGGAGTAGCTTTAGGCATCCTTACAACACCGACTCCAAGACAACCATTCAAACTAGTGGAGAAGAGGGGAATTGGCCAAAGGCCAAGGAATGAGAGCCTTACCAGTGAAGATCATCAAGGATCCATGCAAAAAGCCAAAGAGATGAGGGTTTCTTGAACTCCAGGAAGCTGAGAGGGAAAAGCATGCACAAGATCTAGGTTTAGGGTTTAGGTTTTCTTTTAGTTTAGGGTTTAGGGCTTAGGTTTTAGGGTATAAGGTTTAGGGTTTAGGGATTTATGGTTTAGGGTTTAGGGTTTAGGTTTTAGGTTTAGGGTTCAGGTTTTAGTTTATGGTTTAGGGTTTTTGGTATTTATTTTTTAATAGAGAATAAATTTTGAATCAACATTTCTTCTTTTTGAATTCATCAACCAAGTAACACTCCAATTTTTCTAAAATACAAATGATGACATATATAAAAAATGAGCATGGAAAAAGCAAATTAAAAACCCTAGATAACTAGAACTGTCTCTACGGTAAAGACATAGTTCCATAAACAACAGATCAAATTGGCCAATTTTTAGTTTCTCCAATTCCCATCAAAACCACAGTGGCCTTTTGAGTAGCAGGATCCACCATTATATCTATGATCTCTCCCTTCACTATCACCATGGTTGTAACCTCTGTTGCTCCTCTCGCCTCCATAACCACCACTGCTCTAACCACCACCTCTATATCTACTAGCACCTCTAGATCCCCCACCACCACTGTGATAACTGTTTCCTCTACCTTCACCTCCACCACTAGATCATGACTGACACTGGTTGATAGTGATGTTCCTACCATCAAGGTTCTGCCCATTTTTAGGTTTTTTTTTAAAATCAAAAGTGGGAGAATTTTATTGCTAGAAAGAAAGGGATAAAAGGCCCTTAAAAGGGATAAATCTCTAAACTATAGCTTAGAGAACTATAATTAGCCTAAAGAGGTAAATGCCCTACAATTTATAAGAAAACCAAAGCAAAAGAAAGAAAAGACAAAAACTAAGAAAGAAATAACACAAAATTCCAAGAAGGGCAGCCAAAGCCATCTATATCCCAAAATCTTCTAAGAGATGCACAAACCACCTATAGCCCCAAACCTACGACAAACCTGTAAAGATCTTAGATAGAGATAAGCTTCTAAAAATAAGGACAAGCTAAGTACACAAAAGAAATAAAATGATAAAATTCTTAGATAAGGCTCAAGCTTAGTCACATTCATCTCAAGGGGCAATAAGATATGTGAGCATCCAAACTTCAGAAGAAGGGTTACCATCACATATGGTGTTACTTGACAAAAGGATAATAGGGGAAACATCCCAACAATCATAGCTAACTTACCTTGATTAAACCAAATAGCCAACAGTAAAGAGCTAGCCAAGTTCTAGTATCTATCATCAAGATTAAATAAGAAACTAATCAACAAAACATACAGCCAAACTAGAGTAAAGCAACCAACTAAACAACAATGGCAAAGAAATAGCCACCATCAAAACCACCCAAAATAAACAAAGACCAAAGGTAAAGAACCAAAAATTTTGTAGACCCACCAACCAACATCACAGTTGTAGCCACAATCAAGGCCACCAAGCCAACCATATTAACAAGAATTACCAGAAATAGCAATAGAGCTAAGAACATCCAAAACCACATACAAGTTTATCCCACTACAGAAATAAATGTTAAGCCAATGGGCCATCTAGACAACAGGCAAAAACCATAAAAAAACTTCAAAAAAACACCATAAAAGGGGAACAAAAACTAGATGGTAGGTAACAGCTCCAGAGAGAGTAGCTCAACCCAAGACGGAACAAATCCCATGGCCAGGCTCAACCAATAATCATTATGACATATAGCTAAAAATGAAAGCAAAAGGCTAGAAAAAACCCCAATCATCAAGCAACCACCATCCAATAAACCCTCATTGGGAAAAAAAGATGCTTAGGAAAATGGCAAAGAAGTAAGCTCCATAACTAGCCAATCACTAGACCATCCTAAAACTAAGATAATAGGAGACCAACAAGAGGAGAGAGCCACCAAAACTAGAGGGAAAAAAAGCTCAGTAGTACCAACCAGAAATAATCATGATCTCCATCAGAAGGAGATACCATTCTTATGGATTATTTTTAGGTTTAGGTTTATTAGGTTTTAGGGTTTATGGTTTTTTTTTAATTTATTTAGTTACTTTAGGTTTATGTTTAGGGTTTGGGGTTTAAGGTTTATGGTTTAGAGTTTAGGGTTTAGGGTTTAGGGTTTGCAGTTTAAGGTTTACGATTTAGGGTTTTAGGGTTTACGCTTTTAGGGTTTAAGGTTTAGGGTTTAGGGTTTAGGGTATAACATTGTATGTTTAGGTTTAATGGTTTAGGATTTAGGATTTAGGGTTTATGATTTTTTTCTTAAATTAAGTAAACTAGTAGGTGTAGGTTTATTTAGTTTATTTTTTAATTATTTTAGTTTATTTTATTTTTTATTTTTTTTTATTTAGTTTAGTTTATTTATTTTAGGTTTATTTATTTTAATTTAGGTTTTTTTTTAGTTTTTTTTAAGTTTAGGTTTAGGTTTAGGTTTATTTTTAGTTGAGTTTTTTTAGTTTTAGATTTTTGAAGGTTACGTTTAGGTTTTATTTTATATTTAGGTTTAGGTTTTTATTTTAGGTTTATTTTAGGTTTTAGTTTTTAGTTTAGGTTTTTTTTAGATTTTATTATTTAGTTTAGGTTTAGGTTTAGGTTTTATTTATTTTAGTTTAGGTTTAAGTTTATTTGATTTTCTTTATTTTATTTTTACTTTAGGTTTTTTTTTTAGTTTTATGTTTAGGTTATATTTTAAGGTTTATTTTTTTAGGTTTAGGTTTTTATTTTATTATTTTAGGTTTATTTTATTTTATTTATGTTTAGTTTTAATTTAGGATTTTATTCCAGGTTTATTTTATTTTCAATTGCTAGGTTTTATTTATTTATTTTAGTCCATTTTATTTTATATTTAGGTTTAGGTTTAAGTTTAGATTTTAGTTAATGTTTTTATTTTATTTTATTTTATTATTTTATTTAGGTTTAGGTTTATTTATTTATTTTATTTTTAGGTTTTATTTATTTTATGTTTAGGTCTTTAAGTTTATAGGGTTTAGGGTTTAGGGTTTGGGGTTTAGTGTTTTGGGTTTCTAATTATAGGTTTTAGGGTTTATGAATTAGGGTTTAAGGTTTAGGGTTTATGGTTTAGGATTTAGGGTTTAGGTTTTTAGTGTTTAGGGTTTAGGGTTTAGCATTTAGGGTTTAGGGTTTAGGGTTTAGGGTTTAGGGTTTAGAGTTTAAGGTTGTAGATTTAGGGTTTTGGGTTCAGGTTTTAGTTTAGGGTTTAGGGATTATAGTTTTTTTTAATAGAGAACAAATTTAGATTCAACATTTCTTCTATTCGATTTCATCAATCAAGTAACAAACCAAGTTTTCTAAGACACAAGCGATGACATAGATAAAATATGAGCACACATAGAGAAAACCAAAAACCTTAGTTAACTAGAACTATCTCTACTATAAAGACATAGTTCCTTAAGTAGTAGGTCGGATCGGCCATTCTTCAATTTCTTCAGTTCCCATCTGAACCACCCCGGCCTCTCGAGTAGCGGGATCCACCATCATATCCCTGATTTCTCCCCCTGCCACCACTATGGCTTTAACTTTCATAGCTCCTCCCACCTCCATAACCACCATTGCTCTGACCACCACACTCTATATCCACCAGCACCTCTAGATTGCCCACCTCCACTACGATAACTACCACCTCTACCTTTACCTCGACTGCCATATCTAGACTGAACCTAGTTGACAGTGATGTTCCTACCATCAAGGTTCTGCACATTCTTAAGGTTTAAGTTTAGATTTAGGTTTATTTGGTTATAGGGTTTACGTTTATTTGATTAATTTATTTATTTACTTTGAGTTTAAATTTAGGGTTTTTGATTTAGGGTTTAGGGTTTAAGGTTTAGGTTTTATGCTTTTAGGGTTTAGGGTTTAGGGTTAAGGTTTAAGGTATAAGATTTAAAGCTCAGTGTTTAGGCTTTAGGGTTAGTTTAGGGTTTAGGATTTATGATTTTAGGGTTTAGGGTTTAGGGTTTAAGGTTTAGGATTTTGGGTTTAGGGTTTGGGTTTAGGGTTTAGGGTTTAGGGTTTTAGGGTTTAGGGTTGTTTAGGGTTTAGGTTTTTTTTAGAAAAAATTAGAATTTTATTACCATAAATGGAAAAGATATAATGTCCTTAAAAAAGGTAAAGCTCTAAAATTCTACTGCTCTCAGAGCTAAAAGAAACCTAGAGAGCTAAACCCCCATCTAAGTACATTAGAAAAATAAAAGAAAATAAAAGAACAAATACAGTTCCCAGAAAGCATAAGAGAAAAGGATAGAGTATAACTACAAATCCTGAAAATAGAAAAAGGATGAGTCAGTAGCAGTTCATGATTCTATTAAGAAAGCAAGATAAGCAAGATCCACAATATCAATACTTAGGTTGACTAAGCAATGATCATTCCCTCTATTAAGTTCCAACATGTAAAAAAAATCTGCGAAACACTACATGGGCAAAAATCATAGCTAAAAAGGATAAAGGAAAAGAGAGGAAAATGAGAGAGTTGAGAAAGAGAAGGCTCGGGCTAAGTTAGGATCATCTTAAGGGGAAACAATACATATGATCATCCAAACTTCTTAAAGAAGGGTTACAATCATATGTAATGCTACCAGTCAGAGAGAGGAGGTGAGTAACATCAAAGCCATCATAGCCAACATACCTGATATAAGCAAACATCCAAGGCCACTAGTCCATAGAGTTCCAGATCCATCACCATTAAACAAAGAGCAACAAGAACTGCCTAGACAAAACCACCAAATAAAAACCATAATAGACTAATCACAATAACCTAGAGAGAGACCAAAACAAAGTTATAACACCAACAACAACCATTAACCAAATACCCATCTAAGCTCCAAACTAGGGAAAACAAAAACTAGCCATCAGCAAGCGCCAAACCAATGCTAATTAATAGAGAAACAATCAACAAAACCAGGATAGGAGCCCTCAAGACAAAGTTTCAACAATAAGCATTCACCAAGCTTAACCAGGGTGAGCAACCACAAATGACTAAATAGCTTAGAAATGAAATCATCAACTGAAGGAAACATAAGCTGTAGCTAGTGCAAATCATCAAAAGACAAAACAACCACTCAAAAGAGGTTGAAAGGTTGCCACCAACCACCAAAAAGCAAAACGTCCAATCCAAAAGCATCAATAAAGAATTAGCCAGAACAGCTAAAGGCTCTAGCAAATTATCGAGTTTAGGTTTTAGTTTAGTGTTTAGGGTTTTTGGTTTTTTTTATTACAGAACAAATTTAGATTCAACATTTCTTCTTTTTGATTTCAACAAACAAGTAACACACCATGTTTTCTAAAGCACAAGTAACGACATAAGTAAAAAATGAGCACACATAGAGCAAATCAAAAACCCTAGATAACTAGAATCATCTCTACTATAAAGACATAGTTCCATAAGCAGTAGATCGGATGGACCGTTCTTCAATTTCTTTAGTTCCCATAAAAACCATCCTCAGGTCTTTAGTAGCGGGATCCACCATCATATCCTAGATCTCTCCCTCTGCCACCACAATGGCTATAACCTTCATCGCTCCTCCCGCTTCCATAACCAGCACTGCTCCGACCACCGCCTCTATATCCACCAACACCTCCAGAAATGCCACCACCATTAGGATAACCACCGCGTCAACCTTCGCCTCCACTTCCAGAGCTAGACTGAGCCTGGTTGATGGTGAAGTTCCTATCATCAAGGTTCTACCCATTCTTAGGGTTTAGGTTTAGGTTTAGGTTTAGGTTTAGGTTTATTAGGTTTTAGGGTTTATGTATATTTTTTAATTTATTTAGTTTTAGTTTAAGGGTTTGGAATTTAGGGTTTAGGTTTTAGGTTGGGCATGATTTAGGGTTTAGGATTTGGGGATTTAAGGTTTGCTTTTAAGGTTTAGGTTTAGGTCAGGTGGTTTAGGTTTGTTTTTTTTTGGGTTTAGGGTTTTTTAGTTTTATAGGGTTTAGGTTTAGGGTTGTAGGTTAGGGCTAGGTTTTAGGTTTTAGGATTTTGAATTTATGGTTGTTTTAAATTAAGCAACCAATGTTTAGGATTATGTAGTATATCAATTTACTTTTATTTATTTAGTTTACTTTATTTTTTTCTTTTATTTAGTTTAATTTTTTATTTTAGTTTAGGTTTTATTTTAGTTTATTTTTAGGTTTAAGTTTAGGTTTATTTTAGTTGAGTTTTATTTTATATTTTATTTTTTTAGGTTTTATTTTTATTTTTAGTTTAGGTTTATGATTTTATTATATTTTTAGGTTTAAGGTTTTGGACTTTTTTTTAGGTTTATTTTTATTTTATTTTAGTTTACATTTAGGTTTATTTTAGTTTATTTTATTTTGTTTAGTTTAGGTTTAGGTTTTTAGTTTATTTTAGGTTTAGGTTTAGGTTTATTTTATTTTATTTTAGTTTAATTTAGTTTACTTTTATTTTATTTTTGTTTATTTTATTTTATTTAAGGTTCATGATTTATTTTAGTTTGGGGTTTAGGTTTTATTTTTATTTAGTTTTAGGTTTTATTTTAGGTTTATTTTTAAGTTTAGGTTTTTATTTTATTTTTTTATTTTATTTCAAGTTTATTTTGTTTTTTCTTTATGTTTACTTTTTAATTTATTTAGCATTTTTATTTTGAGGTTTATTTTATTTTTTTAGTTTAGTTTTGGTTCTTATTTGTTTTATTTTATTTTATTTTTATTTTGAGGTTTAGGTTTAGGCTTTAGTTTATGTTTTTATTTTATTTTATTTTATTTTTTATTTTATTTAGGTTTATGTTTTTTTTTAGATTTTATTTAGTTTAGGTTTAAGTTTCTAGGTTCTTAGGGTTTATGGTTTAGGGTTTAGGGTTTAGGGTTCAGTGTTTTAGGGTTGAGGGTTTTAGGGTTTAGTGTTTGTGGTTAGGGTTTAGGGTTTAGTGTTTAGGGTTTTTTTTTTTGGAAAACCCCATATAGGGGGAATTTTATTGCCACAAAAAGAGGGTTACAAGATCCTTAAAGGGGATAAACTCCATAACTACTGCTCAAAGAGCTACAATCAGCCTAGAGAGTAAATCCGCTATCTAAGTACAACCAAAGCAAAATAAAAGAGTAAAGGAAAGCAAAAGATACAAATTGATTAACATAGATAATCCAATGGATAGATTAGGGCCAAAGCTCTTCAGGATGAGAGAATGCATGACACTAGGGAGCAAACTTGGAAGAGAAAAAGAGAAGTGCACCTGCAAAATTTTAGAAAGATAGAAATTAGAGCAGTTAAAGTAATACAAACAAAATGAAAATTGAAAGCAGTGTAAACTGAGAAAGATTATAAAGTAGTGTGATAGAGAAGGCTTAGGCTTAGTCACATCAAATTAGGGCAGATGCAAATATGAGCATCCAAACTTCAACAGAAGGGTTACAACACAAGAGCTACTACCAAACCAAAAAGGAGTGAAATCATCATAGCCATCATAGCCAACAAACCTGTTGGAAGATAGCAACCATTTGTTGAAAGTCATTTGAGCCTTAGTACCTGCAAACCTAAGCAAAGCCATATACACGATAGAAAAGCATACAACAAAGAACAGAATGGGTAAGGGGATCTCATGCAGAATAAATATCATCAATATAGTCACCATGGCATGAGAAACCATACACATATGAAAATGAACTTCCAGATCCACCTTATTTTTAACCAAAGGCAAGGGTTTAATTAGATTAGCATGAAAACCCACCAGAGGAAAACAATAGAAAGGGTCAGGCAGAGGAAAGAAGTAATACACAACTAGTTTGAAAGCCTGCTGAAATCCAGCAAGGCATATAAACAAGCATGTAAATATCTCCAACCCAAACATATAGGACATAAGTGAAGTTAATAACCAGCAAGTGTATAGAAAAACATCATAACCCAGACTCAAATTATAATAGGAAATGCAGAAGTTTAATAGAGGTAAGATGGGAATGCATCAGCAGATTAGGTGGACTAGAAGGCACAGATAATAAGTCTCGCACCACAAACAGCTCCAAATTAAGACAATCAGAGAGACAACCACGACTTGGGCATAAAAACCCGATAATCCAATTCAACAACATCCAAGACAAAGAAAAATAAAAGTCCCATAAAACCACCCATTCGAATAGACAAGCATAAGGTAACATCCAAGTAGGCAATAGCATAAGCACAGTGATCTGCACAATTCTAACTGAAGGAAGATGGACAAAATAGCAGCAGATTAAATAGACCTCAAACATCAGGTGATCTACTACAGCCTAGTTGCAAACATAAAAAACAATCATAAAAGTAATAGGTAATAAATAGCTAACACCCACAAAGGCAGCCTGCTGGACAAAGGACCCAAAAATCCAACAACCAATAATTAAAATAATAATACAATGATTGCACCCACCATAAGATAAGCCAGTGAAAAATAGAGATAAAAAATAGATACAAAAGGGGTTCAAAAGAGAGCCATCATTGAAATCCTTCAAAACAAAGTAGAGCACGCTTGTAGCTAAACCAACATCCTCAGTAAAAGCAGACTGGAACGAAATCATTAAAGAAATCATTAAGGAAGTCCAATCCTGCAAAGAGATAAGAATAATAACAAGGGTATTGCAGTTTCTCTCCTTGCAGGTTGAGAAGGTGAGGATAGCAAAAGAAATCAGAAAAATAACCCCAAAAGTAGCCTATTGGACATGATAGACAACCCCAAGAGCCTTGTCATAAATAATCAGCCAAACAACCAAGACACAAAAGAAGGCCATAAAACCACCCATTTAGAATAGACAGAGCATAAGTTAATTTCCAAGTAGGTAATAACATAATCACAGTGATCTGGACAAGTCTAACTGAACCAAAATGAAAAAAAAACAACAACAATTTAGATAGACCATAAACATGTGGTGATCAACTGCAGCCTGGATGCAAACAACAAAATCAAACAGAAAAACAAAAGCCAACAAATAACCAACAACCTCAGAGGAAGCCTGCTGGATATAAGATCTAAAATTCCAATAGCCAATAATTAAAACATCAATACAAATATTGCACCCACCATAAGATAAGACAATAAAAAATAGTGGTACAACATAAACACAAAAGGGGGTCAAAAGGGAGCCATCATTGAAATCCTTCAAGACACACCAAAGCAGACCAATAGCTAAGCCCACAGCATCAGTAAAAATAGGTTGGAAGGAAATCAAGAAGTAATTCCAATCCTACAAAGAAGAAGTTATAGTAGCAAGGGTATTGCAATTTCTCTCCTTACAGATTGTGGAGGTGAGATTAGGGAGCATAAGAGGGCCACAGCCCACAAGTTTAGTTTAGGGCCTGTCATGAAGCTATATATAATTATAGCAATTAAACATTGATACAGCAAATTTATGAGTCCCAGAATAGAATTCCAAAAAAAGGAAATGATATAGAACATAGCCTTAACCATATAATGGAAAATAGATACATTAGGACCCCTTAACAAAATATTGATGGCAAGAAGTCTGTCCTTGTTGATCAAAAATCAAAGCAGAAAGTAAAGCATAAGGTAATACATAACCCTCCAACAGACAGGAAACACCATACCATTAACAGTGGAAATTGCAGAAGCAGTAAGACCCCAAAAAAGGTTAGGGTAATTATTCCAATAGAAGATTCCACAGAGATCATCAATTAACCAGAACACCATATCATTATCAGGAAGATGCAAAACAACCTCAGAGGAAGCCTGCTGAAGATAAGATCCAAAATTCCAACAGCCAACAAATAAAACAACAATACACTTATTGCACCCACCATAGGAAAAGCTAATAAAAATAGTGATGCAACATAGACATAAGGGTTTCAAAAAGAAACCATCATTGAAATCCTTCAAGACAAAGGAGAGCAGGCTTGTAGCTAAACTAACATCCTTAGTAAAAGCAGAGTGGAAGGAAATCATTAAGTAAGTCCAATCCTGCAAAGAGACAATAATAATAACAAGGGTATTTCAATTTCTATCCTTACAGGTTGGGAAGGTGAGGTTAGCAAAATCAATCAGAAAACCAACCCCAAAAGCAGCCTGCAAGACATAAGACCCAAAAATCCAGTAGCCAACAATTAAAACAACAAAGCATATATTGCACCCACCATAGGAAAATCCAGTAAAAAGCAGTGGAACAACATAGAGTCAAGAATGGTTCAAAGGAAAGCCATCTTTGAATTTCATCAAGACACATAAAAGTAGACCAGCAGCTAATCCCACAACATCAGTAAAAATAGGTTGGATGGAAATCAAGAAGTAATTCCAACCCTGACCATTAACATTGGAAATAACAGAAGCAGTAAGACCCCAAATAAAGTTGGGTAATTAAACTAACAGTAGATGCCACAGAGATCAGCAAATAACTAGAAAGGGGTATCAGGAAGATGCATCATCAAAATCCATAGAGACAATAACACAAAATAGAAGTTGATCATGCAGTTAAGCAGGTAATATAATAGGCCAATCCAATAAGATGGATTAATTTCTGAGGTTAGGGAGTCTAGTATTTTCAAAATTAACCAAATCACGCAAATGATTAGGAAGTGTAAGATGATCAAAGAATTTTATGCCATCTAATCTAGCACCTAGATTGACAAGGCAATCAACACATGCATTACCCTCACACCATACATGAGTGATTTTAAAATAGAGTTGAGAAAGGAGAGCTCTAGTCTGCTTGAGAAGATAGTACAATCCTGTATTTCCCATATTGGTGGAAGTCAAAAGATCAATCAGTAACAAGGCATCCACCTCAATCCAAATATTGAGCCAACCTTTTTGAAGGCAAATGTCAATTGCTTTGTAAACTTCCATTAGCTCAGCAAAAGGAACAGAGCAAGTATTAAGGGGGTATGCAAAGGCACAAAGGACTTAACCATTAAGGTTTCTGAAAATGCCACCATAACCAGAAGTATTTTGAGAGACAGAGCCATCAGTGTTAATTTTAATAGTATTAGCATGAGATTTAACCCAATAAACAATCTTGTCATCTTTACAGTTGGGTGGATCCGGCAAGTTAAAACCCAATTTATTGGCCACAAATTTACAACCTTTGAATTGATTGTAGTTAATTAAATTGGCATTAAACAAGTCATAGATTTTATTTTTAATTCTACCAATTATCCTCATGTAGTTCATAGGAGTACCACGATGTTTTGCATCATTTCTCTCCATCCATAGAACCAAATAAGAGTGATAGCAGTTATGACTTTAATGTGGCCTTTAATAGTGTTTTTAAAATAAACTTCAAGAAGTTGGGATAAAGTTAAGGAGCCATTGAATTTTTCAATGTTAAAGAGATCATCATACCAAATCCAAAGTTTGGAAGCAATGGCTCCGTTAATAAAAACATGATTCACATTCTCAATGTGAAAACATCAGTAGCATTTTGAAGGTAAGTAAAAACCTTTACCCCACATCAAGGAGTCAACAGGGATGAAGTTTTTCAGGATACGCCAAGTTAGAACAAAATAAGAAATAGGAATAGTGTTCTTCCAAATTTTAAAAAACACATTGGAAAATTCATGAGCTTCTGTAATATGAATCCAAACATTTTTATGGTTAAAGTCACCATTTTGAGAAAGCTTAAAAAGGATCTGATCATGATTGGAATGATAGGAATAGTAGTAGCTTATTTAAAAGGAAAAGGAATATAATGAAGCTTACTATTGTTCCATATTATTATAGAAAGAGTTCACTTTAATAGCAGTAGTGGAATGTGTAGAAAGTAAGTCAATGGACCCACCTCCAGTCTAGTTATCTTGCTAAAAGAAAGAGGTACCAGAGTTAATCCCCCAAGATATTAATGATTTGTCTTCCCATTTGATAGAACAAAGTCTTTTCCAAATAGGAGAGTCTCCCATTCTATAGGGGCAAATGAGAGGGTGCTTACCTTGGTAGTATTTGGCAGTCATGAAATTAGCCCAAAGACTATTGTTGCTCCTAAAATTCCACCAAAGTTTATAGGAAAATGTAGTGATAGCTTCCTTGATTGGCTTACATCGAAGACCACCTTCAGCAAGAGTGCCACAACTTTTATACCAAGAGGTCCAATGCATTCTTTTAGAAGAATTGTTAGAACCCCAGAAGAATTTGTTATGAGGCGCTCAATTCTATTAATGGTAGAATTGGTCTTGACAATGGTTTGAATGAGATATAGAGGCATGGAGTTAAGGGTGCTCTTAATCAAAGTGAGCCTACTTCCAAAAGAGAGTAAATGTAATTTCCAAATAGAAATTTTATTAGAGATTTTTTGGATTAGCTCATCAAAGTGATGTGATCTTTTCTGACCTTTAAAAAGCGGAGCACCAAGATATTTAATAGGAAGTTATTGTTGATGAAAGTTAGTAATTCTCAAGATTTGGTTGATCCTATTACTAGGATTTTAGAGGAAGGAATGAAACAAATTTTACCTTCGTTGAGAAAAAGACCACTTTCATTACCAAATTTATTTAAAAGATTCTTAATAGTTTTAATGTGATGAATAGAGGCATTGCAAAAGATTATGAAGTCATCAAAACTAAGATGAGAGACGGGAAGACCACCTTGAGTTCTAAAACATCATGGGATTATTATTGAAAAGATCATTAAGGCTCCTCGAAAGATATTCAACACATAATAAAAAAGAGATGGAGATAAGGGATCTCCTTATCTCAAACCATGCATCAAGGGAAAACCAAGGGACTCACCATTCATGATAATGGAGAACCAAACATTGGTAATACAATTTTAATGAGGCGATAAAATAAAAAACCAAACAAATGAAGAATTTGGAAGAGGAAATTCCAAGAGAGGTTGTCAAAAAGCTTTAGAGATGTCTTTGAAAAGGATGTTACCACCTCGTAGAAGCATCAATGTCATGAATCTTGGAAAGAAGAATGTTGTCGATATTCTCTACCTTTAAGAAAGCTTTTGGTTGGGGAAATAATTTTAGGCAATAGACATTCTATTGGCAATTAATTTAGCAATGAGTTTATGAAAGAAGGTGCAAAGGTCGATAGGTCCAAATCCCCAAGATTCAAGAGATTATTAATTTGGGAATGAGAACAATGGAAGTGCTAGAAAAGTATCTAGGTAAAGGATTTCCATCAAAAAATCAACGACAAAGATCAACAAGGCCGACTTAATAATAGGCCAACAATGCTAAAAAAATTGAGTCGTAGCCTTCGTACAAAGAACAGATCAATGTTCATGCTATTAGAATATTACCAATCTCCTTAGAATGTAAACTAAGCAAGTGGTTGTCATCATTAGTAATCGCTGAGGAATCGTGTGAGTTGGAAAGAGCTTCTAAGGAAGGGTTGTTGTTTAATAAATTTTTAAAATGATGTATGATAGAATCTTTAATATCATTATTATTAGTGATCCAGCTGTCGTTATCATTTTTAAGTTTTTTAATAGAGTTTAAGGCATTATTTTTTTAAAATAAAGAGCATGGTACCTGGTATTTTTGTCACCATCATCAATATGTTTGCTAGCAGCCTTTTGCCGCCAGTAGGTTTCTTCCATATTCTAATACTTAACCAAGTTATCTTTAGCTACATTCAACTCCTCAAGTTTAGTATAGTCAGTCAAAATAGCATCTTCAAGAGAACAAACTAATTGTTCCATATTATTGAGATTGGCAAAAGATTTTAAAATGATGCTTGTTCCACCAATTTAGGTTTTGTTTAAGCTTTTAACCCGAGGAGAATCATTCCCTTAACGGAATTATCCGGATGAAGAGGGGCCATCCAGTTAATGGATACAAAATTTATGAAATCAATGTGTTGGATCCAAATATTTTGGAATCTAAAAGAAGTGGGGGAGGATAATCTACTTGAGGAATTTTGGACAGAAATCAAAAGGGGAGCATGATCAGACAAAGTTCTGCTCAAATGTTCAATAGAAGTAATGGGCCATTGATTGACCCAAAGAGAATTAAAAAGAGTCATGTCAAGCCATTGCCAGAGTCTAGAGTTATGCCAAGTATAGTCGGAGCCCATAAAGCCAATATAAATCAGATTACAATCAAGAATCATATTAGAAAATTCTTCCATGGAATGAATGTTAGGAGAGAAACCTCCCCTTCTTTCCGAGGAAGAGAGAATAGTGTTGAAATCACCCCCAACCAACTAGGGTTTGTTGACCGAGGAGGGAAAGGTTCTTAAGTTATCCCAAAGTATGTTCCTACCAGCTCTATTACAAGAAACATAAATAAATGAACCAAGAATAGAAAATTCACCCAATGAGATGTGGACATTAACCAATTATTGAAGATCATCAAGGATAGAGATGTTGACTAAATTATTCCAAAAACACCAAACTTTATTGCTAATATTATAAAAGAAATTTTGAAAGCCAAGCATTCTAGCAACATGGTTGATCTTAGAAGAGTGTATGAATGGTTCAATAACAACAAGTAAGGCTATGTTATGAGTGTGGCAAAGACTTCTAATACGATTGCAGACAATGAGAGTCCCAATACCCCTAACATTCCAAATAAGTAAATTGATCATAATAAAAAAGGAGGGAAAGGAAAAGAGATAACTAAAGAAATAAAAAGTAAGAAGAAAAGTAAAATAGAGGTAGTTATTTAAGGAATGTTAGAGAAGATCTAGTAGTTTTAGTGGAGCTATTAGTGAACATTCTAACTTTAAGAGATTTTTTTAAAAAATAGTTTGAAAAGGTCTTTCTTTGTCCAATGTATCCCCATCCGAGAGAGAGTGATTTGTGATATTCAGAATAGGACCTGTATCAGTCAAAGCATTCCTAATGGTAATTTCCCCTTCTTCAGTGTTAGAGTTAAGCTAAGAAAGAGGGTTAACATGTGTATCACTCTGAAGGGTAGTAGAAAGAGAGGTTGTGATGCCGTTAATAGCACATATTTCATGCTCATTTTCAGAATTACTTTTTAGATTTTGTTCCGTCATCAAAGGATCAATAGTTTTCAGATTTTGCTCTTTCATCAAAGGATCAATTTTAGAATTTATCTCCTCGGGTTCACTAGCCAAAAGGGGTAGGTCAGAATGAGTGAAGGTATTATCTTGAGGAGCCAAATTATTACAATTAGAAGCAATGTTAAGTAAGTTATCATTAGTCTCCTCACGAACCTCAGAAGAATTATTAGTAACATGCTCAGATTCCTCTCCAATAGGAAAATCAGTGGATAAAAAAGGAGTAGGGGTAAGGGGATGATTACCATTTTGATTGACTTTAGGCACATTAGCAAATTTATTGATTTTTTCATTTGATAGAGTAGGATTAGGATCCGGTAATTTATTCTTTTTAAGATGAGGATGCAACACAAAACATTCATATTGATCATGGCTATGTATCTTACAATGTGTGCAAAAGATAGGGAAATTCTCAAATCCCACTTTTTGATTGTAACCAAATTTCTCAGAGTCGATCGAAACTTCTTTAGGATGCTTTTTAGTAATATCAATCTCAACCAAAATACAAGCAACATAAGTTCATGATCTCGCAGTGGTGGCCTGATCTATTTGAAGAGGCCGACCAAAGATAGCCCCAACCGCAAAGAGAACATGATGTGTAACATAATGTATTCTCATATTAGGAAGAGCTAGCCATATAGGAACAATTGGGGATTCCTCTTTTATATCAAAAGAGGAGGCCATATTTTAAAATTGAAACAAACACAAAGTAAGAGCGACGCAAAGACCCTTGAGTAATCTAAGTCATTAGAGAGTCAATTAAAATATGCCTAGATCAATCAATCCGATAGTGAAAATGCCTAAAAGTTTAAGGCTATGAAAAAATGATCGGATGTTATCGAGAGTTGGGCGGCATAAGGAAAATTTACCCACTAAAGAAAATTCAAAAGGCTTCACCAACTTTTACACGTCTAGATCCGAGCACATAATAGCAGGCATCCCACAAAATGAGGTTGAGATCAAATTCACCGAAGCATTAGGGGAAAGATTCTTACTAGATAATGCATCCTTGAAGGACTTAACTATAGGCAGAGTAGCAGATGATTTTGGATCCATAATGCCATGTAAATCTGATGCCCTAGCCGACGCCTCCAAGATCAAAAAAGCTCGTCTCCCGCTTCCATTGAAAAAAGGAAACTCACATTAGTGGCCAATCAAAGACAAATAGCAAAAAATATGATCGAGAATGATTAGAAATTGACCAAGCCGCAATGAAAATGAAAGGGAAATTATAATCACCAAACCCAGAGGAGGGTAGTTTAGTTTAGTTTATTTTAGTTTATTTTATTTTAGTTTGGTTTAGTGTTTAGGGTTTATATTTATGCTTTAGGGTTTAGGGTTAGGGTGGGTTAGTGGGTTGGGTGGGATTAGGGTTTATGATTTAGGATTTAGCTCAGCTTTAGGGATGGTAGGGTTTTAGTCATAGTTTAGGGTAGTGGAGGTGCAGAGTTTAGGGGGGGTTTAGGCCCAGGGTCATCATGGGCTTCATGGTAGTTTAGTTTTTTTAAGGTTAGTTTTTAGGTATGGTAGGAGTTTAGGGTTTAGGGAGATTTAGTGGGGGTGTAGAGTTTTAGGTTTTAAAAAAAAAAAAATAAAAATTTAGGTTTATTTAGTTTATTTAGTTCATTCTATTTAGATTAATTTTATTTTATTTAGTTTAGTTTATTTATTATGCTTATTAATTTTGGTTTAGGTATTTTATTTTAGTTTATCTTTTAGGTTTAGGTTTATGTTTATGTTTATAATCTAGTTTAGTTTTATTTTTATTTTATTATTTAGGTTTAGGTATACTTTTTATTTTTAGGTTTAGATTTTGGTTTTTATTTTATTTTTTAGATTACATTTTAGGTTTTATTTTAGGTTTATTTTTAGGTTTATTTTTTTAGTTTAGGTTTAGGTTTTTTTAGTTAATTATATTTTATTTAGTTTAGTTTAGGTTTTGATTTACTTTATTTTGGTTTAGGTTTACATTTTACATATATTTTAGTTTATTTTAGTTTTTTTATTTTATTTTATTTAAAGTTTATGTTATTTTTTTTTTATGATTTAGGTTTTATTTTTATTTATTTTTAGGTTTTTAGGTTTAGGTTTTATTTATTTTTATTTTATTTTAGTTTTGGTTTATTTATTTTATTTATCGTTAGTTTGTATTTTATTTAGGTTTTATTCTTATGTTTATTTTATTTTCAAGTTTAGTTTTATTTTTACTTAATTTATTTTTAGTTTTATTTGTTTATTTTTAAAATTTTTTAGTTTAGGTTTTAGTTTATTTTATTTTATTTTATTTATGTTTAGGTTTTTATATATTATTTTAGGTTTTATTTAATTTAGTCAGGATCTTAGGTTTTAGGTGTTTTAGGTAGGTTTAGTGGAGTGAGGTTTAGGGTTTAGGGTCAGGTTTAGGGTCAGTAGGGTGTGTTTGGCATAGGTTTAGGGTTTATGGTTTAGGGTTTTAAAAAAAAAATTAACAGAGTATAGGTATATTTAGTTTATTTTCTATTTATTTTAGTTTATTTTATTTTTTTTATTTTAATTTATGTTTGTTTTTAATTTATATTTAGTTTAGTTTATTTTTGTTCATTTAGGTTTTTATTTTAGTTTATTTTTTAGGTTTAAGTTTAGGTTTACGTTTATTTCTTAGTTGTGTATTATTTTAATTTTATTTTTTAGGTTTAGGTTTTATTTTTAATTTTTATGTTTAAGTTTAGATTTAGTTTTTTATTTTATTTTGTTAGGTTTCAGTTTAATGTTTTTATTTTAGTTTAGGTTTAGGTTTAGGTTTATTTTATTTTCTTTATTTCATTTTTATTGTAGGTTTAGGTTATTTTTAGTTTAGCATTTAGGTATTATTTTTTATTTATTTTTAGGTTTTATTTTTTAGGTTTAGGATTTTATTTAGTTTTTATTTTATTTTATTTTAGGTTTATTTTAGTTTTAACACTACCATCTCCCAAGTCGGATGTAAAAAAGTGGAGGGCGTAGTAGTCTACCGAAAGATAAAATTTGTCAAAATAATCATGACATGAATCCTTTAAATCATGTTAACTAGGGCCCCGAAGCCAGATGTATTTGAATACGTGAAAATGCTAGACGTATCTACCCGGTGTTAAATAAGCAAGGGTTCCCACATTATGGATGATGCAAAAGAAGTTAGTCCATGAAACTAGAATTAGGTTAGGATCTTGGAATATAGGTACTCTTACAGGTAAATTAATGGAATTAATAGATATTATGATTCATAGAAAAATAAATATTTTATGTGTTCAAGAAACTAAATGGGTTGGGGAGAAGGCTAAGGAGATTGATAGTTTAGGTTTTAAACTTTGGTATTCAGGTAAAAGTCCAACTAGAAATGGTGTAGGTGTGATTATAGATAAAAGTTTGAAGGATAATGTTATAAGTATTAATAGATGTGGAGATAGAATTATAGCTTTAAAGATTATTGATGATACTAAGATTATCAATGTTATAAGTGTCTATGCTCCTCAAGTAGGTTTGGAGATAAGCTCAAAAGAAAATTTTGGAATGAATTAGGGATTAATACAAAAGATACCTCTTGAAGAAAAGTATTTATTGGGGAGATTTAAATGGTTGGTAGAGTGGTGAAGATTTTAAAAGTACTCATGGTGGTTATGGATTTGAGGTGACTAATGAAGAAGGTGAGACTATATTAGATTTTGTTTTAGCCTATGATTTTGTAGTTGCTAATACTATTTAAGAAAAGAGATGAGCATATTATTATTTATAAAAATGGATCTAGTAAAATACAGATTGATTATTTTTTGATAAGAAAAATAGATCGTTTAGATTGTAAAGATTGTAAAGTCATTCCAAGTGAAATTTTAAGTACCCAACATCGACTATTAGTTTTAGATTTTAAGATGAAAGGTTGTAAGAGAAAAAATAAACATAATTATTGTCCTAGGATTAGATGGGGACACTTAAAGAACACAAATAAAAATATTTTAAGAGCAAGCTACAAGAAATTAAAGTTTGGGATGTTCATAAGGAAGCTAATGTTATGTGGGAAAAAGTATCAAGTGCTATTAAACAAGTTGCTAAAGATGTGCTTGGCAATCAAAAGGAAAAGCTTTTAATAAGAATAGTTGGTGGTGGAGTCGAGTGTGCAAGAAAAGATCGAAATAAGAAGCATTGTTACAAAACTTGGTTTAGATGTAAAACTCAGAAATTGGGAAAGATATAAAATGGCTCTAGAGATTCTAAGAAAGCAATATATGATGCAAAAAATTTAGCTTTTAGTGATTTATACAATAGATTAGATACCAAAGAAGGTGAAATATGTATGTATTTAGCCAACCAAAGAGATAGGAGAAGTCAAGACATAGTTCTAGTGAGGAGTATTAAGGATGAAAATAATAAAGTGCTTTTCTTAGAAAAAGATATTGAAAATAGGTGGATGAGGTATTTTAATAAACTTTTCAATGAAGGATCTGAAAGTACGATTGATTTTAGCAACCTTAATACCTAAAAAAATAGAGAATTTCATTTTATCATCAGATTAGTAAATGGTTAGTGAAGCTTTAAAGAAAATGAAATGTGGAAAAGCAAGAGGACCTGATAATATTCCAATAGAAGTGTGGAAATGTTTAGAGATCAAGGAATTTCTTGGCTTACAAATCTTTTAATGTTATTTTAAAGACTAAAAAAGATGCCGATGAGTGGAGAAAGAGTTTGTTGGTTCCTATATTTAAGAATAAAGGTGATGCACAAGAGTGTGCAAATTATAGAGGAATTAAGTTAATGTGCCATACATTAAAATTATGGGAGAGAGTAATTAAGCATAGGTTACGATGTGATAAAGTTTCTCACAATCGCTTTGGTTTCATTCCGTAGATCTACTATGGATGCTATACATTTGTTAAGAGGTTTGATGGAGAAGTATAGAGAAAAAAAAGGATCTACATATGATATTTATTGATTTAGAGAAAGCTTATGATAAAGTCTCAAGAGATGTTCTTTGGAGAGTTCTGAACAAAAGAAGTTAATATTGGTTATATTCAAGTCATTAAGGATATGTATACTAGAGCTATCACTTGTGTCCAAACATAAGGAGGATTGACAAACTATTTTCCTATTTCAGCTTGGATTACATCAAGGATCAACATTAAGCCCTTATCTTTTACTTTAGTTATGGATGTTCTTAGGCATTTACAAGAAGATGTACCTTGGCTTTTTCTGATGACATTCTTCTTGTTGATAAGACTAGAGGGAGTCCAAATAAACTTGAATTATGGAGGTCAACTTTAGAGTCTAAAGGTTTTCATTTAAGCTAAAAAAATAATATATGGAGTGTAATTTTAGTTGTAGAAGTTTTAGTGGTAGTGTTGTGACTTTAAGTGATCAAGTCATTAATAAGAGTGAGTGATTCAGATATTTAGGCTCTATTGTTCAAAATGATGGTGAAATCGATGGAGATATTATTAGTAGAATTCAAGTTGGATGGGAGGAAATGCATCCGCCTATTATGTGGTAGAAAAGTTCCACTTAAACTTAAGGGAAAATTTTATAAGATGGTGGAAAGACCGCAATGACATATGGAATGTTGGCCAATAAATAAAAGAGAAACATAAGACTAAGTTAAGTGTTACAGAGATGAGGATGCTCGGATGAGTGGCTTTTACCCTTAGAGATAGAATGCAAAATGAGTATGTTCAGAAAAAAAGTTGGAGTTAGCAGATAAGATTAGGAGATTTGGCCAATACATTGCCTACCGTCCGATGACCATTAGAGAGTAGATGCATTAGATTTGCCTTATGTTAAGAAAGGTAGAGGTAGACCCAAAAGACTTGGTAAAAAAATGATCTTAGTATACTTGAATTAAATGAGAATTTGACACACACAAATGGAGACGATGATTCATAAACCCACCTAGTGGGATTAAGGCTTGTTGTTGTTGTTGTTGTTGTTGTTGTTGTTGTTAGGTTTATTTTAGGTTTATTTTATTTTTATTTTATGTATAGTTTTTATTTTATTTGACTTTTTTATTCTTATGTTTATTTTAGGCCTATATTGGGTTTTATTTATTTAAGTTTAGTTTATTTTAGCTTAGGTTTAAGTTTATATTATTTTGTTTATCTTATGTTTAGGATTATTTACTTTATGGAAAAGGTTTTTTTTAAGGTTTTATTTTTAGGTTTATTTTTTTAGGTTTAAAATTTATTTAGTTTTTACTTTATTTTATTTAAGTATTTTTAATTTTATGTTTAGGTTTTATTTTATTTAGGTTTTTTATTTTTAGGCTTACTTTATTTTTATAGTTTAGTGTAAGTTTTTATTTATTTTATTTTAGATTATTTTATATTTTTTATTATTTTTAATTTAGGTTTAGGTTTAGGTTTTAGTTTAGGTTTTTATTTTATATATATTTTTTATTTTATTCATGTTTATGTTTTTTTGTTTTTTTTATTTTTAAGTTTTATTTAGTTTAGGTTCAAGTCTAAGGTTTAGGTAGGGTCAGGTTTAGGTTTAAGGAAGGGTGGGAGGTAGGGGAGGGGTTTTGGGTTGGGTTTTGGGTCTTTGGGGGTTTTATTTTATTTTAATTTTTTTAAAATAAGCAAACTAGGGATATGTTTACTTAGTTTATTTTTTATTTATTTTAGTTTAATTTATTTTATTTTTTATTTTAGTTTATTTTATTTTTTATCTTTAAATTAATTAGAGATTATTTATTTAGAGGTTTATTTTTTAGTTTAGATTTATTTTATTTTATTTTTAGGTTTAGATTTTATTTTTATTTTAGGGTTAGGTTAATTATAATTTTATTTTATGTTTAGGTTTAGGTTTAAGTTTACTCAATTTAGTTTTATTTTTATTTTATTTGGTTTAGATTTTATTTTTTAGTTTTAGGTTGGGGTTTAGGTTTAATTTTTAGTTTAGGTTTAGGTTTATTTTAGTTTTTATTTTATTTAGTTTTTTAGGTTTAGGTTTAGCTTTAATTTATTTAGTTTATTTTATTTTATTAGGTTTAGGTTTATTTTTTATTTTAGTTTAGATTTTTTTAGTTTAGGGTTAGGATTCATTTTTTATTTATATTTAGGTTTGTTTTGGGTTTAGGTTTTATTTATTTTATTTTATGATTTTAGTTTATTTTATTTTATTTTGTTTAGTTTTTTTTATTTAGGTTTATTATTCTTAGGTTTATTTTAGTCTATTTTGGTTTTATTTATCTTAATTTTAGTTTAGGTTTAGGTTTATTTTATTTTGTTTATTTTATGTTTAGGTTTTATTTAGTTTATGGAATAGGTTTTGTTTTTTTAGGTTTTTAGGTTTAGGGTTTAGTTTAATTTAGTTTGAATTTTTTTTTATTTTAGGTATTTTTTTATTTTACATTTAGGTTCTATTTTATTTAGGTTTTTTATTTTGAGGTTTATTTTATTTTTTTGGTTTAGTTTAGGTTTCTATTTATTTTATTTTAAATTAGTTTTATTTTATTTTATTTTATTTTTAGGTTTACGATTTAGTTTAGGTTTATATTTTAGGTTATTATTATTTATTATTATTAGTTAGTTAGTTATTAGTTTATTATTAGTTTAGTTTATTAGTTTGTTTTATTAGTCTTAGTTTATTAGTTATTAGTTTAGGTTAGTTATTCTTATTAGTTTTATTTAGTTTATTATTAGTTTTAATTTTTAATAGTTATTATTACATTTTTTAGTTTATTATTTATTACTTTATTAGTGTTATTTTAGTTATTATTATTAGTTATTAGTTATTTTATTGGTTATTTTAATTTTATTTTAGTTTGTTATTATTAGTTTTATTATTATTATTAATTTTAAGTTCCGGTGTTTAGTGTAGTTTATTTAGTTTTGTTATTATTATTATTATTATTATTATTATTATTATTATTATTATTACTATTATTATATTATTATTATTATTATTATTATTATTATTATTATTATATTTATTATTATTATTAGTTTTAGTTAGTTTAGTTATTAGTTATTTACTTAGTTAGTTTAGTTATTATTGGTTTATTATTATTAGTTAGTTTTTATTTAATTAATTATTATTTATTAATTTAGTTTGTTTAGTATTTAGTTTAGTTAGTTTTAATGTTATTAGGTTTTATTATTATTTAGAGTTTTTTAATTATTATTAATTTTAGTTTAGTTTATTTTATGTTATTTATTCATTTAGTTAGTCATTAGTTATTATTATTATTAGTTTTATTATGTTTTTTTTTTATTAGGTTTGTTTATTTATTTAGGCTTTATTTATTATTTAGTTTTTTCATTAGTTTAGTTAATTATTATTATTATTAATTTAGTTATTATTTTATTTATTTAGTTTATTTATTAGTTAGTTGTTATTAGTTATTATATTTTAGTTTATTAGTTTTTTGAGTTATATTATTAGTTTTAGTTATTATTATTTAGTTAATTTATTATTAGGTTTAGTTAGTTGATTAGTTTATTAGTTTAGTTTAGTTATTAGTTAGTTATTATTAATAGTTATTTATTAGTTATTTACTTAGTTTAGTTATTGGGTTTAGTTTTTTATTACTTAGTTATTTATTAGGTTAGTTATGTTTAGGGTTTAGGTTTATTAGTTAGTTATTTATCATGATTTAGTTTAGTTTATTAGTTTTTTTTTTTATTAGTTTAGTTTAGTTTTTTATTAGTTTATAAGTTTAGTTTATTTTAGTTAGTTTATTAGGGGGTTCTTTTGTTTATGTTTAATCTAATCATCGCTTGTTTATTAGTTTAGTTAAATTTGTTATTATTAATTTATTAGTTTTTTATTATATTAGTTTTAGTTTAGTTAGTTTTTACTGGTTTTTTAGTTTTATTATTTTAGTTTGTATTATTAGTTTATTAGTTTATTATTAGTTTATTAGTTTTAGTTTATTATTTATTATTTATAGTTTTAATTAGTTTAGTTTTGTGCTTTATTAGTTTATTTTTAGGGTTTACGATTTAGTGTTTAGGGTTTGGAGTTTAGGATTTAGGGTTAAGGGTTTAGGGTTTAGGGTTTATGGTTGTAGGATTAGGGGTTAAGGTTAGTTTTAGGGTTTAGCATTTAGGATTATGGTTTTATTTTATTATATATATATATATATATATATATATATATATATATATATTAGGGTTTAGTGTTTAAGTTTTAGGATTAGGGTTCAGGTTTTAGTTTAGGGTTTAGGGTTTTTGGTTTTTTTTTAAACAAAGAACATATCCACATTCAACATTTTTTCTTTTTATTTAATTAGCCAAGTAACACACCAAGTTCTCTAAGACACAAGCGATGACATAGATAAAAAATGAGCACACATAGAGCAAATCAAAAACCCTAGAAAATTAGAACCGTCTCTACCAGAAGACACAGCCAGTTGTTGGTGACGGATCGGATCGCTCTTCGCTTTTCTAGTTCCCATCAGAACCACACCAGCCTCTCAAGTAGTGGGATCCACCATCATATCCCCGATCTCTCGCTCCACCACCACCACGAATGTAACCTCTGTCCCTCCTCCTACCTCCATAACCACCACTGCTCCAACCACCACGTCCATATCCACCAGCACCTCCAAATCCCCCACCACCACTCCAATAACTGCCGCCTTTGCCTTCTCCTCCCCTACTAGATCTAAACTGAGCCTGGTTGATGGTGATGTTCCTTCCATGAAAGTTCTTCCCATTATTAGGGTTTAAGTTTAGGTAAAACTTTATTAGGTTTTAGGGTTTAGGTTTATTTTTTAATTTATTTAGTTACTTTAGGTTTAGGTTTTTGTTTTAGTTTAGGGTAAGATTAGGATTTAGGGTTTAGGGCTTTATGCTTTAGGGTTTAGGGTTTAGGTGGGTTTAGGGTTTAGGGTTGAGGGTTTAAGGTCCAGAGTTTAGGGAAGTTTAGGGTTTTTTAGGTTTAGGGTTGTAGCAGGTAGTTGGTGCATAGGTTACTTTGTTGTTTAGGGTATTTTAAATTAAACCAGTAGGTTTAGGTTTATCAGATTTATTTTATTTTATTTTTATTTAGGTTTATTTTTTATTTTTAAATTTAGTTTATATTTTTTTATTTCTTTATTTATTTATGTATATTTTTTAGGTTTAGGTTTATGATTAGGTTTATTTTTAGTTGAGTTTAGGTTTAGGTTTATATTTCATTTTAGGTTTAGGTTCATGTTTATATTTTATTTTTCTTTGTATTAGGTTTAGGTTTTATTTTTATTTTTTTAAGTTTTATTTTTTTAGCTTAGGTTTAGGTTTACTTTAGTTGAGTTTTATTTTATTTTATTTTGTATATTTAGGTTTTATTTTAATTTGTAGGTTTAGGTTTAGGTTAAAGTTTTATTTTATTTTGGGTTTAGGTTTAGTTTTATTTTTAGTTTATTTTATTTTATTTAGTTTAGGTTTATGTTTAGGTTTAATTTATCTTAGGTTTTGGTTTAGTTGTTATTTATTTTAGTTTATTTTAGGTTTATTTTATTTTATTTATATTATTTTTATTTTAGGTTTATTTTTTTAGTTTAGGCTTTAGGTTTTATTTTTTTATTTATTTTTAGGTTTAATTTTAGGTTTAGTTTTATTTTATTATTATAGGTTTATTTTATTTTATTTTACATTTATTTTATTTTATTTAGATTTTATAATTCTTGGGTTTATTTTATTTTAGTTTAATTTATGTTTTATTTATCTTATTTTAGTTTATTTTATTTATAATTTTATTTTAGGTTTAGGTTTAGGTTTTAGTTTATGTTTTATTTCATTTAGGTTTAGCTTTCTTATTTATTTCATTTAGTTTAGGTTTAGGTTTTGTGGAGGTCAGGGTGTGGGTAGGTTTAGAGTTTAGAGTCAGTGGCCCAGGGTTTGTGGTAGGTCAAGATTTAGAGTCAGGGGCCAGTGGCTCACGCCTCAGGGTTTATGGTTTTAAGGTTTAGGTGTTTAAGGGCCCATGGTGGGATCAGCCTAGGGTTTAGGGTCAGCCTGGGAGTGGCCCAGGTCAGGAGTTTGTTTAGAGGCCTTTAAGGTAGGGAGTTTAGGGTTTGTTTAGTGTGGGTTTGTGGCCCAGGATTTAGGATTTAGGGTCAGTTTAGCCTTTAGGGTTTAGGGTTTTAAATACAAACCAATATGTTTAGTTTATCTAGTTTATTCCATTTAGTTTATTTTTATTTTATTTAGTTTAGTTTTTTTAAGTTTATTTATTTTAGAGTTTTCTATTTTAGTTTATTTTAGATTTAGGGGTTTATGTTTATTTTTTAGTTTAGTTTTATTTTATTTTATTTTAGGTTTAGGTTTTATTTTTTATTTTAGGTTTAAATTTGGGTTTTATGTCTGTATTCAGGTTTATTTTGGGTTTTATTTTTTAGTTTAGGTTTAGGTTTATTTTAGTTTATTTTATTTTATTTATTTTAATAGGTTTAGTTTATTTTAGTTTAGGTTTAGGTTTTATTTATTTTAGTTTAGGTTTAGGTTTATTTTATTTTGTTTATTTGAGGTTTAGGTTTTCGGGGCATTTTATTTTTATTTATTTTTTAGGTTTTATTTTATGTTTATTTTAGGTTTAGGTTTTATTTAGTTTTATTTTTATTTTATATATTATATTATTTTTGTTTTATGTTTACTTTTATTTTATTTAGGTTTATTTTATTTTATGTTTTCTTTATTTATTTAATTTTAGTTTAGTTTTATTTTATTTTATTTTCTTTTAGGTTTAGGCTTAGGTTTAGGGGTTTAGATTTTAATTTATGTTTAATCTTATTGTATTTTTTATTTTATTTAGGTTTTTTTTTATTTTCTTTATTTTTAGTTTTATTTAGTTTATATCTTAGGTTTTTATTGTTATGGTGGGTTTAGGTTTATGGTTTGGGGTTAGTTTAGGTTTGGTTTTGGGGTGGGTTTAGTTTAGGGTTAGGGGTTTAAGTTTTAGGGTTTAGGATTTAGGGTTTAGTGTTTTAGGATTTATTTAGTGTTTAGGTTTAGGGTTTGTGTATAGAGTTTAGGTTTAGGGTTCATGTTTTAGTTTAGGGTTTAGGATTTTTGGTTTTTTTAATAGAGAGAAAATTCAGATTCAACATTTCTTCTTTTATAATTCATCAACTAAGTAACACACCAAGTTTTTTAAGACACAAGAAACAACATAGTTCAAAAATGAGCATGCATATAGAAAATCCAAAACCCTAGATAACTAGAACTGTCTCTACTGTAAAAATATAGTTCCATAAGCAGTAGATCAGATTGGACATTCTTTAATTTCTCCAGTTCCCATCAGAACCACCATGGCCTCTCGAGTAGCGGGATCCACCATCATATCCCTTATCTCTCCCCCCACCATTACAACGGTTGTATCCTCCGTCACTCCTCCGACCACCATAACCACCACTACTCTGACCACCACCTCCATATCCAATAGCACGTCAAGATCCCCCACCACCACTGTGATAACCACCACCTCCACCTTGGCCTCCACTACCTGATCTGATCATCCTTGAGTCATGTTCACGCCATCAAGGCCCATTTCATGTTTGGGTTTAGGTTTAGGTTTATTAGGTTTTTAGGTTTAGTTTATTTTATAATTTATTTAGTTACATTAGGTTAAGGTTTAGGGTTTAGGGTTTAGGATTTAGGGTTAGTGTTTAGGGTTTAAGGTTTAGGGATTATAATTTAGGATTTAAGGCTTTGTTTTAAAAAAAAATTAAGTAAATCGATAAGTTTAGGCTTTTCTAGTATATTAAGTTTATTTTTTAATTATTTTAGTTTACTTTATTTTCTAGTTGTATTTAGGTTTACTTTTTATTTTTATTTTTTTTATTTTTTTTTATTTTAGGTTTAATTATTTTTGTTTAGGTTTTTTATTTTAGTTTATTTCATAGGTTTATGTTTAGTTTAAGTTTATTTTTTAGTTGAGTTCTATTTTTATTTTTTAGGTTTAGGTTTTATTTCTTATTTTTAGGTTGAGGTTTTTATTATATTTTTTAAGTTTAGGTTTTAGGTTTTTATTTTATGGTTATTTTTAGTCTTTATTTTTTGGTTTAGGTTTAGGTTTATTTTAAGTTTATTTTATTTTATTTAGTCTAAGTTTAGGTTTTGGTTTAGTTTATTTTAAGTTTAGGTTTAAGTTTTATTTATTTTAGTTTAGTTTATTTTAGTTTAGGTTTAGGTTTATTTTATTTTATTTTATTTTATTTATTTTATGTTTAGTTTAGGTTTAGGTTTTATTTTTTATTTACTTTTAGCTTTATTTTTTAGGTTTAGATTTTTATTATAATTTATTTAAGTTTTATTATTTTTTTCTTTTACATTTATTATTAATTTTATTTAGTTTTTTTATTCTTAGGTTTATTTTATTTTATTAGTTTAGTTTAAGATTTTATTTATTATATTTTACTATATTTTTACTTATTTATTTTATTTTATTATTCAATTTAGGTCTATGTTTTAGTTTAGGTTTTTATTTTAATTTATTTTATTTTAACACTACTACCATCCAAGTCCGGATGCAAAAGTGGAGGGTTGCTAGTCTAGAGTAAAATTTGTCTAAATAATCATGACATGAATCCTTTAAATCATTAATGCTAGGGCCCCGAAGCTTGTATGGCTTGAATATAGTGAAAATGTGCTAGAGTCACGATCGGCAAGGTTAAATAAGCAGGTTCCACATTATGGATGATGCGGCAAAGAAGTTAGTCCATGAACTAGAATTAGGTTAGGATCTTGGAATATAGGTACTCTTATAGGTAAATTAATGGAATTAATAGATATTATGGTTCATAGAAAGATAAATATTTTATGTGTTCAAGAAACTAAATAGGTTGGTGAGAAGGCCACGGAGATTAATAGTTTAGGTTTTAAACTTTGGTATTCAGGTAAAAGTTGAACTAGAAATGGTGTAGGTGTGATTATAGATAAAAGTTTGAAGGATAATGTAATAAGTATTAATAGATGTGGAGATATAATTATAGCTTTAAAGATTATTGTTGATACTAAGATTATCAATGTTTTAAGTGTCTATGCTCCTCAAGCAGGTTTGGAGGTAAGCACAAAAGAAAAATTTTGGAATGAATTAGAGGGATTAATACAAAAGATACTTCTTGAAGAAAAAGTATTTATTGGGGGAGATTTAAATGGACATGTTGGTAGAGTGGTATAAGATTTTAAAAGTATTCATAGTGGTTATGGATTTGGAGTGACTACTGAAGAAGGTAGGACTATATTAGATTTTGCCTTAGATTATGATACTTATTTTATTTAAGAAAAGAGATGAACATATTATTACTTATAAAAATGGATCTAGTAAAACACAGATTGATTATTTTTTTATAAGAAAAATAGATCGTTTAGATTGTAAAGATTGTAAGGCCATTCCAAGTGAAATTTTAAGTACCCAACATCGACTATTAGTTTTAAATTTTAAGATGAAAGGTTGTAAGAGAAAAAATAAACTAAATTATTGTCCTAGGATTAGATGGAGACACTTAAAGAACAAAATAAAAATATTTTTAAGAGCAAGCTACAAGAAATTAGAATTTGGATGTTCATAAGGAAGCTAACGTTATGTGGGAAAAAATATCAAGTGAAATTAAGCAAGTTGCTAAAGATGTGTTTGGAGAATCAAAAGGAAAAGCTTCTTTTAATAAGAATAGTTAGTGGTGGAGTCAAAGTGTGCAAGAAAAGATAAGAAATAAGAAGCATTGTTATAAAACTTGATTTAGATGTAAAAACTTGGAGAATTGGGAAAGATATAAAGTGGCCTATAGAGATTCTAATAAAGCAATATATGATGCAAAAAATTTAGCTTTTAGTGATTTATACAATAGATTAGATACCAAAGAAGGTGAAAGATGTATGTATAAGTTAGCCAACCAAAGAGATAGGAGAACTAAAGACATAGTTCAAGTGAGGGGTTTTAAGGATGAAAATAATAAAGTGCTTTTCTTAGAAAAAGATATTGAAAATAGGTGGATGAGGTATTTTGATAAACTTTTCAATGAAGGATCTAAAGGTACGATTAATTTGAGCAACCTTAATACCCTAAACAAAAATAGAGAATTTCATTTTTATCATTGTATTAGTAAATTTGAATTTAGTGAAGCTTTAAAGAAAATGAAATGTGGAAAAGCAGTAGGACCGGATAACATTCCAATAGATGTGTGGAAATGTTTAGGAGATCAAAAAATTTCTTGGCTTACAAATCTTTTTAATGTTATTTTAAAGACTAAAAAGAAGTCAGATGAGTGGAGAAAGAGTTTGTTGGTTTCTACATTTAAGAATAAAGGTGATGCACAAGAGTGTGCAAATTATAGAGGAATTAAGTTAATGTTCCATACATTAAAATTCTGGGAGAGAGTAATTGAGCATAGGTTATGATGTGATACAGAAGTTTCTCACAGTCAATTTGGTTTCATGCCAGGTAGATCTACTATGGATGCTATACATTTGTTAAGAGGTTTGATGGAGAAGCATAGAGAAAGTAATAAGGATCTACATATGATATTTATTGATTTAGAGAAAGCTTATGATAATGTCTCAAGAGATGTTCTTTGGAGAGTTCTAGAATAGAAAGGAGTTAATATTGGTTATATTCAAGTCAATAAGGATATGTATACTAGAGCTGTTACTTGTGTCCAAACACAAGGAGGATTGACAAAATATTTTCCTATTTCAGTTGGATTACATCAAGGATCAACATTAAGACCTTATCTTTTTACTTTAGTTATGGATGTTCTTACGAGGCATTTACAAGAAGATGTACCTTGGTGTATGCTTTTGTCGATGACATTCTTCTTGTTGATAAGACTAGAGAGGGAGTCCAACAGAAACTTGAATTATGGAGGTCAACTTTAGAGTCAAAAGGTTTTCATTTAAGTAGATCTAAATCTAAATATATAGAATGTAATTTTAGTTGTAGAAGTTTTAGTTATAGTGTTGTGACTTTAGCTGATCAAATCATTAATAGAGTGAGCGATTCAGATATTTAGGCTCTATTGTTCAAAATGATGGTGAAATAGATGGAGATGTTATTAGTAGAATTCAAGTTCGATGGTTGAAGTGGAGGAATGCATCTGGCCTATTATGTGATAGAAAAGTTCCACTTAAACTTAAGGGAAAATTTTATAAGATGGTGGTAAGACCTGCAATGACTTAGGTGCAGAATATTGGCTAATAAAAGAGAAGCATAAGACTAAGTTAAGTGTTACAGAGATGAGGATGCTCAGGTGGATGAGTGGCTTTACTCTTAGAGATAGAATGCAAAATGAGTATGTTTGGGATAAAGTTGGAGTAGCTCCAGTGGTACATAAGATTAGGGAGAGTCACCTTAGATGGTTTGGCCACATAAAGCGTCGGCCGTCCGATGACTCGATTAGGAGAGTAGATGCATAAGATTTGCCTTATGTTAAGAAAGGTAGAGGTAGACCTAAAAAGACTTGGTTAAGATGTATAAAAATGATCTTAGTATACTTGAATTAAATGAGAATTTGACACATAATAACACAATGGAGACGAATGATTCATGTAGCAACAATTTTATGGGATTAATTGTTGTTGATGTTGTATTATATTTAGGTTTATGCTTTATATTTATTTTATTTTTGGTTTTAGGGTTTAGGGAGGTTAAAGTTTGGATTTAGGGTTAACATTTAGGGAATGTTAGTGGTGGAGGAGTTTAGTTAGGGCTTTAGGGAGGGTAGTGTAGTGTTAAGGGCCCAGGATAAGGTTTAGAGGGAGGTGGAGTGGATTTAGGTTAAGATTTAGGAGTAGGGTTTGTGTTTAGGTTAACTTGGTAAGTTAGCAAAAGTAGAGGTAGAGAGAACAAGAGAGTTTAGGACTTTAGTTTAGTTTAGGGAGGGAGGTTAGTTTAGAGTTTAGTTTAGGGTTTTAAGAGGGAGGGTTTATGGAGGGTTGGGTTTAGTGTAGGTTTAGGTCAGGTTTATGGTCCAGGTAGGGTTAGTTTAGGACTAGGGTTTAGGATTTAGAGTTTAGGGTTTTGGGTTTATGGTTTAGGGTTTTTTAAAAATTAAATTAAGTAAGCCGGTAGGTTTAGGTTTATTTAAATTATTTTAATCTAGTTTCATTTATATTATTTTATTTTTTACTTAGGTTTTTATTTTTATTTTTATTTAGGTTTAAGTTTATTTATTTTAGTTTAGGCTTTTTATTTTAATTTATTTTTTGGATTATGTGAAGGTTTATGCTTATTTTTTAGCTTGTTTTTTTTTAATTCTATTTTTAGGTTTATTTTTTTTTTATTTTTGTTTTATTTTATTTTGTTCAAGTTTTAGGTTTTTATTTTAGGATTTTTTTATGTTTTATTTTTTAGTTTAGGTTTAGGTTTATTTTTAGTTTATTTTATTTTATTTAGTTTAGGGTTTAGCTTTAGTTTATTTTAGGTTTAGGTTTTCTTTATTTTAGTTTAGTTTATTTTAGCTTAGGTTTAGGTTTATTTTATTTTGTTTATTTTAGGTTTTGGTTTTATTTTTTATTTATTTTTAGGTTTTATTTTTAGATTTAATTTTTTAGTTTAGTTTTTTATCTATTTTCTATTTTACTTTATTTTAGGTTTTTTATGTTTATTTTATGTTTGGGTTTTATCTTAAGATTTAGGGTTTAGGATTTAGGGTTTAGGTTTTAGGTTAGTTTAGGGTTTAGGATTTAGGGTTAAGGGTTTAGGATTTATGTTAGTTTAGGTTTTAGGGTTTAGGGTTTAGGGTTTAGGTTGGTTTAGGGTTTATGATTTAGGGTTTAGAGTTTTTGGTTTAAGGTTTAGGGTTTAGGGTTAGGGTTTTAGAGTTTTTAGGGTTTAAGGTTTAGGGTTTAAGTTTTTGTTTAGGGTTTAGGGTTCAGGGTTTAGGTTTTTTTAATAGGGAAGAAATTTAGATTCAACATTTCTTCTTTTGATTTCATTGACCAAGTAGCAGACCAAGTTTTCCAAGATACAAGCGGGATCCTACATTAAAAATGAGCAAGCATAGAGTAGATCAAATACCCTAGATAATTAGAATCGTCTCTACTATAAAGACCCAGGTCCATAAGCAGTAGATCATATCGATCATTCTTTAGTTTCTCCAATTCCCATCAGACCACCCTTGCCTCATGAGTAGCGGGATCGTCCATCATATCTCTAATCTATCCCTCTGCCACCACCACGGTTCTAACCTCTGTCACTCCTTTCACCTCCATAACCACCATCTCCATATCCACTAGCACCTCCATATCCATTAGCACCTCCAGATCCTCCACCTCTAGATCTTGCCTCCATAATCACCACCTCCATATCCACCATCATATCCACTAGCACTCCAATAGGTTGGGGGTTTAGTATAGTTTTAGCCTTAGGTTTAGGTTTTAGATTTTATGGTTTAGGGTTTAGGATAGCTTTGGGTTTAGGTTGGTTTAGGGTTTAGGTAGGTATATGGTAGGGTTTAGGGCATAGTGTTTAGGTTTAGTTATTTAGGGTTTGGGTTTGGGTTTGGGTTTAGGCTTTTATGGTTTCTTTTTTTGGTTTAGGGTTTAGATTTTGGTTAAGGGTTTAGGGTTTAGGGTTTTAGGTTTGTGGTTAGGGTTTAGGGTTTAGAGTATTTATTTGTTTATTTATTTTTAAATTTTTTTTAAATTAAATAAATTAGTATGTTTTGGTTTAATTAGTTTAGTTTTTTTTATTTTTTATTTTATTTAGGTTCATTTTTTTATTTAGTTTTGTTTATTTATTTTACGTTTATTTATTTTAGTGTAAGTTTTTTATTTTAGTTCATTTTTATGGTTTAGGTTTATTTTTTTAGTTTAGTTTTATTTTTAGTTTACTTTTTAGGTTTAGGTTTTATCTTTTATTTTTAGGTTTAGGATTAGGTTTTTATTTTATTTCTTTAGGTTTAGGTTTTAGGTTTTTATTTTAGGTTTATTTTTAGGTTTTATTTTTTAGTTTAGGTTTATGTTTATTTTTAGTTTATTTTATATTATTTAGTTTAGGTTTAGGTTTAGGTTTAGGTTTTATTTATTTTAGTTTAGTTTATTTTGGTTTTACTTTATTTTATTTTTATTTTTGGTTTAGGTTTTTTTTAGTGTAGGTTTATATTTTAGGCTTAAGTTTTTATTTTATTTTTTATTTTATTATATTTTATGTTTAATTAATGTTTATTTTAGGTTTAGCTTTTATTTTATTTAGTTCTTTTTATTTTTAGGTTTATTTTATTTTTTAATTTAGTTTATGTTTTTATTTATTTTATTTTAGTCTAGTTTTTATATTTATTTTTTAGATTAGGTTTAGTTATTTAGGTTTGGTTAGTTTAGGTTTATTTATTTATTATATTATAGGAGGTTTTATTATTGTGTTTAGAGGTCAATGAAGGAGGATTTAGAGGGTTTAATTTAGAGTTAGGGTTAAGGAGGATTTAGGATATAGAGAAAAGGGATCAGGGAGTTGGTTTGGGTTTTTAGGAGGTCAGTAGAGGGCACAGTTTAGTAGATTTAGGGTAGTTATTAGTTTTAGCACATTTAGGTTTAGAGTTTATAGGATAATAAGTAGCCCAGAGTTTTAGTATAGATTATTTAGCTCATAGTTTAGTTTAGATTTAAATTAGTTTAATTTAGAGTCATAGATCAGTCAGTTGGTTTTAGTTAGAGCCCAGTAGTTATCAGAATTTAGATTGGTTTAGGCTCAGTTATAAGTTTAGAGTATATAGGCACAAGTTTAGAGTTGATAGTTAAATTTAGTCAGTTAGTTTAAGTTTATCAGTTTAGGAAGTCCAGTTAGGCCCAGGATCAGTATTAGTAGTCAGTTTAGAGTTTAAGTTAAAGGCCTGGAGTATTAGAATTTAGTTTAGAGAGGTCATTTGATTAGTGGAGGATTTAGATGGTGGATGGTTAGTAGAATTTAGAGTTTAGTTTTAGTTTATTTGTTTTGGTTTGGGGTTTAGGGTTGTAGGTTTTAGGGTTTAGGGTTTAGGGTTTAGCATTTTAGGATTTCGGGTTTAAGGTTTAGGGTTTAGTGATTATGGTTTAGGGTTTTAGGGCTTAAGGTTTAGGGTTTAGGGTTTAAGGTTTAGTATTTAGGGTTATGGTTTTTAAAGTTTAAGGTTTAGGGTTTAGGTTTTAAGTTTAGAATTTAGGTTTTAGTTTAGGGTTTAGGGTTTAAGGTTTTTTTTTAATAGAGAACAAATTCATATTCAACATTTCTTCTTTTCGATTTCACCAAGCAAGTAGCGGACCAAGTTTTCTAAGACACAAGCGATGACATAGATAAACAATGAATCATGCATAAAGTAAAACCCTAGATAGCTTGAACTGTTTCTCTCAGAAAGACACCGATCAATAAGTAGATTTGATGGCCATTCTTCGTTTCTCCATCAACCACCACCACCTCCCGGCGGATTCACCATCATATCCCCAATATATCCCTCCGTGACCACCATGGTTGTAACCTTTGTCACTCATCCTGCCTCCATAACCACCACTACTCCGGCCACCACCTCCATATCCTTCAGCACCTCCGAATCTCCCACCACCACAACGATAATCAACTCCTCGACCTTTTCCTCTACCGGCAGATTTAGACTGAGCCAAGTTGATGTCGATGTTCCCGTCAAGATTCTGACCCATTATTAGGGTTTAGGTTTAGGTTTATTAGGTTTTAGGGTTTATATTCATTTTTTTATTTATTTTATTTCTTTAGGTTTAGGTTTAGCGTTTAGGGTTTATGGTTTAGGGTTTAGGATTTAGGGTTAGGCATTAAGGATTAAGATTCAGGGTTTAGGTATTACGGTTTGGGTTTAGCGATTAGGGATTAGGGTTTAGGGTTTAGAGTTTAGTGTTTAGGCTTTAGTGTTTAGGGTTTTTAAGGTTTAGGGCTAGCTTACGATTTAGGGTTAGTTTAGGGTTTAAGGTTTAGGGTTTTGTGTTTTTGGGTTTAGGGTTTAGGGTTTAGGGTATAGGGTTTAGGGTTTCAGTTTGGTTTAGATTTAGGTTTAGGATTTTAGGGTTTAGGGTTTTCTATTTTATATTTTAAATTAAGTAAATAGGTGTGTTAGGTTTATTTAGCTTATTTAGTTTATTTATTTTTTTTATTTTAGTTTAGGTTCAATTTTATTTTATTTAGTTTATTTTTATTTTTAGGTATATTGTTTTAGTTTAGGTTTTTTATTTTAGTTTATTTTAATTTATGTTTAAGTTTAGGTTTATTTTCATTTAGTTTTATTTTATTGTAGCTTTAGGTTTAGGTTTAGGCTTTAATTTTATTCTTTTAAGTTTAGGTTTTATTTTGTTTATTTTAGGTTTTATTTTAATTTAGATTTTGGTTTATTTTAAGTTTATTTTATTTTATTTAGTTTAGGTTTAGGTTTAGTTTAATTTAGTTTTAGGTTTTATTTATTTTAGTTTAATTTATTTTAGTTTAGGTTTAGATTTATTTTATATTTATTTTAGGTTTATGTTTTTTATTAGTTTAGGGTTTAGGTTTTCCTTTTTATTAATTTTTAAGTTTTTTTTTAGTTTTTTTTTTTTTTGGATTTTTATTTTTCTTTTATTTTATTTTATTTTAAGTTTATTTTATTTTTATTTTAGGTATATTATTTTATTTTATTTAGGTTTTTTTAGTTTAGTTTAGGTTTTTATTTATTTTATTTTAGTTTTGTTTATATTATTTATTTTATATTCTTTTTAGGTATAGGCTTAGGTTTTAGTTTAGGTTTTTATTTTCTTTTAATTTTTTATTTTATTTTTGTTTTGGTTTATTTATTTATTTTATTTTAAGGTTTTATTTAGTTTATGTTTAGGTTTTTAGCTTTTTAGGGTTTAGGGTTTAGGGTTTAGGGTTAGTTTAGAATCTAGGGTTTAGGGAGGGTTTTTTTTTTTTTTGGGATACCCATATAGGGGAATTTTATTGCCACAAAAAGAGGGTTACAAGGTCCTTAAAGGGCATAAACTCTAGAACTACTGCTCAAAGAGCTAAAATCAGCCTACGGAGTAAATCACCTATCTAAGTATAGCCAAAAGCAAAAGAAAAAAATAAAGCAAGCAAAAGATACAAATTGATTAACATAAGCCAATGGAAGATTATAATGCTCTGCAGGATGTGAGAATGCATGACACTATGGAGCAAACCTGCAAGAGGACAAGAGAGAAGCACCTGCAAAATTATAGACAGAATGAAGTTAAAGCAGTTAAGGTAATACAAACAAAATGATAACTGAAAATAGCATAACTGAGAATGATAAAGAAGTGTGATAGAGAAGGCTGCTCACACACCAAGTTGGATGCAAATATGAGCATCCAAACTCAAAGAAGGTTACATCACAAGAGCTACTACCAAACTGTAGAAGAAATGATACATAAGAAGATCTTATTTGCAAAATAAGCAAGAAAAGACAGAAAGATATAGGATCCCATGCATGCATAATCACAACACAAATGAAAGAAAGCCATATTTTTAGGTCAACCATATTTTTAACCAGATCTAAGGGTTTAATGAGACCAGCAAGAAGACCCACCATAGGGAAACAACAGAAAAGATCAGGCAAAGGTAAGAAGCAATATAAGATCATATGTAATACCTGCTGAAAACCAGCCAGGAAAATACAAAAGCATGATATTAACTCCATCCCAAACGTATATGACAATAATAAATATACTCCTTGTAAATGTACCAAGAAACAACCTGTGGATATTTCAAAAGGAAGTCCAATGAATCTAAGTAATGTAGATGTTAACAACCTCCTTGTTGCAGAAGTTAGAAACTAGCAAGTGTAAAGGAAGATAGCATACCCCCAGCCCAAATTACCATAGGAATTGTAGAAGTCTATCAGAGAAGAGATGGGAATATAGCAGCAGATTAGAAGAAACAGGTAAAGGGCTACTCCCCACCACAAACAATTCAAATAAGAGATAATCAGAGATAACACCCGAACTGTTTAGCAAAGAAACTCAATAGTCCAGTACATTCATAGCCTTAGCCATAAGTCCATCCATTTAGAGTAAATAGTACATAGGTTAAAATCAAGTAAAGCAAAAGCATAATCACAATGATCGCATTCTAACAAAACCAAGAGGGATAAAACATGAGGAGAGATCAAGCCCAAATGCAAAAAAAAACAATCAAAAAATCAAAAGGTAAGAAACCAACAACCAAAAGACAACTCTAGACAAGGACCAAAATCCAAAAGCCAACAAGAGAGAAACAAAAATACAATTATTACACCCACCATATAAAACTCCATTAAAAAGCATAGATGTAAAATAGAAACAAAATGGGTTCAAAAGATAATCAGTAGAAAAATCATTCCAGATAAAGATGATCAGGCTAGCAGCTAAACCCACATCCTCAATAAAGGCAAACTGATAAGCCATTAATTAAGTCCAAACCTGCAATGAAATAATAAAATTGAACAGGAAATTGTAGTTTCTCTCCTGGTAGGTTGGGTATGTGAGGTTAGCCAAAACAATCAGCAAAACAACTCCAAAAGCACCATGCTGAACATGATAAGCAACCCCAGTAGCAGCTTGCTGGACATAAGACTCAATGAACCAGATCAGCCAACAATAAAAAAAAATAACAACAAGTTGTCCATAAAACCACCCATTCAAAATAGACAATGCATAAGTTAATTCCCAAATAGAATGGCCAAGACTAGCTGAACGAGGATGGAAAAAATAGCAGCAGGTGAAGCCAAGAAGAGCATGTTGACAAAGACAAACAATAATAAAATCAAAAGGCAAGAAAGCTAACAACCACAAAGACAACTGCGAATAAAGGACCCAAAATTCCAAAGGCCAATAGTGGAAACAATAATACAATTATTACACCCACCATATAAAACTCCATTAAAATGCAGAGATGAGAAATAGAAACAAAAAGGGTTCAAAGGAAAATGAACATAAATATCCTTCTAGATAAGGATGATCAGGCTTACAGCTAAGCCCACATCCTCAGTAAATATAAACTAAAAAGCCAATAAGTAAGTCCAATCCTGCAATGAGATAAAAAAATAAACAGGAAATTACAGTTTCTCTCCTGGCAGGATGGGTATATGCGGTTAGCCAAAGAAAATAGCAAAATAACTCCAAAAGCACCCTGCTGGATAGGATGGACAACCCCGTAGATCGGACATAAGATTCAATGATCCGACGCCAAGAACCAAGATAGAAAATAACAGCAAGTTGGCCATAAAACCACCCATTCAAAATAGACAATGCATAAAATAAATCCCAGAAAGATAGGGAAGTGGTCTGGCCAAGGCTAGCAGAACCAAGATGTAAAAAATAGCAGTAGTTTAGAAAGACCACAAACATGTAAAGGTCAGCAAAAGCTCTATTGCTAACAAGAAAATCAAGCAGAAAAGCAAAAGCCACCATGCAGTCAACAAAATCAATAGAGGCCTGCAGGACAAAAGGCCCAAAAGTCCAACAACCAACAGTTAAAACATCAACACAGATATTGCACCCTACATAAGATAAACCAGTAAAGAGCAATGGTACAACATAGTTTATTAAGTTGTTCAATGAAAAGTAATCTTTGATATCCATCAAGACACATAATATGAGGCTAGTAGCTAATCCCACAACATCAATAATATTGGAATTCAAGAAATAATTCCAATTCTGTAGAGAAGAAGTTATAATAGAAAGGATATTGCAAGATCTTTCCTTGCAGGTTGTGGAGGTAAGGTTATGGAGCATAGGAGAGGCTACAACCATAATAAGGGGAAGAATAATAGATAAGTTATGGTCAACCATAAAGTTATACAGAAGTATAGTAGTTAGACATTGAGGCAAGGGTCCCATAATATAATTCCAAAAAAAGGAAAGAAATTTGTCCCTGTTGATCAAAAAATATAGCAGAAAATAGAGCATTAAGTAATACATCTCCCTCTAGCAAACAGGAAACATCTTACCAGTAACAACAAGACCCCAAACAACGTTGGGATAATTAAACCAACAACAAATGCCACATAGCTTAGCAAAGGACTAGCAAGGAGTAATAAGATGATGCATCAGCAAATTCTAAAAGAACAACAACACATTAATAGTAAAAGCAGCAGAAGCAATAAGCTCCCAATTAAAGTTATGGCAATTAAACCAACAACACATGCCAAAGAGATCAATAAATAAGCAGCAAGGTATATTGGGATGAAGCATCAGCAAATACCGAAGAAACAACAACAATAGTAAGTAGAAAGTGTTCATGCAGTTAAACAGGTATTGAACCACGTCAATCCAATAGGTTAGATTAATTTTTGAAATATGGGAGCCCAGTATTGTCCAGATTAACCAAGCCATGCAAATGTTTAGGTAGTGTTAGTTGATCAAAGAGATTTATTCCATCCCATCTAGCACCCAGATTGGCCAGGTAATCAGCATATGCATTACCCTCACGCCATACATGAGTGATTTTAAAATTGAGTTGGGTAAAGAGTGCTCTAGTTTTCTTGAGAAGATAGTACAATTTTGTATTGCCCATTTTGGTGGAAGTCAAAAGATCAATCAATAGAAGGGCATCCACCTCAATCCAAATATTGAGCCAACCTTTTTGAAGGAAAATCTCAAGAGCTTTATACACTGCCATGTGCTCAGCAAAGGGAACAGAGCAAGAATTAAGGGGGTAAGAAAAAGCACATAGGACTTTACCATTAAGGTTTCTAAAAATGCCACCACAGCCTGAACCTTTATGAGAGATAGAGCCATCAGTGTTAATTTTAATAGTATTAGCATGAGGTTTTATCCAATAGACAATCTTGTCATCTTTACAGTGTGGTTGATCCAGCAAGTTAAAACCCAATTTGTTGGCCATAAATTTACAACCTTTGAATTGTTTGTAGTTAATGAGATTGGCATTGAACAAGTCACAAATTTTGTTTTTAATTCTAGCAATTATCCTCATGTGGTTAATAGGGATCCCACGATATTTTGCATCATTTCGGTCCATCCATATGAACCAAATAAGAGTGATAGCAGTTATGACTTTAATGTGACCTTTAATAGTGTTGTCAAAATAAACTTCAAGAAGCTAGTATAAAGTTAAGGAGCCATTGTAAATGACAATGTTAAAGAGGTTATCATACCAAATCCAAAGTTTAGAAGCAATGGCCCCGTTAACAATAACATGATTCACATTCTCAATGTGAAAGCATCATTGGCATTTTGAAGGTAATTGAAAACCTTTACCCCGCAACAAGGAGTCAACAGGGATGAAGTTTTTCAAAATATGCCAAGTAAGAATAGAATAATAAGTAGGGATAGTGTTATTCCATAGTTTTAAAACACATTGGAAAAATCATGAGCTTCTTTAATGTGAATCCTAACATTTTCAAAGTTGAAATCACCATTATATGAAAGCTTAAAAAGGATCTGATCTTAATTGCTAGGAATGATAGGAATAGTAGTAAGCTTGTTTAAAAGAAAGGAAGGAATATAATCAGTAAGCTTACTATTGTTCCACATATTATTCTGCCAGAAAAAGTTCACTTTAGTAGCAGCAGTGGAGTGGGTAGAAAGTAAGTCGTCAATGGACCCACCTCCAGTCCAGTTATCTTGCCAAAAGAAAGAGGAGCCTGAGTTAATCCCACAAGAAATTAATGATTCAGCATCCCATTTGATGGAACAAAGTCTTTTCCAAACAGGAGAGTCTCCCATTTTATAGGGGCAAATGAGAGGGTGTTTACCCTAACAATATTTAGCAGTCATGAAATTAGCCCAAAGATTATTGTTACTCCTAAAATTCCACCAAAGTTTATAGGAGAAGGTAGTGATAGCCTCTTTGATTGACTTACAACCAAGACCCCCTTCAGCTAGAGTGCCACAACTTTTATACCAAGAGGTCCAGTGCATTCTTTTAGAGGTGTTATTAGAGCCCTAAAAAAATTTGTTAAGGAGGCACTCAATTCTGTTAATGATAGAATTGGTCGGCACAATGGTTTGAATGAAGTATAAAGGCATGGAGTTAAGGGTGCTCTTAATCAAAGTGAACCTACCACTGAAAGAGAGTAAATGGAATTCCAAAATAGAAATTTTATGAGAAATTTTATGGATTAGCTCATCAAAAAGATGAGATCTTTTTTGACCTTTAAAAAGCGGAGCTCTAAGATAATTAATAGGAAGTTATCATTGTTGAAAATTAGTAATTCTCAAGATTTGGTTGATCCTATTACTAGGGATTTTAGAGGAAGGAATGAAACAACATTTTCCTTCATTTAGAAAGAGGCTGCTTTCGTTGCCAAATTTATTTAAAAGGTTCTTAATAGTTTTAATGTGCAGAATAGAGGCATTTCTAAAAATTATAAAGTCTTCAGCAAAATTAAGATGAGAAACAAAAAGACTGCCTTGTGTTCTAAAAAACAAGTTAATATTTTTGTAGAAAAGATCATTCAGGCTCCTCGAAAGGTATTCAACAATAATAATAAAAAGAGAGGGTGAAAGGGGATCTCCTTGTCTCAAGCCATGCATCAAAGTAAAGAAACCTAAGGACTCACCATTCATGATAACGGAGAACCAAACATTGGTAATACAATTTTTGATGAGGCGGATGAAAATATCTGAAAACCCAAGCAAATGAAGAATTTGAAAGAGGAAATCCCAAGAGAGGTTGTCAAACGCTTTAGAGATGTCTAATTTGAAGAGGATTTTGCCACCACTGGTAGGAATGTCAATGTCATGAATCAGCTCTTGGGCTAGAAGTATGTTATCAGATATTGCTCTACCTTTAACGAAGCCAATTTGGTTAGGGGAAATAATTTTAGGCAGCAGCGGACTAATCCTATTAGCAATTAATTTAGCAATGAGTTTATGAAAGAAGGTGCTAATAATGATAGGTCTAAAATCTCCCCAAGAATCAAGATTATTAGTTTTGGGAATGAGAACAATGGAAGTGCTAGAAAAATATCTAGGTAAAGGGTTGCAACCAAAGAAATCAACAACAGCATCAACAAGGTCAGACTTCATAATAGGCCAACAATGCTGAAAGAATTGAGACGTGTAGCCATCAGGGCCAGCAACAAAATCAGTGTTCATGCTATTGAGAATACTACCAATCTCTCGTAGGACGAAAGTGAGCAAGTGGTTGTCATCATTAGTGATCGTTGAGGGGATGTGTGTTGGAGAGGGCTTCTAAGGAAGGGTTGTTGTTTAATAAGTTTTAAAATGTTGTATGATAGAATCTTTAATTTCATTATTATGATCCAAATACCGTTAACATTTTGATTTTTTAATAGAGTTTAAGGCTTTCCTTTTTTTGAAAAGAGCATGGAAATACCTTGTATTTGTCACCATCAATATATTTGCTAGCGCCTTTACTACCAAGTAGGTTTTCCATATTCGATAATTAATCAAGTTATCTTTAGCCTTCAAATCATCAAGCTTATTAGAGTCTTAACACAAAGATCTTCAAGGGAGCAAACTAATTGTACCATATTTTTGAGATTGGCAAAAAGATTTTTAAAATGATGCTTGTTCCACCAATTTAGGTTTTGTTTAAGTCTTTTAAGCTTAATCCAAAGCTGAATCATGCCTTTAACGAAATTTTCTGGATGAATAGGGGCCATCCAATTAATGGAAACAACATTAATGAAATCACAATGTTGGATCCACATATTTTGGAATCTAAAAGAGGTGGGGGAGGATACTATATTGGAAGGAGTTTTGATAGAAATTAAAAGCTGAGCATGGTCAGTCAAAGTTCTGCTCAAATGCTCAATAGAAGTGAGGGGAAATTGATTGATCCAAAGGGAATTAAAGATGGTCCTATCAAGCCACTGCCAGAGTCTAGAGTTATAGCACGTATATTCGGAGCCTGAAAAACCAATATCAATCAGATTGCAATCAAGAATCATATTACAAAAGTCTTCCATAGAGTGGATGTTAGGAGAGCAACCTCTCCTTATTTTGGAGAAAGCGAGAATAGTATTGAAGTCACCCCCAACCAACTAGGGTTTGTTGACAGAGGAGGCAAAGGTTCTTAAGTTATCCCAAAGGATGTTCCTACCAGCTCTATTACAAGATGCATAGATAAAGGAACCAAAAGAAGAAAATTCACCCAATGAGATTTGAACATTAACCAATTATTGGAGATCATCATGGATAGAGATGTTGATTAAATTATTCCAAAAGCACCAAATTTTATTACTAATATTATAAAAGAAATTTGGAAAGCCCAGCGTTCTAGCAACAAGGGTAATCTTAGAAGAGTGGATGAATGGTTCAATAACAATAAGTAAGGCTATGTTATGAGTATGACAAAGGCTTCTAATATGGTTGCGGACAATGACAGTCCCAATATCCTGAACATTCCAAATAAGTAAACTGATCATAATAAATTAGAAGGAAAGAAAAAAGGATAACTGAAAAACTAAAAAGTAAGGAGAAGAAAAAACATGAAATAATTATTTATGGGAAGTTAGAGAAGATCTAGTGGTTCTAGTGGAGCTATTAGTGAACATTCTAGCTTTAAAGGATTTTTTTAATAATAGTTTAAAAATGTCTATCTATGTCCAAAGTATCTCTATCCGAAAGAGAGTGGTTTGTGGTATTCAAAGTAGGAGCAGTATCCATCAAAGCATTCCTAATGGTGATTTCCCCTTCTTCAGTGTCAGAATTGGGTTGAGAAATTGGGTTAGCATGTGTATAACTCTGAAGGGTAATAGAAGGAGAGGTTGTGACACCATTAATAGCACAAATTTCATGTTCATTTTCAAGATTACTTTTTAGATTTTGGTCCATCACCAAAGTGTCAACATTTTTCAAAATAATTCCAGAATTAGTTTTGAGATTTTGATCCAACTTGAAATTCCCATTCAAATCACCATTAGGGTTCATATGAATCAAGGTATTGTCTTGAGAGGCCAAATTATTACAATTAGAGGCAATGTTAAGTAAGTTATCATTCTCACAAACCTCATAAAAATTATTTTACCAAGCTCGATGGCTCTCCAATAGGCAAATCAGATAATAAAAAGAGTGGGGGTAGGAGGGTGAGTTCCATTTTGAGTGACTTTAGGCACATAAGAGAATTTATTAGTTTTTTCATTTTCTAGAGAGAAACTAGGATCACATTTATTATTTTTAAGATGAGGATGCAAAACAAAGCATTCAGAGTGATCATGATCATGGATCTTACAATGTGTGAAAAAATAGGGAAATTTTTAAATTCCACTTTTTGATTATACCCAAATGAGCCGATCCAAACTTCTTTAGGATACTTTTTGGTAATATCAATCTCAACCAAAATACGAGCAACTGATGGTCGTGATCTCGCAGCGGTGGCCTGATCAATTTGAAGGGGCCGACCAAAGAGAGCCCCAATCGCAAAGAGAACTTGATGGGTAATGTAATGTATTCTCATGTTTGGAAAAGCTAGCCATAAAGGAACAATTGGGATTTCTCTTTGACATCAAACAGAGGAGACCATTTCAAAAGTCTCATTTGACAATTATACACAAAGTAGGAGCGACGAGCAAAAACTATTGAGTAATCTAAGTCATTAGATAGCTAAATAAGGATATGCCTAGGATCAATCAATCCGATAGTGAAAAAGCTAGAGAGATTTAGGCTATGAAAAAAGGATTGGATGTTATCAATAGTCGGGCGACGTAAGGAAAATTTACCAACTAAAGAGAATTCAAATGGCTTCACCAACTTTTCCACGTCAAGATCCGAGCACATTACAGTAGGCATTCCACTAAATGATGTTGAGATCAAATTGACCAAAGCATTAAAGGAAGTGTTCTTACTAGATAATGCATCCTTGAAGGACTTAACAGTAGGCAGAGTAACGAATGGAGTCGGATCCATAATACCTTGTAAATTGAAAGCCCTAGCCGATGCCTCCAATTTTGTAGAGCTCAACTGCGCGGAAAGCGGTGCCTCCACCAATGAAAGAGCAAAGGACACTCATATTAGTGGCCAAACAGAGACCAAAAATCCAGAAATTATGATCGAGAAGGATCAAAACTTAGCCAAGCCGCAAGGAAAATGCAAGGGAACACGAAAGTGCCAGAGAGCATCATGGCCGAGAGAGTTTTTTTGAGGTTTTTTGTTGGTTTAGGGAGGTTTACGGTTTAGGGGTTAGAGTTTAGGGTTTAGGTTTAAGGTTTAGCTTTTATTTAGGGTTTAGGGTTTTTGGTTTTTTATTTTATTTTACTTTTTTTTAAAAGAGAACAAATTCATTTTAAACATTTCTTCTTTTTGATTTCATCAACCAAGTAACACACCAAGTTTTCTAAGACACAAGCGACAACATAGATAAAAAATGAGCATGCATAGAGTAAATCAAAAACCCTAGATAACTAGAATCATCTCTACGTGACATATGGCCAGGTGGATCGTCTTTAATTTCTCCGCCCAATAAGAATCACCCCAACCTCTCAAGTAGCGGGATCCACCATCATATCCCTGATCTCTCCCTTTGCCACCACCATGGTTGTAACCTCTGTCGCTCCTCCTGCCTCAATAACCACCACTAGTCTGACCACCACCTCCATATCCACCAGTACCTCCAGATCACCCACCACCACTGCGATAATCGCTTCCTACGCCTTCACCTTCACCGCAAGATCTAGACTGAGCCTGGTTAATAGGGATGTTCCTACTATCAAAGTTATACCCATTCTTAGGGTTTATGTTTAGGTTTGGGTTTAGGTTTGGATTTGTTAGGTTATAGGGTTTAGGTTTCTTTATTAATTTATTTAATTACTTTAGGTTTAGGTTTAGGGTTTGGGGTTTAGGGTTTAGGGTTTAGGGTTTGGGGTTTAGGGTTTAAGGTTTAGGGTTAGAGTTTAGGGTTTAGGGTTTTAAGTTTTATGCTTTTAAGGTTTAGGGTTTAAGGTTAAGGTTTATGGTTTAGGTTTTAGGGTTTAAAGTTTAGGGTTTTTTAGGATTTAGGGTTTATGCTTTAGGGTTTAGGGATTAGGGTTGTAGGTTTAGGGTTGTAGGTTTAGGGTTTATGGTTTAGTGTTTAGCATTGTAGGTTTAGGGTTTAGGGTTTAAAGTTTCGCATTTAGGGTTTTTTAAAAAAAATTTAAGTAAACCAATTGGTTTAGGTTTATTTAGTTTATTTTTTATTTATTTTAGTTTATTTTATTTTTTATTTTTATTTTGGTTTATTTTTATTTTTATTTAGGATAGTTTATTTATATTAAGTTTATTTATTTTAGTTTAGGTTTTTTTATTTTTGTTTATTTTTTAGGTTTAAGTTTATTTTTAGTTGAGTTTTATTTTTATTTTTTTTAGGTTTAGGTTTTATTTTTTATTATTAGGTTTTGGTTTAGGTTTTTATTTTATTTTTTTAGGTTTAGGTTTTAGGTTGTTATTTTAGGTTTATTTTTAGATTTTATGTTTTAATTTAGGCTTAGGTTTGTTTTTAGTTTATTTAATTTTATTTAGTTTAGGTTTAGGTTTAGGTTTAGTTTATTTTAAGTTTAGTTTATTTTAGGTTTAAGTTTTAATTATTTTAATTTAGCTTATTTTATTTTAGGTTTAGGTTTATTTTAGTTTGTTTATTTTATTATTTATTTTAGGTTTAGGTTTTTTTTTAGTTTAGGATTTAGGTGTTATTTTTTATTAAATTTTAGGTTTATTTTTTTGATTTAGGTTTTTATTTAGTTTTTATTTTATTTTATCTTAAGTTTAATTATTTGTACTTTAGGTTTAGTTTTTATTTTATTTTGGTTTATTTTATTTTTTTTGTTTAGTTTAGGTTTTTATTTATTTTATTTTAGTTTAGTTTTCTTTTTTTATTATATTTTATTTTTATTTTTAGGTTTAGGTTTACGTTTAAGTTTAGGTTTATGTTTAGTTTAGGTTATGAGTTTATTTTATTTTATTTTTTATTTATGTTCAGGTTTGAAGGTTTAGGCTTTAAGGTTTATGGTTTAAGGTTTTAGGATTTATGGTTAGGGTTTAAGGTTTAGGGTTTAGTGTCTAGGGTTTAGGGTTTAGGTTTTAGGTTTAGAGTTTTGGTTTTAGTTTAGGGTTTAAGGTTTATGTTTAAGGCTTAGGGTTTAAGGTATTTTATTTAACAGAGTTGAGGGATTAGGGTTTAGGGATTAAGGTTTAGGGTTTAGGGTTTTAGGGTTTAAGCTTTAGAGTTAAGGATTTAGGGTTTTAGGGTTTAGGGTTATGCTTTAGGGTTTAGCATCAGGATTTTTTTTTTAAATTTTTAAATTTTTAATTTTTTTATTTTTTTTTAAATTAATTAAACTTGTAGGTTTAGGTTTATTGAGTTTATTTTTTATTTATTTTAGTTTATTTTATTTTTTTTATTTTTATTTAGTTTTATTTTTATTTTACTTAGTTTAGTTTATTTATTTTAGTTTAGGTTTAGGTTTAGGTTTATTTTTTAGTTTAGTTTTATTTTTATTTTATTTTTTAGGTTTAGGTTTTATTTTTTTATTTTTTTGGTTTAGGTTTAGGTTTTTATTTTATTTTTTTAGGTTTAGGTTTTAGATTTATATTTTAGGTTTATTTTTGGGTTTTATTTTTTAATTTATGGTTTAGGATTTTTTTATTTAAAAATTAAGTAAATTGGAAGGTTTTAGTTTATTTAGTTTATTTTTTATTTATTTTAGTTTCTTTTATTTTTTATTTTTATTTAGGATTATTTTTATTTTTATTTAATTTAGTTTATTTATATTAGGTTTGTTTATTTAAGTTTAAGTTTTTTTTAGTTTAGTTTATTATTTAAGTTTAAGTTTAAGTTTAGGTTTATTTTTTAGTTTAGTTTTATTTTTATTTTATTTTTTAGGTTTAGGTTTAGGTTTAGGTTTTTATTTTTTAATTTTTAGTTTAGGCTAAGGTTTATTTTTATTTTATTTTATTTTATTTAGTTTAGGTTTAGTTTATTTTATGTTTAGGTTTAGATTATATTTATTTTAGTTTACGTTTAGGTTTATTTTATTTTGTATATTTTATTTTTATTTTCTGTTTAGGTTTTTTTAGTTTAGGGTTTACGTGTTATTTTTTATTTATTTTTAGGTTTATTTTTTAGATTTATGTTTTTATTTAGTTTTTATTTTATTTGATCTTAAGTTTATTTTATTTTTATTTTAAGTTTAGTTTTTATTTTATTTAGGTTTTTTATTTTTAGTTTTATTTTATTTTTTTGTTTAGTTTAGGTTTTTATTTATTTTAATTTTGTTTAGTTTTTATTATCTATTTTAATTTATTTTTTGGTTTAGGTTTAGGTTTAGGTTTAGGTTTTAGTATTATTTTATTTTTTTATTTATTTTATTTTTTTATTTAGGTTTTAGGGTTTAGGGTTTAAAGTTTAGAGATTATGATTTAGGGTTTTAGGGTTTAGCGTTTAGGGTTTTGGGTTTTAGTTTAGGGTTTAAGGTTTTTTATTTTCTTAACTAGAGTTTACGGTTCAGGATTTAACGTTTAGGGTTAAGGGTTTTAGGGTTTAGTTTTTAGGGTTTAGGTTTAGGTTTTGATTTTAGTAAGGTTGTAGGTTTAGGGTTGTAGGTTTAGGCTTTAGGATTATGGTTTTTTTTAAAACTAAGTAAAATGGTAGGTTTAGGATTATTTTGTTTATTTTATATTTATTTTAGTTTATTTTATTATTTTTATTTTTATTTTTATTTAGTTTACTTTATTTATTTTAGTTAAGGTTTTTTATTTTCGTTTACTTTATTTATTTTACTTTATTTATTTTATTTTTTAGGTTTAGGTTTTATTTTATATTTTTAGGTTTAGGTTTAGGTTTTTAATTTATCTTTTTAGGTTTATGTTTTAGGTTTTTATTTTAAGTTTATTTTTAGGTGTTATTTTTTAGTTTAGGTTTAGTTTTATTTTTAGTATTTTTATTTTATTTAATTTAGGTTAAGGTGCAGGTTTAGTTTATTTTAGGTTTAGGTTTTGGTTTTATTTATTTTAGTTTAGTTTATTTTAGTTTAGGGTTAGGTTTATTTTATTTTTATTTTAGGTTTAAGTATTTTTTTTGTTTTAGGATTAAGGTTTTACTTTTTATTTATTTTTAGGTTTTATTTATAGGTTTATTTTTTAGGTTTAGGATTTTATTTAGTTTTAATTTTATTATATTTTAGGTTCATTTTATTTCTATTTTAAATTTAGTTTTTATTTTATTTAGGTTTTTTATTTTTTTTAGTTTAGTTTAGGTTTTTATTTCTTTATTTTAGTTTAGTTTTTATTTTTTATTTTATTTTCTTTTTAGGTTTAGGTTTAGGTTTTAGTTTTAGTTTTTATTTTATATTATTTTATTTTTTTTATTTTGGTTTAGGTAATTTTTTATATTATTTTTAGGTTTTATTTAGTTTAGGTTTAGGGTTTTAGCTTTCTAGGGCTTACGGTTTAAAGTTAGTTTAGTGTTTAGGGATTAGGTTTTAGTTTTTTTTTGGTTTATGGTTTAGGGTTTACAATTTAGGTTTTAGGGTTTAGAGTTTTAGGGTTTGATGTTTAGGTTTAGGGTTTAGGGTTTAGGATAGGTTCACATTTTAGTTTAGGGCTTTGGGTTTTTGTTATTTTTTTTTAATGGTGAACAAATTCAGATTCAACATTTCTTCTTTCGAATTCATCAACCAAGTAACACACCAAGTTTTCTAAGACACAAGCAATGACATTGATAAAAAAATAGCATGCATAGAGCAAATCAAAAACCTTAGATAACTAGAGTCATCTCTCCTGTAAAGACACAATTCCATAAGCAACAGATTAGATCAGTCATTTTTCAGTTTCTCGGTTCCCATCAAAACCACCCCAACCTCTCGAGTAGAAAGGACCACCATCATATCCCCAATATCTCCCTCCGCCACCACCACTGTTGTAACCTTCGTCGCTTCTCCCTCCATAACCACGCTGACCACCACCATATCCACCAAGCACCTCCCCCACCACCATATAATCGCCTTTTCCTTCACTACGAGATCTAGATTGAGCCTGGTTAACAGTGATGTTCCTCCCGTCAAGCTTCTGCCAATTCTTAGCTTTTTTAAAAATGAAAAGTGGGAGAATTTTATTGCCAAAAAGAAAGGGATACAAGGTCCTTAAAGGGGATAAATCTTTAAACTACTACTCAAAGAGCTACAATTATCCTAAAGAGATAAATCCCCTACCTATTACAAGAAAACCAAAGCCAAAGAAAGAAAAGTCAAAAACTAAGAAAGAAATAGCACAAAATTCCAAGAAGGGTAGCCAAAGCAATTTATATCCCAAAATCTTCTAAGAGATGCAGAAACCACATACAGCCCCAAACCTTCCACAAACCTCCAAAGAACTTAAGATAGAGAAAAGCATCTAGAAATAAGGATAAGCCAAGTACAGAAAAGAAACAAAATGATAAAAATCTTAGATAAGGCTCAGGCTCAGTCACATTCATCTCAAGGGGCAACAGGATATGTGAGCATCCAAACTTAAGAAGAAGGGATATAATCACATATGGTGCCACCAGCCAAAAGGATAATATGGGAAACATCCCAACCATAATAACCAACAACCAAGAGCTAGCTAAGTTCCAGTATCTATCATCTGGATTAACTAACCAAACCAGAGCAAAGCAACCAACCAAATAAGACAGCAGCCATTGAACAACCACCATAAAGATAGATAAAACAAATAAAGACAAATGGTAAAGAACCAAAAATTCTACAGAACCACCAACCAACATCGCAGCTACAACCAGCCATCAAGGCCACCCAGCCAACCATAGGAGAAAGAATCAGCAGAAATAGCAACAGAGCCAAGAACAACCAAAGACACATATAGGTTCATCCCACAATAGAAAGAAATGACAAGCCATTAGGCCATCCAGCCAACAGGCAAACACCACAAAAAAACATCAAGAAATCACCAGAAAAGGGAGAAAAAACTAGATGTTAGGTAACAGACTCAGAGAGAGTAACTCAGCCTAGGAAGGAACAAAGCCCATGGCCAGGCTCAACCAATAATCACGATGCCATATAGCCAAAACCAAAAGCGAAAGGCTGGAAAAACCATAATCATCAAGCAACCACCAGCCAATAAACCCTCACCAAAAAAAAAGATGCTATGAAAAAAGGCAAACAAGCAAGCTCCGAAGCTTGCTAATCACAAGGCCATCATAAAACCAACACAACAAGAGATCAACAAGATAAGAGAGCCACCAAAACCAGAGGGCAACCAAAGCTCAGCAATACCATTGTTTGGGTTTAAGTTTAGGTTTAGGTTTATTAGGTTTTAGGGTTTAAGTTTAGTTTTTAATTTATTTAGTTACTTTAGGTTTAGGTTTAGGGTTTGGAGTTTAGGGTTTAGGGTTTAGGGTTTGGGTTTAGGATTTAGGGCTTAAGGTTTATTGTTTAGGGTTTTAGGGTTTATACTTTTAGGGTTTATTATTTAGGGTTTTAGGGTTTATGTTTTTAAGGTTTAAGGTTTAGGGGTTTTTAGGGTTTAGGGTTTAGGGTTTAGGTTTAAGGTTGTAGGTTTAGGGTTTAGGGTTTAGGGTTTAGGATTTAGGATTTATGGGTTTTCTTTTATAAATTAAGTAAACTAGTAGGTTTAGGTTTATTTAGTTTTATTTATTTATTTTAATTTATTTAATTTTTTATTTTTATTTAGGTTTATTTTTTTATTTAGTTTAGTTTATTTATTTTAGTTTATGTTTTTATTTTAGTTTATTTTTTAAGTTTAAGTTTCGGTTTAGGGTTTTTTTTTTCAAGGTTTAGGTTAAGGTTTTTATTTTATTTTTTTAGGTTTAAGTTTTATGTTTTTATTTTAGGTTTATTTTTAGGTTTTATTTTTTAGCTTATGTTTAGGTTTATTTTTAGTTTATTTTATTTTATTTAGTTTAGGTTTAGGTTTAGGTTGTATTTATTTTAGTTTAGTTTATTTTAGTTTAGGTTTAGGTTTATTTTATTTTCTTTATTTTATTTTTATTTTTGGTTTAGATTTTTTGTTTTAGTTTAGAATTTAGGTTTTATTTTAAGGTCTATTTTTTTAGGTTTATGTTTTTATTTTATTTTATTTTTTGTTTATTTTATTTTTATTTTATGTTTAGTTTTTATTTTATTTAGGTTGTTTATTCATAGGTTTATTTTATTTTTTACTTTAGTTCAAGTTTTTATTTATTTTATTTTATTTTAGTTTTTATTTTTTATTTTAATTTATTTTTAGGTTTATGTTTAGGTTTAGGTTTTAGTTTAGATTTTTATTTTATTTAGGTTTTGGGTTTAGGGTTTGGGGATTAGGGTTTAGGGTTCAGGGTTGTAGGTGTTAAGGTTTAGGGATTAGGGTATAGGGTTTAGGGTTTAGGGTTTTAGGGTTTAGGGTTTAGGTTAAAGGTTTAAGGTTTAAGGTTTTAGGGTTTAGGGTTTAGGGTTTACGGATGTAGGTTTAGGGTTTAGGGTTTAGGGTTCAAGTTTTTGTTTAGGGTTTAGGGTTTATTATTTTAACAGAGAACTAATTTAGATTCAATATTTCTTCTTTTCAATTTCATCAACCAAGTAACACACCAAGTTTTCTAAGAGACAAGTGAAGACATAGATAAAAAATGAGCACACATAGAGCAAATCAAAGACACTAGATAACTAGAACTGTCCCTACTTTAAAAACAAAGTTCATAAGTAGCAGATCGAATCGATCTTTCTTTGATTTCTCTAGTTCCCATCAAAACCATGCCATCCTCTCGAGTAGCGGGATCTACCATCACATCCTCAATCTCTCCCTCCGCCACAACCACGGTTGTAACATCCGCACCTCACCTCCAATCACCACCATATTTCACCACTTTCATGTCGTTGCCACTTTGCCTATTTGGCACGGTGATGTTCCTACCATCAAGGTACTTGGTTCAAGGTTTAAGTTTAGGTTTTTAGGTTTAGGGTTTATTTTTAATTTATTTAGTTACTTTAGGTTTAGTTTAGGTTTAGGGTTTAGGGTTAGGTTTAGGGTTTAGGTTTAGGTTTAGGGTTTAATTTTAGGGTGGTTTAGATTTAGGTTTAGGCTTTAGGTTTAGGTAGGTTAGTTTAGAAGGAGGGTTTTAGAGTTTAGGGTTTAGGGTTTAGGGTTTAGGGTTTAGGGTTTGGGTTTAGGGTTTAGGGTTTTGGGGCTTAGGGTTATTTAGGGTTTAGGGTTTAGGGTTTTTATTTTGGGGAAAGTTGGAATTTTATTACCATAAAAGGAATATATACAATATCCTTAAAAGGGGTAAAGCTCTAAAATTCTACTGCTCTCATAGCTATAAGAAACCTAGTGAGCTAAACCCCCTTCTAAGTACATTAGAAAAAGATAAGGATAAAGTAGCAAATACAACGCCCAAAAAGCATATGAGAAAAATACATAGAGTAAGACTAAAATAAATCCTGAAAATAGTAAAAGGATGAGTCAGCAGTAGTTCATGATTCCTTTGAGAAAGCTAGATAAGCAAGATCCACAACAACATCACTTGGGTAGACTAAGCAATGACTATTCCCTCTGTAAAGTTTTATCATGTAAAAGAAATTTGCAAAACACTACAAAGGAAAAAGTCATAGCTAACAAAGATAAGGATAAAGAGAGGAAAAGGGGAGAGCTTAGAAATAGAAGGCTCAGGCTCAGTTAGGATCATCTCAAGGGGGAACAATAAATATGAGCATCCAATCTTTATAAAGAAGTATTACAATCATATGGAATGCTACTAACTAGAGAGAAGAGCTGAGTAACATCAAAGCCGTCATAGCCAGCATACCTAATATAAGCAAACATCTAAGGCCAACAGTCAATAAAGTTCTTGATTTAGCACCATTAAATAAAAATAAAATGAGCAGCAACTAGCTAGCCGCCAAACTACCAAACAAAAACCATAATAAACTAATCACAATAACCTAGAGAGAGGCTAGAACAAAGTCAGAACATGAACAAAAGCCATTAACCAGATACCCATCCATGCTCTAAACTAGGGAAAACTAGAACCAGCCATCAGCAAGCACCATACCAATGCTAATTAATAGAGAAACAACCAACAAAACTATGATAGGAGCCCTCAATCCAAAGTCCCAATAATAAGCAGTCACCAAGCCAAACTAGGGTGAGCAACCACAAATGTCTAAATAGTTCAAAAATGAAATCATCAATCGAAGGAAAAATAAAAGAAAAATAAGTAAACAATGCAAATCACCGAAGAAAAAATAACCACACAAAAGGGGCCAAAGGCGCCACCAACCTAAAACCAAAATTCCAATCCAAAAGGATCAACAAAGGTTCACCAACAACAAAAGGCTAGCAAATTGTTGGGTTTAGGTTTTAGTTTTAGGGTTCAAGTTTTAGTTTAGGGTTTAGGGTTTTTGGTATCTATTTTCTTTAATAAAGAACAAATTCAGATTCAACATTTCATCTTTTCAATTTTATCAACCAACTAACATACTAAGTTTTCTAAGACATAAGTGGCGACATAGATAAAAAATGAGCACACATAGATCAAATCAAAAACCCCAGATAACTAGAACCATCTCTACTAGAAAGACATAGTTTCATAACAGTAGATTGGATTGACTGTTCTTCAATTTCTCTGGTTCCCATCTGAATCACCCTGGCCTCTCGTGTAGCGAGATCCACCATCATATCCCCGATCTCTCTCGCCGTCACCACCACAGATGTAACCTATGTTGCTCCGCCCACCTCCATAACCACCACTGCTCTGACCACCACCTCAATATTCACCAGCACATCCAGATCCCCCACCACCACTGAGATAATTGATGCCTCCACCTTCACCTCCACTGCCAAATTTAGACTGAGCCTGGTTAACGGTGATGTTCCTATCATCAAGGTTCTGCCCATTCTTAGGGTTTAGATTTATGTTTAGGTTTATTAGGTTTTAAGTTTTAGGTTTGTTTTTTAATTTATTTAGTTACTTTAGGTTTAGGTTTAGGCTTTGGGGATTAGGGTTTAGGGTTTAGGGTTAAGGTTTATGGTTTAGGATTTAGGGTTTAAGGTTTACGATTTTAGGGTTTATGCTTTTAGGGTTTAGGGTTTAGGGCTTAGGGTTTTATAGGGTTTAGGGATTAGGGTTTAGTGTTTAGGATTTAGGGTTTAAGATTTTTTTTTAAATTAAGTAAACCAATAGGTTTAGGTTTACTTAGAATATTTAGTTTATTAATTATTTAATTTAGTTTACTTTATTTTTTTATTTAGTTTTATTTGTAATTTTTATTTAGTTTAGTTTGTTTAATTTAATTTAGGTTTTTTATTTTAGTTTTTTTGTTTAGGTTTAGATTTATTTTTTAGTTGAGTTCTATTTTTATTTTATTTTTTAGGTTTAGGAATTTTTTTAGGTTTAGGTTTTAGGATTTTATTTTAGGTTTATTGTTTGGTTTTATTTTTTAGTTTAGGTTTAGATTAATTTTTAGTTTATTTTATTATATTTAGATTTGGTTTAGGTTTAGGTTTAGGTTTTATTTATTTTAGTTTAGGTTTATTTTATTTTGTTTATTTTACTTTTATTTTAGGTTTAGGTTTTGTTTTAGTTTAGGGTTTAGGTTTTATTTTTTATTTATGTTTAGGTTTATTTTTAGGTTTAGATTTTTATTTAGGTTTTATTTTATTTTATTTTAAGTTTATTTTAATTATGTTTTAGGTTTAGTTTTTATTTTATTTAGGTTTTTTATTCCTAGGATTATTTTATTTTTTAGTTTAGTTTAGGATTTTATTTATTTATTTTAGTTTATTTTTGTTTTTTTTAATTTCATTTTAAGGTTTAGGTTTTAGTTTAGATTATTATGTTATTTTATTTTATTATTTTATTTAAGTTTTGGTTTTTTATTTATTTGATTTTTAGGTTTTCTTTAGTTTATGTTTAGGTTTCTAAGTTTTTAGGGTTTAGGGTTTTTTTTAAGAAAACCCATAGAGGGGAGAATTTTATTGCCACAAATAAAGGAGTACAAGTTCCTTAAGAGGGAAATATTTTCTTAATTATCGCTCAAAGTGCTACATTCAGCCAAGAGAGAAAAGTCCCCTATCTAATACAACAAAAGCAAGGAAATAAAAACCTAAGCAAAAGAAATAAAAGACCCAAAAATAACTAAGCAACAACATAGTAAATAGGAGGATCTGTCAAAGCCCACTACTAGAATCAGAAGTCTTTTGAGAGTTGTATAATCAACATCTAGGATCTTAAACCTGCAAAGAACCTGTAAAAGAATCTTGCAAGCAAATAGAAGATGTAATTAGCATAGCTATAGAAAATCAAGCTTAAGCATATAATAAAGAGCAATATAAGAGAAAATTTCAAATAAGGCTCAGGCTCAATCACCTTCATCTTAAGGGGCAACCATAAATGTGAGCATCCAGACTTCAAAAGAAGGGTTACAGTCACATATGCTACTACCAGCCAAAAGATAAAAGGGAAATCATCCCAACCATCATCACCCACTTACCTCAATGAAGGCAATCAACCAAAGAGTGAAAGTCAACAATTCTCTAGTACCGGCTACCCAAGCAATAGAAACAGCTGGCCCACAAATCACCCAGCTGACTAAAGGTCACCAAGCCTGAAAGGAAGTAGCATCAACCAAACCACCACAATATAAATGAAAGAGCAGCTGCCAAGATTTCACCCAGAAAGTAAAGCCACCACAGATTGAAACCAAACCCACTAGTGTCACCAGACAACCACAAGCAACATCCCAAAACCAAAACATAAACCTACAACTAGAATAAAGAAACCAGCAATTCCAAACTAGATTAAAGAACAAGGCAAACACTAACAGCAACCACCAGTCCAACCCAGACATTAGAGGCAAGAAATAAAAAAGGCAATCACAATACCTACTTCAAAGATAGAAAGATAGCCACAGGAAAATAGCAGCACTAGAGAGAGGAAAAAGAACCAATGAGGAGACCAAAGGGCATCCAAAAAATACCAAAAAATCACCACCAAGAGCAGCAGGGAAAATAGCCAAGCCCACCCTACAAACCAAGAGGCAAGACACAAGAAACAAAGGGAGCCAAAGAAACCAAAAGTAATCCAAATCCTTAGCCAAAATAATAGACCAAGCCAATAGCACTCAAGGAAAAAATAGTAGCCACCCAAGTGGGCAAACAGCCAGAATCAGCAACCAATAAACAACCACCATAAGGCCAAAACTAAAATAAAGAAAAATCACCAAAAAGGCAACCTTACCAGCTAATAATAGTTCAAAATGAAAACCAACCAAACCAGCCAGCCCACAAAGCCACCCAGCTAATTAACAAAGCAGCAGATGAGCCAACTCTGATAAAGAAGTAGCCAGTCCAAAGGGGAGGCAATCCCAACATAGAGAAAGATAGGCATAGTGACAAACCAATAGGAAGCCACCAAAAAAAACAAAGAAACAAATGGTAATTGCCCAACTAGACAAAGATTTGCAGCCTGGGAGGACCACCCAACCACCAACAACTAACCAGAGTGGTAAGCAAAATAGACCAAGTCCCCTTCTAGACTCTAGGGATCAAAAAAAACTAGTACCAAAGAGAAAACGGTTACTAAGAACCACCAATTAGGACCCTTTCAGCCACAAGGTAAAGGGAGAAACCAATAAACAAAAGCCATAAAGTCTAAAAAGGATGAAGAGACAAAAACCACCAAAAGGCCTAGCATAAACTCAAGAGTGAAAAGATCAAGAGTAGCCATCAAATAATAGCCACCCAAGCCAACTAGAGGGTAGAGTAAAACAAAGAAGACTCACCAGCCCAAAAAAAATAGTAGTAGAAAAACCTTCCTAAGTAAGGAAACAACCACCAAAAAACTAGAGGCAAAATCAATACTAATTAAGAAAAGGGAAAAGCCAAAACTAGGTAGAGGCATAACCTAAAAGTATGCCACCACAAGTTCAAGGAAGCACTTAAAGAAACTGTTAACATTCATATCCCTAAATAAAATAGTCAGCCTTTGAGAACACGTCTCCAACAACAGAGGTTGAACAGCTAGCCACCACCTCAAAGAGATCTCCCAAATATTATAGCACAAACCAGACAAGAGAGCGAACCAACTAGAGCAATGCAGCAAAATGAAAATGCATTCAAATAAAAACATAGAAAACCAAAATAACACAAACCAAAATTAATTTCTGAGATAAGGTAATCCAGTGTTATCCAGATTAACCAAGCCTCATAATTGTTTAGGTAAATCAAGATGATCATAAAGAGTGAGATCATTTAATTTAGCACCTAGATTAGCCAAAAAATATACAAAGACATTTCCTTCATGCCAAATGTGAGAAATTTTAAAGCATACTTGAGAGAGGAGTGTTCTAGTATGATTAAGAAGATAGAATGAATCTGCATTCCCCATCTTAGTGGAAGTCAGCATGTTAATGAGTAAAAGAGCATCAACTTCAATCCAAATATTGAAGAAACCTTTTTGCAAACAAATGCCAATAGCTTTGTTTACAACCATTAATTTAGCATAGATAGCAAAATAAGCTTTAAAAGGATAAGCAAAAGCACAAATGACATTACCTTCAAAATCCCTAAAAAATACCACCACAACTAAATGTTTTCTAAGAGACAGAGCCATCAGTATTAATTTTAATAATTTTATTATGAGGTTTTATCCAATATATAATCCTATCTTCTTTACAGAAGGTGATCTCATGCAGGTAAAGAGCCAATTGTTTGGCCAAAAATTTTCAACCTCTAAAATGTGTGTTACTAATTAAATTAGCATTAAATAAAGCATGAATTTTTTCTTTGGTTCTAGCAATAATCCTTTTATGATTCATAGGAATACCATGATATTTAACATCATTTCTATCCATCCATTTGAACCAAATAAATTTAATGGAAATTAAAACTTTGACATGACCTTTCACAGTTTTGTGGAAACAAGCTTCAAGAAGTTGATATAAAGAAAGAAATCCATGGAAATGGTTAGTATTAAAAAAATCATACCAAACCCATAATTTGGAGCCAATAACGCCATTGACAAAAACATGAATAACATTTTTAAAATGAAAACAACAATAACATTTGGAAGTCAAATAAAATCCTTTATCCCAGAGCAAGGTATCAATGTGAATAAAGTTTTTCAGAAATCCAACCCAACAAGCATCTCAATAGGGCTTCATTTCTTCTAAATGAAGCCACCTCTTCATCGGAATCCACTAAACATTAGCTTTAGTGAGGTATAATTCTTAAACGCTTAGAAAGCCTTAGGGATCTTATGTTTGATGTGTTGAATGCGAGCATCATTAGGATCTAACCTTTAGAACCCATGCACTTTACTTTTTAATCCTTTTAGCGAGAGTTTAGAGACAAAAGTAAAATTGTTTATTTTATGTGTTTGAAATAAATAGTTTTGATTAGGTCAAATGCGTAGTGATTTGATTCCATCTATCAAGCCATGATTAACTCATGGGCCATTTGATTTTTGATTGAATGATAATGATTAATTCACCTTATTTTATTTATTGTTAAATTCAATCGAATCTATAAAAAGGAGTTAATCAATCTTTAGAATTCCAAACAAAACAAAAAAAGAAATAATATGTGATCAAACAAAAAAGTGCAAATTAAATTATCATAAAATCTAAGTAAAACTTAGTATAAAAAGGGAAAAAAATAACTAAACCAATAGTCTTATAAATATTATGATCGAATATAAAAAGTTGTTTGAATAGAATTTATGAAAGTTAATTATAAAATTAATTTAATCTCTTATTCTTATATGTTGATTCTAAAATCAAAAAGAAAATTTAGTTATGCGACATATCCTTAATTATAATTAACTAAACTATTACAATTGGCTAAGCTTTATTTGATTAGTTATTGATATATATATATATATATATATATATATATATATATATATATATATATATATATATATATATATATATATATATATATATATATATATATATATATATATATATATATATATATATATATATATATATAAACTCACATCTATTGGGACATAGACAATTAAAGTGAAGAAAAAAATTTGAGCAAACTTGTATAATTCATATTCTAAATATCATAATCAAATCAAATAAACATAAAATTAAGTATAAACTCGAAATTTATTAAATCATATCCAATTACTCCAAATTTCAATCAATACCAAAATAAGTTAAACTAAAGAAAAATCCAAATAAACAAGCCTATTGAACTAAGATAAGAGAATAATCATTAAGCTAAAGAGATAATCATTTATATAACCTAGATGGCTAAATTTAATAAGTTAAACCCTTAATTAGAATTCAAATGAAAGAACACATTAAACTTCAAATAAATCATAAGTAAATTAAAATACATTCACCAATCCAAATCAAACTCAAATAAAATAATAAAAATCAATAAATTTAAACAAACATTGAAATAATAATAATCATATGAAATTAAAACAAAAAAAAAGAAAAGATGAGATATTAAAGATATTGAATCATCAAAATTTAATTTAATCAAAATATCTAATCCAAAATTAATCAATTAGAATATATGAAATTAAATAAACTTAAACTTCATTAGATATTAAAGATATTAAATTATTAATATTTAATTAAATCAAAATATCTAATCCAAAATTAATCAATCAAAATAAATGAAGATTATGTAAACTCAAATTTTAAAAATATAATTTAAATCAAACAAACATTAATCAAATAAAATCAATCACATAAATTCAAATGGGCTAATTAAGATATTTAAGGACCTTAGTTAGACTCTTAAGGAGTTAGGATGTAGAATATGTTGAGTTCCATCCAAAAATGGAATTCATTCTAATGTTCATTCTTGAAAATCTAAATATCACTTTAACTAAATAAAAGTAAAATAAAAATAAAAAAATAAATCATTAAATCATTTAAATTGAAACCAGCTAAAGGAAAAAAATTAAACAAATTCAAACTCCAAAAGAAACTTAAACTAAAGAAGCCTAGTAATGTCTTGTCACACAAACCCTTTTTTCACACACTAGAATACTAGGTCACCGACCTTAGAACTAGGTTAGGTCGATGTGTTGATTGTATGGTTGATGTTGTGTTTTGTTTTGTGATGTAATATTTTTAGGGTGGATGTTAGGAATATGAATCATAGGTTGGACATTAGGTCGTTGATAGTATAACATTATTTTTTGCAAGGGATTGTGCTTAAGGGGCCCATTAAAAATAAATATAAATGATCTCTTTGGAGGTTGCTAAGCCCATAAGCATAATCCAAGATAGGACAGGTGGGCTTGGTTACCCATGTGCAGGGTGCTAAGTTCAAATTATAGATATAACTACTTTGGTTTTATGTGTGTTTAGCTAAAACTTGTTTTGCAGGTGTACTTAGATTTAGTTTTCCTATTTTTAATATAAATTTGTATTATGAATTAGGATTAGTGCTATGGGGGTTTAGGATGAGCATTGGCTAGATGGCTTAGTCATGGGGTGCCATGTGATGCCTTAAAGCCTACTACATTAAAAGAAGCAAAGATATGAAGAAATGAAGGAGACATGAATAATGAATACTTGAAGACCCCCTATAGCATTTATTATTTGTAATTGTAATTATTATTCTATATACTAGGTTGCATATGGGTAGAGCTCGGCTACCCATTTTCTCTTTCGTGTATGATGAAAACCAAGCACCTTTTTATTCTTTTATGGTAGTCTATAAAATTGTTTGATGTTGTATTTAGATTATGCATTAGAAACAACATGACTTTCTTAGTTTCTTATATGTTTGATGCTTTAATGTGTGGCTTGGATGTGATTAGACTCCTAGGATAAAATTAATTTCTATACCCCAAATAATAACTCATAATTAATATTTAAAATAAATCATAACCTAACCATAAAGCCTAGGTTCTAAATAAGATAATTAAAATATTTAACAATCCCTTAGTTGAATGGTTGAATATCTCATAACATGCATGCATATTCTTTCTCTCTTGAACATGAAGGATCTCCATCCTTGCACGATAAGGGAATGTTTGACCTATGAGGGCATCCCTTGTGGTGGAGAACACCATCTTCTAGTTGATTTGGCCCATAAACTATTTTCATCATGCATATAAGCATCAAAATCCTAAATCCTTTGTCAAAATGAAGTGTCAAAATTGAAATAAATTTTGAAAAGATTTTGCTTTTGTAGATTAAGTCATTACTCATACCACTCATCATCTAGTATCTTAGGGAGTGGAATTAAGGACTCTAGTCTCTGTCTAATTAATAACTACCCTAGCTATCTTGCAACTCAAAAGACTTGCCTACATGAATTTAAAGCATAATAGGACATAGGCAGCTACGACTCAGCATTGTAAGCAGAATGGGTTGGTTTATCCTCTCTTGTGGAGGTAAACCATATACCCATCTTTGCTCAGACTTAGGTCATGCTTTGGCTTATGCCAAAGTTCACTAGATTTAAGATCCGAGGTAGCTATTTCCTTCAGGCTACTAGCATAAATTCTCACCTCTTAGGCATTTCCATAATTTTATGTTGTTGGATTATAAGTCCTAGCTTCCTAATAAAATGTCAACTTCAATAAAATTAATCTCTTCAACTTCAAACATATAAATCGCAACCATAAGATAATTTGAAATGCTCACTAGGATTCCTCGTATCATGTGCATTTCCTACTAATTCTCTTGGGCTTCAATAATAAGTCTTCTGCTTGAACAATCCCATTTGACTTTTCAATACAAATAATCTTTTGATAGTCTAGCCTTGAAACCTTTGGAGACCTTAATTTCTACTTTAATCAAGAGTATTCCTAAGAAATTCTCATTCTTTATGATGTATTTAACTATGGAGGCTTGCCTCCATAGGGAACTTAATGAACTTGGCTTAAAATAAAACCATCTTTACTTTTCCATGTAAAGTAGATCTCTGGTGCATTTGAAGACTCATCATTCCTTAGTAGTCCTTATTATGTGATTAGGTCTATTATAGGGTGATGATTTCTATCTGTCAAGATAGTGCATCATACCTTAATGTCGTACTCGATCACTTCAATAAATACCCCATAAGATCTGCGTGGTGTCCCACCTCCAAAAATAAACACCATAACCCTAAACCCTAAACCCTAAACCCTAAAACCTAAACCCTAAACCCTAAACTATAAACCCTAAACCTTAATAATATTATAAAATTAAAGTGAAAAAATCTCGTTGCCTGAGCCCTCTCCTCGTGTTCTGCAATTTTTTTCCCCATCTCATTTTTTGGCTTTCTAGATGTTGTTTGCATATTGATTTTAACAATTCTCACTGTATTCCTTCTCGAATCAATAGGCACTAGTCAATTTCGTCTCTTCCTTGGAGTGAAATCATGACTTGGCATCTTCTCTGATGATTCCTTGGGCAAAATCAAAAGATCCTATGGTTCATGCTAGGGCATCATCCACTCTGGCTTCTACTACTTCAAAATCATTCGAAGATGTTCTCACTGGTAAGGATGGCTATTTAGGTGAGTCTCTAGAACTTATTTTGATTTCTTTTTTAGGCATGCATGTGGTTATGTGCTCTGATCTGATTGTGGAAAAGCTTGCTATGCCTTTTGAATTAACATTGGTTGAAAAGTTTACTCATAGACCTAATCTGGAAAACATTCGCTCTTTCTTTCATAGTTTGAAACTTTTGGATGCTTTTATTATTCGTTTAATTGATCCTCGCCACATTTTAATTCAATTGATGAATGATTTGGATTACTCTCATGTTTTGTCTCATTGTTCTTATTTTTTTTTTCAATTCCCAAATGAGGTTGCTAAAAAGGACTCCACTATTTGATATTAAGAAAAAATCCCCAATTATTCTGGTTTGGATTTCTCTCCCCAATATGCCTATTCATTTCATCAACAATGAATTCCTTTTAGTTGTGGGTGCCTTATTTGGTCAGCCATTATAAATTTATCAAGCAACGATTACAAAATCTCATCCTTTAGTTGCTAGGATCCTTGTTGAATTGGACAATACCAAGAAACAGAAAGAAATCTGGTTGGGATCTAAAAAATACAGTTATATGCAAAAAATTGAATTTAAAAAATTTTCTATATTTTATTCTCACTGCAAAATCCATGGGCATGATAATTCTGAATGTTTCATTTTTCATCCTCACCTAAAAAAAATCCCTTTTAAGAAAACTTCATCCTCACTGCAAAATCCATTTGCTCTTGTAATATTCATTCCATGGAAGAATTTTCCAATATGATCCTTGATTGTAATTTTTTTAATATTGGTTTTAAGGGTTCTAATTATATTTGGCAAAACTTTAGACTTTGGCAAAGGTTGGATTGAATTCTTTTTAATACTCATTGGATTACTTAATGGCCTATTACTTCTGTCAATTATTTAAGCTAAACCTTGTCTAATCATGCTCATCTTTTGGTTTCTATTAAAGATAATTTTAATAGATTAAAAAATTTATCTCCTTTTAGATTTCAGAACATGTGGATTCAGCATATTGATTTTTTTTAATTTTGTGGCTAACAATTGGAAAGCTCCTTTACATCTTCATAATTCTATTATGGGGATGAATGGATGTTGGTTTAAGCTTAAAAGACTTAAAAAAAATCAAGGTTGGTGGAACAAGCATTATTTCTAAATCTTTGCTGCTAACATCAAAGATATGGAAAATTTGGTTTGTGATCTTGAAGTCTCTGTTATGTCTAATCCTTCTAAGATTAAAGAATTGACTGAAGCGAAAGATAAGCTTGTTAATTTTCAAAATATGGAAGAGACTTATTGGTGCCAAAAATCCGCTAGTAAAAACATTGCAGATGGAGATAGGAATACTAGCTATTTCCATGCTTTAGTTAATAAAAATAGAGCCTTAAATAATATTCAAAAAATTAAAGATTAAAATGGAGAATGGATTACAGAGAATAATTGTATTAAGGATTCAATCATTAATTACTTTAAAAATATGCTTAGTAAGAGTTGCTCTTATGAAGGTATTTCTAAATTGCACTTAATTTCATCTATTATTACTAATGATGATAATAAATTTCTTACTATTGTGCATAATGAAGATGAAAATTTTAAAGAACTTAATAGCATGAATATAGATTCTATTGCTGGTCTAGAGGCTACCCAATTTTTCCAAAAATGTTGGATTATTATTAAAGATGATCTAATTGAGGTTATGGTTAATTTTTTAAATGTAATCCTTTTCCTAGATATTTTTAGCACTTCTATTGTTCTCATAACTAAGAAAGATAACCCAGACTATTGGAGTGATTTTAGACCTATTATTCTTTCCACCTTCTTTAATAAGCTGATTTCCAAAATTCATACCAATAGGCTTAGTCCTTTACTTCATAAGGTTATCTCTCTCAACCAAATCGGTTTTGTTAGAGGTAGATATATTTTTGATAACATTTTACTTGCTCAGGAATTAATTCATGATTTAGATGCTAAGACTAGTGGTGGAAACATTCTTTTCAAATTAGATATTTCCAAAGCTTTTGATAATATCTATTGGGATTTCCTTTTCCATGTTATGATTTTTTTTGGGTTTTCTGCTAAATTTATTTTTCTTATTAAAAATTGTATTAATAATGTATGGTTCTCTATTTTTCTTAATGGGGAAGCTTTGGGATTCTTTCCTTCTTCCCATGGCTTAAGATAAAGGCTGCTTTATTTATTATTGTTATTGAGTACTTATTTAGGAGCATCAATGAGTTATTCTTAAACAATCCTAGTATGTACTACATAACTCTTGGTGGTCTTTCTGTTTCCCACTTAAGCTTTGTAGATGATTGTATTATTTTTTAGCAATGCTTCTTTTCATCATATCTAGAACCTCAAGATTTTTTTAAATAAATTTGGTAGAGAAAGTGGGCTTTCTATCAATGATAACAAAAGTTGTTTTATTACTTCTTCAAATATCTCCAATAATAAAATTAATCAATGCATATCACTAATTTTAAACATCAACACTTACCTTTTAAGCACCTGAGTGCTCCTCTTTTTGAAGGTCCAAAATGATCCCACATTTTTGATAAGTTAATTCAAAAAATTTTAAATAAAATTTCTATTTGGGAATTCCATTTACTTTCCTTTGGTGGTAGACTCACTATTCTTAAAAGCACTCTCAATTCAATGCCTTGCTATTTGATTGAAACTATTATTCCCACTAATTCTACTCTTATCAGAATTGATCGCTTGCTTAATAAAATTTTTTGGTGGTCCAATAATTCTATTAAAAGAATGCATTGGACATCCTGGCATAAATGTTGTGGTCCATTGGGCTAAGGTGGTCTTGGTTGCAAACCTATTTGTGATGCTATCACTGCCCACTCTCATAAGTTTTGGTGGAATTTTAGAAAGAATGATAGCCTTTAGGCAAATTTTATGATGGAAAAATATTGCCAAGGTAAACACCCTCTTACCTGTGCTTATAAAGTTGGCGACTCTCCGAATTTGGAAAAGGCTTTGCTCCATTTAATGGGTTGTTGAATCCTCAATATCTTGGGGTATTCATTCAGGTTCTTCTTTCTTTTGGCAAGATAATTGGCTTGGCAATGGTTCTATTGAGTCCCTTTTATCTACACACCCTATTGCCGCTATCAAAGTTAACTCTTTTTGGCTTAATAACAATTGGAATGAAAACAAACTTGAGAACTACATTCTTTTTTTTCTTTTTTTTTTTTACAAGTTTTGCAACATCACTATCTTTTCGATAAACTGGATCAAATTTTTATTAGAAATAAACAAAAACCCTCTAATGTTTTTATTAAACTTTGGAACAATATCATTCCCATTTTTTATTCTATTTTAGCTTGGAGGATTTTGAATAACTTCATACTTGTTGATTCCTTGCTCTGGCTTAAAGTGTTTTATTTACCTTCTAAGTACTATTGTTTCTTTCATATTGAAAATGTTAATCATGTTTTTATCAATGGTGTTATTGCTTCCAAACTTTGGATATGGTATGATGATTTATTTAACACTAACTATTTTCATGGCTCTCTTTTATTATATCAACTTCTTGAAGTTTGTTTCCACAAAACTATGAAAGGTTATATCAAAGTTTTAATTGCTATTACTATTATTTGGTTTATTTGGATGGATAAAAATGATGCTAAATATTGTGGTATCCCTATTAACCATAAAAGGATCCTTGCAAGAACTAAAGATAAAATTCATTCTTTGTTTAATGCAAATTTAATAGTAATCTTCACTTTAGAGGTTATAAATTTGTGGCTAAAAAGTTAGGTATCACTTTGCATGATGATCCTTCCTACAAGAGTATTAGGATTATACATTGGATTAAGCCTACACAAAATTTTATTGAGATCAATACTGATGGTTCTGCTTCCCCAAACAAATATGGTTATGGTGGAATTCTTAGGGATTTTAAAGGTACTATCATTTGTGCTTTTGCCTACCTCCTCAAAGCTTGTTCTATTATTTATGCTAAGCTCATGGTTGTTAACAAAGCTATTGATATTTGTTTAAGCAAAGGCCTCTTTAATACTTGGATTGAAGTTGATGCTCTTCTATTACTTGATATGCCCAATAATAATAAAATGGGGAATGCTGACTTATTTTATCTTCTTAATCACACTAAAAAGCTTTTTTCTCAAGTTTGCTACAAAAATTTTCACATTCTTTGTGAAGGTAATGCTTGTGCCAATTTACTGGCTAATTTGGGAGGGGAATTAAATGAGCTCACTTTATTTGATAACCATAACTTACCTAAGCATCTGCGTGGTTTGGTCAATATGGATAACACTGGACTTCCTTACCTCAGAATTTAGCCTTTTGCTATTTATTTGATCATTTTAGCCTTTTGCTATTGTATATTTAGTTTACCTAAACATAAAATAAACAAAATAAACCTAAACCTAAACCTAAACCTAAACTAAAATAAATATAACCTAAAATAAACTAAACTTAAACACTAAACTAAATATAATAAAATAAACTAAAAATAAACCTAAAACTAAACTAAAAAATAAACCTAAAAATGAACCTAAAATAAAAACCTAAAACCTAAACCTAAAAAAATAAAATAAAAACATAAACCTAATCATAAATAAAACCTAAACCCTAAACCTAATAATAAATTATAAAACCTAAACCTAAAAAATAAAATAAAAATAAAACTAAACTAAAAAAGAAACATAAACCTAAACCTAAACCTAAAACATAAAAGAAAATAATAAACCTAAACTAAAATAAATAAACATAAAATAAATAAACTAAACTAAATAAAAATATAAAATAAACTAAATAAACCTAAATATACGATTTCTTTAATTTTTTTAAATAAAAAAAATCCTAAACCATAAACCCTAAACATTAAATCCTAAACACTAAACCCTAAAATTAACCGTAAACCCTAAACTCTAAACCCAAAACCCTAAACTCTAACCCTAGACCTAAACCCTAAACCCTAAACCCTAAACCCTAAAACCCTAAACCTTCAACTATAAACTAACCATAAACCTTAAACCCTAAAAACCCTAACCCTGAAGCCTATACCCTAAACTCTAAAACCCTAAACCCTAATCTAACCCTAAACCCAAACCTAATAAAACAAAACTAAACTAATAATAATAATAAAACTAATAATAAACTAATAACTAATAATAATACCTAACAAAAACTAATAAAACTAACTAAATAAATAATAATAAAACTAATAATAAACCGAAAAACTAAAACTAAAAAACTAACTAATATTAATAATAAAAACTAAAACCTAATAAACTAACAAAAACCATAAAACCCTAATAATTAAACTAAATTAACAAAAAATAATAATAAACTAATTAAAACTAATAATAATAATAATAATAATAATAATAAACTAATAAATAATAAAACTAAACCCTAAACTAATAAAACCAAACTAATAAAACCAAATATTAACTAAACTAAAAAATAAAATTAAACAAAACTAAAAACCTAAAACCCCTAAACTAATAAACTAAACTAAAATTGAACCCCAAAAACTTATTAAAAACTAACTAAACTAAGAATAACTAAAAAACTAAAACTAATCAAATAAAACTAATAAAACCCAAAACTAAAAATAAACCTTAAACTAATAACTAAAGAATAACTAAACTAAAAACCTTACTAAAACTAATAAAACCACCATAAACTAAAATTAAATAGAAACCAAAAAACTATAACTAAACTGAAAAACTTTGAACCACAATAACCCCAATAAACTGAAATAAACACTAAACCTAAAACCAAATAAACCCCAAAATAAGAACAAAAAAACTAAAAATAATAATAATAATAATAATAATAATAATAATAATAATAATAATAATAATAATAATAATAATAATAATAATAATAATAATAATAATAATAATAATAATAATAATAATAATAATAATAATAATAATAATAATAATAATAATAATAATGATGATAATCTAAACCAATAAACCTAAACCATAAAAAAAAGTAATAACTAACTAATAAACATTGAACTAAAACCTAAACCCTAAACTAAAAAAAAAAACTAAACCTAAAATAAAAATAAAATGAACCTAAACCTACACTAAAATAAACTAAACCAAAATAAATAATAGCTAAACCTAAACCTAAACCTAAACTAAATAAAATAAAATAAACTAAAAGTAAACCTAAACCTAAACTAAAAAATAAAACCTAAAACCAAAACCAAAAAAATAAAAAATAAAAACATAAACCTAAACCTAAAAATAAATAAAAAACCTAAACCTAAATAGTAAAATAAAAATAAAACTAAACTAGAAAAATAAACATACAGCTAAACTTAAACCAAAAAAATAAACTAAAATAGAAAACCTAAATTAAACTAAATTAACATACAATAAATAAACTAAACTAAATTAAAATAAAAAATTAACCTAAATAAGAATAAAATTAAAAATAATAATAATAATAAACTAAATAAACTTAAGCCTACCTGTTTACTTAATTTTTTTTTTATAAAAAAAACCTTTAAGCACAACACCCTAAACCCTAAACCCTAAATCCTAAACCCTAAACCCTAAACCTCAAACCCTAAAATTAACCCTTAACCCTAAACCCTAAACCTTAATCCCTAAAAAACCCTTTACCTTAAAACTTAAACCCTAAACCCTAAACCCTAAATAAATAAAATAAAATAAATAAAATAAAAAAAACTCTATCCCAAAACCCAAAATCGTAAAACTAACCCTAAACCCTAAACCAAAAACCCTAAACCCTAAATCGTAATCCCTAAAACCCTAAACCTTAAACCCTAAGCCCTAAACCCAAAAACCCAAAACCACAAACCATAAACCCTAAACCATAAACCTTAAATCCTAAAATCTAAAAACAAAAAATCCTAAACCTAAACTAAATAAAACCTAAATTAAAATAAATAAAAACTCCTAAACCTAAGTAAAAAATAAAATAAAATAAATAAAAACCTAAACTAAAACCTATACCTAAACCTAAAAATATAAAAAAATAAAAAATAAAAACTAAACTAAACTAAAGTAGATAAAAACCAAAATTAAACTAAAAATAAAATAAACCTAAAAATAAAAAACCTAAATAAAATAAAATCTAATCATAAATAAAAATAAAATAAACCTAAAATAAAATAAAAACTAAACTAAATAAAAAGCTAAACATAAAAACTAAACCTAAAAATAAAACCTAAAAAGAAATAAAAAATAAAACCTAAACCCCAAAATAAATAAATAAAAACTAAACCTAAAATAAACAAAATAAAAAAAACCTAAACCTAAACTAAAATAAACTAAATTAAAATAAATAAAACCTAAAGTTAAACCTAAATCTAAAATAAACTAAACCTAAACCCTAAACTAAATAAAATAAAATAAACTAAAATTAAACGTAATCCTAAACTAAAAAATAAAACCTAAAAATAAACCTAAAATAACAACCTAATACCTAAACCTAAAAATAAAAAATAAAAATCTAAACCTAAACCTAAAAATAAAAAATAAAACTAAACTAAAAAATAATTAAAAGCCTAAACCTAAACAAAAAAATAAACTAAATAAAAAAATCTAAATTAATATAAATAAACTTAAAATAAATAAACTAAACTAAATAAAAAAATAAACCTAAATAAAAATAAATAAATAAATAAAAACTAAATAAACCTAAACCTACCAGTTTACTTAATCTTAAAAAAAAATGAAAACCTAAACCCTAAAACTAACCCTAAACCCTAAACCCTGAAATTATAACCAAAATGTTAAACCCTAAACCCTAAACCTTAAACCCTAAACCCTAAATGCTAAACCCTAAACCCTAACCTTAACTCTAACCTGACACCCTAAAACCCTAAACCCTACACTCTAAACTAACCCTATACCCTAAACCCTAAAACCTAACAACCCTAAACCCAAATGAATAAACCCTAAACCCTAAACTAACCCTAAACCCTAAGCTAATCCTAAACCATAAACCCTAAACCTTAACCATAAACTAACACTAAAACCCTAAACCCTAACTAAACTAACTAAACCCTAAACCTTAAAACCCTAAACCTCCCTAAACCTAAACCATAAACCATAAAAAACCTAAATAATAAAACCTAAACTAAACTAAATAAAACACCCAAACTTAAATAAAATAATAAAATAAAATAAAAATTAAAACCTAAATTAAAACATTAAAATAAAATAAAATAATAAAATAAAAAAACTAAAATAAAATAAGTAAAAATCTAAATTAAACTAAAAAATAAAATAAACCTAAGAACAAAAAACCTAAAAAAAATTAACCTATAATGAAAGAAAATATAAACTAAATGAAAACCTAAACCTAAAAATAACTTAAAAATATAACATAAACCCTAAACTAAAAAAAATGTAAACTTAAAATAAAAAAATAAGAAAAACCTAAACCTAAACTAAAATAAACTAAATAAAAATAGATAAAACTTAATCCAAAACCTAAAATAAATAAAACCTAAACCTAAACCTAAAATAAACTAAACTTAAACCCTAAAAAGAATAAAATAAAATAAACTAAAAATAAACCTAAACCTAAACAGAAATTAAAACCTAAAAATAAACCTAAAAATAAAAAACCAAAACCTAAATGTAAAAAATAAAAATAAAAATCTAAACTTAAAATTGAAAATAAAAAATAAAACCTAAACCTAAAAAACATAAATAAAAAATAAAACTCAACTTAAAATAAACCTAAACTTAAACCTAAACCTAAAAAATCAACTAAAATAAAAAACCTAGACTAAATGAAATAAACTAAACTAAGTAGAAATAAAAAGTAATCCTAAAAAAAAAATAAAGTAAACTAAAATAAATAAAAAATAAACTAAATATACTAAATAAACCTAAACCTATCCATTAACTTAATTTTTACAAAAAAACCTTAAACTCTAAATCCAATACCCTAAACTCTAAACCCTAAACCTACAACCCTAAACCTTAAACCCTAAAAAACCCTAACCCTAAACCATAAAAACTTAAAGCATTAACCATAGAACCCTAAGCTCTAAATCCTAAACCATAAAACCCAAACCTTAAACCCTAACCCTAAACCCTAAACCCTAAACCCTAAAACCTAAACACCAAACCTAAAACCTAAACATAAAGTAACTAAATGAATTAAAAAATAAACCTAAACCCTAAAACCTAATAAACCTAAACCCTAAGAATGGGCAGAACCTTGACAGCAGGAACATCACTATCAACTAGGCTCAGTCTAAATCTAATAGTGGAGGCATAAACAGAGTTGGCGACACGTGGTGGTTTTGCTGGATATGGAGGTCATGGTCGAAGCAGTGGTGGTTATCGAGGTGGGAGGAGTGACTAAGGTTTTTATCGTGGTGGTGGCGGAGGGATATGATGGTGGATCTGCTACTCGAGAGGCTGGGGTGGTTCTAATGGGAATTGGAGAAACTAATCAACGGTTGATCTGATCTACTACTTAATGAACTGTCTTTATAGTAAAGAGGGTTCTAGTTATCTAGGGTTTTTAATTTGCTCGATGTGTGCCCATTTTTTATCTATGTTGTCACTTGTGTCTTAGAAACCTTGGTGTGTTACTTAGTTGATGAAATCAAAATGAAGAAATGTTGAATGTGAATTTATTCTCTATTAAAAAAAAACTAAAAACCCTAAACCCTAAACTAAAACCTAAACACTAATCCTAAAACATAACCCTAAACCCTAAAAATACTAAACTCTAAACCATAAACCCTAAATGCTAAAACTCTAAACCATAAACCCTAAACCTTAAACCCTAAACCCTAAATGCCAAACTCGATAAAAAAAACCTAAACTAACCTTAAACCCTAAGCCCTAAACCCTAAATCTTGAAAAGCTAAAAACCTAAACCTAAACTAATTAAAACCTAAAAATAAAATAAATAAAAAAACCTAAACTAAAATAAAATAAAATAAAAAGATAAAGATAAACCTAAACATTAAAAAGAAAATAAAATAAAAAACAAAAATAAATTAAAACAAAATAAATAAAAAGCTAAACTAAATTAAGAAAATAAAAAAACCTAAATAAAATAAAAACTATAACTAAAACAAAATAAACCTAAAATAAAATAAAATAAAAAGTAAATAAAAACTTAAACATAAAAAATAAACCAAAAAATTGATCCTAAAAATAAATAAAAAATAAAACCTAAACCCTAAACTAAAAAAAACCTAAACCTAAAATAAAAATAAAATAAAACTAAACCTAAACTAAAATAAATTAAACCTAAAGCTAAACTAAATAATATAAATTAAACTAAAAATAAACTTAAACCTAAACAAAAAAAGTAAAATCTAAAAATAAACCTAAAATAAAAAGCTAAAACCACAAATAATAAAATAAAAACCTAAACCTAAACCAAAAAAATAAAAAAAAAACCTAAACCTAAAAAGTAAAATAAAAATAAAACTAAACTAAAAAACAAACCTAAACCTAAACCTAAACTATATAAAACCCAAAAATAAAATAAATAATAAAACTTAAACTTAAATAAAATAAAATAAAAAATAAAATAAAAACTTTAACTAAAACCAAAACCTATACCTATACCAAAACCTAAACCCTAAACCCTAAACCCTAAAACCTAAAATCCTACACCCTAAACCTTGAACCCGAAACCCTAAACTCTAATCCTAAAATAATAGACATTAAACCCTAAACCCTTAAAACATAAAAACCTAAACTAAATAAAACCTAAAAATAAAATAAATAAAAAAACCTAGACCTAAATAAAATAAAAAAATTTAAAATTAAATAAAAGCCAAAATAAACTAAACCTAAACCTAAACCTAAACCTAAATCTAAACCTAAACATAAAAATAAAATAAAATAAAAATAAAAACTAAATTAAAATAAAATAAATAAATAACTTAAACTAAAATAAAAAATAAAACAAACTTAAAAATAAAAATCTAAATAAAATAAAACCCAAATATAAAAAATAATAATAATAATAATAATAATAAACCTAAAATAAATAAAATAAAAACTAAATAAAAACCTAAACCTAAAAAATAAAGAATAAAATAAAACATAAAAATAATTAAAAAAATACCTAAAGGTAAAATAAACTAAATAAAATAAACCTAAACCTAAACTAAAATAAATAAAACCTAAGCTTAAACCTAAAATAAACTAAACCTAAACCCTAAACTAAATAAAATAAAATAAACTAAAAAGAAACCTAAACCTAAAAAAAAAATAAACCTTAAAATATACCTAAAATAAAAACCTAAAACCTAAACCTAAAAAATAAATAAAAATAAAACTAAACTAAAAAATAAACATAAACCTAAACCTAATAAATAAGCTAAAATAAAAAACCTTAAATAAACTTAAAATAAATAAACTAAAGTAAATAAAAATAAAAATAAACCTATAAAAAAATAAAAAATAAAATTAACTAAAATAAATATAAAATAAACTAAATAAAATAAATAAACCTAAACCTACTAGTTTACTTATTTTTTTTTTAAACTCTAAACCCTAAATCGTAAACCCTAAATCCTAAACCCTAAACCTTAAACCCTAAACCCTAAAACTAACCCTAAACCCTAAACCTACAACCCTAAACCAACAACCCAAAACTCTAAAAACCCTAAAACCTAAACCCTAAACCGTAAACCCTAAGCCCTAAACCCTAACCCTAACCCAAAACCCTAAACCCTAAACCCAAAACCCTAAAATCAAAAACCCTAAATTATAAACTAATCATAAAACCTAAAAATACTAAACCATAAGTCTAAACTAAACCCTAAACCCTAAACTATAAACTAACCTTGAACCCTAAACCCTAAGCTAGCTAATCCCTAACCCTAAACCTTAAACCTTAAAACCCTAAACCCTAAAACCCTAAACTAAACCATAAACCTAAATTAAATAAATAAATAAAATAAAATAAAAACTTAAACTAAAACCTAAAAATAAACTTGAAAATAAAATAAAATAAACTAAAATAAAATAAACTTAAGAATAAAAAACCTAAAAAAATAAAATCTAAATGTAAAATAAAAATAAAATAAAATAAAAATTAATTAAAAACCTAAACCTAAAAAATAAACTTAAAGATAGAACCTACAAATAAATAAAAATAAAACTTAAACCCTAAATTAAAAAATTTAAAACCTAAAACAAAAATAAATTAACAAAATAAAATAAACCTATACCTAAACTAAAATAAACTTAAAATAAAAACCTAAAACTTAAAAATAAACCTAAAATAAAAACCTAAAACCTAAACCTAAAAAAATACTTAAACCTAAACCTAAAAATAAAAGATAAAACTTAAACTTAAAAAATAAAATAAAAATAAAAGTCAACTAAAAAATAAACCTAAACTGAAATCTAAACCTGAAAAATAAACTAAAATAAAATACATCGACTAAAATAAATTAACATAAAATAAATAAACTAAACTAAATAAAAATAAATAAACCTAAATAAAAAAAATATAAGTAAACTAAAATATATAAAAAAAATAAACTGAATATACTAAATAAACCTAAACATACCGATTTACATAATTTAGAAAAAGAAAATAAACTTAAACCCTAAATCGTAAACCCTAAACACTAAACCCTAAAAAATGCTAAACCCTAAAATCTTAAACACTAAAAGCAAAAACCCTAAAATGCTAAACCTAAACCTAACCCTAAATGCTCCACGGACCACTAAATGTAAAACCCAAACCCTGCAGACCATGAGCCCACTAAACCTCTGGGTGACTAAATTAAAATAAAACTTAAACACTAAAACTTAATAAACTAGCTAAACCCCAAGAATGGAGTGAACTTGATGGTAGAATATCCACCATCCATTGAGCTTAGTCTCCAGATGTGGCGGTGGAGGATGAAGCAATTCTCCTTGAAGTGGTAGGGGCTCTAGAAGTCTTTGAGGTGGATATGGAGGTGGTGTTGGAGGCGGTGGAGTGATGGTTATGGAGGCGGAGTGAGTGATAGAGGTTGTCGTGGTAGTGAGGAGGAGAATTGGGGAATCGATGGCGGTTCCCACTACTCGATGAAACGGACGAAGTTAGTAAGTTAGAGAAAGCAAGAATGAAGATCGATTCTGCAACTTATGGGCGTGTCTTTATAGTAGAGATGGTTTAAGTTATCTAGGGTTTTTATTTGCTCTATGTGTGCTCATTTTTTATCTATGTCATCTCTTGTGTCTTAGAAAACTTAGTGTGTTACATGGTCGATGAAATCGAAAAGAAGAAATGTTGAATATGAAGTTGTTCTCTTTTAAACCTAAAAAAGAAACCTTAAAAAAAACCATGATCCCTAAACCTAAAACTTAATCCCTAAACCAAAACCTTAACCCTAAACCCTAAAAATAAAAAATAAAAAATTAAGAAAAAATTTTAAAAATTTTAAAAAATCCCTAACCCTAAAACCAACCCTAAACCCTAAACTTACACCCTTAAACCCCAAACATTAAAACCCTAAACCTTAAACCCAAAATCCAAAACCCTAAATAATAAACCTTAAACCCTAAACCTTAAAAACACTAAAACATAAAGCCTAAACACTAAACCCTAAATGCTAAAACTCTAAACCCTAAACCCTAAACTCTAAACCCTAAAACCTAAAAACCTAAACCTACAAAATAAAATAAAAATAAAACTCAACTAAAAAATAAACCTAAACTTAAGCCTAATCCGAGAGAGAAACCTAAACTAAAATAAATAAATTGAACTAAATAAAAAAATAAACCTAAATCTACTAGTTTACTTAATTTTAAAAAAACCCTAAATCCTAAATCCTATACCTTAAACCTACAACATTAAAGCTACAACCCTAAACACTAAACTCAAAATCTACAACCCTAAACCCTGAACCCTAAAAAATCCTAAACCCTAAACCTTAAACCCTAAACCATAAACCCTAAACTGTTACCCTAAACCTTAAACCCTAAAAGCATTAACCCTAAAATCCTAAACCTAAAACCCAAAACCCTAAACCCTAAACCCTAACCCTAAACCCTAAACCATAAACCAAAACCCTAAACCAAAACCTAAAGTAACTAAATAAATTTAAAAATAAACCTAAACCCTGAAACCTAGTAAACTTAAACCCACACCTAAGCCCTAATAATGGGCAGAACTTTGACAGCAAGAACATCACCATCAACCTTGCTCAGTCTAGATCTGGCGATGGAGGCAAAGGTGGAGGCGAAAGTTATCGTAGTGGTGGTGGGGAATCTAAAGGTTGTGGTGGATATGGAGGTGGCGGTTGGAGCAGTGGTTGTTATAGAGGCAGGAGGAGCGATGGAGGTTACAGATGTGGTGGTGTCGGAGGGAGAGAACGGGGATATGATGATGGATCCCACTACTTGAGAGGTTGGGGTGGTTTTAATGTGAACTGGAGAAACTGAAGAACGTCCAATCTGATCTACTGCTTATGGAGTTGTGTCTTTACAGTAGAGACAATTCTAGTAATCTAGGATTTTTGATTTGCTTTAGGCATTCTCATTTTTGATCTATATCATTGCTTGTGTCATAGAAAACTTAGTGTGCTACTTAGTTGATGAAATAAAAAAAAAGAAATGTTTAATCTAAATTTATTCTCTATTAAAAAAAAAACTAAAACCTGAACCCAAAATCTAAAACCTAAACACTAAACTAAAACATGAACCTTAAACCTAAACTTAAACCCTAAACCCTAAATCCTGAAAACAAAAAAGATAAAAAATAGAAAAAAAACCTAACCCTAAATCCTAAACTCTAAACCGTAAAATCGTAAACCCTAAACCATAAACCCTAAACTATAAACCCTAAACCTAAACCTAAACCTACTAAACCTAAACCATCCACCCTAAAACCTACCTAAACCCAAACCTACAACCCTAAACCTAAACCTCTCCCACACCCACCACCACAAATCCTAAAACCTAAACCTAAACTAAATGGGACACTAAAATAAAATAAATAAATAAACCTAAACCTAAATATAATAAAACCTAAACCTAAACCCAAACCTAAAAATAAATTAAAATAAAAAATAAAAACCAAACTAAATTAAAATAAATAAAAACCTAAATTAAATTAAAAATACAATAAACCTAAAAGTAAAAAACCTAAATAAAATAAAAACTAATTGTAAATAAAAATAAAATAAACCTAAATTAAAATAAAATAAAAACTAGATAAAAACCAAAATTTAAAAAATAAACCTAAAAATAGAACTTAAAAATATACAAAAATTGAACCTAAACCCTAAACTAAAAAAACCTAAACCTAAACTAAAATAAATAAAACTAAAATAAATAAAACCTAAACATAAACCTAAAATAAACTAAATCTAAACCCTAAATTGAATAAAATAAAATTAACTAAAAATAAACCTAAACCTAAACTAAAAAAAACCCTAAAAATAAACCTAAAATAAAATAAAAACCTAAACCTAAAAATAAAAAATAAAACCAAAACATAAAAAATAAAATAAAAATAAAATTAAACTAAATAATAAACATAAACCTAAACATAAAACTAAAAAATAAACTAAAATAAAAACCTAAACAAAAAATAAATAAACATAAAAAATATAAACAAAATTAAATAAAAATAAAAAAAACTAAATAAAAATGAAAAATAGAATAAACTAAAATAAATAAAAAAATAAACTAAATAAACCTAAACCTACTGGTTTACTTAATTAAAAAAAAAAACCCCGGAACCCAAAACCTACAACCCTAAATCCTAAACCCTAAACCCGTAATCGTAAACCCTAAACCCTAAACTCTTAACTAACCCTAAACCATAAATCATATAACCTAAAAACACTAAACCCTAAAGTTTAAACCCAAATCCCTAAACTAACCATAAACAAGCTGATCTAAACCCTAAATCCTAAAACATAAAGCCTAAAAGCCACTGAGCCCCCACCCCACCATAAACCCAAACCCTAAACCTTGATGCCTAAATCCTAAACCCTAAACTCTAAACCCTATAAACCTAAAAAACATAACTTAGACTAAATAAAAGCTAAAAATAAAATAAATAAAAAAATCTAAACCTAAATGAAATAAAATAAAATAAAAACATAAACTGAAACCTAAACCTATACCTAAAAATAAAAAAAATTAAAAATAAATATAACCTAAAATAAAATAAATAAAACCTAAATTAAACTAAAAAATAAAATAAAACTAAGAATAAAAAACCAAAATAAAATAAGAACTTAACATAAAATAAAAATAAAGTACACCTAAAATAAAATAAAATAGAAACTAAATGAAAACCTAAACCTAAAACTTAAACCTAAAAATAAATAAAAAATGAAACCTAAACCTATGATAAAATTAAAATAAACCTAAACCAAAAAAAAATCTAATCCTAATCCTTAAATAAACTAAATAAAATAAAATAAACTAAAAATAAACCTAAACCCAAACTAAAAAAATAAAACCTAAAAATAAACCTAAAATAAAACCTAAAACCTAAACCTAAAAAAATAGAATAAAAACCTAAACCTAAACCTAAACCTAAAAATTAAAATTAAAATAAAACTCAACTAAAAAATAAACCTAAACTTAAACTTAAATTTCAAATTTAAACTAAAATAAAAAACCTAAACTAAAATAAATTAACCTAAATATAAAATAAAAAATATAGTAAACTAAAATAAATAAAAAATAAACTAAATATACTAAATAAACCTAAACATACCGGGTTTATATTTTAAAAAAACTTTAAACCCTAAATTCAAAACCTTAAACCCTACCTACAACTTAAACAAGACCACAACCCTAAACCCTAAAAAATCCTAAACCCTAAACCCAAAACCCTAAACCATAAACCCAAAATGCTAAAATAACCCTAAACCCTAAACACTAAACACTAAAAACCTACAAACCTGAAAACATAAACCTAAATTAAATAAACCTAAAAATAGAATAAAAAAAACTAAGCCTAAACCCAAACCTAAAAATAAAAAAAATAAAATATATAAACTAAACTATAATTAAATAAATAAAAACCTAAACTTAATTACAAAATAAAATAAACCGAAGAATAAAAAACCTAAATAAAATAACAACCTAAATGTAAAATAAAAATAACAAAAATATAAAATAAAATAAAAACTAAATAAAAACTTAAACCTCAAAAATAAACCTAAAAATAAATAAAAATAAAACCTAACCCTAATCTAAAAAAACCTAAACCTAATATAAACAAAATAAAATAAACCTAAACTAACAAAAATCAATTAAACTAAAATAAATAAAACCTAAAATAAACTAAACCTAAACCATAAAATAAATAAAATAAAATAAACTAAAAATAAACCTAAAATAAAAACCTAAAACCTAAACCTAAAAAAACAAAATGAAACACTAAATCTAAAACTAAAAATAAAAAAGAAAACCTAAACCTAAAAAATAAATTAAAGATAAAACTAAACTAAAAAATAAATATAAACCTAAACTAAACCTAAAAATAAACTAAAATAAAAAAAACTAAACAAAAATAAGTAAACCGAACTAAATAAAAATTAAAAATAAAATTAAAAAAATAAACTAAAATAAATAAAAAATAAACTAAATACACCTAAACCAACATGTTTACTTTTTTTTTTAAAATAAAACCCTAAACCCTAAACCCTAAATCATAAACCCAAACCCTAAACCTTTTAACCCTAAACAAACCCTCACCCACCCTAAACCCTAACCTTATCTAAGCTAACCCCCCTAAGCCTAAACCCTAAAACCTAACCACCCTAAACTCAGTGGGACTGTTAACCCTAAACCACACCTAAACTAACTTAAACTCAAAGCAACCCAAACTACCCTAAACCTAAACTATAAGCCTAAAACCCTAAGCTTTAAACCATAAACCCTAATAACCTAAAAACCTAAACCTAAACTCAATAAAACCAAAAATAAAATTAATAAAAAAACCTAAACAAAAATAAAATAAAAAATAAACTAAAATAAAAACCTAAACTAAAACTTAAACCTAAACCAAAACTTAAAATAAAATAAAATAAAAACTAAACTAAAATAAAATAAATAAAAATCTAAACTTAACTAAAAGATAAAATAAACCTAAAAATAAAAACTTAACGTAAAATAAAACTAAAATAAACCTAATATAATATAAAGTAAAAACTAAATAAAAACCTAAACATAAAAAATAAACCAAGAAAGAAAGAAAAAATAAAACCTAAACCCTAAACTCAAAATAAAACATAAACCTATAATAAATAAAATGAAATAAACCTAAATCTAATTTAAAATAAACTAAACTAAAATAAATAAAACCTTAACTAAAAAAAATAAACCTAAGAATAAAAAACCTAAATAAAATAAATAAAAATTATGAAATAAAAATAAAATAAACCTAGAATAAACCTAAAATAAAATAAAATAAAAAATAAATAAAAACCTAAACCTAAAAATAAAACATTAAAAAATTTAAAAAAACCTAAACCCTAAACTAAAATAAAAAAACTTATAAAATAATAAACTAAACCTAAACTAAATAAAATAATATAAACTAAAAAATAAACCTAAAACTAAAAAATAAAACTTAAAAATAAACCTAAAATAAAACCTAAAAGCTAAACCTAAAAAATAAATTGAAAACCTAAACATAAACCCTAAAATTAAAATAAAATAAACCTAAAATAAAATAAAAATAAAATCAAATTAAAATAAACATAATCCTAAACCTGGCTTAAAAAAAAAATCTAAAATAAATAAACCTAAAATAAATAAACCAAACTAAATAGAAAATAAAGCAAAATAAAAAATAAACTAAATATAAACCTAAACTCGGGTTGCTTGGTTTTGTTTTGAAAATCTTACCCAACTCTAAACCTAAATCCTAAACCAGAAACCACAACTAACTAACCCTGAGCCTCCTCTAAACCCCAAACCTTAAAACCTAAACCCTAAATCCTAAACTCTAAGCCATGTTCCTGACCTAAAAAACCTAAACCCACAACCCTAAATCCACCCTAACTCATTAACCTAAACCCTAAAGCTGAGCCAAGATCCTAAAGCTAAACCCTAAACCCCACCTGACCCTGGCTGACCCTAAACCATAAGCTGACCCTACCCAGCTCCCACTGACTAATGAGCCCTAAACCTAAACCTACACCCTAACCTCTAAACCTAAACCATGAACCATAAACCCTAAAAACTTTAAAACCTAAATTAAATCAACCCTAAAAATAAAATATATAAATAAACCTAAACCTAGATAAAATAACAACCTAAACTAAAACCTAAACCTAAACATAAAAATAAAATTAAATTAAAAATAAAAATAAACTAAAATAAAATAAAGAAAACCAAAACTAAATTAAAAAATAAAATAAACCTAAGAATAGGAAATATTAATAATAAAAATGAAACATAAAATAAAATAAAATGAAATAAAAACCTAAACATAAAAAATAAACCTAAGTTATAAACTAAAAAAAATCTAAACCTAAAATAAAATAAAATAAACTGAAACCTAAACTAAAATAAACTAAATTAAATTAAATAAAACCAAAACCTAAGCCTGAAATAAACTAAACCACAACCTAAACCTAAATTAAATAAATAAAATCAACTAATAATAAGCCTAAACCTAAATTAAAAAATAAAACCTAAAATAAAAACCTAAAACCTAAACCTAAACCTAAAAATAAAAAATAAAACCTAAACCAAAAAAATTAAATAAAAATAAAATTGAACTAAAAAATAAACTTAAACCTAAACCTAAACCTATAAAATAAACTAAAATAAAACAACCTAAACTAAATTAAATAAACCTAAAATAAATAAACTAAACTAAAGAAAAATAAAAAATAAACTTAAATAAAAATAAAATATAAAATAAACTAATTAAAACTAAACCAACTAGTTTATAAACCATAAATCCTAAACCCTAAACCCTAAACCCTAAACGTTAAACCCAGGAACTAACCCTAAACCCTAAACTCTTAAAAAACCCTAAACCCTAAACCATATACCCTAAACCCTAACCATAAACCATAAACCCTAAAAGCATAAACCCTAAACCCTAAACCCAAAACCCTAAACCCAAAAAGCTAAACCCTAAATCCTAAACCCTAAACCCTAAACCCTAAGCCTAAACCTAAGGTAACTAAATAAGTTAAAAAATAGTGGTGGTGGGGGATCTAGAGGTGTTGGTAGATATGGAGGTGGTGGTCAGAGTAATGGTGATTATGGAGGAAGGAGGAACAAAGGAGGTTACATCTATGGTGGTGGTGGAGGGAGAGATCGGGGATATGATGGTGGATCTAGCAAGTCAAGAGGTCAGAATGGTTCTGATGGGAACCAAAGAAACTGAAGAACGATTGATCCAATCTACTGCTTATGGAACTGTCTTTACAATATAGATGATTCAAATTATTTAGGGTTTTTAATTTGCACTATGCGTGCTCATTTTTTGTCTATGTCTTCACTTGTCTCTTAGAAAACTTTATGTGTTACTTGGTTGTTAAAATCAAAATGAAGAAATGTTGAATCTGAATTTGTTTTCTATTAACAAAAAACCAAAAACTAAAAACTCTAAACCCTACACCCTAAAAACCCTAAACCTTAAACCCTAAAACCTTAAACCCTAAACCCTAAACCCTAAAACCTAAACCCTAAACCATAACCCTAAATCCTAAACCTTAATCCCTAAACCCTAAACCTTAAACCCTATATCCTAAAAAGCTAAAAACCTAAACCTAAATAAAGTAAAACCTAAAAATAAAATAAATAAATAAAACCTAAACCAAAATAAAATAAAAACCTAAACTAAAACCTAAACCTAAACCTAAACCTAAACATAAAAACAAATAGAATAAAAAATAAAAAATAAACTAAAAGAAAATAAATAAAAACCTAAAATAAACTAAAAAATAAAAAACCTAAATAATATAAAAACTAAACCTAAAATAAAAATAAAATAAATTTAATATAAAATAAAATAGAAACTAAATAAAAACCTAAACCTAAAAAATAAACCTAAAAATAAATAAAAAATAAAACCTAAACCCTAATGTTAAAAAAAAAACCTAAACCTAAAATAAAAATAAAATAAACTTAAACCTAAACTAAAATAAATAAAACATAAACCTAAACCTAAAATAAACTAAACTTATACCTAAACCTAAATCCTAAATAAAAGAAAATAAAGCAAAAATAAAGCTAAACCTAAAAAAAAAAACCCTAAAAATAAACCTAGAATAAAAACCTAAAATGTAAACCTAAATGAAAAAAATAAAAACTAAACCTAAAAAAAATGAAACTAAACTAAAAAATAAACCAAAAGCTAAACCTAAACTAAAAAAATAAACTAAAATTAAATACTTAAATTAAAATAAATAAACCTACAATAAAAAAACTAAATAAAATAAAAATAAAAAACCTAATTAAAAATAAAAAATAAAATAAACTAAATTAAATAAAAAATAAACTAAATAAACCAAAACTTGCTAATTTACTTATTTTAAAAAAAACCCTAACCTTAAACCCTAAACCCTAAACCTAACCCTAAACACTAAACACTAAACCCTAAACCTTAAAACCCTAAACCCTAAACCCTAATCCCTAAACTTTAAACCCTAAAACCATTAACCCTAAACCTTGAACCCTAAAACCCCAAAAACCATTAAACCTTAAAACCCTCCACACGTGACCCAACCCAAGATCTGGGCTTTAAACTTTAAACCCTAAACCACAAACCCTAAAAGTAAACCCTAAACACTAAAAACCTAAACCTAAAAATAAAATAAATAAAAAAACATAAACTTAAATAAAATCAAAAAATAAAAAAAATTAAAACCTAAACTAAAACTTAAACCTAAACCTTAACTTAAACCTAATTTTAAAATAAAAAAATTTAAAATAATAATAAGTAAACTAAAATAAATAAATAAAAACCCTAAACTTTAAAAATAACCCTAAACCCTAAACGCTAAAAAACCCTAAACCTAAACCCTAAACACTAAAAAACCCTAAACCCTAAACTAACCCTAAACCCTAAACCCTATACCCTAAACCCTAAATCATAAAACCCTAAACCCTAAACTAACCCTAAACCTTAAGCTAACCCTAAACCGTAAACTCTAAATTCTAAATACCTAAAGCCTAAACACTAAATCCTAAACATTAAACCCAAACCCCAATCCTGAAACCTGAAAACCCTAAACCCTAAAACCCTAAACCTGAACCCTAAACCCTAAACCCTAAAATCTTAAAAACCTAATCCTAAACTAAATAAAACCTAAAAAGGAAATAAATAAAAAACTCTAAACCTAAATAAAATAAAAAAACAAAATAAAATAAAAACCTAAACTAAAACCTAAATCTACTTCTCTATTGAATGAATATGGCTTATTCAATCTATAGGAAAGAGTAGGTTAAAAGTAGCTACTTAGCGATGGATATGAATATGGTGGTGGAAATGGTCGCTATGGCAACCGCGGTGGTCTGCATGATGCCCGGGTGGTGGAAGAGGAGGTGAAAATGAGGTCGCCATAGTCTCATACCAAACACTTAGCTACTTCCCTATCCATCGACATAATTGTCCCTAGCTTCTTCTCAAACACCTTCTATGGTTTGGGCCTAGATGATTGGTCTGAGAAGGGAAACTATTTGGCTTCCTCTTGTAGGCTAGCCGCCTTGTTGATTAATTTCTCAAATGTTTTGATGGTAAAGCCTTAATCATGAAGGAGATCGGGCCATGGATATTCTTGAGAAGAATCTTAATGGCATTTTGTTCCGACAGCTATGGTTCGCATTTCATGCTAAGGTTGTGCCACCTGAGAATGTAATTAACAAGGGACTCATTGAGTTTCTGTTTCTCTACAATGAGGTCGCCAATAGTCACACTCTACCGAGCTCCAACAAACCTCTTGATGAAGAGGTGCTCCAACTCAGCAAAAGTCTTCACCGAACCATTGGGCAATTCGGTGTACTAATCAAATGCAACACCTAACAGACTGCTAATGAAAAGGAGGAAGAGGAGTGTGTTGCTACCACCGGTGTTGCAATAGCCATCTCTAAAGTGTGCAATGTGTTATTGTGGGCTCCCACTGCCATGAAAGATATTGAAGGATGGTGGCACAAAACCCTAAATAAAAATCTAAACTTAAAAAATAAACCTAAAAATAAATAAAAAATTAAACTTACACCATAAACTATAAAAAAACCTAAACCTAAAATAAACAAAATAAAATAAACATAAACATAAACTAAATAAAACTAAACTAAAATAAATAAAAATAAAACCTAAACCTAAACTTAAAATAAACTAAACCTAAACCTTAAACTAAATTAAATTAAATAAACTAAAAATAAACATAAACCTAAACTTTAAAAAAAACTTAAAAATAACCCTAAAAAAATAAAATAAAATCCTCATATTCCTAAAAACAAAACATAAAACCTAAACCTAAAAAAACAATAAAACTAAACTAAAAACTAAACATAAACCTAAACTTAAACTTAAACCTAAACCTAAAAAATAAACAAAAATTAAAAATAAATCTAAACTCAAATAAATAAGCCTAAAATAAATAAACCAAAACTAAATAAAAATTAAAAATAAACCTAAATCAAAATAAAAAATAAAATAACATAAAATAAATAAAAAATAAACTAAATAAACAAAATTAACCTAAACCTACTAGTTTACTTAATTTTAAAGAAAAACCTTAATCCCTAAACCCTAAGCCCTAAACCCTAAATCCTAAACTGTAATCCCTAAACCCTAAACCACAAACCCTAAACCTACAACCCTAAACACCAAACCCTAAAAAATCCAAAACCCTAAACTAAACCTAAACAAATTTAACCTAACTCTAAAACTAAACCCTAAACCTAAACTCCCTAAACTATAAACTAAACTAACTTAAACTAAAACTAAACCTAAACTAATTAAACCTAAACTACACTAAAACTTAAACTAAACCTAAACCTAAACTTAAACCTAAACTATATAACCCTAAACTAAAGTTTAAATAAACCTAAACCTAAACCCTAAACCCTAACCCAAAACCATAAACCCTAAAACATTAAACCCTAAATCCCTAAATCCTAAACCCTAAACCATAAACCCTAGAAACCTAAAAACTTAAACATAAACTAAATATAACCTAAAAATAAAATAAATAATAAAACCTATACCAAAATAAAATAAAAAATAAAATAAAATGAAAACCTAAACTAAAACCTAAGCCTAAACCTAAAAATAAAATAAAATAAATTAATAAAATTAAACTAAAATAAAATAAATAAAAACCTAAACTAAACAAAAAATACGATAAACCTATGAATAAAAAACTTAAATAAAATAAAAACTAAATGTAAAATAAAAATAAAATAGACCTAAAATAAAATAAAATCAAAACTAAATAAAAACCTAAACCTAAAAATAAAAAAAATAAAACCTAACTCCTAAACTCAAAAAAAAAACCTAAACCTAAAATAAACAAAATAAAATAAACTTAAACCTAAGCTAAAATAAACTAAAAGAAAATAAATAAAACCTTAACGTAAACCTAAAATAAACTAAATAAAATAAAATACACAAAAAATAAACCTAAACCTAAACAAAAAAATAAATCCTCAAAATAAACCTAAAATAAAAAGCCAAAATCTAAACCTAAAAAAAATAAAAGAAATACTTAAACTTAAACCTAAAATTAAAAAATAATACCTAAACCTAAAAAATAAAATAAAACAAAAAAAATAAAAATAACCTAAAATTAAAAATAATACCTAAACCTAAAAAATAATCTAAATTAAAAATAAGAAATAAAATAAATAAGCCTAAAATAAATAATAAATAAACTAAATAAACTTAAACCTATCGATTTACTTAATTTTTTTAATAAAAAATCCCTACACCCTAAACCCTAAACCCTAAACCTTAAACATACAACCCTAAACCTACAACCCTAAAAAACCCTAAACTAAAACCCTAAACAACCCTAAACTCTAAATCATAATCCTAAACCTTAAACCCTAAAGCCTAAACCCTAAACCCTAAACCCTAACCCTAACCCTAACCATAAAACCCTAAATCGTAAACCGTAAATCCTAATAACCCTAAATCCTAAACCCTAAGTAACCCTAAACCTTATACCATAAAAACCCTAAATCCTAAAGCCTAAACACAAAACCCTAAACCCTAACCCCTAACCCTAAACACTAAACCTTAAAACCCTAAACTATAAGACCCTAAACCCTAAACCCTAAACCCTTAAAACCAAAATACCTAAACTTAAAAATGAGATAAATAAATAAAAATTAAACTTAAATAAAAAAATAAAATAAAATAAAGACCTAAACTAAAACTTAAACCTAAACCTAAAAATATAATAAAATAAAAAAATAAAAAAACTAAAATAAAATAAAGAAAAAATTGAACTAAACTAAAAAATAAAATAAACCTAACAATAAATAACCTTAATAAAATTTAAACAAAAAGTAAAATAAAAATAAAATAAACCTAAAATAAAATAAAATAAAAACTAAATAAATTTCTAAACCTAAAAATATATAAAAAAAATTAAACCTAAACCCTAGACTAGAAAAAATCCTAAACCTAAACTAAAAATAAAATAAACCTAAACCTAAACTAAAATAAACTAAACTAAAATAAATGAAACTAAAACCTAAACCTAAACTTAAACTAAATAAAGTAAAATAAACTAAAAATAAACCTAAACCTAAACTAGAAAATAAAACCTAAAAATTAACCTAAAATAAACACCTAAAACCTAAACCTAAAAAAATAAAATAATAACCGAAGCCTAAACCTAAAAAAATTAAAAAAAAATTTGAACTTAAAAATAAACCTAAACTAAAACCTAAAACAAAAAATAAACTAAAATAAAAAACCTAAACTATAATAAATAAACCTAAAATTATTAAACTAAACTAAATAAATAAATAAAATAAATCTAAAAAAAATAAACTAAAATAATTAAAAAAACTAAATAAACTAAATAATCATAAACCTACCGGTTTACTTAATTTTAAAAAAAAAACCTAAACCTTATACCCTAAAACTTAAAACTAACATTAAATCCTAAACCCTAATCCATAAAAAATCCTAAACCCTAAACTCTAAACCCTAAACCCTAAACCCTAAACTCTAATCCAAAACCCTAAACCCTAAAAGCATAAATCCTAAAACCCTAAACCCTAAACCCTAAACCCTAACCCTAAACCCTAAACCCTAAACCTCAAACCCTAAACCTAAACCTAAAGTATCTAAATAAATTAAAAAGTAAATGTAAACCCTAAAACTTAATAAACCTAAACTTAAACCTAAACCTTAAGAATGGGCAGAACCTTGATGGTAGAAATATCATCGTCAACTAGGCTCAGTCTAGATTTGGCGGTCAAGGCAAAGGCAAAGGAGGCGATTAACACAATGGTGGTGGGGGATTTGACGGTGCTGGTGAAAATGAAGGTGGTGGTCAGAGTAGTGGTGGTTATGGAGATAGCATGACTAATAGAGGTTATAGCCGGTGGTGATGAAGGGAGAGATCGGGGACATGATGGTCTATTCCGCTAGTCGAGAGACCAGGGTGGCTCTGATGTGAACTGGAAAAATTGAGGAACGGCTGATCCAATCTATTGCTTACGGAACTATGTCTTTATAGTAGAGACGATTCTAGTTATCTAGGGTTTTTGATTTGCTCTATGAATGCTCATTTTTTATCTATGTGATTGCTTGTGTCTTAGAAAATTTGGTGTGTTACTTGGTTGATGAAATCGAAAAGAAGAAATGATGAATCTGAATTTGTTCTTTGTTAAAAAAAACAAAAAACCTAAACCCTGAACTAAAACCTAAACCCTATAGTTAAAATGTAACCCTAAACCATAAAAAATCATAAGCCCTAAACCCTATACTGTAAACCCTAAACCCTAATCCTAAACTCTAAACCCTAAAATCCTAAACTCTAAACCCTAAACCCTACACCCTAAAACCTAAACCCTAAACCAAAACCCTAAACCCCAAACCCTAAATGCCAAACCCTAAACTTAAATCTAAAGTAACTAAATAAATTAAAAAATAAACCTAAACATAGATCTAAACATTAAGAATGGGCAGAACCTTGATGGTAGCAACATCATCAACCAACCGTGCCTAGATCGGAAGTGGAGAAGGGAGGCGATGGATATTATGGTGGGGATTTGGAGGTGTTTGATATGGAAGTGGTGGTCGTGGTGGTGGTATTTATAGAGAGGAGGAGGAGGTTAAAGGGAGAGATCTGGGATATGATTGTGGATCCTGCTACTTAGAAGGCCGAGGTTGTTTTGATGGGAACTAGAGAAGCTAAAGAAACGATCCGATCTGTTGCTTATGGAAACGTCTCTTTACAGTATAGATGGTTCTAGTTATCTAGGGTTTTGGATTTGCTCTATGTGTGCTCATTTTTTATCTATGTCATCATTTGTGTCTTAGAAAACTTGGTGTCTTACTCGGTTGATGAAATCAAAAAGAAGAAATGTGGAATATGAATTTATTCTCTATAAAAAAAATAAAAACCCTAAACCCTAAACTAAAACCTGAATCCTAGACCTAAAACCTAAACCCTAAACCATAAAAACCCTAAACCCTAATCCATAAACCCTAAAACCCTAAACTATAAACCCTAAATCAAAACTATAAACCCTAAACCCTAAACCCTAAACACTAAACCCCAAACCCTAAACCCTAAACCCTAAACCTTAAAAAGCTAAAAACCTAAACATAAACTAAGTAAATCCTAAAAATAAAATAAATAAAAAACCTAAACCAAAATAAAATAAAAAATAAAATAAAATAAAAACCTAAACTAAAACCTAAACCTAAACCTAAACCCAAACTTAAAAAGAAAATAAAATAAAAAATAAAATCTAAAATAAAATAAAATAAATAAAAAATAAACAAAAGTAAAAAAATAAAAAACCTAAATAAAATAAAAAATAAACCTAAAATAAAAACTAAATATAAATTTAAACCTAAAAAATAAACTATAAACTAAAACCTTAAACTAAATAAAAAATAAAACCTAAACCCTAAACTTAAAAAAAACTAAACTTAAAATAAAAATAAAATAAAAATAAACCTTAACTAAAATAAACTAAACTAAAATAAATAAAACCTAAACCAAAACCTAAAATAAAGTAAACCTAAACCTAAACCTAAACCCTAAATAAAATAAAATGAACTAAAAATAAACCTAAACTTAAACTAAAAAATAAAACCTAAAATTAAAACTAAAATAAAAACCTAAAACCTTAACTTAAAAAAATAAAACAAAAACCTAAACCTAAACCTAAAACTAAAAATTAAAACCTAAGATAAAAAAATAAAATAAAAATAAAACTAAACTTAAAAATAAAACTAAACCTAAAAAATTAAATAAAGTAAAAACTTAAACTAAAATAAACAAAACTAAAATAATTTAACTAGACTAAATAAAAATAAAAATATACTTAAATATAAATAAAAAATAATTAAACTAAAATAAATAAATAAAAACTAAATAAACCTAAACCTATCAATTTACTTAATTAAAAAAAACTACAACCCTAAACCCTAAACTGTGAACCCTAAACAAAAACCCCAAACCTTAAAACCTCAAACCTTATACCCAAAACCCTAAACCCTAAACCCTAACCCCTAAAACCCTAATCCCTAAACCCTAAACCTTAAACCCTAAACCCTAAACTCTAAAACCTACAACCCTAAACCCTAAATGATAAACCCTAAATCCTAAACCCTAAACACTAAATCATAAAAACCTAAAATCTTAAAAGCCTAAATCTAAACAAAATAAAACTTAAAATAAAATAAATAAATTACCCAAAAATAAAATAAAATAAAATAAAATAAAAACTTAAACCAAAACATAAAAATAAAATAAATTAAAAAATCAAAACTAAACTAAAATAAAATAAATAAAAACCTAAACTAAACTAAAAAATAAAATAAACCTAAAAATAAAAAATGTATATAAAATAAAAACTTAATGTAGAAAAAGACCTAAAATAAAATAAAATAAATACTAAGAAAACCTAAACCAAGAAACCTTAAACCTTAAACTAACCCAAAACCTTAAAAACCCTAAACTAGAAAGCCTACACATTAAACCTTATATCCTAAACCCTAAACCCTAACACTAAACGATAAACACTAAAATCCTAAACCTTAAACCCTAAAAATCTAAAAACATAAACCGAAACTAAATAATACTTAAAAATAAAATAAATAAACAACTTAAACCTAAATTAAATAAAAAAATAAAATAAAATAAAATGCTAAATTAATACGTAAACTTAAACTTAAAAAGAAAATAAAATAAACAAATATAAATAAATAAAATAAAATAAATAAAAACCTAAACTAAATTAAAAAAATAAAATAAACATAAGAATAAAAAACTTAAATAAATAAAAAAAAAATATAAAATAAAATAAATAAATCTAACATAAACCTAAAATAAAATCAAAATAAACAAAAATAAATAAAACCTAAACCTTAAACTTAAAAAAACCCTAAACATAAAAGAAAATAAAAATAAATAAATTAAAATAAACCTAAACCTAAAATAAAATAAATTAAACTAGAATAAATAAAACCTAAACCTAAACCTAAAATAAACTAAACCTAAACCCTAAATTAAATAAAATAAAAAAAAACTAAAAATAAGCCTAAACCTAAACTAAAAAATAAAACCAAAAATAAACCTAAAAGCTAAACCTAAAAAAATAAAATAAAAAACTAAACCCAAACCTAAAAATAAAAATAAAACCTAAACCTAAAAAAATAGAAAAAATAAAACTCAATTAAAAAATAAACCTAAACCTAAAAAACAAAATAAAAATAAAACTTGATTAAAAAATAAACATAAACCTAAACTAAAACCTAAACCTAAAAAATAAGCTCAAATAAAAAAAAACATAAACTAAAATAAGTAAACCTAAAATAAATAAACTAAATTAAATAAAAAAAATAAAAAATAAACAAAAGTAAAAATGAAAAATAAAATAAACTAAAATAAATAAATAAATAAAATAAACAATAGAAGAAATTTTGAATCTGAATTTGTTCTCATTAATAAAAAAACAAAAACCCTAAACCCTAAACTAAAACTTGAACCCTAAACCTAGAACCTAAACCCTAAACCCTAAACCCTAAAATTGTAAACCCTAAACCCTAAAGCCTAAATCCTAAACCCTAAACTCTAAAATCGTAAACCCTAAACCCTAAGCCCTAAAACCTAAACCCTAAACCCTTAACCCAAAAAAACCCAAAACCCTAATCCCTAAACCCTAAAACCTAAACCCTAAACTAACCCTAAACTTAAACCCTAAACCCTAAAAAGCTAAAAACCCAAACCTAAACTAAATAAAACCTAAAAATAAAATAAATAAAAATTCTAAAATAAAGTAAAATAAAAAAATAAAATAAAATAAAAACATAAACTAAAAGCTAAACCAAAACCTAAACCTAAACCTAAAAAGAAAAACTAAAAAAGAAATACTAAACTAAAATTAAATAAATAAAAGCTTAAACTAAATTAAAAAAAACTTAAATAAAATAAAAACTAAACCTAATATAAAATAAATTAAAAACTAAATAAAAACCTAAACCTAAAAATAAACCTAAAAATAAAACCTAAAAATAAATAAAAATTAAAACCTAATCCATAAATGTAAAAAAAATAAAATAAAATAAACCTAAACCAAAACTAAAATAAACTAAACTAAAAAAATAAAACCTAAACCTAATCTTAAACTAAATAAAATAAAATAAACTTAAAAGGCACTTAAACCTAAACTAAAAAACAAAACCTAAAAATAAACATAAAATAAAAATCTGAAACCTAAACCTTAAAAAATAAAATAAAAACCTAAAAATAAAAAAATAAAACCTAAACCTAAAAAATAAACCTAAATAATAAAAAATAAAATAAACTAAAATAAATAAAAAATAAACTAAATAAACCTAAACCTTCCAGTTTACTTTTTTTTTTAAAAAAAAGCTTAAATTCTAAATCATAAACAAAGCTTAAATTCTAAATCATAAACCATAAACCCTAAACCCTAAACCATAAACCCTAAAAAAAACCCTAAACCTTAAAACCTAAACCCTAACCCTAAAAGCAAAATCCCTAAAAGCCTAAACACTAAACCCTAAACCCTAAACAATAAACCCTAACCTTAAACCCTAAACTCTAAACCCCAAACCCTAAACTTAAACCTAAAGCAACTAAATAAATTTTTTAAAAAAACCTAAACCAAAAGCCTAATAAACCTAAACTGTAAAAATGGGCGAAACCATGATGACAATAACATAACTATCAACCAGGCTTAGTCTAGATCAGGCGGTGGAGGTGAAGGCGGAGGCATCAGTTATCACTGTGGTGGTGGGGGACCTAGAGGAGCTGGTGGATATGGAGGTAGTGGTCGGAGTAGTGGTGGTTATGGAGTCGGAAGGAGCGATAGAAGTTATAGCCATGGTGGTGGCGGAGGGAAAGATCGAGGATACGATGGTGGGTCCCACTACCCAAGAGACCGGGGTGGTTCTGTTGGAACTGGAGAAACTGAAGAGTAGTCGATCCGATATGCTGCATATGGAATTGTGTTTTTATAGTAGAAACAGTTATTGCTTTATGCATACTAATTTTTTATCTACGGTATCGGTTGTCTCTTACAAAACTTGGTGTGTTATTTTCTTAATGAAATCAAAAAGAAGAAATGTTGAATCTGAATAAGTTATGTTTTAAAAAAATGTCAAAAACACTAGATCATAAACTAAAACTTGAACACTAAACCTAAAACCTAAACCCTAAAACCTAAACCCTAAAAACCCTAAACCCTAAACCCTAAACTCTAAACCCTAAAACCCTAAACCCTAAACTCTAAAACCTAAACCCTAAATTGTAAATCCTAAACCCCAAACCCTAAAACCTAAACCATAAAAGGCTAAAAATCTAAACCTATACTAAATAAAACCTAAAAATAATAAATACAAAAACTGAAACAAAAAAATAAATAAATAAAATAAAATAAAAACATAAACTAAAACCTAAACCTAAGCCTAAACCTAAAAATAAAAAAAAATTAAATTAAATTAAATTAAATTAAATAAATAAAAACCTAAACTATTCTAAAAGATAAAAAACCTAAATAAAAATAAAATAAACCTAAAATAAATTAAAATAAAAACTAAATAAAAACCTTAACCTAAAAAATAAACCAAAAAATTAAATATAAAAATAAATAAAAAATAAAACCTAAACCCTAAACCAAAAAAAAACCTAAACATAAAATAAAAAAAAAATAAACATAAACTAAACTAAATAAACTAAAATAAATAAAATAAACTTAAACCTAAAATAAACTAATCCTAAACCTAAACCTAAACTAAATAAAATAAAATAAACTAAAATAAACATAAACCTAAACTAAAAGTAAAACTAAAATAAACCTAAAATTAAAACCTATAAACTAAATCTAAAAAAGTAAAATAAAAACCTAAACCTAAGCCTAAAAAAAATAAAGCTTAAGCCTAAAAAATAAAATAAAAATAAAACTAAGCTAAAAAATTAACCTAAACCAAAATCGAAACATAAAAAATAAACTATAATAAAAAATGTAAACTATAATAAATAAACCTAAAATAAATAAATAAATAAATAAAATAAATAAAATAAAAATAAATAAATAAATAAATAAATAAAATAAACTAAATAAACTAACTTTTTGGTTTGCTTAATTTAAAAATAAAATTAAATAAATAAAATAAATAAGTAAAATCCTACCCTACCCTCCTAAACTAGGCCTAAAGCCTGAGCCTACAACCCTAAATCCCAGGCCCTGAGCCACTCTACCACACCCTAAACCAAAACTCTAAACCTTAAACCCTAAACCCTAAACCTAAACCCTAAACCTACCACTAAACCCTAAAACCATAAACCCTAAACTTTAAACCCACACCCTAAACCCTAAACCTACAGACCTAAAACCCTCACCACACCATAAAACCTAAAAACCTAAACATAAACTAAATAAAACTTAAAACTAAAATTAATTAAAAAAACCTACACCTAAATAAAATAAATAAAATAAAATAAAAACCTAAACTAAAACCTAAACCTAAACTGAGTGAGATCAGATTAAAAGTAAAACTAAAATAAAATAAAATAAATAAAACCTAAACTAAACTAAAAATAAAATAAACCTAAAATAAAATACCTAAATAAAATAAAACCTAACGTTAAAATAAAAGCTGATAAAATAAAAATAAAATAAAGCTACAAAATAAACCCTAAACCCTAAATTCTAAACCACAAAACTCAACTAAACCACACCCTAAATCCTAAACCCTAATCATAAACCCTAAATGCTAAAACCTTGAGCTTTAAACCCTAAATCTTAAACTCTAAAACTTAAACCCTAAACCCTAAACCCTAAAAACCAAAAACCTAAACCTAAAATAAATAAAACCTAAAAATAAAATAAATAAATAAACCTAAACCTAAATAAAATAATAAAATAAAATAAATTAAAAACTAAAACTAAAACCTGAAACTAAAATTAAAAAATAAAGTAACAAAATAAAAAATAATAAAAAAAGGTAAATAAAAAAGATAAACTAAAAATAAACCTAAACCTAAAGTAAAATGTAAAACCTAAAAATAAACCTAAAAAAACTAAAAATAAAAACCTAAATCCTAAACTTAAAAAAATAAAATAAAAACCTAAACCTAAACCTAAAAAATAAAAAATAAAACCTAAACCTAAAAAATAAAATAAAAATAAAACTCAACTAAAAAATGAACCTAAACCTAAAAAATAAACTAAAATTTAAAACCTAAACTAAAATAAATAAACCTATAACAAGTAAACTAAACTAAATAAAAATAAAAAATTAAAAAATTAAAAATTAAAAGTAAAATAAACTAAAATAAATAATAAATAAACTAAATAAATTGCATAAGCCTAAACCTACCAGATTACTTAATTTAAAAAAAAAAACCCCAAACCCTAAACCCTAAACCCTAAAACCCTAAATGGTAAAGCCTAAATGCTAAACCCTAAACCATAAACCCTAAACCCTAAACCCTAAACCCAAAACACTAAACCCTAAAAACTTGAAAACCTAAACCTAAACTAAATAAAAGCTAAAAATGAAAAATATAAAAAAACTTAAGCCTAAATAAAAATAATAATAAAATAAAATAAATTAAAAACCTAAACTAAGACTTAAACCTAAACCTAAAAAATAAACTAAAATAAAATAAATGAAACCTAAACTAAACTTAAAAATAAAATAAACATAAGAATAAAAGTACTCAATAAAATAAAAACTAAACATGGAATAAAAATCAAATAAATCTAAAACAAAATAAAATAAAAACTAAATTAAAACCTAAACCTAAAAAATAAACTTTAAAATAAAACCTAAAAATAAAAAAATAAAAAAATTCTAAATCCTAAACTAAAAAAAACCTAAACCTAAAATAAAAAAATAAAAAAATAAAAAAACCCTAAACCTAAACTAAAATAAACTAAACCAAAATAAATAAAATATACACCTAAAGTAAAACAAAATAAAATAATATAAACTAAAAATAAACTTAAACCTAAATTAAAAAAATGAAACCTAAAATTAAACCTAAAATTAAAACCTAAAACCTAAACCTAAAAAAATAAAACCTAAACCTAAAAGAATAAAATCTAAATCAAAAAAATAAAATAAAAATAAACCTAAACCTAAACCAAATCCTAAAAAATAAACTAAAATAAAAGTAAAAAATAAACCTAAATAAAAATGATAAAATAAACTAAATTAACATAAACCTACAAGTTTACTTAATTAAAAAAACCTTAAACCCTAAATCCTAAACCCTAAACCCTAAACTTACAATCCTAAACCCTATACCCTAAACCAAAAATCCTAAACCCTAAACCCTAAACCCTTAACACTAAAAGCATTAACCCTAATATCCTAAACCCTAAACCCTAAACCCTAAACCCTAAACCTTAAACACTGACCCTAAACCCTGAACCCTAAACCCCAAAACCTTAACCTAAAGCTAAAGTAACTAAATAAATTTAAAAATAAACCTAAACATAAACCTAAACCCTAAGAATGGGCAGAACCTTGATGGCAGGAACATCACCGTCAACAAGACATATACTAGATCTGGCGATGGAGGCGAAGGTAGAGGTGGCGATTATCGCCTAGGGGTGCTGGTGGCTACAGAGGTGGTGGTCAGAGTAGTGGTGATTGTGTAGGTGGGAGGAACGATAGAGGTTACAGCCATGGTGGTGAAGGAGGGAGAGATCGGGGATATGATGGTGGATCCAGCTACTCGAGAGGCTGGGGTTGTTCTGATGGGAACTGAAGAAATTGAAGAATGGCCCATTCGATCTACTGCTTATGGAACTATGTATTTACAATAGAGATGATTCAAGTTATCTAAGGTATATGATTTTCTTTATGCCTGCTCATTTTTTATCTATGTTATTGCTTGAGTCTTAGAAAACTTAGTGTGTTACTTGGTTGATGAAATTGAAAAGAAGAAATGTTGAATATGAATTTATTCTCTATTAAAAAAATCATAAACCATAAACCCTAAACCCCACTAAACCCTAAACCTTAAACCCTAAACCATAAAACCCTAAACCCTAAACCCTAAACCCTAAACCCTAAACTCTAAACCCTAAACCCAAAACTAAAAATTGCAAACCCTAAACCCTAAACACACCCTAAAATTAAAACATAAACCCTAAACCCTAAAAAGCTAAAAACCTAAACCTAAACTAAATAAAGCATAAAAATAAAATAAATTAAAAAACCTAAATAACAACAATAACAAGCCTTTATCCCACTAAGTGGGGTCGGCTACATGAATCATTCATCTCCATTGTGTCCTATTATGTGTTAAATTCTCATTTAATTTAAGCATACTAAAGTCATTTTTTATACATCTTAACCAAGTCTTTTTAGGTCTACCTCTACCTTTTTTAACATAAGGCAAATCTAATGCATCTACTTTGCTAACTGGGTCATCGGACGACAGATGCTTTATGTGGCCAAACCATCTAAGGCCACTCTCTAATCTTACCTGCCACTGGAGCTACTCCAACTTTTCTCTGAACATACTCATTTCATAGTTTATATCTAAGAGTATAGCCACTCATCCACCTATGCATCCTCATCTCTGTAACACTCAATTTAGTCTCATGCTTCTCTTTTATTGGCCAACATTCTGCACCATAAGTCATTGCAGGTCTTACCACCAACTTATAAAATTTTCTCTTAAGTTTAAGTGGAACTTTTCTATCACATAATAGGCCAGATGCATTCCTCAACTTCAACCATCTAACTTGAATTCTACTAAAAATATCTAGATCTATTTCACCATCATTTTGAACAATAGAGCTTAAATATCTGAATCGCTCACTCTTATTAATAGCTTGTTCACCTAATGTCACAACACTACCACCAAAACTTCTACAACTAAAACTACACTCGATATGTTCAGTTTTAGACCTACTTAAATGAAAACCTTTAGACTCTAATGTTGACCTCCATAATTCAATTTTCTCTTAGACTCTCTCTCTAGTCTTATCAACAATAAGAATGTCATTAGCAAAAAGCAACACCATGGTACATCTTCTTGTAAATGCCTAGTAAGAACATCCATAACTAAAGCAAAAAAGATAAGGGATTAAAGCTGATCGTTGATGTAATCCAACTGAAATAGGAAATATTTTGTCAATCCTCCTTGTGTTTGGACACAAGTAACAACTCTAGTATACATATCCTTAATGACTTGAATATAACCAATATTAACTCCTTTCTGTTCTAGAACTCTCCAAATAACATATCTTTAAAATTAATCATAAGCTTTCTCTAAATCAATAATTATCATATATAGACCCTGCTTACTTTTTCTATACTTCTCCATCAAACCTCTTAACAAATGTATAGCTTCCATAATAGATCTACCTGGCATGAAACTAAACTGATTGTGAGAAACTTTTGCACATCATAACTTGTCCTCAATTACTCTCTCCCATAATTTTATTGTTTGACACATTAACTTAATTCCTCTATAATTTGCACACTCTTGTGCATTACATTTATTCTTAAATATAGGAACCGACAAACTCTTCCTCCACTCATTTGGCATCTTTTTATTCTTTAAAACAGCATTAAAAAAACCTAAACAAAAAAAAATTAAAATAAAACAAAAACATAAACTAAAACCTAAACCTAAAAAAAACTAAACTAATATTAAATAAATTAAAACCTAAACTAAACTAAAAAAAAAAGTAAAAATCTGAATAAAATAAAAACTAAACCTAAAATAAAAATAAAATAAACCTAAAAAAATAAAAAATTAAATTAAATAAAACCAAACCCTAAATAATAAACCTAAAATAAAACCAAAATAAATATAAAAAATAAAACATAAACTAAAAAAAAAAAAACCATATCTAAAATAAAATAAAATAAATTGAAACCTAAACTAAAATAAACTAAACTAAAATTAATAAAACATAAACCTAAACCTAAAATAAACTAAACTAAAGCTTAAACTAAACTAAATAATAAAATAAACTAAAAAAGAAACTTAACTAAAAATAAAACCTAAAAAAAACCTAAAATAAAACATAAAACCTAAAACCTAAAAATTAAAATAAAACCTAAACCTAAACCTAAAATAAAAAAAAAATAAAACCTAAACCTAAAAAAAATTAAAATAAAACTAAACTAAAAAATTAACCTAAACCTAAACCTAAATAATTAACTAAAATAAAAAACATAAACAATAATAAATAAACCTAAAATAGATAAGTTAAACTAAATTAAATAAAAATAAACCTAAATAAAAAAATAAAATAAAATAAACTAAAATAAATAAAAAATAAACTAAATAAATCTAAACTTACTAGTTTACTTAATTTTAAACAAAAATTTAATAAATAAAATAAATAAAATCACTAACCCTATACTATAAACCCTAAAACTAACAATAAACCCTAAACTCTGGCGCAAACTGTTACCAACCCCAAAACCCAAAACCCTAAATGAGCTGACTACAAAGCCTAAATGAAGCGGTAAACCCTAAACCAAAATCCTACAAATCTGATCCTGGGCTTACACAGGCCACGGACCTGACTGGGCCCTAAGATCAGGCCCTAACTGCCACTGAGTTTGACCTGAGCCAGGCCCTAGGCCACAAGCGTTGACCTATAAGGCTGGGCCATGGGCCTGGGCCTGAACAGATCACAGATGGCCCAACCTAAACCACCTGGGCTGGGCCATAGGACCTTGGGCAGCCCCTGAGGCCTGGTGACCTGGGCCATAGGCCACTGGGCATGGGCCACTGAGCCACAGGCTGAGGCACAGGCACAAGGCTGGGGTTAACCTAGGCCCAAGACTGGCATTTAATATTTGACCACAGATCCTATACCCATGCGCCTGAGGCTGGGCATTAAACCAAAGATAAAATAAAATAAAGGCTAAGATGGACATAAAGCTGAGCTGAGCCTAAAGATAAACAAAAATAAAACTCAGACAAAATAAATAAACAAACTAAATTAATTAAATAAATTTAAATAAAGGATAAAATGAGATAAACTAAGATAAACAAAATAATCTAAATAAACTAAAAATTAAAGGCCTGGCGGTTTACTGGGTTAAAGGCCACCAGGCAAATCCTGGCAGAGCCACTGAGCCTAAATCCTAGGCCTTGGTAACCATGACCCAGGCTAGCCTAGCCCTGAGCCCAGGCTCTCGACACCAAGCCACTGAGCCATGAGCCCTACTAAGCCTGACAGCCAGAACTATGGAATCCACAAACCCTAGCCGGAAGCTGGAATCCTAGGACCCAACACTAGGTTGAAACCTTGACCCCAGGCAGCCTGAGCCTTAAACCCTACCATAAGATCCTAGGCTCTAAAGCTGAGGCTTCCCTAGGCCACTCCACCAGCCCACCCAACACCACACCACCCCTGAGCCCAAGGCCACAGGCCACAGTTCTAAACTGGACCTAGTCTTAATCAAAACCTAAAGAGCTTAAAACCTAAATAAAATAAACCCTAAAATAAATAAATAAAGGCTAAACCAAAGATAAAATAAAACCTAAACTGAGCCTAAAAGATATATTAATAAAAAATAAATGAAACAAAATAAATAAAACCTAAACTAAACTAAAACATAAAATAAACCTGAGATAAAGGTCTTAAATATAATAAAATTGGAAAATAAAATAAAAGAAACCTAAAATAAAATTAAATAAAAACTAAATAAAACTTAAACCTAAAAATAAACCTTGAAATAAAACCTAAAAAACATAAATAATAAAACCTAAATCCTAAACAAAAAAAAACCTAAACCTAAAATAAAAAATATAGAAAATAAAATAAACCTAAACCTAAACTAAAATAAATTATACTAAAATAAATAAAAAATACACCTAAACTTAAACCTAAAGTAAAATTAAATTAAATAAAATAAACTAAAAGCAAACCTAAACCTAAACTAAAAAATTAAACCTAAAATTAAACCTAAACCTAAAAAAAATAAAAATAAATAAAACCTAAACCTAAAAAACAAAATAAAAATAAAGCTGAATTAAAATTAATTGTAAACCTAAAAATAAACTAAAATAAAAACCTAAACTAAAATAAAAAAAAGCTAAATAAAGTTAAAAGTAAACCTATATAAAAATAAAAAATAAAATAAACTAAATAAACTAAATAAACCTAAAACTATAGGTTTACTTCATTAAAAAAAAACCATAAACCCTAACTCCTAAACCATAAACCCTAAACCAACAATCATAAACCACGGACCTGAGCCTTGACCACAAAAAAAACCCTGACCAGCATAACGTTAACCCTGCCCTACCACTAAACCCTGGGCCAGGCTGAGCTGGCCCTAAACCACTGAGCCCCCAGGCCACTGACTAACCATGGGCCCACTCAGACCCTGATTAAGGCATGATCCCTAGGCCACAGGCCAGATCCAGCTAGGCCTAAACCCTAAACCCTAAAACCACAGGAGACCCTAAGAGCTGGACCCTAAACACTGAGCCATAAACCCTAGGCCAAAGGCCCTGAGCCCAAAACCCTAAACACACCTTACAGGCCATAAACCCTGACCTACTAAATAAAACATAAATAAAATGATAAAAACCTGGAAATAGAGAAGATAAAGATAAAATAAAACATAAACTACAACCTAAAAAAGAGCTAAAATCAGATAAATAAAACCTAAACTAAACTAAAAAAACACCTAAATAAAATAAAAAAACTAAATAAAATAAAATATAACCTAAAAGAAAAATTAAATAAAATAAAACCAAAACATAAATAATAAACCCAAAAATAAACCTTAATAATAAATAAAAAATAAAAAATAAAATAAAAATTAAATAAACCTAAACCTAAATTAAAATAAACTAAAATAAAATAACTAAAACCTAAACCTAAACTTAAAATAAACTAAACCTAAACCTAAACCTAAACTAAACTAAATAAAATATACTAAAAAAAGACTAAACTAAAAAATAGAACCTAAAAATAAACCTATAATAAAAACCTAAAACCTAGACCTAAAAAAAGAAAATAAAATTCTAAACCTAAAAATTAAAAATAAACTAAAATAAAATACATAAATAAAAATAAATGAATATAATAAATAAATTAATTAAATTAAATAAAAATAAAAATCAACTTAAATCAAAATATAAACTAAAATAAACTAAAATAAATAAAAAAAATTAACTAAATAAACCTAAACCTAAAAGTTTACTTAATTTAAAAGTAAATAAAGAAAATAGAAAAATTCTTCAATATACTAAACTCAAAGTTGCCTGTGAGCTCTAAATCTTGACCTCTTACTCTAAACCCCAAACACCCTGAGCCACACAGGCCACTGAGCCACTGACCACTACCAGAACCTAGATCATAAGCCAGGACCCTAACCTGACCTGACCACTCCCTGACCTGGGCTTTAGGCCCTGGGCAGAGGCCACTGAGACCATAGATCCTGACTACCAACCATAATACTAGGCCACTGAGCCTGAGCCCAAGGAATGAGGCTGGGCTTTAGATGCCCTGAGCCTGGGCCACTAGCCACAGCCCTGAGCCATGAGGCTTACTGGGCCCCAGATCTGGGACCACCAGTAACTGATCACTGGTGACCTGGGCCTAGCCACTGAGCAGGCCGCAATACCAGGCCAGCCAGATCTGGGCTCTGGGCCCTGGGCCTGACCTGACCAGGCTCTGGGCAGGCCCTAAGATCCTGGGCCCCAGGACCCTGACTGACCAGGCCCTGGGCCAGCCACTGGGCCACTGAGGGTTAAGGCTGGGCCAGCCACTGGGCCTAGTGACACCACAAGGATTAATTTGACCCCAGACCACTGGGGCACCACAGATCCTGACTAGGCCCTGAGCTCTGGGCCCCTGACCACTGCGCGGCCCAGACCTGGGCACAGAGACCACTGGGCCCCAAACCAGGCCACTAAACCCTAAAACCAAACTGAGCCACGGACTAAATAAAACCTAAAATAAAGATAAATAACACTACTAAAATAAAATAAAGCTAAGAATGAAACCAAGATAAAATAAATAAAATAAACTTAAAATAAACCTAAAATAAAATAAAATAAAACTAAATAAATTGAACATAAAGATTAAACCTAAAAAATAAATAAAAATAAACTAAAATAAAGTAAAAAAAAACTAAACCTAAAATAAAAATAAAATAAAATATAAAATAAACCTAAACCTAAACCTAAACTAAAAATAAACCAAATATAAATAAAAAAAATTCAATCTACCTTAAACTAAATAAAATAAAATGGTAAAAAAAACCTGCTTAAACAAAAAAATAAAACATAAAATAAACCTAAAAGTTAAACCAAAAAAATAAATTAAAACCTAAACCTAAGTATGAAAATAAAAAATAAATGAAACCTAAAAAAAATAAAATAAAAATAAAAAAAACAAAATAAACATAAAACTAAACCTAAATAAAAAAATCTAAAATAAAACCTAAACTAATAAATAAACCTAAAATAAATAATTTAAAACTAAATAAAATAAAAAATCTAAATAAAATTGAAATAAACTAAAATTAATAAAAAAACTAAATTAACTAAATAAACTAAACCCTTTGGTTTGCTTAATTTTTTTCTAAAAATAAAACCTAAAACTAAACTGAGCCCTGAAACTATAGGCAGCGGACCTTAAACAAACCCTAAACCCAAAATCCTAAACCCTAAACCCTTAATCCTAAATCATAAACCCTAAACCCTAAAGCTAACCATAACCCTAAACCCAAAACCCTAAACCCTAAATGCTAAAATCCTAAATGCTAAACCCTAAATTAACCCTAAACCATAAACCAAACTAAAACTTTAAATGCTAAAGGCTGAGCAGCCATTATCCATAGCCAACCTGATCCAGAGCCACCCTGGCTCTCCTGGGCCTGAGCCACAAAGCCACAGGCCACTGAGCCTGAGCCAAACCCTGACCTAGGCCCTGGTGACCGGACCTGGGGTTGAACCAGGCCCTGGGCCACTAGGCCACTGGTGAATCCTGGATCACAGGCCTGAGCGCTAGGCCCTGATCCCAGACCCTAGGCCTGATCCACTGAGCCTGGGCCCTGGGCCACCCTAGGCCCTCAGTGACCTGAGCCAGCCTGACCTGTGCCTGAGCCCAGAGTGCACCTGAGCCAGGCTAGATAAGACCTAAATAAAGGCCTAAACAAGATAGATAAAAATGATTAAACCTATTAAGACCTAAAAGGAGATAAAATAAAAAGGCTAAAGATAAAATAAATACACTAAATTAAAGATATAAAACCTAAATTGTGACTAAATAAAGATAAAAATAAAATAAATAAATAAATATAAACTAAATAAAAACCTAAACTTAAAAAATAAACCTAAAAAAAACCTTAAAATATATAAATAATAAAACCTAAACATTAAACTAAAATAAGACATAAACCTAAAATAAAAATAAAATAAACTTAAACCTAAACTAAAATAAATAAAACTTAAATCTAAACCTAAAATAAAATAAACCTAAACTTAAACCTAAACCCCAAATAATATAAAATAAACTAAAAATAAACCTAAACCTAAACAAACAAATAAAACCTAAAAATAAACCTAAAATAAATATGTAAAACCTAAACCAAAAAAAATAAAATAATCACCTAAACCATAATCTATAAATAAAAAATAAAACTTAAACCTGAAAAATAAAATAAAAATAAAAATAAACCTAAACCTAAAAATAAACTTAAAAAATAAACTAAAATAAATAAACTGAACAACAACAACAACAACAACAACAAGCCATTATCGCACTAAGTGGGGTTGGCTACATGAATCATTCATCGCCATTGTGTCCTATTATGTGTTAAATTCTCATTCAATTCAAGTATACTAAGGTCATTTTTGAACTATGTTGTCATTTGTGTCTTAGAAAACTTGGTGTGCTACTTGATTGATGAAGTCAAAAAGAAGAAATATTGAATATAAATTTGTTCTCTATTAAAATAAAAAAAGAAACCTTAAACCCTAAACCATAAACTAAAACATGAACCCTAAACATAAAATCTAAACCCTAAACCCTAAACCTTAAAATAAAAAAAAAAGTTAAAAATCCCTAACCCTATACTCTAAAACCTACAACCCTAAACCCAAACTCTAAAAATCTAAAAACTTAAACCAAAATCTAAATAAAATAAAAATAAAATAATAAAATAATAAAATAAACATAAAATAAAATAAAATAAAAACTAAAGAAAAACCTAAAAATAAAACCTAAAAAAAATTAAAAAAATATAAACCCTAAATTAAAAAAAAAACCTAAACCTAAAATAAAAATAAAATAAATAAAATAAAATGAACAGGAACAAAATAAATAAAAAATTAAAATAAAACCTAAACCTAAATAAACTAAAATGACCTAAACTAAAAAAATAAAATCAACTAAAAGTAAACCTAAACTAAACTAAAGGTAAAGCCAAAATAAACCTAAACCTAAAATAAAACCAAACCTACACCTAAAAAATAAAACCTATACCTAAATACAAAATAAAACATAAACCTAAAAATAAAATAAAAGCACAACAAAAGAAACCTAAACCGGAAGATAAACTAAAATAAAATAAACCTAAAATTAAATTAAACTAAATAAAATAAAAATAAATCTAAATAAAAGTATAAAATAAAATAAACTCAAATATATAAAAATTAACTAAATAAACCTAAACCTACCACTTTACATGATTTTAAAACTGCCTAATTCCTAAATCCAAAACCCTAAACTCTAAACACTAAAACTAACCACACATAACTAAAACTACAACCCTAAACCCTAAACCCAAAACCTACTTCCTAAACCACTACTAAACCACTACACTCACTAAATCCTAAATCCTAAACCCTAAAACCTCAACCTAAACCCTAAACTAACCCAAAACCCAAAAGCCTAAACTAACCCTAAACCCTAAGAATTGGCAGAAACATGATGGCGTGAACATCATCATCAATTAGGCTCTATCTAGATCTGGCAATGGAGGTGAAGGCGTAGGCGATAGTTATCGCAGGGGCGGTGGGGGATATGGAGGTGTTGGTCGACATGGAGGTGGTGGTCGGAGCATTGGTGGTTGTCGAGGCAGGAGGAGCGATAAAGGTTATAGCCGTGGTGGTGGTGAATGGAAGGTTCAGGAATATGATGGTGGATCCCACTGCTCAGGAGGTTGGGGGGTTCTGATGGAACTGGAGAAATTGAAGAATGGTCGAAATGATATGCTGCTTATGGAACTATCTTTACAATAGAGACGGTTCTAGTTGTCTAGGGTTTTTTATTTGCTCCATGGGTGGTCATTGTTGATCTATGTCATTTCTTTTGTCTTAGAAAACTTGGGGTGCTACTTGGTTGATAAAATCAAAAAGAAGAAATGTTGAATCTGAATTTGTTCTCTATTAAAATTTAAAAAAAAAACCTTAAATGCTAAACCCTAAACTAAAACTTAAACCATAAACCTAAGACCAAAACTCTAAACCCTAAACCATAAACCCCAAACCCTAAACCTTAAACCTTAAACCCTAAACTAACCCTAAACCCTAAACTCTAGACCCTAAAAAGTTAAAAACTTAAATATAAACTAAATAAAACCTAAAAATAAATTAAAAAAATTTGAAACCAAAATAAAATAAAAAATATAATAAAATAAAAACATATACTAAAACCACAACATAAACCAAAGCCTAAACCTAAACTTAAAGAAAAAAATAAAAAATAAAAGTAAACTAAAATAAAATAAATAAAACCAAAACTAAACTAAAATAAAAAAACCTAAATAAAATAAAACTAAACCAAAATAAAATAAAATAAACCTAAAATAAAATAAAATAAAACTAAATAAAAACCAAACCTAAAAAAAATACTTAAAAAAAAATAAAAATAAGACCTAAACCTTACACTAAAAAAAACCTAAAAATATAAATAAAATAAACAAATAAAAACCTAAACTAAAATAAACTAAACTAAAATAAATAAACCTTAAACCTAAACCTAAAATAAACTAAACCTAAACCTAAACCTAAACCTAAACTAAATAAAATAAACAAGGCTAAAAATATACCTAAACCTAAACTAAAAAATAAACTTAAAAATAAAGCAAATATATAAACCTAAAACCTATAACTAAAAAAATAAAATAAAATTGAAACCTAAACCTAAATCTAAAAAAGGAAAAAAACTTAAACCTAAAAATAAAATAAAAATAAATCTCAACTAAAAAATAAAGCTAAACCTAAAGATAAACTAAAATAAACTAAACTACATAAAAAAATAAACTAAATAAACCAAAACCTAGGGGTTTACTTAATTTTTTTTTAAAAAAACCCTAAATCCTAAATCCTAAACCTTAAACCCTAAACCCTAAACCATAAAACTAACCCTAAACTAACAACCCTAAATCTAACCTAAACCCTAAACCCTAAACCCTAAACCCTAAACCCTAAGCCCTAAACCCTAAACCCTAAACCTGAAACCCTAAACCTTAAACCCTAAATCTTAAAGCCTAAACCCTAAACCCTAAAACCTACAACATTAAACCCTAAACTCCAAACCCTAAACCCTAAACCCTAAGAATGGGTCAGAACCTTGATGGCAGGAACATCACCATCAACTCGGCTTAGTGTAGATATGGCGGTGGCGGTGAAGGCGGAGGTGACATTTAGTGCAGTGGTGGTGGGGGATCTAGAGTTGTTGGTGGATATGGAGGTGGTGCTCGGAGTAGTGGTGATTATGGAGGTTAGAAGAGCGATGGAGGTTACAGCTATGGTGGTGGCAGAGGAGAGATCGGGGATACGATGTTGAATCTCGCTACTCGAGAGGTGGGGGTGGTTCTGATTGGAATAGGAGAAATTGAAGAACGATCGATTTGATCTGCTGGTTATGGAATTATGTCTTTACAGTAGAGATGGTTCTACATATATAAAATTTTTTATTTACTCCATGGGTGCTGATTTTTTATATATGTCGTTGCTTGTGTCTTAGAAAATTGGGGTACTACCTGGTAGATGAAATCAAAAAAAAGAAATGTTGAATCTGAATTTGTTCTGTGCTAAAAAAAAGTATAAACCCTAAACTTAAAATCTAAACACTAAACCCTAAACCGAAACCCTAAACCCTAAACTAACCATAAACCCTAAACCCTAAAAATATAAAAACTTAAACTGAAACTAAATAAAACCTAAAAATATAATAAATAAAAATACCTAAACTGAAATAAAATAAAAACATAAACTAAAACCTAAACTAAAAAAAATATAACCTAAACCTTAAACTAAAAAAACAAAACCTAAAAGAAAAATAAAATAAACCAAATAAAATAAACCTAAACCTAAACTTTAATAAAGTAAATTAAATTAAATTAAACCTAAACCTAAACTTAAAATAAACTAAACCTAAACCTAAACCTAAACCTAAACTAAATAAAATAAAATAAACTAAAATAAACTAAACTATATAAAAAATAAACCTAAAATAATCCTAAAATAAAATGTAAAACCTAAACCTAAAAAAAATAAAATAAAAACCTAAACATAAACCTAAAAATATAAAATAAAACCTAAACCTAAAAAATAAAATAAAATAAAACCTTAAAACCAAACCTAAATCTAAAAATAAATTAAAATAAAAAAACCTAATGAAATAAATAAACTAAAATAAACTTAAAGAAATAGAAAAAATAAAATAAATTGAAATAAATAAAAAATAAACTAAATAAACCTAAACCTATCGGTTTACTTAATTTAAAAAAAAAAGTCATAAACCCTAAATCCTAAACCCTAAACTATAAAATAACCCTGTACCTAAAGCCCAGGCCTGCTGAGCACAACCACACCCACTGATCCAGGCCCTAAAATAACCACTGATCCACTGGTACTTAAAACCCCCACCCTGACACTGAGCCCTAAACCCAAAACCCTAAACCTTAAATCCTAAACCCTGAGCTAAATCCTAAGATTAAAAAAAATAAATAAAAATAAACCTAAACCCTAAACTAAAAAAAATCTAAACCTAAAATAAAAATAAAATAAACAAAAGAAAATAAACCTAAATGAAAACTAAGACAAATAAAACTTAAACAAAGCCTTAAAACTACACCTAAACCTAAAATAAAAAAATAAACCTAAACCTAAACAAAAATAAATTAAACCTAAGCTGGCTAAAATAAAAATAAACTAAAAAATAAACTTAAATAAAAAAATCCTAAAAATGGACCTAAATAAAACCTAAAATAAAATAAAATAAAATCCTAAACCAAACCTAAAATAAAAAATAAAACCTAAACCTAAAAAAATAAAATAAGCCTAAATGAAAAAATTAATTAAAATAAAACCTAAACTAAAATAAATAAATCTAAAATAAATAAATCTAAAATAAATAAACTAAAATAAATAAAAATAAAAATAAATCTAAATAAAAATAAAAATATTAAAAACTAAAATAAATAAACTAAATAAACATAAGCCTACGAGTTTACTTAATTTATAAAAAATAATAAATAAAAACCCAAACCACAAACCTAAAAGCACTAAATCCTAAACCATAAATCCTAAACTCTAAAACCACAAACCCTAAAATCATAAACCACAAAGCTTAAACCCTGAACCCTAAACCCAAACCACAAAAAACTAAAATAAAACCCTAAAATAAACTTTAAACCCTAAAAACCTAAAAACCTAAACTTAAAATTAATAAAACCATAAAATTAAATAAATAAATAACCTAACCTAAAAAAATTAAAAAAAATAAAACTAAATAAAACCCTAAACCTTAACCTAAAAATAAAATAAAATAGAAAAGAACTAAAATAAATTAAATAAAAACATAAACTAAACTAAAATTAAAATAAACCTAAGAATAAAATACCTAATTAGAATAAAAACTAAATATAAAATAAAAATATAATAAACCTAAAATAAAATAAAATCAAAATTGAATAAAATCCAAAATAAAAAAATAAACCTAAAAAAAACATAAAAATAAAATAAAAAACTACTAAACTAAAAAAAAAGGCCACTAAAATCAAGATAAAACAAGTTAAACTAAATTAAACTAAACTAAAATAAACCTAAACTGAGCTAAGATAAAATAAATAGCTACTAAATCTACTAAGATAAAGGCCTAAACTGAGCTAAACTAAAGTGAGCCTGGGCCCTGAGCTGGGCCACTGAGCCTGGGCCTTGACCCCCAAACCACCTGGGCCACTGGGCTCTAGCCCACAGGCCACTGGGCTCAGGCCCTGCACTGACCCTGGGCCCAGGCCACTGGGCCACAGGCCCTAAACTGAGCCTAAACCCTGGGCCCATCTCTAAATGGGCCTGGGCCACTGGCAGGAAAGGCTGAGCCCTAAACTGAGCTAACAGGTTGACCCTAAGTGCTACCCCAGGCCAAAAGGCTAACGGCTGGGACACTAAACCCACAAACCAAGGCCCTAAACTGACCTACACTAGGCGAAGATCCTAAACCCACAAAACTAAACCACAAAAACCAAACCTAAATTAAATAAAAAAAAGATAAAATAAATAATGACCAACATGTAAATAAAATCTAAACTAAACCTAAACTAAAAAAAATGAAATCTAAATAAAATAAAAACTAAACAAAATAAAATAAATAAACCCAAAATAAATTAAGATAACAAGTAAATAAAACCTGAAGCAAAAATAAACCTAAAATAAATTTGGAATAAATAAAAAATAAAACCTAAACCTTAAAAAAAAAACCTAGGCACGAATAAAAAATAAAATAAACAAAAAAATAAAAATAAAATAAAAACTAAACTAAATAAAAAAAACCTAAATAAAATAAACTAATAAATAATAAATAAACTAAATAAACTAAACCTCTGGGTTTGCTTTTTAAAAAAACCCTAAACCCAAATCCTAAATGCTAAACCAGGCCCTACTACTCTAGCTAACTCACAACCCTACCAAACTTCCATAAGTGACTCTGGGCCACTGCATGCCTCCCTGACACTGACCTGGGCCCTTACATATCCCAGACCCTAGGCCACAAGACCCCCAGACCCTAGGCTCTAACTGACACTGAGCCTGCTCTAATTATTTAACTGGTGACCACAGGCCACTGGGCTCTAGGCCAGGCTAAAGGCTTAAAAGCCTCACCATGACCCCACCCTACCACTGACCTGAGTCCACAGGCCCTGGGCCACCAGGCCCTGAGCCTATCTGGGCCATATCTTATGGGACACAACCTGACCTGACATACTATAAATATAAATAATAAAATAAATAAAACTAGCTAAATAAAAGATAAATAAGATAAAACCTAAACTAAACATAAAAGACCTAAAATAAAATAAAATAAAATAAATAAAAATAAACTAATCTAAAAATAAAATAAACCTAAGAATAAAACTAAATAAAATAAAAAATAAATGTAAAATAAAGATAAATAAACCTAAAATAAAATAAAATGAAACTTAAACCTAAAAAAACCTAAAAGAAAACACAGAAATAAATAAATAATAAAACCTCTATACCTAAAATAAAATAAAATAAATAAAATAAAATAATCTAAACTAAACTAAAATAAATAAAACTTATACCTAAACTTAAACCACTAAACTAAATATAATAAAATAAACTATAAACTAAAAATAAAAACTAAAAAAAACCTAAAATAAAACCTAAAACCTAAACTAAAATATAAGATAAAACTTAAATCTAAACCAAAAAGATAAGAAATAAAACATAAACTTAAAAAATAAAATAAAAATAAAACTCAAGTAAAAATAAACCTAAACCTTAAAAATAAAATAAAATAAAACCCTAAATTAAAATAAATAAACCTAAAATAAATAAACTAAACTAAATAAAAATAAAAAATAAACCTGAATAGAATTTAAAATTAAAATAAACTGGAATAAACATATAAATATACTAAAAAAACCTAAATCTATCGGTTTACTTAATTAAAAAAAAATCTTAAACCTTAAACCTTATACCCTAAAAAATAATAAAACCTAAATCACATACACTAAACAAACCTAAAATAACTAAATAAATTAAAAAATAAACCTAAACCCTAACACTTAATAAATCTAAAAGTAAACCTAAACCCTAAGAGTGGGCAAAACCTTGACATCGGGAACATCACCGTCAAGCAGGCTCTATTTAGATCTGGTTATGGAGGCGAAGGTGGAGGTGGAGGTTATCGCAGTGGTGGTGGGGGATCAAGAGGTGTTGGTGGATATGGAGGTGGTGGTTAGAGCAGTGGTGGTTATGCAGGTGGGAGGAACCACAGAGGTTACAGCTATTGTGGTATAAGGAGAGATTGGGGATATGATGGTCGATCCCGCTAGTTGAGAGGTCAAGGTGGTTCTGATGGGAATTGGAGAAGCGAGAACGCTAATCGATCAATGCTATGGAACTTTATCTATAAGTAGAGTTCTAGTCTATGGTTTTTGGTTTGCTCTATGCATGCTCATTTTTAATCTATGTCATCACTTGTGTCTTAGAAAACTTGGTGTGTTTCCGATTGATGAAATCCAAAAGAAGAAATGTTGAATTTGAATTTGTTCCCTATTAAAAAAATAAAAAGAAATAAAAACCAAAAACTCTAAACCCCAAACCATAAACCCTAAACTAACCCTAAACCCTAAACCCTAAACCTTAAAAAGCTAAAAACCTAAACTTAAACTAAATAAAACCTAATAATAAAATAAATAAAATAAAATAAAAACCCAAACTAAAACATAAACCTAAACCAAAACCTAAAAAAATAAAACTATACTAAAATAAAATAAATAAAAACCTAAACTAAACTAAAAAAAATAAAATAAACCTAAAAGAAACCTAAATAAAATAAAACAAAAATCAAAAATAAAAATAAAATAAACTAAAAATAAAATAATATAAAAATATAAAAACCTTAAACAAAAAGGATAAACCTAAAAATAAATGAAAAATAAAACCTAAACCCTAAATAAAAAAAATGAAACCTAAAATAAACAAAATAAAATAAACCTAAGCCTAAATTAAAATAAATAAAACCTAAACCTAAATTGAAAATAAGCTAAGCCTAAACCCTAAACTAAATAAATTAAAATAAAATAAAAATAAACTTAAACATAAACAAAAAAAAATAAAACTTGAAAATAAACCTTAAATAAAAACATAAAACCTAAACCTAAAAAAATAATATATAATCCTAAGCCTAAACCTAAAAATAAAAAATAAACACTAAACCAAAAAAATAAAAAAATTATAAAATAAAATTAAACTTAAAAATTAACCTAAACCTAAACCTAAACCTAAAAATAAACTAAAAAAAACATAAACTAAAATAAAAAAAACCTAAAAAAACTAAACTAAATAAAAATAAAAAATAAACCTAAATAAAAATAAAATAATATAATAAACTAAAATAAATAAAAAATAAACTAAACCTAAAGTTTTAATTTTAAAACCTAAACCCTAAACCCTAAACCTTAAAATTAACCCTAAACCCTAAATCCTCAACGCTAAACCCTAAACCCTAAACCCTAAAACTATCCCTAAACCCTAAACATTAAACCATAAACCCTAAACATTAAACCCTAAACCCTAAACTAACTTTAAACCCTAAACCATAAATGAATCCTAAACCCTACCCTAAACCCTAAACCTAAACCCTAAACCTACAACCCTAAAACCTAAAACCTTAAACTATAAGCCCTATGCTTTAAACCTAAATCCTAAACCTTAAAACCCTAAACCCTAAAGCCTAAACCCTAAACCCTAAAACCTAAAATCTACAACTCTAAACCCTAAACCCTAAACCACAAACTCTAAATCCTAAACCCTAACCCCTAAACCCTAAACACTAAAAACCTAAAACCTAAAGTTAAACTAAATAAAACCTAAAAAATAAAATAAACAAAACTTAAACCTAAACCTAAAATATACTAAACCTAAACCCTAAACTAAATAAAATAAATTAAATTAAAAATAAACCTAAAATAAAAAATATAACCTAAAAAAACCTAAAATAAAAACTTAAAACTAAAACCTAAACCTAAACCTGAAAATAAAATATAAAACTTAAACCAAAAAATAAAATAAAAATAAAAGTAAATTAAAAATAAACATAAACCTAAACCTAAACATAAAAAATAAACTAAAAAAAAAACCTTAATTAAAATAAATAAACCTAAAATAAATAAACTAAACTAAATAAAAAATAATAAACTTTAATAATAAATAAATAAAATAAACTAAAAGAAACAAAAAATAAACTAACTAAACTAAAAAAACCTAAACCTAGCTGTTTAGTTAAATTCTTTAAAACCCTCAACACTAAACTTTAAACCCTAAATCCTAAATCCTAAACCTTAAATGCTAAACCCTAAAACTAACCTTAAATCCTAAACCTACAACTCTAAACCCTTAATCATAAACCCTAAACCCTAAAACCTAACCTAAAACCCTAAAATTAAATAAAATAAAACTGAATTCTAAACCCTAACTAACCTAAACCTAAACCCTAAATCCTAAAACCTATACCCTAATCTAAACACTAAACCCTTAACTTAAACCCTAAACCTTAAAACTCTACACTAAAGTTTAAAGCATAAATCATAAACCCTAAATTTAAAACCTGTTAACCTAAACCATAAACCCTAAACCCTACACCCTAAAATCCAAAACCCTATAGCCTAAACACTAAACCCTAAATCCTCACCCTAAACCCTAAACCGTAAACCCCTAAAACCTAAACCCTAAAACCCTAAACCCAAAACTCTAAACCCTAAACCCTAAAAACCTAAAAACCTAAACCTAAACTAAATAAAACCTAAAAATAAAATAAATAAATAAACTTAACCTAAATAAAATAATAAAATAAAAACCTAAACTAAAACCTAAACCTAAACCTAAAAATAAAATAGAATAAGAAAGTTGAAATAAACTAATATAAAATAAATACAAACCTAAACTTAACTAAAAAATAAAATAATCCTAATAATAAATAACCTAAATAAAAAAACATATAATAAAAAAATATAAAATAAAATAAAAGCTTAATAAAAACCTAAACTTAAAAATTAAACCTAAGAAAATAAAAAATAAAACCTAAGCCTAAACTAAAAAAAGCCTAAAGCTAAAATAAAAATAAACCTAAATCTAAACTAAAATAAATATAACCTAAACCTAATCTTAAAAAAAACTATACCTAAACCTTAACCTAAACTAAATGAAATAAAATAAACTAAAATGTAAACCTAACCCTAAATTAAAAATAAAACCTAAAAAGAAACCTAATATAAAAAACTAAAACCTAAAACTAAACCTAAAAATAAAAAATTAAACTTAAACCGAAAAAATAAAAAATAAAAAAACTCAACTAAAAAATTAACTCGAACCTAAACCTAAACCTAAAAAAATAAACTAAAATATAAAACCTAAACTAAAATAATTAAATTAAACTAAATAAAAATAAAAATAAAATAAAAATAAAATAAACTAAAATGAATAAAAAATATTCTACATAAACCTAAACCTACCTATTTACTAAATTTAAAAAAAAATCCTCAAACACTAAATTTTAAATCCTAAACCCTAAACCTTAATCCTACAACTCTAAACCCTAAACCCTAAACCTAAACCTTAACCATAAACCATACACACTAAAAGCATAAATTAAAAAACCCTAAACCCTAAACCATAACCCTAAACCTAAACCTAAAGTAACTAAATAAATTTAAAAGTAAACCTAAATCATAAAATCTAATAAATCTAAACCTAAACCTAAACCTTAATAATGGGCAAAACCTTGATGGCAGGAACATCACCCTCAACCAGGCTCAGTCTAGATCTTGTAGTGGAGGCGGAGGTGGAGGCGGTGGTTATCACAATAGTGGTGGGGGATCTGGAGGTGCTAGTGGATATGAAGGTGATGGTGATTTTGGAAGCTAGATGAGCGATGGAGGTTACAATCGTAGTGGTGGCAGAGGGAGAGATCAGGGATATGAGGGTGGATCCCACTTTTCAAGAGGTCAGGGTGGTTTTGATGTGAACTAGAGAAATTGAAGAACGTCCATTCTGATATACTACTTATGGAACTATGTCTTTATAGTAGAGATGATTTTAGTTATCTAGGGTTTTTAATTAGCTCTATGCATGCTCATTTTTTGATATATGTTGTCGCTTGTGTCTTAGAAAACTTGGTGTGTTACTTGGTTGATGAAATAAAAAAAGATGAAATGTTGAATCAGAATTTGTTCTCTATTTAAAAAAAATCAAAAACCCTTAACCCTAAAATAAAACCTAAACCCTAAACCAAAAACCTAAACCCTAAATCCTAAACCCTAATCCCTAAAACCCTAAACCTTAAACCCTAAACCATAAAACTTATACCCTAAACCCTAAACCCTAACCCCTAAACCCTAAACCCTAAATAAATATAAACTAAACTATATATACTAAATAAACTTGAACCTACTAGTTTACTTAATTTTAAAAAACCTTAAAACCAAAATCCTAAACTCTAATGCCTAAAACTAACCCTAAACTCTAGCCCCTAAACCTACAACACTAATCCTACAATGCATCTTAATAATAATTAGAATGAAAATAAACTTGAGAATAACATTCCTACTTCTATTTTTGACAAGTTTATCTTTTCTAATAAACTAGATCAAATCCTGTTCATGATCTCTTACAAAGGTGATTTTATTCTTAAAGAGGATTGGAATTTTATTAGAAATAAATAGAAGACCTCTAATTTTTTCATTAAACTTTGGAACAATATCATTCCCATTTCTTATTTAGTTTTAGCTTGGTGGATTTTGAATAACTTCATCTTGATTGATTCCTTGCTCTAGCTTAAAGGGTTATAGTTTCCTTCTAAGTGATATTGTTGCTTTCATACTGAAAATGTTAATCATGTTTTTTTCAATGGTGTTATGGCTTCCAAACTTTGGATATGGTATGATGATTTATTTAACAATAACTTTTTTCATGACTCTCTTTTGTTATATCAACTTCTCGAAGTTTTTTTCCATAAAACTGTGAAAGGTCATATCAAATTTTTAATTATTATTACCCTTATTTGGTTCATTTGGATGGAAAGAACTGATGATAAATATCATGGCATCCCTATGCACCATAAAAGGATCCTTTCTATAAATAAATAAAAAATTCATGGTTTGTTTAATGCAAATTTAATTAGCAATTTTTACTTTAGAGGTTTTAAATTTGTGGCTAAAAAATTAGGTATCACTTTGCATGATGATCCTTCTTATAAGAGTATTAGGATTATACATTGGATTAAGCCTAAAGAAAATAGATCAATACTGATGGTTTTGTTTCCTCAAATAAATATGGATTTGGTGGAATTCTTAGGGATTCTAAAGGCATTATCATTTGTGCTTTTGCCGACCCCCTCAAAGCTTGTTCTATTATTTATGCTGAACTCAGGGCTATTATCAAACCTATTGATATTTGTTTAAGCAAAGGCCTCTTTAATATCTTGATTGAAGTTGAAGCTCTTCTTTTACCTGATATGCTCAATAATAATAAAATGGGAAATACTGACTAATTTTATCTTTTTAATCACTCTAAAAAGCTTCTTTTTTAAGTTTGCTACAAAATTTCTCACATTCTTCATGAAGGTAATGCTTGTGCTGATTTCCTGGTAAATTTGCAAAGGGAAGTAAATGAGCTCACTTTATTTGATAACCATAGCGTACATAAGCATCTGCATGGTCTGATCAATATGCATAACATTGGAAAACTTTACCTTAGATTTTAACCTTCTGCTCTTTTGTTGATCTTTTTTCTATGGTGGTTTTATTCAGTCTATTTTTTGTTGTTTTTTTTGTGCTCCCCTCACTAGGAAGTGGTTTTTGCTAAATTTATTTCTATACTTAGACCCCCTTCCTCTTTACCACATTATATACTTTCCTGGCATTTTTTTGGGTCATAATGGTGCTATTTTTAATTGGTTTCCCTACCCTCTGAGCTGGTAGTTTTCTTTCTGTGGCCCATGCTTTGTGTCTCCTGTTGGATTGTGGCTGTGGAAAATTTTGGCCTACCACTATTACCAATGAATGTTGGGTTTGCCTCTGGTTTTGGCTGGCTCTGGACTTTTTTGAATTGGATTTGTGGATGCTATGGTTGGTTGTGCTGGTTATTGCTATTTGTTTCTTTCATCTACCTGGCAATTTTGGGTGGTTATTTTTTCAGGGTTGTTGTTGGCCTCTTCTAGCTTGGCTTAGTTTTGGGTTTTCTGGTGCTTGTTGTTCTATTTTTTTGGTTTAGCTTGGAGGTTTATGTTGGTTGGTTCCAACTACCTTGTGAATTGGAGTTAGCTATTCTATGGTTATTGTCTTCTCATTTTTCTCCTTAGTAGTGACTGTCTGCTCTTTGGGATTTAGAAGGGGTTATGTTTGTCTCTGGCCTTGTTCCTTTCCTTATAGTTTTATTACTTGTGGCTAAGTGGTCCTCCTTGGCCTTTTCTAGTTTGGTTGGGTGACTACTTTTTTATTTATTAGTTTTTTTGGAGATCTATCAGTGGGTTGTGGCTTTGTCTGCTATTGTTCTTTTCCCTCCTTTTGGGTTCTATATTGGCTATGTCTGCTAGTTGGTTTTGTTGGTTGAATGGGCTGGTTGCTATTTTTGGCTAGTTTATTGGAAGTGTATTGTGTTTGGTGGTTGGTTTAGGTTCCCCTAGTTGGGTTCTTTTGGTTGGGTTTCTAGTTTGCTCTTGGGTTGGGGTGCATCTATTTTTCTTTTAATTTTGCTTCCTGATTTGGGTGTTAATTTTCTGCCACTGACTTCCCACCATCGCTGGTCGCTAGCCTAGGTGGTTTTATTTGTTATTTTGTTGGTGGAGGAGATGAGCTCTTATGGTTTTTTTGGTCCTATTTTTGGACTTATTGTTGAGGGTTGACAGCTTGAGGGGTTTTTTGTGGCTACTGTCTTACCTTGGATGCTTGTGTCATGGCTTGGTGTTTTGTACTTTATGTTGGTTGTTGGTGTTGACTCCCTTTAGTTTAGTTGGCTCTTCTTGTTCTCTGATATTTCTCCTCTTGGTTGGTGATTATGGATTTTGCTTTCTTTTTGGCTGCGTTGGTGCTAGTTCTGATGGTAATTTTTGGATGCCCTCTTGGTCTCTTAATGCTATGGGTTTCCACTCTCTAGTGCTACTTATCTTCTACTATTTTCCTGTTTGGGTAGAGGTTTTTCCCTTGGATTTGGATTGCTAGTGCTCTAGAGATAGTTGTGGGTTGTTCTCGGCCACTGACCCTACTGTAACTTCTAGGATGCTGGCTTTATGTGTTTATTCTTTTGTGGGTTTTGGTTGGTGGGTTGGTTGCTGGCTATTTTTTTCTATTATTTTAGTGTAGGAACTGGAACACTATGGACTAATTTTCCTTGGATGGTTACTTATATCAAGTATGTTTGCTATGATGGCCATGATGTTTCCCCATATCTTCTCTTTGGTTGGTAGCACGCATATGATTGTAACCCTTCTCATGAAGTTTGGATGCTCAAATGTATTTTTTCCCCATGAGATGATCATAACAGAGCTTGAGCCTTCTATTTCCCAGCTCTTTCTAAATTGCTTACTTTCTTATTTTCCCTTGAACTATGACCATTGCCTTTGTAGTGTTCTGTAGATTTCTTTTATAGCTTGGAACTTCAAAGATGGAATGATCTTTACTCAACTAACTTAAGTACTATTGATGTGTATCATACTTATCTTGCCTTCTCAAAGGGATCATGAGCTACTGCTGACTAGTCCTACTATTTTCTTATGTTTTATTAGTCCTTTTTGTGTCTTTCTCATTTGCTTTTGTGTCGTTGCTTTTGATCTTTTATTTTCATTTTCCATTGTACTTAGATGGGGTTTACCTCTTGAGATTTCTAGTAGCTCTATGAGCTATAGAAATTTGAGCTTTATTGTTTTTAAGGACATTGTATCCTTTATTTTTATGGTAATAAAATTCTAATTTTCCCTAAAAAAGAAAACCTAAACCCTAAGAATGGGTAGAACCTTGATTGCAAGAACATCACCATCAACCAGGCTAAGTCTAGATCTGGCGGTGAAGGCGAAGGCAGAGGCAGTGGTCATCATAGTCGTGGTGGGGGATCTGGAGGGGCTAGTGGATATGGAGGTGGTGGTCAGAGCAATGGTGGTTATGGAGGTGGGAGGAGCGATGGAGGTTACAGCCGTGGTGGTGACAGAGGGAGATATCGGGGATATGATAGTAGATCTAACTACTCAAGAGGTCGAGGTGGTTCTGATGGGAACTAGAGAAACTGAAGAATGGTCGATCTGATCAACTGCTTATAAAACTGTGTCTTCATAGTAGAGATAGTTCTAATTATCTAGGGTATTTTATTTTCACTATGGGTACTCATTTTAGATATATGTTGTCGCTTGTGTCTTAGAAAACTTGGTGTGCTACCTGGTTAATGAAATCAAAAAGAAGAAATATTGAATTTGAATTTATTCTCGGTTAAAGAAAAAGAAAACCAAAAACCCTAAACACTAAACTAAAACCTAAACCCTGAACACTTATTGATGGAGGATATGAGCTCTTGTTGTTGTTTTTTTTGTCCTATTTTAGGACATGTTGTTGGGGGTTGGCTGCTTGAGGGGTTTTTTGTGGCTGTTGTCTTGTCTTGGATGCTTGTGCCTTAGCTTGGTGTTTTGGGCTTTATGTTGGCTGTTGGTATTGACTCCCTTTGGTTTAGTTGGCTCTCCTTATTTCCTAATATTTTCCTCTTAGTTGGTGATGGTGGATTTTCTTTCCATTTGGCTGCCTTGGTGGTGGTTTTGATGGTAATTTTTGGATGCCCTCTTGGTCTCTCTATGCTATGGCTTTCCTCTCTCTAGTGTTGCTTATCTTCTACTATTTTATTATTTGGGTGGAGGTTTTGGCCTTGGATTTGGATTGTTAGTGCTATGGACATAGTTGTCGTTGTTCTGGGCCACTGACCCTTCTGTAACTTTTGGGATGCTGGCTTTATGTGTTTGGTCTATTGAGGGTTTTAGTTCGTGCATTGGCTACTAGCTGGCTACTAGCTGGCTATTTATCTCGATTTCTTTGGTGCAGGAACTAGATCAATATATGGTATTGGTTGCTTATATATCAGATATGTTGGCTATGATGGCCTTGATGCTTCCCCATGTCTTCTCTCTGGTTGGTAGCATGCATATGATTGTAACCCTTCTCAAGAAGTTTGGATGCTCATATGTATTGTTGAGATGATGTTAACTATACCCGAGCCTTCTCTTTCTCAACCCTTTCTAAATTGTTTACTTTATCATTTTCCCTTCATCGACCATTGCCTTTGTACTATTTTGCATATTTCTTTTGCAGGTTGGAACTTCACAGATGGAATAATATTTACTAAGCCAACCTGGCACTGCTGATGTGGATCTTCGCTTTAACCTTCCTGATCAAAGCGGATCATGAGCCGCTAACTAGTCCTTTTACTATTTTCTTAAGTTTTATTAGCCCTTTTTGTGTCTTTTCTCATTTGCTTTTATTTTGTTACTTTTGCTCTTTTATTTTCTTTTTCCATTATACTTAGAAGGGGTTTAGCTCTTTAGGTTTCTTGTAGCCCTTTAGGTTTCAGTAGAAATTTGAGCTTTACCCCTTTTAACGATATTGTATCCTTTATTTTTATGGTAATAAAATTCTAACTTTCCCTAAAAAGAAAAAAACCAAAACACTAAGAATGGGTAGAACCTTGACGGGAGGAACATCATCAGTCAACCAAGCTTAGTCTAGATCCCAAGATGAGGCAAGGCGAGGAGGTAGTTATCGCAGCAGTGGGATCCGAGGTGGTGGATATAGAGGTGGTGGTCAGAGCAGTGGTGGTTATGGAGGCGGGAGGAGCAACGGAGGTTACAATTGTGGTGGTGGCAGTGGGAGAGATTGGGGATATGATGGTGGATCCTGCTACTCGAGAGGTAGGGGTGGTTCTGATAGGAACTAGATAAACTGAAGAATGGCCTATCAGATCTGCTGCTTATAGAATAGTGTCTTTATAGTAGAGACAGTTCTAGTTATCTTGCATTTTTCATTTGCTCAATGCATGCTCATTTTTTATCTATGTTGTCGCTTGTGTCTTAGAAAACTTGGTGTGTTACTTGGTTGATGAAATTAAAAAGAAGAAATGTTGAATCTGAATTTGTTCTTTGTTAAAAAAAAAGAAAACCACAAACTCTAAACCCTAAACTAAAATCTAAACCATAAACCTAAAACCTAAACCCTAGACCCTAAACCCTAAACCCTAAACCATAAAAATCCTAAACCCAAAACTCTAAATCCTAAACCCAAAAACCCTAAACCCTAAACCCTAAACCCTAAATAACAAAACAATAAACTAAATATACTAAATAAATCTAAACCTACAGGTTTACTATTTTTTAAAAAAATACCTTAAACCCTAAACCATAAACCCTAAACCCTAAACCCTAAAACCTACAACCCAAAACCCTAAACCCTAAACTCTAAACTCTAAACCCTAAACCCTAAACCCTAAAAACAAAAAAACCTAAACCTAAACTAAATAAAACCTAAAAATAAAATAAATAAAAAAAATGTTAACCTAAATAAAATAAAATAATAAAATAAAAACCTAAACTTAAACCTAAAAATAAAATAAAACAAAAAATATATACTAAACTAAAATAAAATAAATAAAAACCTAAACTAAACTAAAAAAATAAAATAAACCTAAAAATAAAAGACCTAAAAAAAACTAAACCTAAAATAAACCTAAAATTAAAATAAACTGAACCTTAACAAAAAATTAAAACATAAAAATAAACCTAAAACATAATCCTAAAACCTAAAACAAAAATAAAAAACTAAAAACATAAACCTAAACATAAAAATAAAAAATAAAACCTAAACCTAAAAATAAAATAAAAGTAAAACTCAACTAAAAAATAAACCTATACCTAAACCTATACCTAAAAGATCTACCAAAATAAAAAACCTAAACTAAAGTAATTAAACCTAAAATAAATAAACTAAACTAAATAAAAATAAAAAATAAACCTAAATATAAATAAAAAATAAAGTAAACTGAAACAAAGAAATAAACTTAATATACTAAATAAACCTAAACCTACCGGATTACTTAATTTAAATAAAAAAATCTTAAACTCTAAATCCTAAACTCTAAAACCTAAACCCTAAACCCTAAACATTAAACCTACTTATGCTAAAACCTAAATCCTAAACCCTAACCCTAAACCCTAAACCCTAAACCCCAAACCCTAAACCTAAACCTAAAGTAACTAAATAAATTAAAAAATAAACTTAAGCCCTAAAATCTAATAAACCTAAACCTAAACCTAAACCCTAAGAATGGGTAGAACCTTAATGGTAGGAACATCACCACAACCAGCTTAGCTAGATCACATGGAGGTGAAGGAGGCATGCATTATCATAGTGGTGGTGGGGATCTGAGGTGGTGGATATGAAGTGCTCGAGCAGTGGTTATGGAGGTGGGAGGAGCGAGGTTACAATGGTGGTGGTGGCGGAGAGATCTGATATGATGGTGGATCCTGCTACTCGAGAGGTCGGGGTGGTTCTGATGGGAACTGGAGAAAGTGAAGAATGGTTGATCTGATCTGCTACATGTGGAACTGTGTCTTTACTATGGAGAAAGTTATACTTATTTAAGGTTTTTGATTTGCTCTATGCGTGCTCATTTTTTATCTATGTCATCACTTGTGTCTTAGAAATCATAGTGTGTTACTTGGTTTATGAAATTGAAAAGAAGAAATGTTGAATCTAAATTTGTTCCCTTTTAAAAATAAAAAAATAAAAGAAAAACCTAAAAACCCTAAACCCTAAACTAAAACTTAATCCCTAACCTAAAACGTAAACCCGAAACCCTAAAACCTAAAAATCCTAAACCCTAAACCCTAAACCCTAAAACCTAAATACTAAACCCTAAACCTTAAACTAACCCTAAACCCTAAACCATAAAAAGCTAAAAAAACCTAAACCTAAGCTAAATAAAACCTAAAATAAATAAATAAATAAACCTAAAAAAATAAAATAAATATAAAATAAAATCAAAACATAAACTCAAACCTGAAGCTAAACTTAAACGTAAAAAAGAAAATAAAATAAAAAATAAAAACTAAACTAAAATAAAATTAATAAAAACCTAAGCTAAACCAAAAAAAATAAAAAAACCTAAATAAAATAAAAACTAAACCTAAAATAAAAATAAAATAGACCTAAAGTAAAATAAAATAAAAACTAAATAAAAACCTAAACATAAAAAATATGCCAAAAAATAATACCTAAAAATAAATAAAAAAATAAAATTGAAATCCTAAATAAAAATAAACTAAACTAAAATAAATAAAATTTAAACCTAAACCTGAAATAAACTAAACCTTAACCTAAACTAAAATAAATAAAACTTAAACCTAAACCTGAAATAAACTAAACCTAAACCTAAACTTGAACTAAAAAATAAAACTAAAAATAAACTTAAAATAAAAACCTAAAACCTAAACCAAAAACTAAAAATAAAAAATAAAAAAATAAAACCTAAACCAAAAATATAAAATAAAAATAAAACTAAACTAAAAAATAAACCTAAACCTAAAAAATTAACTAAAATAAAAATCCTAAACTAAAATAAATAAAATTAAAATAAATAATCTAAACTAAATAAAGATAAAAATAAACTTAAATAAAAATAAAAAATAAAATAAATTAAAATAAATAAAGAATAAACTAGGTAAACTAAATAAACCTAAACCTACTAGTTTACTTAAGTTAAAAAATAAAATAAAAAAATATATATTAATAAACCTTAAACCCTAAAACTAACCCTAAACCCTAAACCCTAAAACACCAAACCCTAAACCTAAATCCTAAAACCTAAACCCTAAACCCTAAGCCCTAAACCCTAAACCATAAACCTTTAACCCCAAAACCTCAAACCCAAAAACCCTAAACCCTAAACCCTAAACCCTAAACCCTAAATCATAAACCCTAAAATGCTAAATACCAAAAGCTAAACTCAATAAAACATAAAAATATAATAAATAAATAAAACTTAAACTAAAATAAAATAAATAAAAATAATGTAAAATAAAATCATAAAAAAAACCAAACCTAAACCTAAAAAAAATAAAAAAATAAACAATAAAAACTAAACTAAAATAAACTAAATAAAACCTTAACTAACTAAAAAATAAAAAACCTAAATAAAATAAAAACTAAACCTAAAATAAAAATAAAATAAAATAAAAATTAAATAAAAACCTAAACCTAAAAAATAAACCAAAACATAAAACTTAAAAATAAATAAAAAAATAAAACCAAAACCCAATGCAAAAAAAGCTAAACCTAAAATAGAAATAAAATAAACCTAAACCTAAACTAAAATAAACTAAATTAAAATAAATAAAACTTAAAACTAAACTTAAAATAAACTAATCCTAAACCTAAACCTAAACTAAAAAAATAAAACCTAAAAATAAACCTAAAACCTAAACCTAAAAAAATAAAATAAAAACCTAAACCTAAACCTAAAAATAAAAAATAAAACCTAATCCTAAAATATAAAATATAAATAAAACTAAACTAAAAAATAAAACTAAACTGAAACCTAAACCTAAAACATAAACAAAAAAACCTAAACTAAAATAAATAAACCTAAAACAAATAATCTAAGCTAAATAAAAATAAAAATAAACCTAAATATAAATAAAAATAAAATAAACTAAAACAAATAAAAATAAATTAAATAAACCTAAACCTACCAGTTTACTTAATTAAAAAAAATAAAAAAAACCCTATACCTAAACCATAAACTTTAAAAATAACCCTAAACCCTAAACGCTAAATCCTAAACCCTAAAACACAAAACTCTAAACCCTAAACCATAAAACCTAAACCCAAAACACTAAGCCCTAAACCATAAACCCTAAACCCTAAACCCCAAACCCAAAACCCTGAACCCTAAACCCTAAAGTAACTCTAAACTCTAAACCCTAAAAATCTAAAAACCTAAGCCTAAATGAAATAAAACCTAAAAATAAAATAAATAAATAAAAAACTTAAACTAAAATAAAAAAAATATAAAATAAAATCATAAACTAAAACCAAACCTAAAATAAAACTAAACTAAAATTAAATAAATAAAAACCTTAACTAACTTAAAATAAATAAAAATCTTAATTAAAATAAAAACTAATCCTAAAATAAAAATAAAATAAACATAAAATAAAATAAAATAAAAACTAAATAAAAACCTAAAGCTAAGAAATAAACCAAAAAATAAAACCTAAAAATAAAAAAAAATAAAACCTAAACCCTAAACTAAAAAGAAAACCTAAACCTAAAATATAAAAAAAGAAACCTAAACTTAAACTAACCTAAACAAAACTAAAATAATTAAAACCTAAACCTAAACCTCAACTAAAAAATAAAACCTAAAAATAAACCTAAAATAAAAATTGAAAACCTAAACCTAAAAAAATAAAATTAAAACCTAAACCTAAACCTAAAAGCTAAAAATAAAACCTAAGCCAAAAAAATAAAATAAAAATAAAACTAAACTAAAAAATAAACTTAAATTGAAACCAATAGCTAAAAAATAAAATAAAATAAAAAAACCTAAACTAAAAAAAATAAACCTAAACGAAATAAACTAAACTAAATAAAAATAAAAATAAGCCTAAATAAAAATATAAAATAAAATAAACTAAAATAAAAAATAAACTAAATAAACTTAAACCAACAAGTTTACTTAATTTAAAAAATTAAAAATAAAAAAAACCATATCCCTAAGCCCAAAACTCTAAACCCTAAAACCCAAAATCCTAAACCCTAAACCCTAAAATATAAACCCTAAACCCTAAACCCTAAATAATAAACCCTAAACCCTAAACTCCAAACCCAAAACCCAAAACCCTAATCCCTAAACTAACCCTAAACCCTAAAAAGCTAAAAAAGTAAACCTAAACTAAATAAAACCTAAAAAAAAAATAAAAATACCTAAACCAAAATAACATAAATAAAATAATATAAAATAAACTCATAAAATAAAACTTAAACCTAAACTGAAATATGAAAAAATAAAAAAAATAAAAACTAAACTAAAATATAATAAATAAAAATCTTAACTAAATTAAAAAAATGAAATACCTAAATAAAATAAAAACTAATCCTAAAATAAAAATAAAATAGACTAAAATAAAATAAAATAAAAAGTAAATAAAAACCTAGACCAAAAAATAAACCAAAAAATATAACCTGAAAATAAATAGAAAATATAACCTAAAACCTAAACTAAAAAAAACTAAACCTAAAATAAAAATAAATAAACCTAAACATAAACTAACATAAACTAACCTAAAAGAAATAAAACCTAAACCAAAATCAAAAATAAACTAAACCTAAACTGAATAAAATAAAATATACTAAAAATAAACCTAAACTTAAACTAAAAAATAAAACCTAAAAATAAACCTAAACCTTAAGCTAAAAAAAGAAAATAAAAACCTAAACCTAAATCTAAAAATAAAAAATAAAACCTAAACCTAAAAAAATAAAATGAAAATAAAACTAAACTAAAAAGTAAACCTAAACTTAAACCTAAACCTAAAAAATAAACTAAAATAAAAATGTAAACTAAATTAAAATAAACCTAAAATAAATAAACTAAACTAAATAAAAATCAAAATAGAACCTAAATAAAAATAAAATAAATAAAATAAACTAAATAATATTAAACCTACCAGTTTACTTAATTTAAAAAAATTAATAAAATAAAAAAATCCTAACTCAAAACCCTAAACCCTATACCCTAAAGCTACAGCCCTAAACCTTAAAAGCTAAACTCCAAAACCCTAAACCCTAAACCATAAACCATAAACCTTAAACCCTAAAACCTACAACCTAAAACCATAAAGCCTATGTCCCAAACCCTAAACCCTAAACCCTAAACCCTAAAAACATAAAAACCTAAACCTAAACCAAATAAAACCTAAAAAAATAAATAAAAGAACATAAACTTAAATATAAAATAAAAATAAAATAAAATAAAACTTAAACTAAAATTTAAACCTATACCTAAACATAAACCTAAACCTAAACCTAAAAATAATATAAAATATAAAATTAAAATTAAACTAAACTAAAATAAATAAAAATCTAAACTAAACTAAAAAATAAAATATACCTAAAAAGAAAAAAACCTAAATAAAATAAAAATTAAATGTAAAATAAAAATAAAATATACCTAAAATAAAATAAAATAAAAACTAAATAATAACCTAAACCTTAAAATAAATGAAAAATAAAACCTAAACCCTAAACTAAAAACCTAAACTAAATAAACAAAATAAGATAAACCTAAACTTAAACAAAAATAAACTAAAATAAAATAAATAAAACATAAACCTAAATCTAAACCCTAAACTAAATAAAATAAAATAAACTAAAAATAAACCTAAACCTAAGGTAAAAAATTAAAACCTAAAAAGAAACCTAAAACCTAAACTAAAGAAATAAATAAAAACTTAAACCTAAACCTAAAAATAAAAAATAAAATAAAAAGATAAAAAATAAAATAAAAATAAACTAAATAAAAAAATAAATATAAATTAAACCTAAACCTAAAAAATAAACAAAATTAAATATTCCTAAAATATATAAACTAAATGAACAAAAATAAAAAATAAACCTAAATAAAAAAAATAAACTAAATAAACTTAAACGTATTGGTTTACTTAATTTAAAAAACCCTAAACCCTAAACCATAAATCTTGAACCTTAAACCCTAAACCCTAAACCCTAAAACTAATCATAAACCTTAAACCCATTCATTTGAGCATCTTCTCTCTCCTCTATATCTTTGGTGCTCTAGCAAATTTGATTTCCCATATGGAGGCGTGTCCCCTCTATTCCTTTTTCTTTTGGACATCTCAGCTGGTGACTCTAGTTTGATGGTTTTGCTCTACTTTCATCTTCTCCTATCATGTGTTGTTGTTGATCATGGTTGCATTTTCTTCTTCCCCATGGGGAAATCTTGAGATTACGGCTGCACCCATCAAGGTTTCTAATTCTTTGGGGGTCTCTGGCTTAAATCCATTACTAGCATCGAAATCATTGAAGGATGTTCTTGCGGCTAAGGATAATTATGCTAGTGAGTCTCTCGAGCTTATCTCAACTTCCTTTTGGGGTGTACCCATGATAATGTGTTCCAATTCAAATGTGGAAAGGCTTTCGAAGCCCTTTGAATTCACTTTGGTGGGGAAATTTTCTTTGATTCATCCTACTTTGGAGAATATTTGATCTTTTTCCATAGCTTGAAACTCTTTAGAATTTTTCTATCAGATTGATCGATTCCCATCATGTATTGATTCAGCTTTCCAATGACTTACATTACTCTCATGATTTATTTTGATGCTCATATTTTGTTTTCAATTCTCAGATGCAATTATTGAAATGGATGCCCTTTTTGATATTAAGGAGGAATCTCCTATTGTTCCAGTTTGGATCTCTCTTCCCAATTTGCGCGTCCATTTCATTAATCATGAATTTCTTTTTATTGTGGGTGCATTATTCAATCGTCCTCTTCAAGATGATCAGGCGATTATTTCTAATACCCAACCATCTATTTCTTGGATTCTAGTCGAGTTGGATATAACTAAAAAATTTCCAAAACAAATTTGGCTAGGATCAAAGAAATATGGTTATTTGCAAAAATTGGATTTTGAGAATTTTCCTATTTTTTGTTCCCATTGCAAAATTCATGGTCATGGAGTTTCGGAATGCTTTGTGGTTCATCCTCACCTTAAGAAACCTAAACCTGTTCATAATGATTTGGATCCCAATCTAAAGGTGCCCTTGGTTAAACCACAGAAAGCGATTCTTATGGATAATTTTATACCTGAATCCAAGGGACATTATCTTGATCCTCCCACTACACCTTTGGACAATGCTACAGTTCTTAAGCCTAATCAACTTTTGGATGTCAGTCATGTTAATAAGGATGCATTACCTTTTAATGGGCCTATATAGTTGAATCCCCTTAATATTGGTAATAATATGGATAATAATATGTTTTCGAAACTTATGGATGATGATTTTATCTCAAATGATTCAATTCCTACATCTTTTCCACCTCTAATTGAAAGAAATATGATCCTTGATAAGGGCTTGAATGGTGAGCAAACTAATGATAAAGTTGCTAACCCTGACTTAGGCACTTGTGCTTTAAAGGGCTCTAATCCTTCTTCTGCTTCTTCATCTAATGTTGAACTGATTTCTATTCTGATACTTCAACATAATAATGATTTGGAAGAAGGTGAAGCAATGATGTTTTACATTTGCAACCTTATTCCAAAAATATCACTGAACAATCACTATCAGATGGTGATGTTGTGAATATGACTAATAAATTTCAAATGATTTTTAGGAAGAAAAATAAAACTCCTAAGTCTAAATTTTCTAATTTTGCTAGAGTTTCTAGATATAGCTCTTCTGCCAAAAAATAATTATTTCTTTCTTAATTTGGAATTTGAGAAGGATTGGTACCCTCTCTGTTAGAAATATAGTAAGAAACTTAGTTCATACTCATAAGAATTCCTTCTTGGCTATCTTGGAACCCTTTATTCTTCCTTCTAACATTTCTTTTATTTCTAGAATGATTGGCTTTGGAAATTTTTTTGATAACTCGAGCAATAAAATTTGGATATTTTGGAATAGTCCCTATGTTATGCAGGTTTTGGATGATTTATCCCAAGTTGTGAATGTTAAGATTACTTATGATAATTTGTGTTATTTGGGTTAATTTGTTTATGCTTCTTGTAATAGAAATGATAGATGCATTCTTTAGGAGGATCTTATTAGCTTTTCTTCTTCTGTTGATGCACCTTGGTTTGTGGGTGAGACTTTAATACTATCTCTCTTCTTCCTCCAATGGGTTGGTGGTAATGCTCACTTTCTATGGAAGATTTTAATAACATGATCCTTGATTATCATCTTACCATTGGCTAGTGGGTCTCAATTTACATGGAATAATTATAGACTCTAGCAAGGCATGATTTCTTTTAATCATCTGGATTAATCTTTTCCTAGTACTTCTATGGAGCACTTAAGTAGAACCTTGCACCATTTTCCCTTGCTTATTAATGTGAATTTTATTGCTAATAGATCCTCCTCCCCTATCCCTTTATTTCCAAAATATATGGTTGATGGATGATAGATTTTTGGATGTTATTGCTAGTAACTAGGGTGAACCTCTCCATCCTTATGACTATATTTTTGGGATGAGGAGATATTGGTTCAAATTAAAAAGACTTAAATAATGCCTAACCTAGTGGAATAAACATTATTACAAGAACCCTTTTTTCAATATAAATAAAATGGAGAATAAGGTAATCATTTTGGATGATGATGTTGTTAATGATCCTTCTATAATTCATATGTTGGCTCAAGCTAAAGATAGGTTAACATGTTTTCAAGACATGGAGGAGGCTTATTGGTGGTAAAAAGCTTCTATGAAATAGAACTCTGATGATGATCAAAATACTAAATATTTTCATGCCATGGTTAAAAATAAAAAAGCTATAAATCACATCCATAAAATTAAAATTAATGATGGAGTTCATTGTTCAGATAAAAAGGAGCTTATTGACTCTACTATTTCTTTTTATAAAGATCTTCAGAATAAAAATGTTGTTTATGATGATATTTCTTGGCCTAAAGTTATTCCTAATCTTATTTATAATGATAATAATAATATGCTTTCTTCCTTACCTTCTGAGTTTGAAATTGCTAATATTTTGTAGAGTATGAATAAAGACTCGTATCGGTCCCGATGGTTATAATTTTTTTTTTTGCAAAAAATGTTGGATTATCATTAAAGAGGACTTGATTAAAGCTATTCTTGCTTTTTTTAAGGGTAATATCCTTCAAAAATATTTTGCTAGCACCTCCATTATTTTAATTCCTAAAATAGTCAATCCTGAAGTTTGGAGTGATTTTAGGCCGATTAGCCTTTGCTCTTTTTTTAATAAAATTATCTCTAAGATTTTGGCTAAAAGATTGAGTATCTTGCTTCTTAAAATTATCTCCCCCAATCAAACTAGTTTTGTTAAAGGGTTATCCATTTTTGATAATGTTCTTTTAGCCCAAGAGATGATCCATGATTTAAATGCCAAAGTTCACAATGGAAACCTACTTTTAAGCTTGACATTTCCAAAGCTTATGATAATATTGGTTGGGCTTTCCTATATAAAATTTGGTTTTATTTGGGTCTTTTAATCAATTTATTGCTTTAATTAAGAATGGGATTGAGAATTCTTGGTTTTCTATGCTTCTTAATGTTGAAGTGGTTTTTCTTTTCTTCTATCAAGGCAAGGGGACCCTCTTTCTCCTACCCTCTTCATTATTATTATGGAATATCTTTCTACATGTATTGAGCATATGTTTAGTAGAATGCCTAACATGTACTATAAAACCATTAGTGGGTTTCCCATTCCAAACCTTAGTTTTACTGATGATTTCATTATATTTTGTAATGCCTCCACCCTTTCTGTTACAAAAATTATGTAAGTTCTTAACTCATTTTGGTAAGGAGAGTGGCTTGAATATCAATCAGGATAAAAGTTGTTGTATTACTAGCTCTTCTATCACTTTATCTAAGATCAATGTTATTAAGAATATTATAGATTTTTCTCATCAAAATATGCCTATCAAGTATCCGGGGACTCCTTTATATAGAGGCACGAAAAGATCTTCTTTATTTAATGAAGTTATTCAGAAAATAAATAAGAATACCTTCTCTTAGGAATTTCATTTACTTTCCTTTGGTGTTATCCTCATCAAAAATTTTGCTCTCTATCTATGTATCTCTTGTCTACTATTGTTCCTACCTGTTCTATTATTAAAAGGATCATTAGACTTTTTAATAAATTTTTTTGGGGTTCTAATTCATTGATCAAAAGATTACATTGGGCTAGTTGGCACAACTATTGTAGTACTAATAATGAAGGTGGCTTTAGTTACAAAACACTAGAGGATTTTATTAACTATTTTTCTTATAAAATGTGGTGGACCTATAGAAATAAACATGGTTACCGGTCAAAGTTTATGCATGCAAATATAGAAAACATCCCCTCATTTGTGCTTTCAATTGGGATTCTCCCGGTGGAGAAGACTTTGTAGTATCAAATGGAATGTTGAGAATTTAATTTCTGGGTGTCAATTCTGTTCCTCATTCTTTGGCAAGATTGTTTGGCAAGTGGTTTTATTGATTCCCTCATAATACTCAATCCAATCGGTGCTTAAGATTCATCGCTAATTATTAATAATAAGTGGGATGTGGCTCAATTGAATAACCTTATTCCTAATGTGATCAATGATAAAATACTTAAAATTTGTCATTTCCCTAATTTACCCAACCAAATTCTTTTAAAAAATTCTTCTTATGGAGATTTTGTTTTTAAGGATGTTTGGCATTTTATTAGATTTAAATATCAAGAGTCCTTAGTTTTACTAAAATCCAGATTAGTGTCCCTATTTGTTCTCTGATTAACATGGCACATTCTCAAGCATTATATCCCTATGCTACTCTTTTGAAAATGGTTTCCATCTCCTCTAAATGTCACTATTGCTATCACATTGAAAGTATGGATTGTTTTTGTGAATGGATATAATGTGGAATTAGTATGATAATATTTTTAATACTTTCCATTTTAATGGTTCATTTTCTATTATGCAACTCCTTGAAGCATATTTCTCTTATATAATGGTTAAAATTATTTTAGCTATTACTATTCTTTGTATATTGATGATAGAAATGATGCAAAGCATCATAATATTCTTGTGAATTATAATTATCTAGATCCAAAATAAAATTTTATGTCTTTTCAAAGCCAATCTTCTTACTCACCCAATTTTAAAGGCTGTGTCTATGGTTGAAATTTGGGATTAACCTTCCTCCTATAATGTCTCTCCTACCCAAAATTTATATACCGGATTAAACCTAATTATCATTACATTTTTCTTGTTTTCTAATGGTATGTGATGGGATTTTGAGAGATCACAGCTATCTTTGCTTTTGCTACCCCTTTAAAGCCTTTTATTTTTAAACTTAAAGGCATTCATCATGGTAATTCCATTTGTTTTAATAACTAAGAAGTGGATGCTCTCCTTCTTTAGATTACTCAAATTTGAATGTGTATTATTTACTTAATCATACTAGAGGCTTTGCTAACCTAGATTTTCAAATTTCATATTTGGGAAGCCAACTCTGTAATTTTCTTGCCAATTTGGGGCCAAGTCTTCTTTTACAAATGTTTTCTAATGATGACATACCTTTCCTTTAAGGGTGTGAATCTATATAAAATTGATTGCCTTATCTTAGAAGCTTTAGCTCTTCTTTCCACTTCCATGTTGGTGTTGATTAGTATTTATTTTCTCCTAGCTTGGTCTTGAGTTTTTCACCTAAATATATTTTTAATCTTTAGTTTGAGTTCTTCCCATTCTTTTGATGGGTTGTTATCTTCCATTTATTGATTTTAGTGTTTATTTTTGGTTTGTCTTCTCCCACTTTGGGTGGAGGCTATTAGTTTTGCTCTGCCTTTGTTTTCTTTTATTTGATTTCTACAGCCTAGTTTGTTCATTTTGGAATTTAACTAGTGTGTTTTGGTGGGTTTTTCCCTTTGGGTGTTTCTCATGTTGGGTTTGTTACCTTCCCACTGTTGTCCTCATTTGTTGTTTGTATTGATTTTCCGTGTTTTTGGTGGTCCTTTCTATAAGTCACCTTCCCATTATCCTGAATTTTACTTATGCTATTTAGGTGTGGGTTTTTTTGGCTTGCTCAAGGTGGCTATGCCTTTTGTGATTTAGTTACTGCTAGTTGTGTTGGGGCTCTTTATTTTGATGTTTTGAAACTATTTTATACTTACTTTACTTTTATTCTAGATGAGTGAGATTTGATGCTACCGATTGTTATATCTTTTGAATATTGGGCATTCAGGTTTTGTTTTGATGCTCAATTGTCTAGGGATTTTTTTTGACTTGGGGTTTTTGTTGTTATCTATTTGGATTATTTTTGATCCTAAAGGGCTTTTTCTTTTGTCTTCGATGTTCTAGCTATTTGAGATTTTTAGATTTGGATTTTGCCTAATTTTAGAATATTTTTTTAATGTTTGACTACTTATCTTTCATACCGATGGTTCTAAATTTGATGATTTGAATTGGATGTCTTGGTGGATTGAAGGGGTGCCGCTTTTGATTGGTTGCTCTAGGTGGTTGGTTTAAAAGAGTATTTATTATAATTTTCTTAATCTTTTGAGTCTATATTTGAATTGTTACTTTATTCTTCTTTAGTTTCTATGTGGGATTTTAGTTATGTTGTGGATGAACCTTATTATTTTGATTACCTTGTTACCTAACATTCTTGTTTATTATTAATTACTAGGTATTATTTCTTTGATCTTTACATGTTCTTTTAATGGATGACCTTATCAGTTTATTTTGCCTTTGTTTGGTTTAATTTGTTTTTAAATTTTGAGGTTTATATGAGTGTTTTTGGTGGTTTTGGTGGTTCTTTAGTCTAATGATATTATTTATTATTATATGTTTATATTTAATGCTAGTTTTGAGGTTATATTTAAGTAAGTTTAGTATTAGATGGTTTAAGAGGGCAATGATGGTTTGATGTTTTTATTTTAGTTATATGTAATTGCATAGGGTTTTAGTTTTATAATTGAATTTATATTAGGTTTTTGGGTTATGATAGTTTATAGTAGGTTGGTTTTAGTTTAGTTTTTAGTAGGTTATATATAGGGTTAATTTAGAAGTTAGTAGTATTTAGTTAGTTTAGGTATTAGAGGAGTTAGTATTAGTAGTTTAGTTATAGTTAGTATTAGTAGTTTGTTTAGAGAAAAAGGAAGATTAGAGTTTGCTAAAATTAGTTTAGTTTAGGTTAGTGTAGGGAGTTTAGGTTTAGGGTTTAGTTTAGGTGGGTTTTAGTTTAGTTAGTTTAGTAGTTTTAGTTTAGTATTAGTTTTAGTTTAGTTTATTAGTTTAGTTTATAGTTAAGGTTTAGTTTAGGTTTAGTTTATTAGTAGTTTAGGTTTAGTTTATTTAGTTTATAATTAGTTTAGAGTTATTATTTTTTAGTTTAGAGGGTTTATGTTATTTAGGTTTTAGTTAGTTTAGTTTTTTTAGTTAGTTTATTATAGTTTAGTTATTGTTTAGGAGTTTTTTTATTAGTATTAGAGTTATTAGTTTAGGTTTAGTTATAGTTTTAGTTTAGTATTAGTAGTAATCAGTTTAGTTTTTATTTAATAGTTAGTTAGTTTAGTTAGTAGTTTAGAGTAGTTTTATTTTAGTATTAGTTTAGTAGTAATTAGTTTAGTAGAAGTTAGATTTAGGGTAGTTAGTTTTAGTAGTTAGGTTTATAGGTTAGTAGTAGTTTATAGTTTAGTTAGTCTTAGTTATTGTAGTTTTATAGTTTATTTTAATATTTTATTTATACATAGTGTGGTATAGTAGGTATATTTTTATTTTATTTAGTTTAGTTATAGTTTAGTTATTTTTTAGTTTAGTTTTAGTTATGGTTAGGAGTTTATAGTTTAGGTTTAGTGGATTTAGTTTAGTGTTTTAGGTGATATTTAGTTTTAGTTAATTTATTTTAGTTTTTTTAGTTTATTAGTTATAGTCATTAGTTATTTAGTTTAGTTAGTTTTAGTTTAGTGAGTGTTAGAGTTTATTAGTTTTTAATAGTATTATAGTTTATTTATTAGTATTTTAGTTTTGATTAGTTTATTATCTTAGTATTATTAGTTTATTTCATAGTAGTAGGTTTTTTAGTTAGTTTAGGGTTTTGATTAGTTTAGTTTATTAGTTATCAGGGTAGGTTTAGTTTAGTTAGTTTACTTAGTTTATTATTTTAGTTTAGTTTATAGTTAGTTTAGATTTCATTTATTTTATATTTATTAGTTAGTTATATTAGTAGTTATAGTTAGTATTTTTTTTAGTTTAGTTTATTTAGTATTTTATTTTGTTTAATAGTTTAGTATTATTTAGTAGTTTTTAGTTAGTTATAGTAGTTTATTTATTTTATTTAGTAGTTTATTAGTGTTTTTTAGTGGTAGTTTTATTATTTAGTTTAATTTATAGTTTAGTTTAGTTAGTTTATATTAGGTTTATAGTTTATTATTAGTTTTTTTGGGTTAGTTAGTAGTTAGTTTAGTTTTTTAGTTATATTTATTATAGTTTATTTATAGTTTAGTTTATTATTAGTTTTTTTAGGTTTAGTTTTAGTTTTAGTAGTATTTAGGTTTATGTTTATAGTTAGTTAGAGTTAGGTTATTGGGTTTAGTTTATTTAGTTATTAGTAGTAGTCAAGTTTATTTAGTTATTTAGTTATTATGTTAGTTTTAGTTTATTATTAGTCAGTTAAGTTTTATTTTAGTTAGGTTTATAGTTATATTATTTATATTATTATTAGGTTTAGTTAGTATTAGAGTTTTTATTTATAGTTTTTTAGGTTTAGTTTTAGATTAGTTTTATTAGTATTTAGTTTAGTTATTTTACTATTTAGGTTTATTATCATTTTAGAGTTATTAGTAGCCTTTTTATTTTATTTTAATTTTAGTTTTAGTTTTATTTATTTAGTATAGTTTGGTTTAGGTATTATAGAGTTGGTTTGGGAGTTTAGAGTTCATTGGTTTTATTATTTTATTTAGTTTAGGTTAGTTAATCAATTAGTTTTTTTTAGTTTATTAGTTAGTTAGTTTATTTAGTTTAGTCTTTAGTTAGTTTTTAATTTAGTTTTTGGTTTAGTTGAATTAGGTTAATTTTATTTAGTTTAGTTTGGGTAGAGAGTTTAGTCAGTTTAATTAGTTTTAGTTTTTTATTTTAGTTTTTGATTTAGTTAGTTGGTTTAGGTAGTTTTATTTATTTGGTTAGTTTATTTTAGTCATTTTTTAGTTTTTAGGAGTTTATTTATTAATTATTAATTAGTTTTTTTAATTTTGGGTTTGGCTCTAGTTAGATTTCATCATTTTTAGTTTTAGTTTTTTATTATTTAATATTTTATTTATTTTAGTTTGTTTATTAGTCAGTTAGTTTTATGTCATTTTTAGTAGGTTTATTTTAGTTTTAGTTTTTTATTTAATATGGTTTGGGTTTAACGTTTAGGAGGTTGGGATTTAGCTTTAGTTTGGGTAGGGTGTGGATTGGGTAGGGTTTAGGTAGAGGTTTTTGGGTTAGTAAGTGGGTGGGTTTTTTAATTAAGCAAAAAGTTTAGGTTCATTTAGTTTATTTTATTTATTTGAGTTTATTTCTATAATTTATAGGTTTATTTTATTTATTTAGTTTATTTATTTATTTTAGGTTTATTTATTTAAGTTTATATTTTATTTTTTAATTTTAGTTTAGGTTTATTTTTTAGTTGAGTTTTATTTTATTTTATTTTAGGATTAGGTTTTTTTTAATTTTAGGTCACGTTTAGGGTTTTATTTTATTTAGTTTAGGTTTAGGTTTTATTTTAGGATTATTTTTAGGTTTTGTTTTTAGTTTAGGTTTACTTTTAGTTTATTTTATTTTATTTAGTTTAGTTTAGTTTACATTTAATTTAATTTAGGTTTAGGTTTAGGTTTTATTTATTTTAGTTTAGTTTATTTTAGTTTAGGTTTAGGTTTATTTTATTTTATTTATTTTATATTTATTTTAGGTTTAGGTTTTATTTTTTATTTATTTATAGTTTTTTTTTTTAGGTTTAAGTTTTTCTTTATTTCTTATTTTATTTAATTTTAAGTTTATTTTATTTAGGTTTTGTATTCTTAGGTTTATTTTATTTTTTTAATTTAGTTTAGGTTTTTATTTATTTTATTTTAGTTTATTTTTATTTTTTATTTTATTATATTTTTAAGTTTAAGTTCAGTTTAGTTTACGTTTTTATTTTATGTTATATTTGTATTATATTTAGGTTTAGTTTTTTTTTTGGGTTTATTTAGTTTATGTTTAGTTTTAGGTTTATACGATTTAGGGTTTAGGGTTTAGTGGTTTTTAAGTAAGAATTTGAGGGTTAGTTTAGTGGTTAGTGTTACACTTTTAGGCTTTAGGTTTTATTTAGTTTTTTGGATTAGGTAGGGTTAGTTTGGATTTAAGATTTAGGGTTTGAGATTTGGCTAGTGGTGTAGGTTAGTTTAAGAGCTTTTGGTAGTTAGTTTAGGTTTAGGTTTAGTGGTTTAGGAGGGAGCAGTAGATTTGATTTAGTGTTTGTAGAGAGTTTAGAGTTAGGGTTAGTTTAGGGTTTAAAGTTATGGTTTTGGGGTTTAGGGTTTTTTTATCCACATTTAGGATTTAGGGTTTAAGGTTGTAGGTTTAGGGTTTATGGTTTTAATTAAGCAAACCAAGGTAGGTTTATTTAGTTTATTTTATTTATTTTAGTTTATTTTATTTTTCTTTCTTATCTTTATTTTATTTAGTTTAGATTATTTATTTTAGGTTTATTTATTTTAGTTTAGATTTTAAATTTTAGTTTATTTTTTAGGTTTAGGTTTAGGCTTATGTTTATTTTTTAGTTTAGTTTCATTTTTATTTTATTTTTTAAGTTTAGGTTTTTTTTTTAGGTTTAGTTGAGGTTTTTTTATTTTTTTAGGTTTAGGGTTTAGGTTTTTATTTAGGTTTATTTTTAGGTTTTATTTTTTAGTTTAGCTTTAGGTTTATTTTTAGTTTATTTTATTTTATCTAGTTTAGGTTTTAGCTTTAGTTTATTTTAGGTTCAAGTTTAGGTTTTATTTATTTTAGTTTAGTTTATTTAGTTTAGGTGTAGGTTTATTTTATTTTTTTATTTTAGGTTTAGGTTTTTTTAAGTTTACGGTTTATGTTTTATTTTTAATTAATTTTTTGTTTCATTTTAAGGTTTATTTTGTAGGTTTAAGTTTTTATTTAGTTTTTATTTTATTTTATTTTTCGTTTATTTTATTTTTATTTTACATTTAGTTTTTATTTTATTTAGGTTTTTTATTTTTTTAGTTTATTTTATTTTTTTAGTTTAGTTTATGTTTTTATTTATTTAATTTTAGCTTACTTTTTATTCATTATTTTATTTTATTTTTACGTTTAGGTTTAGGTTTTAGTTTAAGTTTTTATTTTATTTTATTTAGGTTTAGGTTTATTTATTTATTTTATTTAGTTTCGATTTAGCTTTTTAATGTTTAGGGTTTATGGTTTAATGTTTAGGGTTTGTGGTTTAGGGTTTATGGTTTAGGGTTGTAGGTTTTAGGTTTAGGGTTTAGGGTTTTGGGTATAAGGTTTAGGGTTTTCAGTTTTAGAGTTAGTGTTTAGGGTTTATTGTTGTAGGTTTAGTGTCCAGGGTTTAGGGTTTAGGATTAGTTTAAGGGAATTATTTTATTTTACTATTTTTCTTATTTTTTTTAAAATTAAGTAAACTGTTAGGTTTAGGTTTATTTAATATATTTTTTATTTATTTTAATTTATTTTATTTTTATTTTTTATTTCAGTTTACTTTTTTTTATTTTGTTTAATTTATTTATTTTAGGTTTACTAATTTTAGTTTAGGTTTTTATTATATTTTATTTTTTATATTTAGGTTTAGATTTAGGGTTTAGGTTTTGTTTATTTTAGGTTTAGGTTTAAGTTTTATTTATTTTAATTTTGGTTTAGGTTTATTTTATTTTTATTTTAGGTTTAGGTTCTTTTTTTTTTGTTTAGGGTTTAGGTTTTATAGTTTATTTATTTTTAAGCATATTTTTTAGGTTTAGGTTTTTACAAAGTTTTTATTTTATTTGATTTCAAGTTAATTTTATTTTTATTTGATTTGTTAAGGTTTCTACTTATTTTATTTTAGTTTAGTTTTTATTTTTTATTTAATTTTATTTTTAGGTTTAGGTTTATGTTTAGGTTTAGGTTTATGTTCTAATTTAGGTTTTTATTTTATTTAATTTTTTTAGTTTATTTTGGTTCAAGTTTATCATTTATTTTATTTTAACATTTTATTTATTTTAGGTTTAGCTTTTTAGCATTTTAGGTTTTAGGGTTTAGGATTTATGGTTTTGGGTTTTGGGTTAGTTGAGGGTTTAGGGTTTATGGTTTAGTCTTTGGGGTTTAGTGTTTAGAGTTTAGGGTTTAAGATTTAAAGTTTTTACAGTTTAGGGTTTAGGGTTGAGGGTTTAGGTTTTAGTTTAGGGTTTAAGGTTTTTGGTTTTTTTAGGGAACAAATTCATATTCAACATTTCTTCTTTTCGATTTCATCAACCAAGTAACACACCAAGGTTTCTAAGACACAAGCGACGACAAGATTAATCAGGCTGACGGTGATGCTCCTGCCGTCAAGGTTCTGCCCATTCTTAGGGTTTAGGTTAGGTTATGGTTAATCAGGTTTTAGGGTTTATGTTTATTTTTTAATTTCTTTAGTTACTTTACATTTACGTTTAGGGTTAGGGCTTTATGGTTTAGGGTTAAGGGTTTAGTGTTTAGGGTTTAGGGTAAGGGTTTAGGGGATAGGGTATAGGGTTCAGGGTTTAGGGTTTAGGGTTTAGGGTTTAGGGTTTAGGCTTGTAAGTTTTGGGTTTATGGTTAGTTTTAGGGTTTATGGATTTTTTTTTTAAAATAATTTAAGTAAACCGGTAGGTTTAGGTTTATTTAGTTTATTTAGTTTATTTTTCATTTCTATTAGTTTATTTTATTTTTATTTTTTATTTAGTTTAATTTATTTATTTTAGGTTTATGTATTTTAGTTTAGGTTTTTTATTATAGTTTATTTTTTAGGTTTAGGTTTAGGTTTATGTTTACTTGTTAGTTTAGTTTTATTTCTAATTTATTTTTTAGGTTTAAGTTTTAGTTTTTATTTTTAGATTTAGTTATGGTTTTTTTTAATTATCTTAGGTTTAGGTTTTATGTTTTTATTTTAGATTTATTTTTATATTTTTTTAGTTTAGGTTTGAGTTTATATTTAGTTTATTTTATTTTATTTACCCTAGCGTTTAGGTTTAGTTTATTTTAGGTATAGATTTATGTTTTACTTATTTTATTTTAGTTTAGTTTAGGTTTAGGTTTATTTTATTTTGTTTATTTTAAGTTTAGGTTTTTATTTTTAGTTTAGGGTTTAGGTTTTATGTTTTATTTATTTTAGGTTTAATTTTTAGGTTTAGGTTTTTGTTTAGTTTTTAATTTATTTTAATTTAGCTTTTTTTTTTATTTTACATTTAGTTTTTATTTTATTTAGGTTTTTATTTTTAATTTCATTTTATTTTTTAATTTAGTTTAGGTTTTTATTTATTTTATTTTTAGTTTTATGTTTTGGTTTTTACTTAATTTTTTATTTTATTTAGGTTTAGGTTTATTATTTAATTTATTTTTTGGTTTTATTTAGTCCAGGTTTAAGGTTTTAGGTTTTTCAGGTTTAGGGTTTAGGGTTTAGGGTTTCGAGTTTTGGTTTGGGGTTTAAGGTTTAGGGTTTAGAGTTGTAGGATTTATTATTTTGGTTTTGGGTTTAGGGTTTAGGGTTTAGGGTGTAAATTTTAGGGTTTTAGGGTGTAAGGTTTAGGTTTTTGGGTTTATGGTTTAGGGTTTTTTGAGGGTTTAGGGTTTAGTGTTTAGGGTTTAAGGTTTAGGTTTTAGGATTTAGGGTTCAAGGATTAGGGTTTTAGGGTTTAGGTTTTAGGGTTTATGGATTACGGTTTTTAGGGTTTAGGGTTTAAGGTTAAGGGTTTAAGTTTTAGGTCTAGGGTTCAGGTTTTACTTTAGGGTTTAGGGTTTTTGGTATTTTTTTTAATAGAGAACTGATTCAGATTCAACATTTCTTTTTTTTATTTCATCAACCAAGTAACACACCATGTTTTCAAAGACACAAGTGACGACATAGAAAAAAAAATGGGCATGCATAGAGAACATCAAAAACCCTAGATAACTTGTGTAGCGGGATCCACCATCATATCCCCGATCTCTCCCTCCACCACCACCATGGTTGTAACCTCTATCGGTCCTCTCGCCTCCATAACCACCACTGCTCTGACCACCACCTCGATATCCACCGACTTCCGATCCCCACCACCACTGCATGATACCACCACCTTCGCTCACTCCACCACAAATCTAGACTGAGCCTAGTTGACAGTGATGTTCCTACCGTCATGGTTCTGCCCATTATTAGTGTTTAGGTTTAAGTTTAGGTTTATTAAGTTTTCGAGTTTACGTTTATTTTTAAATTTATTTAGTTACCTTAAGTTTCGATTTAGGGTTTAGGGTTAGGGTTTAGAGTTTAGGATTTAGGGTTTACAGTTCAGGTTTAGAGTATAGATTATAGGGTTTAGGGTTAAGGGTTTAGGATTTAGAATTTAGGGTTTAGAGTTTAGGGTTTAGGGTTTAGTGTTTAGGGTTGTAGGTTCAGTGTTGTAAGTTTAGGGTTTAAGGTTATTTTTAGGGTTTAGGGTTTAGGGGTTAGGGTTTTTTTAAAAAAAAAAATTAAGTAAAGCAATAGGTTTAGGTTTATTTAGTTTATTTAGTTTAATTTTATTTATATTAGTTCAATTAATTTTTAGTTTTTATTTGTGTTTAATTTTTATTTTTATTTAGTTTGTTTTATTTATTTTAGGTTTATTTACTTTAGTTTAGGTTATTTATTTTAGTTTATTTTTTAAGTTTAGGTTTATCTTTACTTTTTAGTTTAGTTTTATTTTTATTTTATATTTTGGGTTTAGCTTTTAGTTTATATTTTTAGGTTTAGGCTTTAGGTTTTTATTTTAGGTTTTTTTTTTTAGTTTAGGTTTAGGTTTACTCTTAGCTTATTTTTTTAATTAGTTTAGGGTTTAGGTTTTATTTATTTTAGTTTAGATTTATGTTTATTTTATTTTGTTTATTTTAGGTTTAGTTTTTTTCAGTTTAGAGTTTAGGTTTTATTTTTTACTTATTTTAAGTTTTATTTTAATTTTATTTTAAGGTTTAGGTTTTTTATTTATTATTTGATTTTCTTAGGTTTTTTTATTTTTATTTTTTTTTATTTATTTTATTTTAGGTTTTTTTTATTTATTTTATTTTATTAATTTAGTTTTATCTTTTATTTTAGTTCTTTTTTAGGTTTAAGTTTAGGTTTTAGTTTAGGTTTTATTTCATTTTATTTTATTTAGGTTTAGGTTTTATTTATTTTAATTTTAGGTTTTATTTATTTTGGTTTAGATTTTAGGTTTTAGGTTTGGGGTTTAAAGCTTAGTTTAGGTTTAGGATTTGAGGGTTTAGAGTTTTTAGTTTAGGGATTAGGTTTGGGTTTTAGGAAGGTTTGGTTTAGGATTAGTTTAGGGATTTAGGATTTAGGGTTTAAAATTTAGGGTTTAGGGTTTAAGGTTTAGGGTTTTAAGATTTATGGGTTTAGGGTTTAGCATTAAGGGTTTAACTTTTTATAGGGTTTAAAGGTTGGTGTTTAGGGTTGTAGGTTTAGTGTTATAGGTTTAGGGGTTAGGTTTAGTTTATTTTAGGTTTAGGTTTATTTTATTTAGTTTATTTTATTTTTATTTTAGGTTAAGTTTTTTATTTTTCGTTTAGGGGTTGGGTTTTATTTTATATTTATATTTAGGTTTTACTTTAAGGTTTTATTTTAAGTTTTCTTAATTTTTTTTTAACTTTTAGTTTTTATTTTATTTGGGTTTTTTATTCTATGGTTTATTTTAATTTTTAGTTTAGACTAGGTTTTTTTTTTTATTTTAGTTTATTTTATATTTTATTTTATTTTATTTTTAGTGGTTTAGGTTTAGTTGTTTTATTTTATTTTATTTTTTTTATTTATAGGTTTAGGTTTTATTATTTATTTTTATTTCATTTAGTTTAGGTTTTAAGTTTTATGGTTTGAGTTTAGTGTCAGGTTAAGGTTTTTTTTTTGGTTGGGTAGGTCAGGTCAGCCCAGGTTATTTAGGTTTAGGCCTGTTAGTTTAGGTTTATGGTTTAGGGATAGGGTTTTATCTTTGGTTTAGGGTTATTAGGGTTTAGGATTTAGTTTAAGGAGTTTAGGTTTAGGTGAGTTGGGTAGGAGTGGGGTTTAGTGGTTTATGGTTTAGGGTTATAGGTTTAAGGGTTTAGGAGTGTGGTTTAGCAAGATTTTGGGTTTATGGTTTAGGAGTTAGGTTTGGGTGTTTAGGGTTTTGTTTTAAGGTTTAGGGTTAAGGTTTTTTTTTTTTGAAAAATTAGAAATTTTAGCCATGAAAACAAAGTCCTTAAATCTCTAAGCTAATGCTCAATGAGCTGCAAAAAGTCTTAAGGAGATAAGCCCCCTAGGTAATACAATAGATAATGAAAGTAAGCTAGTAAAAAAAGAAATAGAAATCCATAAAAAATAATCGTTGAAATCAATAGAAAACTTCCTCTGCTCCTTTTGAAACCAGCACAATCCAGCAACAAAAGTCTCCCAACCTATACTAGAGATCTGCAACAAGCTTAAAAAGGGATGAGTACAGATAATGAAATAGTTAATTAAGCATAAAATATAAGAGCAGATAGAAGTAAAAAAGATAAAGAAAAGGCTCAGGCTCAGTTATAATCATCTTAAGGAGTAGCACCATATGTAAGCATCCAGACTTCAAGTGAAGGGTTACAGTTACATATAGCACTACCAGCCAAAGAAAGGAGTGGGAAACATCAAGGCCATCATTGCCAGCATGCCTCTTATAGCACCTTATCCAATGATGATCATCGCATAAACCTACATAAAACTTCAAACAGCAAATATAACCACAAAAAACCCTACAGTTAGATATATAAAACTTCGATGGATAAGGAGGTAACCCATCAGGAAAGCATTAGACCAGAGGGAGCACCACCAAAGCCACCACCAAGAAATGCTAAAATAGTTGCTTGGAGCAAACCTCACAATATGGGAAAAAGGACTAATCAGAGGCCAAACAAATGCAAAAGGAAGACTATAGTTGATAAGGTCTTTCATTAAAAGAACATGTAAAGAACCATAAACAATAATATCCAGAGTAACAATGAGACTAACATCAAGAATGTTAGGAGGCTAGGAAACCATCAAACCAGGCAAGGGGAGAGGTTCAGCCACAATCTAGAAATGAAAAACCAAACAGGTAGAAACCAGAAGAGAAGAAAGGGAAAGTAAGCAGCAGTTCCAAACATGGATTCAAAAAGATCATAAAAATTAAAACTCCTTAGAGCAAACCGGCCAGCTAGAGCACCCAATCCAAACAACCAATAAGGTAATCAACCCTGTGAGCCATCAAGACAGCCAAGGATTCAAATCATTAGAGTTAAAACCATAGAATGAAAGACAAAAATAGGCATCCAGTCACAATTAGTGAAAAAATTCCAAGGGAAAGCCATAGAAAGTAGCCACCAATCCCAATCCAAAGATAGGAGAATCTAGTTTAAAGAGCTAGATACAACAGCCAAAAATAGAAAAAGTAAAAGCCTTTTAGGATAACAAATAATCCAACAACTAGAGATAGCTGCAAATAAGAACCCCAACAGAGTCATCATCAGCCAAGTCCAAAAAACATCCAACCAGTAGTTAGTAGCCTTCCAATTCATAATACAAATTTAAAACACAACCTTAGAATTACAGTAGACACACCTAATATTTAGAAGATATAACAATCCAAAAGCATCCAATCTAACACTCATCCAGAACAACACTAAAGAAAGGATAAATAGTCATAGAAAAACAATCTTCCAAGCTACAACCAAAAAATAGAGAGCCCTCAAGGTCACACAACACCTCTTAGCAGCAGGAGCAAAAACCATAAAAAAATAATTGTCAATAGCCACCTTCGAGCAAGCCCATCCCACACCCCAAACAACACAAGTTGAATCCACAAGGACAAGAACAAGTGGGAAGGATGAGACCCATAAGAGAAAGGAAAACAAAAAACAACTAGAAAAACCATCCTATTCAGCAAACAACAAGGTGATAGAACAACCAACCACAACAGGAAGGTCACAAAAATAGCATGAGAAGCACTCATAAAGGCAAAAAAAACCCATAGCCATGAAACACCAGCAAATAGCCAACCATAAATTCCAGAGCAAATAAAGATTGTTACATAGAGATCCAACCAATAAAGAGAACCACACCAACTAGAAGATAAGCAAAACCAAATAGCCTCCACCTACAGTAAACACCTCTACCAGGTTGGGAGAGAAAACAAACCAGAAAATATAAATTACCACAAAAATCTGATAAATGGAAAGACAACCCCAACCCATCCATAGAATGGGAAGAAACCATATTGGAAAATAAAAGTAGGTTTAGGTGAAGAAAAAAATCAAGACCAAACTAGCATATAAGAAAACCAGAATTATTCGAAACCAATAACAAGGGGAAAGCCAAAACCCCACAGGAGGAAAAAAAGGCTAAGTGCTTCTAACATAAGGCTAACCAATTTTCTCTAGATTCACAAGACCCCTTAAAAGGAAGGGTATGTAATCATTTGAAAATATTTGCAAAGAAGAATACTTGGCCCCCAAATTGGCAAGATAGTTAGAACAAGAGTTGGCTTCTCCATAAATATAAGAATTTTGAAAATCTAGGTTAGCAAGAAGAATCCTAGTATGATTAAGTAAACAATACACTTCTGCATTACCATGAGCATCAGATTTGAGTAAATCTAAAAGAAGGAGGGCATCAACTTCAAACTAGATCTTATGAAAACCTTGTTGTAAACAAAATGAAATGCCATGATGAAAGCCTTTAAGCTTAGCAAATAACACAGAATAAGGCTCTAAAGGTGTAGCAAAAGCAGAGATAACCTTGCCACTATGATCTCTCAAAATCCCACCATAGCCATAATAAGCATTAGAAATTGAGCCATCAGTGTTGACCTTTATGTAGTAATAATTAGGTTTAATCTAGTATATAATTTTTTAGGTAGGAGAAACATTACAAGAGGGAAGGTTAATCCCAAAATTCAAGGCCACAGACTTGCACCCATTAAAACTAGAGTGAGTAAGAAGATTAGCTTTGAAAAGAGACAAAATTTTATATTTGACTCTAGCAATAATACGATGATAATTCATAGGAAAATTATGATGCTTAGCATCATGTCTATCCATCCAAATATACCAAAGAATAGTAGTAGCTAAAACAATTTTAACATGACCCTTAGAAGTATGAAAGAAACATGCTTCAAGAAGTTGCATAAGAAAATGATCCATTAAATGGTATTAGGCTATTATCATTCTAATTCATTTTACAGATAGAAACATTCATAAAAATCCAAAATGTGAATAGGGACACTAATATTCTAGATTTTAGTAAAAACTAAGGACTATTGAAATTTGAATATGATGAAATGCCAAACATCCTTAAAAACAAAATCTCCAGAAGAAGCATTTTTGAAGAGAATTTGGTCGGGTTCATTAGTGAAAGGACAAATTTTAAGGATTTTTGTCAACAATCACATTAGGGACAAGGGTATTCAATTGAGCCACATCGCACTTATTATGAGTAATTAACTGATTATTCTTAAGCAACACAATGAAATGAGTATTGAGTAGGGAATCAATAGAGCCCTACCCCAGCCAATTGTCTTGCCAAATGAAAGAGGAACTAGAATTGACACCACAAGAAATTAAGTTCTTAGCATTCCATTTGATACTATAAAGTCTTCTCCACACTAGGGAATCCCCATATTTGAAGGCACAAATGAGGGGATGTTTTCCCTGACATTATTTATCATGCATAAATTTTGACCATTAACTATGTTTATTTCTAAAATTCCCCCACATTTTATAGGAAAAAAAGTTAATAGAATCTTCTAATCTTTTGCAACCCAAGCCACCATTGTTATTAGGACCACAACAGTTGTGCCAACTATCCCAATGTAACCTTTTGATAGAAGAGTTAGATCCCGAAAAAAAATTATAAAAAAGTCTATTGATCCTTTTAATAATATAATGGGTAGGAACAATAGTAGACCAGAGATATAGAGGCAAAGAGCAAAAGGTACTTTTGATCAGGATAAGTCTAGCACCAAAGGAAAGTAAATGAAACTCCTAAGAGAATGTTTTTCTATTTATTCTTTGAATAACTTCATCAAATAAAGAAGATCTTTTTGTTCCTCTATATAAGGGAGTCCCTAGATACTTGATAGGGAGAATTTGATGCGAAAAACCCATAATATTCTTGATAACATTGATCTTAGATAAAGAAATAGAAGAGCTAGTAATAAAACAACTTTTACCAGGATTAATATTTAAGCCACTCTCCCTACCAAAATGAGTTAAGAACTTACACAATTTTTTAATATAAAGAGTAGAGGCATTACAAAATATAATGAAATCATTAGCAAAACTAAGTTGAGAAATGGGAAACCCACTAATGGTTTTGTAGTACATGTTAGGAATTCTACTAAACATCTGCTCAATACATCTAGAAAGATATTCCATAGTAATAATGAAAAGGGCGAGAGAGAGGATCCCCTTGCCTTAGCCCATGTGAAGAAGAGAAGAAACCATGCACTTCACCATTGAGAAGTAAAGAAAACCAAGAATTCTCAATCTCATTTTTAATTAAAGCAATAAATTGATTAGAGAATCCAAAAAAAGCCAAAATTTTATATAGGAAAACCCAACCAATATTGTCATAAGCAAAATGTCAAGCTTAAAAGGGTTTTCACAGAACTTTGGCATTTAAATCATGGATCATCTCTGTCTAAAAGAACATTATAAATGGATCTCTTTAACAAAATTGGTTTGATTGGGGGAGATAATTTTAGGAAGCATCATACTCAACCTTTTAGCCAAAATCTTAGAAATAATTTTATTAAAAAGAGAACAAAGGCTAATCGGCCTAAAATCATTCCAAACTTGAGGATTGTCTTTTTTGGAATTAAATTAATGGAGGTACTAGAAAAATATTTGGGAAGGGTGCTAACCTTAAAAAAAATAAAGAACATATTTAATCAAATCCCCTTTGATGTTAATCCAACATTTTTGGAAAAAGGGTAGTATAACCATCAGGATTAGCCACGGAGTCTTTATTCATACTCTGCAAAGTGTCGAATTTCAGTCTCGAAGGTAAGGAAGAAAGCATATTATATTATCATCGAAATAAGATTAGAAAACACCGCATGAAATATCATCATAAGCAACATTTTTATTCAAAAACTCTTTATAAAAAGAAATAGTATAATTAGTAAGCTCACTTTTATCCAAACACCAAACTCCACCATTAATTTTAATTTTGTGAATGTGAATTAAAGCCTTTTTCTTTTAACCATGGCATGAAAATATTTAGTATTACGATCACCATCAGAGGTCCATTTCATAGATGCTTTTTCTAGCCAATAGGTCTCCTCCATGTATTGAAAACATGTTAACCTATTTTTAGCTTGAACCAACAGATGAATTTTAGAAGGATCATTAACAACAGTGTATTCCAAAACTATAACCTCATTCTCCATTTCTTTGATATTAACAAAAAGGTTCTTGAAATAATGTTTATTCCACCAATTAAGGCATTGCTTAAGTATTTTTAATTTGAACCACAATCTCATCATCCAAAAAATAGAATCATTAGGATGGAGAGGTTCACCCTAGTTACTAGCAACAATATCTAAAAAGCTATCATCCATGAGCCACATATTTTAGAAGTAAAAAGGGATAGGGGAGGAGGATTTACTAGCAATAAAAATCAAAGTGATAAGCAAGGGAGAATGGTCTGAAAAGGTTCCGCTTAAGTGCTCCACAGAAGTACTAGGGAGAAGATTAATCCATAAATGATTAAAAAGAACCCGATCAAGCCTTTGCCAGGGTTTATAATTATTCTAAGTGAATTGAGACCCATTAAAGCCAATATCATTAAGATGATAATCAAGGATCATGTTATTAAAATCGTCCATAGAAAATAAGTTTGGAGCATTACCACCTACCCGTTTAGAGGAAGAAGAAATAGTATTAAAATCCCCACCCACAAACCAAGGAGGATCAAGAGAAGAAGAAAAATTAATAAGATCATCCCAAAGAAGCCATCTATTGTTTCTATTACAAGAAGCATAAACAAATAAACCAAAAAAACACCAATTATCATAAGTAATCTTAACATTCATAACTAATCATCTAAAACCTACAGAACATTGGGACTATTCCAAAAAATCCAAATTTTATTGCTCGAGTTAGCAAAAAAATTACCAAATCCAATCATTTTGGTAACAAAAGAAATGTTAGAAGGAATAATAAAGGGTTCAAATATAGCCAAAAAAGGAAATGTTATGAGAATGAACTAAATTTCTAATTCTATTTCTAACAGAGAGGATACCATTCCCTCTCACATTTTAAAATAAGAATGAAACAATTTATTTTTGGGTAGAAGAGCCAGATCTAGTAACTCTGTCAAAGTTAAGAAATTTAGTTTTAGGAGTTTTATTTTTCTTTCTAAAAACCATTTGGAATTTATTAGTCATATCCACAATATCACCATCCAATAGAGATTGTTCAGGATATGTTTAGAATAAGGTTACACATTTAAAAGAACATTGTCGGACGCTTCACCTTCTTCCAAATCATTATTATGTTGAAATATTGGATTAGAAATGAGTTTAACATTAGATGAAGAAGTAGTTGAAGGATTAGAACCATTTATAGCCCAAGTGCCCAAATCATGATTAGAAACTTTATCATTAGATTGCTCACCATTCAAACCCTCATCAAGGATCACATTTTCTTCAATTAAAGGTGGCAAAGAAGTAGAATGGAATCATTTGAGATAGAATCATCATCCATAGATTTCAAAAACATATTATTGTCCATATTATTACCAATATTAGTGAGATTCAAATGTAAAGGCCCATTGCAAGGTAATGCATCCTTATTAACACGGCTAACATCCAAAAGCTGATCAAGCTTAAGACCACGGCATTGTCCAAAAGAGCAGTGGGAGGATCAAAGCAATGACCATCGGCTTCGGGTAAGGAATTATCCATTGGAACAACTTTCTATAGTTTAACAGAAGGCACCTTAAGATTGGGATACAATTTTTTAAGAACAGGTTTGGGTTTCTTAAGGTGAGGATGAACCATAAAGCAATCTGAAACTCCATGACCATAAAGTAATCCACTTTTTACAAATATCCATATTTCTCTGAACCTAGCAAAATTTCCTTTGGAAATTTTTTAGTTATATCCAACTCGACTAGAATCTGAGCAACAGATGGCAGGGTATTAGAAGTAGTCACCTAATCAACTTGAAGAGGATGACCGAATAGTGCACCCATAACAAGAAGAAACTCATGATTAATGAAATGGACACGCAAATTAGGAAGAGAGATCCAAACCAGAATGATAGGAGATTCCTTCTTAATATCAATATGAGGAATCTATTTCAATAATCACATCTGACAATTGAAAACAAAATATGATGGTAAAAAAAAACCCAAGAATAATCTAAGTCATTTGAAAGCTGAAGCAAGACAAGACGGGAATCGATCAATCTGACAGAAAAAAATACCAAAAGAGTTCCAAGCTATGAAAAAATGATCAAATATTCACCAAAGTAGGATGACACAAAGCAAATTTAACCACCAACATGAATTCAAAGGGTTTCACAAGCCTTTCCACAATTGAATTAGAACACATTATCACGAGTACAACCCAGAAGGAGGTAGAGATAAGCTCGAGAGACTCACCAACACAATTGGACTTACCAGCAAGAACATCTTTGAAAGACTTCAAAGCTAGCGATGGATTTATTCTAGAGACACCAAATAAGTCAGAATGCGTGCTCATTTTTTATCTATGTCATTAGTTATGTCTTAGAAAACTCGGTGTGTTACTTGGTTGATGAAATCAAAAAGAAAAAATGTTGAATATGAATTTGATCTCTATTAAAAAAAAAGAAAATCAAAAACCCTAAACTTAAACCTAAAACCTAAACCCTAAATGTTATATCCTAAATCCTAAAAACCCTAAACCCAAAACCCAAAACCCTAAACCTTAAACCCTAAACCAGAAAAAACCCTAAACCCTAAATGAACCCTAAACCCTAAAAAGCTAATAACCAAAGCCTAAACTAAATAAAACCTAAAATGAAATAAATAAAAAAACCTAAACAAAAATAAAATGAAAAATAAAATAAAATAGAAACATAAAATAAAACCTAAACCTAAACCTAAACCTAAAAAGTAAATAAAATAAAAAATAAAAATTAAACTAAAATAAAATAAATAAAAACCTAAACAAAATTAAAAAAATAAAAAACATAAAATAACTAAAAATTAAAACTAAAATAATTATAAAATAAACCTAAAATAAAATAGAATAATAAATAAATAAAAAGCTAAACCTAAAAAAATAAACTTTAAAATAAAACCTAAAAAAATAAAAATAAAACCTAAACCCTAAACTAAAAAAAAACCTAAACCTAAGATAAAAATATAATAAACCTAAACCTAAACTAAAATAAATAAAACCTAAACCTAAACGTAAAATAAACTAAATCAAAACCTAAACCTAAACTAAATAAAATAAAGTAAACTAAAAATAAACCTAAGCCTAAACTAAAAAATAAATCCTAAAAATAAACCTAAAACCAAAACCTAGAAAAATAAAATAAAAACCTAAACCTAAACCTATAAATAAAAAATAAAATCTAAACCTAAAAAATAAAATAAAATAAAAACTAAACGAAAAATAAACATAAAAATAAACCTAAACCTAAAAAAAATAAACTAAAATAAAAAACTTAAACTAAAATAAATAAACAAAAAAAATAAACCTAAATCAAGATAGAAAAAATAAAATAAACTAAAAAAATAAAAAATAAACTAAAAAAACCTAAACCTACCAGTATACTTAATTTTTTTAAAAAAAGAAATAAATAAAATAAATAAAACCTTAATTCTAAACCTTAGAATTAACCCTAAACCCTAAACCCTAAAATTAACCCTAAACCCTAAACTCTAAACCCTAAACCCTAAACTAAACTAAACCTAAACTTGAACTAAACCCTAAACCTAAAACCTAAACCCTAAAATAAACCCTAAACTCAAAACCTAAACCCTAAACTAACCTAAGTTTAAGCCCTAAACATTAAACCTAAAACCTAAACCTTAAATAAAACTAACTTAAAACCTAAAACCTAAACCCTAAAGAAACTATAAACCTAAACCTAAACCTTAAAAACCAGAACCTAATTTTAAACCCTAAACTTAAACCTAAAACTAAACCCTAAAGCCTAAACACTAAACCCTAAAACCTAAACCCTAAATAACCATAAACCTTAAACCCTAAAACCCTAAACCTTAAACCTAAGCTAAACTCAAAACCCTAAAACCTAAACCTAAACTAAATATAACCTAAAATAAAATAAATAAATAAACCTAAACCTAAAAATAAAACAAAAAAAGAAAAAAATATAAACCTAAACTAAAATCTATACCTAAACCTAAAAATAAAATAATAAAAATAAATTAAAATAAAATAAATAAAAACCTAAACTAAATTAAAAAATAAAATAAACCTAAGAATAAAAAACCTAAAAAAAAATAAAATAAACCTAAAATGAACTTTAAATAAAATAAAATAAAAACTAAATAAATACCTAAACCTAAAAAAAACCTAAAAAATAAACTTAAAATAAATAAAAAATAAAACCTAAAACCTAAACTAAAAAAAACCTAAACCTAAAATAAAAATAAAATAAAAAACTAAAATAAAATAAACATAAATCAAAACTAAAATAAACTAAACTAAAATAAAAAAAACCTAAACCTAAACCAAACTAAGTATAATTAAATAAACTAAAAAGAAACTTAAACCTAAACTAAAAAATAAATGTTGAAAATAAACCTAAACATAAGAAAATAAAGTCAAAACCTAAACCTAAACCAAAAAATAAAAATAAAAAAATAAAACCTAAACCTTAAAAATAAAATAAAATAAAAGTTGACTCAACTAAAAAATAAACTTAAACATAAACCAAAAAAATAAACTAAAATAAAAAACCTAAACTAAAATAAATAAACTAAACTAAATAAAAATAAAAATAAACCTAAATAAAAATAAAAATAAAATAAACTAAAATAATTAAAAGATAAACTAAATAACCCGAAACCTACTAGTTTACTTAATTTAATAAAATAAAATAAATAAATAAAAACTTAACCCTAAACCTTAAACCCTAAAAGTAACTGTAAATCCTAAACTCTAAACCCTAAAAGTACAACCCTAAATCCTAAAACCCTAAACCCTCAACCCTAAACCCTAAACCCCAAACCCTAAACACTAAACTAACCTTAATCCCTAAACCCTGAAAAGCTAATAACCTAAACCTAAAATAAATAAAACTTAAAAATAAAATAAAAAAAACATAAACCAAAATAAAATAAAAATATAAAATAAAAACATAAATTAAAACCTAAACCTAAAAATAAAATAAAATAAAATACAAAATAAAAATTAAACTAAAATAAAATAAATAAAAACCAAAACTAAACTTAAAAATATAAAACCTAAAATAAAACTAAAACTAAAATAAAAACAAAATAAACCTAAAATAAAATAATAATTAAATAAAACCTAAACCAAAAAAATAAAACCTAAAAATAAATAAAAAATAAAACCTAAAATCTAAACTAAAAAAAAAACTAAACCTAAAATATAAATAAAATAAACCTAAACCTAAGCTAAAATAAACTAAACTAAAATAAATTAAACCTATACCTAAACCTAAACCTATACCTAAAATAAATAAAATAAAATAAACTAAAATTAAACCTAAACTTAAAAATAAAACCTAAAAATAAACTTAAAATAAAAACCTAAAATGTAAACCTAAAAAATAAAATATAAACCTAACTTAAATCAAAAATATAAAATAAAACCTATACCTAAAAAATTAAATAAAAAACTAAACTAAAAAATAAACATAAACCTAAACCAAAACCTAAAAAATAAACTAAAATAAAAAACCTAAACTAAAAGAAATAAAATTAAAATAAATAAACTAAACTAAATAAAAATAAAAATAAAAATAAACCTAAATGAAAATAAAAAATAAAAAACTAAAATAAATAAGAAATAAACTTAACAAACTTAAACCTGCCACTTTACTTAATTTTAAAAAATAAATAAAGCAAAACTCTAACATTAAACCTTAGAGCTAACCCTAAACACTAAACCCTAAACCCTAAACCCTAAAATTAACCTTGAACCCTAAACCTACAACCCTAAACCCTAAACCGTAAACCCTAAAACCCTAAACCCTAAACCCTAAAATCCTAAACCCCAAAAACCCTAAACACAAAACCCTAAACCCTAAAAAACCCAAAACCATAAACCCTGAACTCTAAACCCTAAACCCTAAATCAAGACCTTAACCCTAAACCTAAAATGCTAAACCTAAAACTAAAACTTAAACTCTAAGGAACCTACACTATAAACTTAAACCCTAAACCTAAACTTAAATCAACTTAAGCTTGCTAACCCTAATCCTAAACCCTAAACCCTAAAAACCCTAAACCTAAAAGCCTAAACACTAAACCCTAAACCTTAAACCCTAAACCCTAACCCTAAACCCTAAACCCTAAAACCCTACACCCTAAAACCTTAAACCTAAACCCTAAACACTAAACCCTAAACCCTAAACCCTAAACCATAAAAACCAAATAACCTAAACTTAAACTAAATAAAACCTAAAAATGAAATGAATAAAAAAACCTAAACCTAAATAAAATAAAATAAAATGAAAACCCAAACTAAAACCTAAACCTAAACTTTAAAATATAATAAAATAAACCAAAATAAAATAAATAAAAACCTAAACTAAACTAAAAAATAAAATAAACCCAAGTATAAAAGACCTAAATAAAATAAAAACCAAATGTAAAATAAAAATAAAATAAACCTAAAATAAAATACAGACTAAATAAAAACCTAAACCTAAAAAAATAAACCTAAAAATAAATAAAAAAGAAAACCTAAACCCTAAACTAAATAAAACCTAAACCTAAAATAAAAATAAGATAAACAAAATAAAATAAATCTAAACCTAAACTAAAATTAACTAAACAAAAAATAGTAATAAAAAATTGAAACCTAAACCAAAAATAAATAAATCCTAAACCCTAAACTAAATAAAGTAAAATATACTAAAAATAAACCTAAACCTAAACTAAAAAATAAAACCTAAAAATAAAGCTAAAATAAAAACCTAAAACCTAAACCTATGAAATTAAAATAAAAACCTAATCCTAAACCAAAAAATAATAAATAAAACCTAAACCTAAAAAATAAAATAAAAATAATACTCAACTAAAAAATAAACTTAAACCTAAACCTAAACCTAAACTTAAAAAAAATTGAAATTTAAAACCTAAACTAAAATAAAGAAACTTAAAATAAATAAACAAAAGAAGAAATGTTGAATCTGAATTTGTTTTTTGTTAAAAAAAAAAACTAAAAACCCTAAACCCTAAACTAAAACCTGAACTCTAAACCTAAAAATTAAACCCTAAACCCTAAACCCTAAACCCTAGACCTTAAACCTTTAAAAGCTAAAAACCTAAACCTAACTAAATAAAACCTAAAATAAAATAAATAAATAAATAATCTGAACCAAAATAAATTTAAAAAAAATAAAATAAAAACATTAACTAAAACATAAACCTAAACCTAATCCTAAAAAGAAAATAAAATAAAAAATAAAAACTAACCAAAAATAAAATTAATTAAAACCTAAAATAATCTAAAAAATAAAAACCTAAATAAAATAAAAACTAAAGATAAAATAAAAATAAAATAAACCTAAAATAAAATAAAATTAAAACTAAAAAAACTTAACTGTAAATAATAAACCTAAAAATAAAATGTAAAAATAAATAAAAAATAAAACCTAAACCCTAAACTAAAAAAAGCACCTAAACCTAAAAAAATTAAAGCAAAACCTAAACCCTAAACCCTAAACCTTAAACCCAAAATCTTAAACCCTAAAAAAAAATCATAAACTAAATAAAACCCAAAATTAAATAAATAAAAACCCTAAACCTAAATAAAATTAAAAAGTAAAATAAAATAAAAAGCTAAACCAAAACCTAAACCTAAAAATAAAATAAACAAAAAATAATAATTAAACAAAAATAAAATAAATAAAACCTAAACTAAACTAAAAAAATAAAATAAACCTAAATAAAATAAAAACTAAAAGTAAAATAAAAATAAAATAAAACTAAAATAAAAAATAAAACTAAATAAAAACCTAAACCTAAAAAAATAAACCAAAAATAAAACCTAAAAAAAAATAAAACCTAAACCCTAAACTAAAAAAATCCTAAACCTAAAATAAACAAAATAAAATAAACCTAAACCTAAACTAAAATAAATAAAACCTAAACCTAAAATAAACTAAACCTAAATCCTAAACTAAATAAAATAAAATAAACTAAAAATAAACCTAAACCTAAACTAAAAAATAAAACCTTAAAATTAACTTAAAATGAAAACCTAAAATGTAAACCTAAAAAAATAAAATAAAACCTAAACCTAAACCTAAAACCTAAAATAAAAATAAAATAAAAATAAACTAAACCAAAAAAATAAACATAAACCTAAACCTAAACTAAAAATAAAAAAAAAATAAATAAACCTAAAAAATAAGCTAAATTAAAATAAAAATAAACCCAAATAAAAATAAAAAATAAAATAAACTTAAATAAATAAATAAACCTAAACCTACATGTTTATTTAACTTTTTTAAAAAAACCCTAAACCTCCTAAACAAAACCTTAAACCCTAAACCTAAACCTTAAACTAACTCATAAACCTAAACCTAAACCCTAACCCTAAACTCCTAACCTAAACCCTAAACCTAAACCTAAACTTAAACCCTAAACTTAAACTTAAACCTAAACTCTAAACCCTAAACCAACCTAAACCTCTATCCCTAATCCCTAAATTAAACCCTAAACCCTAAACCTAAAACTTAAACTAAACCTAAACACTAAACCTAAACCCTAAACCCTAAACCTAAACCTTAAAAAACCTAAACTTAAAACCCTAAAACCTAAAAAACCTAAATAAATTAAACCTTAAAATCCTAAACCTAAATCCTAAAAAACCTAAACCTAAATAAACCTTAAAATAAAATAAATGTAAAATATAAATAATATAAAAATTAAATAAAAAAAGTAAACCTAAAAAATAAACTTAAAAATATATAAAAAAATAAACCTAAACCCTAAACTAAAAAATAACCCAAACCTAAAATAAACAAAATAAAATAAACCAAAACCTAAACTAAAATAAACTAAAATAAACCAAATAAAACCTAAACTTAAACCTAAAATAACCTAAACCAAAACCCTGAACAAAATAAAAAATAAACCTAAACTAATCTTACAAATAAAGCCAAAAAATAAACTTAAAATTAAAACTTAAAACCTTAACCTAAAAAAATAAAATAAAAACCTAAACCTAAACCTAAAAATAAAAAATAAAACCTAAATCTAAAAAATAAAATAGAAATAAAACTAAACTAAAAAGTAAACATAAACCTAAACCAAAACCAAAAAAATAAACTAAAATAAAAACCTAATATAAAATAAATAAACTAAAAATAAATAAGCTAAACTAAATAAAAATGAAAAATAAACCTAAATATAAATAAAAAATAAAATAAACTAATATAAATAAAAAATAAACTAAATAAACTTGAACCTAGGTTTACTTAATTTTAAAAAAATAAACCCTAAACCCTAAACCTTAAACACTAAACCCTAAATCCTAAACCCTAAACCCTAAACCCTAAACCCTAAACCCTATAAACCATAAACCCTAAACCCTAAATCGTAAACCCTAACCCTAACCCTAAACCCTAAACCCTAAATCATAAAACCCTAAACCTTAAATCCTAAACTAACCCTAACCCCTAAACCATAAAGCTTAAACTCGAAACCTTAAACTAACCCTAAACTCTAAGCTAACCCTTAACCCTAAACCCTTAGCCCTATATTCTAAAAACACTAAACCCTAAAGCTTAAACACATAAACCTAAAACCTTAAACCTCAAACCCTAAACCTAACCCTAAACCCTAAGCCCTAAAACTCTAAACCCAAAACCCTAAACGCTAAACCATAAACCCTAAAAACCTAAACCTTAAACCCTAAAGCCTAAAAACCCTAAACCCTAAAGCCTAAACCCTAAACTAACCCTAAACCCTAAGCTAACCTAAACCTAAACCTAAACCCTAAAAACCCTAAACCCTAATGCCTAAATACTAAACTCTAAACCCTAAACCTTAAACCCTAAACCCTAAAACCCTAAACCCTAAAACCTAAACCTAAACTTAAACCTAAACCTAAAAATAAAATAAAATAAAAACTAAACTAAAATCAAATAAATAAAAACCTAAACTAAAGTAAAAAATAGAATAAACATAAAAATAAAAAACCTAAATAAAATAATAAATAAATGTAAATTAAAACTAAAATAAACTTAAAATAAAATAAAATTACTAAACCTAAAACATAAATCTAAAAGTAAATAAAAATAACACCTAAACCATAAACTAAAAAAAAAACCTAAACCTAAAATAAATAAAATAAAATAAACCTAAACCTAAACCTAAAATAAACTAAACCAAAACCCTAAATTAAATAAAATAAATTAAATTAAAAGTAAACCTAAAGCTAAACTAAAAAATAAAAAGCTAAAACCTAAACCTAAAAAAATAAAATAAAAACCTAAACTTAAACCTAAAAATAAAAAATAAAACTAAACCTAAAAAATAAAATAAAAATAATACAACACTAAAAAATAAACATAAACCTAAACCTAAACCTAAAAGAAAACAAAAATAAAAAACCTAAACTTAAATAAATAAACTAAACTAAATAAAAATAAAAATTAAACCTAAATAAAAATAAAAAATAAAATAAATAAAAAAATAAACTAAATAAACAAAAACCTACTGAATTACCCATTTAAAAAAACCCTAAACCCTAAACCCTAAACTCTAAACCCTAAACCTACAACCCTAAACCCTAAACCCTAAACCCTAAACCATAAACCCTAAACCCAAACCCAAACCCTAAACCCTAAAAGCATAAACCCTAAAACCTTAAACCCTAAACACTAAACCCTAAACATTAAACCCTAAACCCTGACCTTAAACCCTAGACCCTAAACCACAAACCCTAAACCTTAACCTAAAGTAAATAAATAAATTAAAAAATAAACCTAATTTCTAAAACCTAATAAACATAAACCTAAACCTAAACCCTAAGAATGGGCAGAACCTTGATGGCAGGAACATCACCGTCAACCATGCTCCTAGATCTAGGGAGGTGAAGGAGGATGGAACGACATCGAGTGGTGGTGGGGATCCGAGGTGTTGGTGGATATGAAGGTGGTAGTCGAGCATGGTGGTTATGGAGGTGGAGAGAGGAGGTTAAAGCCATGGTAGCAGGAGGGGATATCGTGGATATGATGGTGGATCCTAGAGAGACGGGGTGGTTCATGGGAACCGAGAAATCAAGAACCATCGATCTGACGCTACTTATGGAACTGACTTACAAGAGATGTTCTAGTTATTTAGGTTTTGATTTGCTCTATGCATGCTAATTTTATTTATGTCATTGCTTGTGTCTTAGAAAACTTGGTGTGTTACTTGGTTGATGAAATCAAAAAGAAGAAATGTTGAATCTAAATTTGTTCTCTATTAAAAAAAACCAAAAACCCTAAACTAAAACCTGAACCTTAAACCTAAAACCTAAACCCTAAACCCTAAACCCTAAACCCTAAAAATTAAAAAAAATTTTAAAAAAAATAAAAAAGCCCTAACCCTAAATGTTAAACCCTAAAACTAAGCCTAAACCCTAAATCTACAACCCTAAACCATAAACCCTAAACCCTAAAACCCTAAACCCCAAACCCTAAACCCTAAACCCTAATAATAAACTAATAAAACACAAAACTAAACTAACTAAAACTTAAATAAATAAACAATAAACTAAAACAAATAAATAAAAAATCAAAATTAATAAACTAATAATAAACAAAAATAAAAACTAATAAAACTAACTAAACTAAATAAACTAAATAATACATAAAAAACTAATAAACAATAATAACAAAAACTAACTAAACTAATAAAAACTAATAACTAAATTAAACATAAACAAAAAAACCCCACTAATAAACTAACTAAAAATAAACTAAACTAATAAAACTAACAAAAACAAAACTAAACCTAAACTAATAACTAAAACTAAACCTAACCCTAATAACTAACTAACTAATAATAATAACTAACTAATAAACCTAAACCCTAAACATAACTAACCTACTAAATAACTAATTAATAATAAAACTAAACCTAATAACTAAACTAATTGTAACTAAATTAACTAAACTAAAATAAATAACTAATAAACTAAAACTAATAAACTAACTAAATAACTAAGAAATAACTAATAATAATAACTAACTAATAATTAAAACTAATAACTAAACCAAACTAATAAACTAATAAACCAACTAAACTAATAATAAACCAATTAAATAATAATAACCAAAAACAATAATAAAACCAAAATAACCAATAAACTAAACTAAATAAAATAATAATAACTAACACTAGACTAATAAACTAATAATAAACTAAACAAAATTAAATTAATAACTAAACTGATAATAATAATAATAACCTAAACTAATAATAAACTTAATAATAAATAAAACCTAAATAAATAAGCTAAACTTAATGATAAAAAACAAACTTAATAAACTAACGAATAATAATAATCAAATAAAACTAACTAAACTAATAAACTAATAACTAATATTAAAAAAAAATAAACTAAACTAAAAACTAATAATAACTAAAAAAACACTAAATAATAACAAAACATAATAACATTAAAACAAACTAAACTAAACTAATTATAATAAACTAAATAATAAAAAACTAAAACTAAACTAAACTAAACACTAAATTAACTAAATTAATAAATAATAATAAACTAAATAAAAATAAACTAATAAAAATAATAATAACTAATAAAAAAATTAAACTAACTAAATAAATAACTAATAACTAACTAATTAAAACTAATAAAACTAATAATAATAAAACAATAATAATAATAATAATACTAATAATAATAAAATAATAATAATAATAATAATAATAATAATAATAATAATAATAAATAATAATAATAAGAAAAACTAAATAAACTAAACACTAAACCCCTAAACCTAAACTAATAAAACTAATAATAATAAAATTAATAATAACAAAATAAACTAAACTAAAATAACTAATAACTAAGTTAATAAAACTAATAATAATAACTAAATAATAGATAAAAATAATAATAAACTAATAATAAAAATAAACTAAAACTAACTAATAACTAACTAATAAAACCTAATAAACTAATAAATAATAAACTAATAAAACTAAAAATGTAATAATAACTAATTAAAAACTAAAACTAATAATAAATAACTAATAACCTAAAACTAAGAACTAATAAAAACTAATAAACCAAACTAACTTACTAAAAAAAACTAACTAATAAAATTAAACTAATTAATAAATAAAACTAAACCATAATAAATAATAAACACTAAAACTACACTAATAAACTAATAATGATAACTAATAATAAATAACTAATTAACTAACTAAAACTAAAGCCTAAACCTAAATTAATAAACCATTAAAACTAACTAATAACTAATAATAAACTAATAAACTAATAACTAAATAAAACAAAACTAACTAAATAACAAAACTAATAAACCTAACAAATAAACTAATAATAATAGTAATAAAACTAACTAACAAAAACTAACTTATAAAAACTAATAATAATAATAATAATAATAATAATAATAACTAACTAACAAAACTAATAAACTATTAATAATAAAAGTAATAATAAACTAACTAATAAATAACTAAATAAGTAAACCCTAAACCCTAACTAAATAAATAAACTAAATAATAATAATAAAACTAATAATAATAAACATAAACTAATAACTATAATAAACAAAAAAAAACTAATAATAAACCAACAAACTAAACTAATAATAATAAATAAATAATAAATAACTAATAATAACTAATAAACCATAAGCTAAACTAAAAAATAAATAATAATAAACTAATACACCTAAACCCATAACTAAACTAAACTAATATACCTAAAACCCATAACTAAACTAATAAAACTAATAAACTAAACAAATAAACCACAATAAACCAACAAAACTAAACTAATAAAACTAAACCACTAATTAAAATTAACTAAAACCTAAATAATAATAAAACCAAAAATGAATAACAATAACTAACTAAACTAAATAAATAACTAACTAACTACAATAAATTAAACCCTAATAAACAAACAAACTAAATTAACTAATAAAATAACCTAAGAAAATAATAACTAAAACTAAAACTAATAAAACTAAACTAATAACCTAACTAAAACTAAACATAAACTAACAATAAACTAATAAAACCTAATAACAATAAGCACTAAACCTAAAACCTAAACCCTAAAACCAAATTAAACCCTCTTATTGAGAAATTTCAAGATCCCTCACATTCTTAGTGAGTTTTCGAGCACTTTCTCTCTTGGATTCCTTATAGATTATCGATCTTTGGTTGATCTCGATCTATTCTTATCACAATGACATGACTCATGGCGTCAACTTCTTCAAATCCATGGGGTAAATCCCATGTGTCGATGGATCCCTCTAGGGCATCAAATTTTTTGGGTAATCCTACCTCTAAATTACCTGTTGTTATTAAATCTTTCAAAGAGGCTTTAGCTGGTAAGAATTCCTCCACCGAGCCTCCTTTGAATTTGCTTCATACAACTTTTAAAGGTACTCTGACAATTATGATTTTAGATGAGGATATTGAAAGATTAACTGAGCATTTTGCTTTTTCTTTGATTGGAAAGTTTTCATTAAATGGCCAAAGATGGAAGATATTCATTCCTTTTTTCATAGCTTAAATTTATCTGGTTCTTTTTCTATTGGGTTGATTGATGCAAGGCATGTTCTGATTAAACTTTCTAATGACCTTGATTATTGAAGAATTTTTTCTAGGTGTTCTTATCATGTTTTTAATTGACAAGTGTGTATTCTGAAGTGGATGCCTATGTTTGATGTTAATGAAGAGTCTCCTATTGTTCCATTTAAATTTCTTTACCTAACTTGATTCATCTATTTTAATCATCGATTCTTTATGCTATTGGGTTGATGCCTTTGCAAGTTGATCAAGCAACACTTCTTCTAGACCATATGTTGCTAGAATTTAGAGATTGATATTACTAAAAAGTATTTGAAAGAAATTTGGTTTGGTTCAGAGAAATGTGGTTATTTTCAAAAATTATTTTTTGAGAACTTTCCCATTTTTTGTAATCATTGTAAGATTCATGGGCATGAAATTTTTGAATGCTTTATTGCTCATCCCTCTTTTAGGAAGAAAATCACTAGCAAGAATTCAATTGCTGAAAAATTGATGATTCTCTCAAGTTGGATAAAGGAAAATCTGCTTTTAAAAATTCTAATGTTTTTCAAAACCAAATTTTTGAATCTTCTAAAAAGTTTTACCTATTAATGATTTGTCTAATGTATATGTAATTTTGAAAAGTTTTAATAAAAAATCATGCTCTAAGTGTTTCTTTGATGATTCTATTAAATGGAAGGCTTTAAAGGCTATGGTTAATGATTTTAATGGTTTGATGTTGTGCGTAAATCCTTTCATGATTATGGTTTGAATATTATTGATGCTAACACCATTTCTTCCAATAAGTTGGGCGTTGTTTCTCTTTCCCCTATTTCTACTTTAGATCATGGGAAAGAGACTATTTCTTTGCCTTCTTTGATTGAGTATGGTGGTGAAAAGAAAGTTCTTATTTCATATATTTTAACTTCTGGTCTTGACAATCTTGTTAATATTGGTGATCCTTCTTTTATAAAATAAGATTTAGATACCTGTGACAATTCTCTCATTGTGAATAGTTCTATTTTGGTTCAAACTGATGGTTTTTCAATGGTTGGTAATTATGTTCAAAATTTTGATAATATGATATGTGTTTCTAAGGGATTTGAATTTTATTTTAATCCCTTACATGAAGATTTTACTGAAAATCTAGATTATGCTTCTCTTGCTTCTTTTATGAATGAAGACAGGGAGGATACTCTTCATATTTTATTGGAAGGTGAAAATATTGATAATTGTCTTATTAATAAAGTTGTTTCTACTCCTTATTTAACTTTTAATTCTAAATTGCATAATATTTTAGATTATCCTTTATCCAATGTTGTTGATGATTCTAAATGCTATTCTGAAATTGATAGGTTCTGATCCCCATGCCTTTATAACATTCATTTGAATGGAGATTTTTTTGGAGAAAATGCATGGTTATAAAATTGTTTACAAGTAGAAAAAAAAAGTGTTCAGATTTATGCCCCTCCTCACTTGTCGAGGGTTACTCATTCCAAAGCTTCTTGGAAATAATCTTTTCTATCCTTAGGTGGTTTTTTTGCTAGGTTTTTTTCTATTGGTTTTGTGTGTTTTCTAGGAGTATTGGCTTCTTGGCTAATTTTCCTTTCTAGCATGGTGTTTCTAGCCCCTATTTGGTTGGTTTTGGTTGGTTATTTTGTTCTGGTTTCTTTCTTTGGTGCTCTTCTTTGGGTGTTAGGTTTTTTGTCCTTGGTTGTGGTTTGTCCATTATTATTGCTCCAACTATTTATTTTAGCTTCTTCTTCTTTTGTTTTTTCTTTCTCTTCGACTATTTTTCTTGGGTGCTCAGTGTGGCTTGCTATTTTTACTTTCCTTTGGTTGGTGCCTTTGGATTGATGTGTTGTTGTGGGCTTTGTTGACATGGTGCCTTGGTGGCTTTGGATTGGTTTTATGGGCTCTTGGCTCTTGGTGGTTTTGTTGGTGTTGTCTCTGCTATTTTGTCTTTGAGGGCTCTTTTTTTTTTGTGAGATTCTTTTCTCCCTCTATTTAAAAGAGGTGTTCATATTTGGTTTTGTTGGGATTGATTTATGTTAATTTTATATGTTCTCTCCTTTCTCCTTAGCTTCACTTTTTTCTTTGGTTGGGTGGCTATTATGATAGGTTTGTATTTTCTTTGGCTAGATGGCTAATGATACGATGGATTTTTCCTTGATATTTTGTGGTGACTTTTCCTATTTGTAACCCTTATTTGTTTGGATACACTTAGGATTTGATGCCCCTCATTGTGATTATCCTTTTTTTTCCTCATATCTGAGCCTGAGTTTTTTCTCTTTATGTTTTGTGATCTCCTTCTAGCTGAGATTTCTAGGTTGCGTGTTCTCTTTTCAGTTGGTCTCCTCTTTTCTTGAGGGAGCTGAGTCTTATTGATGGTCTCTTTTTCTTAGATGGTGAGTTGTCTTCAATTGTTGGTTGCAAGTTTCCTTTTCTTATGGATCTTCATCTCTTTGAGGTTCTTTGAGCTTGGATTCTTCCCCTTGCTTTTGTTTAGCTTTTTTAGTTCTATCTTTATTTTTTTCTTTATTGAATGTATTAGTTTAGGGACTAAACTCTTTAGGATTCTCATAGCTCATTTTTTTTTTTTTTTGAGTTTAGTCTCTAATATGGTCTTCTTGTACCTATTATTTGAGCAATAAATTCCTTTAATTAAAACAAAACCTAAACCCTAAAAACCCTAAACCCTAAACACTAAACCCTAAACCCTAAACCCTAAACTCTAACACTAAACCCTAAACCCTAAACCCTAAAACCCTAAACCCTAAAATCCTAAACCATAAACCCTAAACCCTAAACCCTAAAAAAACCTAAAAACATAAACCTAAACTAAATAAAACCTAAAAATAAAATAAATAAAAATACCTAAACCTAAATAAAATGAAAAAATAAATTAAAATAAAACCTAAACCTAAAATAAAATAAAATAAAAAATAAAATAAACTAAAATAAAATAAATAAATAAATAAACTAAACTAAAAAAAAAATAAAATAAACCTAAGAATAAAATACCTAAATAAAATAAAAACTAAACATAAATTAAAAATAAAATAAACCTAAAATAAAATAAAATAAAAGCTAAATAAAAATCTAAACCTAAAAAATTAACCTAAAAATAAATAAAAAATAAAACGTAAACCCTAAACTAAAAAAAATTAAACCTAAAATAAAAATAAAATAAACAAAATAAAATGAACCTAAACCTAAACTAAAATAAACTAAACTAAACTAAAATAAATAAAACCTAAACCTAAACCTAAAATAAACTAAACCTAAACCTAAACCTAAACAAAATAAAATAAAATAAACTAAAATAAACCTTAAACTAACATGGGAAGAAGGGTGTGATTTAATTCCAGTGGGGAAAATTAGATTGGTTTAATTTAATGAAATGTATAGACCGGTGCAATGGACCCACTTAAGGGGCTATATCACCTTGACCTACCTAAGGTTTATAAATCCAAAGGGATAGTCTATCGTGGGGTAGAGCTAGCTAACCTAAGGGGTTGCTTTTCGTGTAATGGCTATGGAAGAAGCGACTTACATCTTACATCAAAGCAAGGAACAACCGCTGGGTGACCTATTGGATGCACCACAAATCAAACCGACTTAGAGACCGAGTGAATGTCATTGGGATTTATGTCAACTCAAAAGTAATCAAGATTAATTTTATCTTAATTTCATAGATTTGATATGGTTTGTTTATTTTAGTTTGATTTTGAATTGAGGGCATATCCAGGGATGTGAGCCAAATTTAATAGATCTAATTTATCATCATGTTGTGCGATGGACCCATTGAGAAGTGGTTATATCATTGACTTGTCCTATCTCAATTTATAAATCCAAAGGGATAGTCTACTAGCCATGGGGAGAGCTAGCCAACCTAAGGGGTTTACTTTTGGTGTGTAATGGCTATGCTAGGAAGAAGGCATAACAAACTTACATCTTCTAAAATAGGGAACAAGGGGTGACATGTTGGTAGCACAAATCAAACCCGACTTAGGGGCAACTCGAGTGAATGTCAGGTACTTATATCAACTCAAGAGTAGTTAGATTCTTATGGAGTTTTGTTGAGCCCTAAAGATAGGATGCCCTTGGGAAAAGGTACTGCTAGGGGTTTCCTCCTAATCCATAAGTGAATATATATATATATATATATGTTTATGTGGACCGTGTTGATGTGCAAGGGACCAGATTGAGAAGGGGCTAAGTCAGCCTTGACCTATCTCAAATATGCTGGACCAAGAGAGAATCTGCACATCCACATGATGGATTCTCCAATCACAGGGGTGATTACTAGGAAAGGGGAACTGGCCAATATGATAGTAATCTGGATAATGTCTAAATGGGGTTGCAAAGGATGTGATCCAAATATAGTGCCCACAAGGGAGGTGTTGCTAGGGGCGTTATCCTGAGCCCTAGAAAAGAAAGCATATAGGTGTACGACGACCAACTCAAGAAGAAAGCATAGAAAACTTACATCTACCATGAGTGGTGTATCCTAAGGTGCGAGAACCAACCAACCTAAGGTGTATCCATCATCATGAGTGGTGTATACGTCAGCATAGTGAGAACCAACCAACCTAAGGTGTCCGTCGGTGTACAATGATCAATCTGAAAAGAAAGCATGTATGCTTACAACTTTCCAAGAGGAATCATCATCGGATAGTATCAAGAGATGGATGCCATCCACCTAATGCTGGAGCCCCAAAAAGGACTGGACCCATACTTGAAGTAGTCAGGAGGGAAGGAGCTATTAGGGGACTTATCCTAAACCTCAAATATACTCAACCCGATTAGTGCACAAAGGCTAATCCAAGAAAAAAGCATAGCAGACTCACATCCTCTTAAATGAAGTCAACATGAGGTATCTTACCGACCACATAGTAAGGCCTACCAAACTAACAAGGTGTTCATCTGTGTGTAGTGGCCAAGTAAAGCAGTAAAGCGTAGCAGACTTACATCCTCCAAAGCAAGAAGGCCACTATGGTGACACACTAGTTGGGTAGAGCATTAGCTTGACTTAAAAGCAAAATAAGTGAGTGCGGTGTCATCTCAACTCAAAGTAGCCCGAGACAAAATATATGCATTTATTTTATATGTTTGTGTGTAGTTTTAATTTTGTTGTGTCAATGAAAGATAGATGTCGCTTGGGTTCCTTACACATACACTAAACACATTGTCATTCACAAACAAAAAATACTTTCAACATGGAAGAGATTAAATTCAAGATAAAATTTCATTAATGATAATTATTTTCAAACATGATTTATAATATTTCTTTAAGTAGAGCCCATTGATTGAAAGCATTGGTCGCTCTCCCTTATGATTAATAAGTTGATAAGATCCTCCTTGGTAGGCCTTCTCTATGAAAAAAGGGTCATTCTAAGTAGGTTCAAGCTTGCCTCTGATCTTACAACGGGCAACAATCGATCTCCTTAGAACTAAAATAAGCTCTCTTAGTTGAAAAGCTTTAGGATAGACCAACTTGTTGTGAGCATGAATCATTTTAGCTTTGTACAACTCAGGGTTTTGGCATGCCCACAGGCATCTCTCCTCCAAACCTTCAAGCTCTTCTAATCGACTTGGTGTTCTCGCTTTGTGATCTTTCTACCACAATCCTTAGTGATGGGAGTTGGACTTCTAATGGTAGAACGACTTACCCACATTAAGGAAAGGAGTAGAGAGTTGGAGTTCTATATGTGTGTGGTAGGCCCATAATTCCAATGCTAATACCGCCACTTGTTGTTGTCAAGTGTCTTCTTTAGTATTTGGATGAGAGCTTTGTTGAAGAATTTTCTAAGCATTTTCCATCAAATAGTTGATGGTAGAATATCTCCAATCTATGTTGTGTCTCCAAGAAAAGTTTTGTTGTTTCTCAATGCGCATAATTATCAAATAATTCATCGAGGCACTCAAAACCTATATATGATATGGTTCCTAAAAAATTGGAGCGTCGAATGACCTCAGAGTAATCACTTTTGCCAATTTGGAAAAGTAGTCAATAGCAGCTAAGATGAACCGATGACCCTTGGAAGAAGGAGGATCAATCAACCCACTATGTGCACCCCAACACTGAGTAGCCAAGGATAATGTAAAATATTGGGTGGTTGGTGTAGGAGCACAACGTGTATTTGACATTGGTGTCATCACGTAGCCATATCCATGTAATCTTTGATCATCAATGGCCAGTAGTATCATAGTCTCTTGATCTTGGCTTTCATCTGGACAGATTGGCTCCACATAATCGAGTGTTCCTCGATCACATCACGCTTCGTTTATATAAATAATGTAATCATATGATAGAAAAGACTACGCTATAAGACATCGTCCACAAGAGCATAAGAAAGTGCTCTCTGCTTCATCTGACGGGCTTATGACTTCTCTTGAGGTAGTTTTCCTTTATTTAGGTAATCCATGAATGGTTACCTACAATCTAAGTCATCATTTTTCTTGGAAATGGCAATCTCCCCTTCAAGAGAGTACTTTTTTATGAGTTTAATATTAATAAGGGATAAGACTTATCTATTTTTGACCTTTATTGATATAGACTCATCCTCAGATATGCCAAGTCCTTGCAAATATTGGCTAAAGCACGTATACATTCTCTCCACGAGGAATATTATAAATGGTAACCTGGATTTGGGCCAACAACTCCATGGTGTACTTGTGGTAGTGATGGAGCTTGGGCTTTATAACCCAGAATTTGGTTGATAACTAGTTGAGAATCCCCAAAGATGTTGATGTTCTATGTCTAACGGCTAACTCATCACAATCATAGCCTCATATTCGACTTTATAGTTGGTGCAAGGATTGCACAGTTGATATGAGAATCTCATCACATCATGGTCTAGAGTTAAGAGAACTATTCTACCCCTCCTCTAGAATAGTAGATTATGGTTCTTCTCCTCTTTGAGAGGAAGCCACATCATCACAGTACATCTCCCAGTGGTGAATGCTAGTATTCCCATAAGTTCATGATTTGTTCAACGGGGAGATCATCACTAAGAAGAGAGTCAGCAAGAAGTGGGTGTGCTACTAAGAAATTTGCTAGTGCTTATCCTTTCACCGCATGGATGGGTACAAAGGTAATATCAAACTACAAGAAGATCATGGATCGTCATGCTATCCGATAGTATGTCATAAGATTGTTGATCATGAGGAAGCATGTATGTGAGATTATAGCAAAATGCTTCAATGAGTGGATAATTAACCTCAATAGATTAGATGATGACCAGGGTAGAGTGCATTTTCCTTCTCCTTAACAAAGCATAGCAGTAATGCAGTGTAAAGTAGTATGTAATGAATGCTAGAATGAGAATCTGATGTCTTGAATTGTCACACATTTCATCCCATTTGAACTTGACATCTTTTTTGACAAGTGCTAAGAATGGTTGACATCTTCCAGATAGGTTGGATATAAAGCATATTAGATACGCCAACCGCCCTTGGAATGATTTGAGTTGAGTTAATATTTTTAGGTGTGGCAATTCTAATATCGCCTTAATCTTCTCTGGATCGATTTTGATTCCCTGGTGTCAGACAACAAACCCAAGGAATTTTCCTGAAGCTACTCCAAATTAACACTTCAAGGGGTTCATTTTAAGGTTAAATTAACTTAACTATTCAAAAACTACTCTCAATTCAATAAGATAGTCTTCCTTTTCTCTACTTTTGACCACGAGATCATCGACATAGCACTTGACTTGATGATGAATGAGTTCATCAAAGATTTGAGTCATAGCATGCTAGTATGTAGCATTGGCATTTTTAAGGCTGAAAGGCATGACCTTATAGAAATAGATTTCAACCTTATAGAAAAATTTCAATTAAAAGGGTTTCTTTCATCTTCAGGCCATCTTTATTTGGTTAAATGATGAGCCATCCATGAAAGAGAAGACTATGAGATGAGGTATGTCCACCACCGCTGGATTGGTAGTGGAAAATCATCTTTTGGGCATGCCTTATTTAAATCCCTAAAATTGACGCATATGTGAATTTGGCCATTCTTTCTTATAAATGGGATGACATTGGCTAACCAAGTAGAGTATTTTGCTTCCCAGATGAAACCAAACATTGATCCTTTCTTGACTTCATAAATGACCTCATGTCTAATCAATGTGTCTAGGAGCTGCTTGATAGGGTTACCGCAGGCTCTATTGCTAGTTTATGGACTACTACGTTAGGAGCCAATTAGGCATATCTTTATAACTTGATAAAAGCAATCCTTAAACTCAATCAATAGCCTAACTAAGTCATTGGTTTTGATTTCATTCGACAAAGAACTGATGAATATCAGGTGTGAATCTTCTTTAGTTCCTATGTTGATTTCCATGAGCTCGTCGATGGTTGACTTGATTTCTTTGAACTCGTGGTGCATCTTTGACTTCAAAATTATTTGGATCACCTGAAGTTTCTAAGCACAGCTCCTCATATGAGTTAATGTGATTTGAAAAGAACCTATTAAATTTCAAATGAATGGTGATGACTAAGCAATAATCATCATCATCGATTGGACCCACTATATCGAATGATAGTCCAATCTTGATTGAGAGCTTTTGCATTTGTTCTTCCATATTCTTTCGAAGTAATCTGACCTATGCTTTGACCAAGTATGTGGGATTAACCCTTTCTTTGCTAAATTATGAACACAAGTCAAGTATAAATCCAAAGCTAATTCTATTAAATCTATATGAATCATCCTCAAATTATACATCAACTTCTTTACTTGAAGATGATCCTCCAGAATCTTTGAGTCTTCACACTTGTGGATGACTTGGGGCTTCTTAACTAGCAAACCTTCAACTTTTTGAGAGGAAAGTGGGGTTAGAGCTAAGGTTCCCAATGGATTCCTAACTATTTCACATATAGACTTGGATATACATATGCTTTGGAGCCCAGCCTTCCTCCCATATCTAAAGTGTCACCTCTAAGGGAATCTACTATTGAGAAGAGCTGGCTGGTGTGCTAACCATATAAGACCCATCCTATGAACTAGATTCTAAGTCTATATGGATAGCAAGTGTACTCTTGGCAACTGGGACATATCTTCTGTTAAGTAGCTAATAAGGAGGTTTTGTACCCCTCGGACTGCCTTTGAACTGGTCTCTTCCTTTACCTAGTGGAGGCTAGGTCATCCTACCCATATGTTCAAACGGAGTAATGAACTGTGGGTGGAATCTAATGTCAGGCTCCACTTCCTCCTCCAAGTCTATTTCCTCTCTTTATTTTCTTTTCATTTTCTTTTCTTTTATTTTTCTTTTCTCTTTCTTTTCATTTTCTTTTCCTTTTTCTTTTTCATTTTCTTTTATTTATAAACTTTGGCCAAGTTCATGAGAATAGACTTGTTGATTTTGAGGGATGTAGTAAGCCACATCCTCATATATGCCAATCTCATGAACTATAAATGGCTTGAGATCTCCTTTGACACAGTGTACAATCCCACCTCTCATGAACTTCATACACTAATGTAGAGAAGATGTAACTATGTTGTTCTCATGTATCCATGGTCTCCCAAGCAAAGTGTTGAAAGATGTATCTGAGTTTATAATGTGAAACTTGACTTCGGTCTTCCAATCATCTATCTCCAAGGGAAACACTATGGAGCCTAAGTCCATTTGACTTCACTTTTGGAGTGCAAATTCAACCTTCACATCTTAGACTTAGGAGTCTTCTAGATGGTAAGACTTCCTTAGTCATAAGACACTTCTAACAATTTGGTAAACACTTAACCTAAGCATATAGACTTAGAAGATTTAACCATAGATTAGGTTATGCAGTGATTAAGATAATCCACCTACCCTACAACCCAAATCCAATCCATGTTCACCTTCTCAAACCAAACCTCAAGTTCAATTCATCAAATTCAAATCCAAACCAAACCCAAATTCCAAAACCAAATGATTGAAGCCCATGATCAAATCCAAACATGAAACCCTTCCTAAGCCATATGACCTATCATGTGGACTTAGCCAAATCTTAATCCAAATCAATATAAAATCATTTGATTTTCTCATAATCAATTTATATCTTCAATCATCTTCCTAAATATAAATTAAATCTACATTGAAATGATCAAAACTAAATAAAACTAAATCAAATTAAATCAAAACCCGTCCTAAGCCATATGACCTATCCCATGGACTTAGCCAAATCTTAATCCAAATCAACTCAAACTCAATTGATTTTCTCACAAATCAATCATATTTTTAATCATCTTCACAAATTTAAATTAAATATACATTTAAATCATCAAAACTAAATCAAACCAAATCAAAATCCAAACCTAAGCCACATGGCACAACTCCTTGGACTTAGCCAAATTTTCTTATTCCAAAACCAAAATTTAATTGATTTTCTCATTAATCAATCATACCTTTAATCATATTCACAAATATAAATGAAATCTACAATCATCAAGCCAAACTAAAATCAACCCAAGTCAAACCCAACTTAACTCTTTTGATTTGAAATGTTCAAATGAACTAAAACCCATTTGAACCTAAGCAATTGAATTTATATATCAATCCTAAATCCATATATAAACTCAATTAAATTAAACTCAACCCAAAATCTAGCAAACTAAACTGAATTGGTCCACTTGACCCAAAGTGGCCAATTTGACAAATTTGAGTCAAGTTCTAATCCTACCCAAATTGGATTGAACCAAGCTCATCAAAACCTCTAATCATGATTGTCGATCACTGTAGGTTGATCAATTGTCATAAATTAGGTCAAATTAAGTCAACTTTGTCATTTAACCAAGTCAACCCATTAACCCATATGAACCCAAACTAGCCATATTGCAACCTAAGATAAATCCCTTAAATCCAATGATTCATACCAAATCAAAATCAATATTTGATGAGACTTGACCTTTCAATTGAGTGAAACCAAGCCCAATTGGCCCTCTAAAGTTGACCCAAATTGACCTAAAAGACCAAATTGGGTCAAATCAAAATATAAACCAAATTGATTGTAACCAATGGCTCAAGTTCATTCTAAATTGATTATTGAACTTGACCAAAGCAATGATTGGACCTAATTGAACCCAATTGACCTACTTAGCCAAAAGTTACCTAAAGGTTCAAGTTGGCCTAAATCAAAACCAAATCCAAATTAAATGAAACCAAAGACTACAATCATCTTCAATTGGTCAACTAAACCCAAACCAAGACCCAACCCAAGCCAATTTGGCCAATTTGGTCAAATTGGTCAACTTAACCCATTTGACCCAAATGAAATCAAATGAGCCAAAATCAAACCTAAGCCAAACAAAACCAAACCAACGGAACCAAAACATCCCAAAGGATCATATGAACATGACCCAACCCTTGGTTTGACCCAATTTGACCAATTGGTCAACTCGATCCAACCTAACCCAATTTGACCTAAATGAGTAAAGAGCCAAACCTAACCAAATCAACTTGACTTAAAATTTGGCTAACCCACTCTCGGCTCATTTCAAATCTTCCCAAATCAAATCCAAAGCCAAATGATCATTCTACTCTTAGTTCAAGGTCATCACGTGAGACAAATCATCCATGTAAGTGGCCAATTCCATTACTTGGCCACTTACTCTAATGGTCCACCTACTCAAGACATTGCCCAACCTGACCTGGGTGGTTGGTCACCATGACCCACAGGAGGTAAAATCACCTTACCCTCTCCATTGGAGCATTTGAAAACAATAGGCCATGATTCCCCCTTGGCAGCCACCTCCACACCTTCAACCAACCAAGCTAAGCCAACTCACCTCCTCTCTGCCACCCATGACTCCCTCAGATGCTCGGACGATCACTAGATGCCAAACCATATCCCACTGTTCGATCAAGATGAAGGGGGGCATACACCCTCTCATTTCCACTCAAACACACACAAAATTATTCTCAAAGCTCTTTACCCAAGATGAGCCACTAGTGCCATTCCCTAAGCTCCCAAGCTCGTTCCTCGATCAAAAAATGCCATTTTGGTTCATCCCGAAATAGGACACTCCCATTTCCAACGTAACATCCCCATTTCTCTATCAAACTCACATTAACTTTGCACCTTCCTAGCCTCATCCAGGAAGAACAAATCATCTCCTAAGCTTCCCAACCACCGAAGGTGGGACTTTGATCAAAGTTGAGCTCCAAATCAAAAGTTCATGGCCTTCCTAAATAAAAACTAAACATAAAATTAAAATAAAATAAACTTAAACCTAAAATAAAAACTAAATAAAAACCTAAACCTAAAAAATAAACCTAAAAATAAATAAATAAAAAAACCTAAACCCTAAACAAAAAAAAACTAAACTTAAAATAAAAATAAAATAAACCTAAACCTAAACTAAAATAAATAAAACTTAAACCTAAACCCAAAACTAAATAAAATAAAATAAACTAAAAATAAACCTAAATCTAAACTAAAAATAAACCTAAAAAATAAACCTAAAAAAAAATAAAATAAAAAATAAATTAAAACCTAAACCTAAACCTAAAAATAAAAAATAAAATAAAAAAATAAAATAAATAAAACCTAAACTAAAAAATAAAATAAAATAAAAATAAACTAAAATAAAAAAAACCTAAAATAAATAAAAAACTAAACCTAAAATAAAAAATAAAATAAACCTAAAATAAAATAAAATAAAACTAAATAAAAAAACCTAAACCTAAAATAACTAAAAAATAAACCAAAAATAAAAAAATAAAAAAAACCTAAACCTAAACTAAAAAAATAAATAAACCAATAAAAAATAAAATAAATAAATAAACAAAATAAAATAAACCAAACCTAAACAATAAAAAAATTAAACTAAACCTAAAATAAATAAAAAATAAACCTAATAAATAAAATAAAATAAACTCAAAATAAATAAACCTAAAAAAAAATAAACTAAAATAAAATAAAATAAAAAAATAAATAAAATAAACTAAATGTAAAAATAAAAATAAACCTAATATATAAAAAAAATAAATAAACTCAACTAAAATAATAAATAAAAATAAACTAAAATAAAACCTAAACCTAAAATAAACTAAATTAAATAAATCCTAATTAAACTAAAAATAAAAAAACTAAAACCTAAACCTAAACTAAACCTAAAACCTAAACCCTAAACAAAACCTAAAAAAATAAACCTTAAAAACCTAAACCTAAACCCAAACCCTAAATCCTAAACCTAAACTAAACCTAAACCTAAACCCTAAACCATAAACCTAAACCCTAAACCCTAAACTAACCTTAAACCTTTAACCCAAAATTAACCTCTAATGCTAAACCCTAAACCCTAAACTAACCCTAAACCTTAAGAATGGGCAGAACCTTGATGGTGGGAACATCACCATCAACTAAGTCCTAGATCTGGCAAAAGGCAAGGCAGCTATCAAGTGGCAGTGGGGGATCTGAAGGTGTTGGTGGATATGGAGGTGGTGGATGGAGCATTGGTGATTATGGATGCTGGAGGAGCGACGAAGGTTACAACCTGGTGGTGAGGGAGAGATTGGGGATATGATGGTGGATCCAGTCGAGAGGTGGGTGGTTCGATGGGAAGGAGAAACTAAAGAACAATTGATCCGATGTTGCATGGAATGCTTTTACAAGATAGATGGTTCTACTTATCTAGGGTTTTTGATTTTCTCAATGGATGCACATTTTTTATCTATGTCATCATTTGTGTCTTAAAAACTTGGGATACTACTTGGTTGATGAAATCAAAAAGATGAAATGTTGAATATGAATTTGTTCTCTGTTAAAAAAAAACCTTAAACCCTAAACCCTAAATCCTATACCCTAAACCCTAAACCCTAAACTAAAACTTAAACCCTATACCTAAAACCTAAATACTAAAACCTAAACTCTAAACCCAAAACCCTAAACAATAAACCCCAAACCCTAAACCCTAAATTAACCCTAAATCATAAACCCTAGACCCTAAACCCTAAAAAGCTAAAAACTTAAACCTAAACTAAAAAAAACTCAAAAATAAAATAATTAAAAAAACTTAACCAAAATAAAATAAAATAAAATAAATAAAAACATAAACTAAATCCTAAACTTAAACCTAAACTTAAACCTAAATCTAAAATGAAAATAAAATAAAAAATAAAAACTAAATTAAAATAAAAGAAATAAAAACCTAAACTAAACGAAAAAAAATAAAAAACCTAAATAAAATAAAAACCAAACTTTTAAAAAATAATAAAAACTAAATAAAAATCTAAACCTAAAAATAAACCAAAAATAAAACCTAAAAATAAATAAAAATAAAACCTTAACTAAAAAAAAATCCTAAACCTAAAAAATATATAAAATAAAATAACATAAACCTAAACTAAAATAAACTAAACCAAAAAATAAATAAAAAAAACCTAAATTAAACCTAAATAAATAAATAAAATAAAATAAACTAAAATAAACCTAAACCTAAATTAAAAAATAAACCTAAAAATAAACCAAAAATAAAAAAAAATATAAACCAAAAAAAATAAAATAAACCTATACATAAACCTTAAAAAAAAACCTAAACCCTAAAAAAATAAAATAAAATAAATAAACTAAAAAATAAACCTAAAAACTAAAAAAAATAAACTAAAAAAATAAACCTAAAACCTAAATTAAAAAAAATAAACCCTAAATCCTAAACTAAAACCTAAACCTAAACCTAAACCTCCAAACCTAAACCCTAAACCTAAACCCTAATAAACTCCTAAACCCTAATCCACCTAAACCCTAAACACAACCTAAACCTAAACCCTAAAACCCTAAACTCCTAAACCCCAAAACCCTAAGAATAAACCCGATTATGAACATCTGGCCTTCCATCACTGGTAAGCAAAGGTGGAGGTGGTTCAGTGGTGGTGGGGATCTATGGATGGAGGAAAGAATGGGTGGAGTGGTGGGAGGGAAGAAATGGCGGTGGTTGAGGTGGTGAGAGATAATGGTGAATCTCGCTACTAGAGAGGTTGGTTCTAATGGGAACGAGAAATAGAATGATCGATCCATTTTATAGAATTGTGTCTTCACGAGAGATGGTTCTACTTATCATGGGATTTTCTATTTGATTTATGCCATTTCATATGTCTTACAAAATTTATACTTGGTTGATGAAATAAAAAAAAATAAATGTTGAATCAATTTGTTCTCTATTAAAAAAAACCTTAAAAAAACCTAACTAAACCCTAAACTATAAACCCTAAACCCTAAACACTAAACCCTAAACCCTAAACCCTAAACCCTAAACCCTAAACTAAACCTAAACCTAAACCCAAAATAAAACCTAAACCCTAAACCTAAACCCTAATCCCTAAAACCATAAACCCTAAACCATATAACCTACAACCCTAAATCCTAAACCCTAAACCCCAAACCCTAAACCCTAAACTAACCCTAAACCCTAAATCGTAACCCTAAACCATAAACCCTAAACCTTGAATAAAGATGTCATTAGGAGTAGATCTAAAGAATGAACTATTCATAACATAGTTATTGTAGCTGAAGAAAATGTCTTCAAGAAACTTTCTCTTGACTATTAGAGAATTGAATACCCTAAACCTTAACCCTAAATCATATTATTTTATGATATATAAGTATAATGTAGCATCATATATTTGAGCATATAGATGTGTTTTGGATGTTATAAGATTTTTTGAAAATTTTTTAGTATATTATGGTATTGTGCCCTATAGTTTATATTAACATAAATCATAAAAATATTGATTTAATAAATGATGAAATTTATTAAATTTGAAGTGGGAATTAGGTTATACCAAAGGTGTGCTATGCCATTTAAAAATAAGTAAGATTTTATGTTCAAAATAAATATTATTTTTTTGTAGCATAGTATAGCATCATATATCATAATATATTATTTTGCATTTTAAATTCTTTTAGTATTTTACAATCATGCTCCACACTAGCATTATTTATAAAATGTTCATTTAGACTTTAAAATGGTGGAAACCAAATTCATATAGGAGGCATGATAATAATATATTTCAATTTAAAATATGTAAGTGATATGACTAAAATATATAATTTTTATATTATTTAGATAAATTTTATGAATTTTTATCTTAGGAAAGCCCTTGTGATGTGATATGCAATATAATATAATATAATATATTATAGTGTATTATAACAGATGTAACATAGTAAATCAGCATTATTACTACTATAAAGCATATTTTAGTTATAGTATATGAGTAGAGTAGTAATGGCATTATTCATAAAAAAATGATTTATATAAATGATGGTATTTGACCAAATTTAAGGTAAGCTTAAGAACATCATTGGGGATGTGATATGGTGTGTCATTTAATCAAAAGAATGGGATTTTGCATCCAAAATAAATGTTCATTTTCAACCAAATTTTATAATTTTTTGCTTAAAGTGATTCATTTTAAGGTGTATTGTAACATAATATATTATATGAAAGCACATTAAAATATAATGTACATAACAATATAACTTCACATATATATGAATGTGGTGGTGTGTTACTAAATGTTATAGTATATTTTATATTTTATTGTTATAATACATTGGGTCAAAACTCACAAAAATGTTAATTTGAAGGTTGAGATGGAAGAATTTAGCCAAATTAAACACACACCAAGAAGAACACCAAAATTATGCTATTTTGTACCATTTCTAATAGAAAAATAATTTTACATCAAAATAAACATTATTCATATTTTGAGAAAATTGTGTTATTTGTTTTTAAGTGATTTTAATGAGGTGTAATGTTAGATAATATATTATATTATAGAAAATTATAATATAACATCATAATTTATAATATAATATAGTGTGTTAATTCACACTAATATGTTTAGCATGATATTGTATAGTAAATTTGAGCTTGCACCATCACAAATCATAAAATGTTAACAATGTTAAGATTATGTAATTTGAATGAATACATTGAGGCTTTTGGTTGAAGTATTAAAGGCAAAAGAAAGAAGAAATAAGATTTGATGAGAATTCCATGTCAGACATGGAGAAAAGATCCGCTAGGGATCACACATGCATATGAAATATGGGTCTATAGGGCATAGAAAAGCTATAAGGTTTGAATTTGATTTGATTATATGATTTGTGGAAAGAAGATCCTATGGGATAAGAATCTATAATCCACTAAATATTAAGATAATCGACTTTAATTTAATTAATGGAGGCATATCTACTAGATATATTGAGTCTGGGATGAAGATGAACCTTCCACTAGGTAAGCAAGTTCGGGCTATCCACTGGGGATTGGGATTTGAGTTTGATTTCATAAATGTTTTTGGGGATGTATCCACTGGGAATAAGAGTTTGGTTGGATTTCTTTGATTTAGACTCTACTAGGGAGTTGGTTTAATTTGGCTCCACTAGGGAGGTTGGTTTTGGATTTGATTTGTTTGCTTGACTTGTTTATATATTATTTGGGGCTCCATTAGGGAGAAGGGTTTGATTTAACTCCACTGGGGAAAATCATATTGGATTTAATTTGAGTTAATGTATGGACTGCCAAGTGCAATGAACCCACTCATCCTTAATCTAGTTTACAAATCCAAAGGAATAGTCTGTAGAGCTAGCCAACCTAAGTGTTTTGTGTAATGCTAGAAGAAGGCATAGAATACTTACATCTTCCAAAGTGAGGAACAACCACTGGGGTGACCTATTGGATGCACAACAAATCAAACCTAACCTAGGGCAACTACTGAGTGAATTCCACTTGGGACTTTTGTCAACTCAAAAGTAATTAGGATTAATTTTATCTTAATTTTATGTGATTTGTTATGGTTTGTTTGGTTTAATTTGGTTTCCAATTGAGGGCATATCAGTTGGGGATGTGAGCTTGATCAAATTTGATAGATTTAATTTATGGACCATATCGGTGTGCGATGGACCCACTAAGAAGGGGCTATATCAGACTTGTTCTATCTCAGATTTACAAATCCAAAGGGATAGTCTACTGGCCATGAGGTAGAACTAGCCAACCTAAGGGGTTGCCTTTCGATGTGCAAGGGGGAAGAAGAGTAGACTTACATCTTCTAAATACAGGGGTGACTGTTGGTAGCAAAATAAATCAAACCCGACTTATGGGCAAAAGTGAATGTCATTGGGTACTTATATCAACTCAAGAGTAGTCACAATTCCTGGAGTTTTGGACCGCCTATAGATGGATGTCCTTGGGAAAAGGTCTTAGGGTGTCCTCCTAATCAACAAATGAATATATATTTGTTTATGTTTGTGTGAAAGTGAGGGACAACATTGAGAATGGGGCTATGTCCTTGACCTATCTAGATGGACCAAGGGAGAATCGCATCCATAGGATCAATTCTCCAACTAAGGGTGGTTATAAAACAGGGAACTCCGATAGTAACCTAGTAGTTTCTAAATGGGGTCGCAAAGGATGTGGTGCAAATATAGTGCCCATAAGGGAGGTGATGCTAGGGGCATTATCTGAGCTTGGAAAAGACAATAGTATGGCCAACTCAATGAGAAACTGTAGCAGACTTACATCTACCATGAGTGGTGTACCTTAAGGTGCAAGAACTAACCAACCTAAGGTGTATCCATTAGCATGAGTGGTGTATCCATCAGCATAGTGAGAACCAAACAACCTAAGGTTCCCAAATGATCAATCTAGAAAGAAAGCATGTTACAACTTTCCAAGAGGAATCATCGGGATAGATCATCGAGGACTATCGACCTAGCAACTATTAAGGGAGCCCGAGGACTAGACTTAACTTAAAGTAGTCCGAGGGAAGGAGTCATAGAGACTTATCAAATAAAATATACACCCAAGTGTAAAGGATAATCCAAGAAGAAAGCAAGACTCACATCCTCTTAAGAAAAGCCAACATAAGGTACCGCACAAGGCCTATCAAACTAACAAGGTGCTCATTGGTGTGCAATGGCCAAGTAAGGAAGGAAAGTGTAGAAAACTTACATCCTCCAAAGCATGAAGACCACTGGGGTGACACTGTGGTGGCACCCTAACCTAGGCATCGAGTGAGTGTTGTTGGGGTGTTATCTCAACTCATAGAGTCAAAAAAATACATGTGTTTATTTTATATGTGATAGTTTGTGTTTGTGTGATGATGAGGGGAAGCCACTTTTCTTACATACCCTAAACACATCATGGTAGATTCGTAAACAAGAATACTTTCAACATGGAAGATATTCAATTCAAAATGGAATTTTCATTGATGATAATTATTTTCAAACTTGATTTATAATATTTCTATAAGTAGAGCCCATTGATTGGAAGCATTGGGCACTTTCCCTTATGATTAATAAGCTGATAAGATCCTCCTTGGTAGCTCTATGGCAAAAGGGCCTTCCTAAGTGGGTTAAAACTTGCATTCCATCTTACGATGGGCACAATCAATCTCCTTAGAACTAAAATAATCTCTTATTTGAAAAGCTCTAGGATGAACCAACTTTTGTGAGCTTGAATCATTTTAGCTTTATACAACTCAAGGTTTTAGCATGCCTCCAAACCTTCTAAACCATAACTTGGCATTCGCTATTTTGTGATCACTACCACTAGCCTTAGTGATGGGAGTTGGACTTCTAATGGTAGAATGGGTTCAGACCCATACACTAAGAAGAAAGGAGTAAACTGAGTTGGAGTTTTATATGTGGTGCAGTAGAACCACAAAGCTTCAACTAACTGCTCATGCCACTGTCACTTATTATTGTCGAGTGTCTCTTTTAGTATTTGGATGAGAGATTTGTTGAAGGTATCTGGTAGTCATTTGCCCTTAGGTAGTTGATGGTATAATATCTCTTATCTATGTTGTTTTAGGGAAAATTTGTTGATCTTCAATGCAATACCATCATATAATTGAGGCACTCCAAACCTATATATGATATGGTTTCTAAAAACTAGAGCACATCGAGTTGTGACCTCTCTCGGCAAATCACCTTCTTTGAAAAAGTAGTTAGTTGCAGCTAAGATGAACCAATGACCCTTGGAAGAAAGAGGATCATTCACACCCACTATGACAGTACCCCAACACTCAAATGGCCATGAGGCCAATATAGAATGTTGAATGTTGGGTGGTTGGTGTAAGACCTCATCGTGTATTTGACGTTGGTGGCATCTCCTAGCCATATGCATGCAATCTTTGATTATCAATAACTAGTAGTATCCTAGTCTCATGATCTTAGATTTCATCTTCGATGATATTGGCTCCACATAATCCTGAGTGCACCTCGATCAAGATCTTAAGGGCTTCATGCTTATGTAAACAACATAACCACATATGATCAAAAGACCACTAGTTCAAAAAACCATCCAAAAGAGTGTTGGAATGTGCTCTCTACTTCATCTGATGGGCTTCAGACTTCTCTTGAGGTAGTTCACCTTTATTTAGGTAATCCATGAATGGTTACCTCCAATCTAACTCTTCATCCTTCTTGGCAATGGCAACCTCCCCTTTAAGAGAGAACTTTTTGATGATTTCAATATCAATAAGAGATAAGACTTGTTTGTTTTGGACCTTTATTGATATGGACTCATCCTCCGGACATGCCAACTCCTTGGCATGCTTGGCTAAAGCATATGCTTCGGCATTCTCTCCTCAAGGAATCTTATGAATGGTAACCTCTAATATTTGGGCCAACAACTCCATGGTGTACTTGTGGTAGTGATGGAGCTTAGGCTTTATAACCTTATAGGATCCAATAAATTGGTTGATAATTAACTAAGAGTCCCTACAGATGTTGATGTTCTGGATGTTTAGAGTAATGACTAACTCCAGATTGATAATCAAAGCCTCATATTCAGCTTCATCATTGGAGCAAGGATTGGATAGATGATATGAGAATCTCATTACATTGTAGTCTAGAGTTAAGAGAACTATTCATGTCCCTTCCTAATCTGGCATAACAGATTGTGGTTCTTCTCCTCTTTGAGAGGAAACTACACCATCAAAGTACATCTCCCACTAGTGAATGCTAGTATCCCCTAAGTTCATGATTTGTTCATTAGGGAGATCATCACTAAATGGAGAGTCGACAGGAAGTGAGTGTGCTACTAAGAAATCTACTAGCGCTTGTCCTTTCACCATACGGAGGGGTATGAAGGTAATGTCAAACCAGAGAGATCATCATGCCAACTGATAGATCGACATGTCATGAGATAGTATATTGATCCTAGAGATTAAGTTCACCTTATTAGGAAGCATGTAGTAGTTTTGGGATGCAAAGATTAAAGCTATGCAATGCTCCTCAATAGGTGGATAATTAGAGGGATTAGATGATGGTGAGGTAATAGTGTGTTTTCCTTTCCCTTCATCATTTTGGGGCAACAAAGCACCAAGGGAGTCATCTAAAGCAATATAAAGTATGAGGAACCCGTTGCTTAGAACGCAACGCCATCAAGTAATGCTTGATGTCTTGGCTGCTCACACTTGTCATCCACTTGAACTTGGTATCCTTTTTCACAACCATTGAGAATGGCTGACATCTTCCCGATAGGTCGGATATAAAATGTCTTAGATATTCCATCTACCCTTGGAATGATCTAAGTTGAGTTAAACTTTTATGGGGTGTGATTTCTAATATCGCCTTGATCTTCTCCGGATCAATTTTGATTTCGTGGTGTCGGACAACAAACCCAAGGGATTTCCCTGAAGCTACTCCAAATGCACATTTCAGGGGGTTCATTTTGAGGTTAAATCATTCTAACTGTTCAAAAACTACTTTCAAGTCAAAGAGATGGTCTTCCTTTTCTTGACTTTTGACCATAAGATCATCGACATAGCACTCAACTTGATGATGAATGAGTTCACCAAAGATTTGAGTCATAGCTCGCTAGTATGTAGCACTGGCATTTTTAAGGTAGAATGGCATGACCTTATAGCAATAGATTATGATTGGAGTTCTAAAAGTGGTGTTTCTTTCATCTTCAGGGGCCATCTTTATTTGGTTATATATCCATATGAGCCATCCACGAAAGAGAAGATTGCATGAGATGAGGCAATGTGCACCATTAGCTCTAGGATTGGTAGTGGAAATTCATCTTTTGAACATGCCTTATTTAAATCCCTAAAATCGAAGCATATATTAATTTGACCATTCTTTTTCTTAACTAAGATGACACTGGCTAACCAAGTAGGGTATTTTTCTTCTTAGATGAAGCCACCATTGATTAATTTCTTAACTTCATAAATGACATGTTGTTCTATGTTTAATCGCATACATTTAGGAGCTTGCTTGATAAGGTTAGCAGTAGGCTCTAATGCTAGTTTATGGACCCTACGTTAGGAGCCAATCTAGACATCTCTTCATAACTCCATGCAAAGTTGTCCTTAAACTTAGTCAATAACCTAACTAAGTCATTAGTTTCATGTGTGTCAGGCGTGGATCTTCTTTATTTCCTAGGTTGATTTCCTTGAGATCATCGATGGTTGACTTAATCTCTTCTTCAAACTCTAGTGGTGCATCATTGACTTCAAAATCATTTGGATCATCTAAAATTTTTAAGCACAGCTCCTTATATGAATTAATATGATTTGAAAAGAACCTATCAAATTCCAAATGATTGGTGATGACTTAATCATCATCATTGGACCCACTATACCAATCCTAGTCCTCTTGATTGAAAGCTTTTGCATTTGTTCTTCCATATTCTTTCGATGTAGACCCTATAATGTATGTGGGATTAACCCTTTGTTTGCTAAATTACAAACATAAGGAAAGTACCAATCAAAAGGTAATTCTATTAAATCTTTATATGAATCATTCTGAAGTTCTACATCAACTTCTTAACTTAAGGATTATGCTCTGAAAGAACCTCAGTATTCACACTTGTGGATGACTTGGGGGCCTAACTCAAACCCTCTTTTGAGAGGAAAGTGGGGTTAGAGCTAAGGTTCCCAACCGATGCCTAATTATTTCACTATAGACTTGGATACACTTATGCTTTGCTTTGGAGTCCGTCTTCATCAGGGCTCAAGTGTCACCTCCAAGGGAATCTACTGAGAATAGCTGTGTGCTAAACATATAAGACTCATCCTATGAACTAGATTCTAAGTCTATATGGATAGCAAGTGTACTCCTGGTAGTTGGGACATATCTTCTATTGGGTGGCCAATATGGAGGTTTTCCACCCCTAGGACTACCTCTGAACTGGCCTCTTCCTCAAACTGGTGAAGGTCAGGTCATCATACCCATATATTAGAATGGGGTAATGAACTGTGGGTGGAATCTAATATCAAGCTCCACTTCCTCCTCCAAGTCTATTTCCACTCCCTTTTATTTTCTGTCATTTTTTATTTTCTTTCTTTTATTTTTCTTTTCTTTTTTCTTTTTATTTTTTTTTGGCCAAGTTCCAGAATAGACCTTGTGAACTGTAAATGGCTTAAGATCTCTTTTGACACAATAGATAATTCCACCTCTCACGAACTTCATACATTGATGTAGAGAAGATGGAATTATGTTATTCTCATGTATCCATGGTCCCCCAAGCAAAGCATTCAAATATGTATCTAAGTCTATAATGTGAAACTTGGCTTCAGTTTTCCAATCATCTATCTCCAAGAGCAATACTATGGAGCGTAAAGCCTATTCACCTCACTTTTGGAGTGCGGATTCAATCTTCCCATCTTGGACTTATGGGTTTTCTAGACACTAAGACTTCCCTAGTCATAAGACACTTCTAACAATTAGGTAAACACCTAAACTAAGCCTAAGGACTTAGAAGGGTTAACCATAGGATGATTGGGATTAAGATAATCCACCTACCCAAATCCAATCCATGTTCAACTTCTCAAACTAAACCTCAAGTTCAATTCAAACATCAAATTCAAATCCAAATCCAAATCCAAATTCCAAAACCAAATGATTGAAGCCCATGATCAAAACTTGAAACCCTTCCTAAGCCATATGACCTATCCCATGGACTTAGCCAAATCTTAATCTAAATCAATCCAAAATCAAATTTTTCATAAATTTTTCTTCAATCATCTTCTTAAAATAAATCAAATCTACATTCAAATGATCAAACTTAAATCAAACTAAACCATATACATCAAAACCCTTCCTAAGATATGACCTATCCCATACATAGCCAAATCTTAATCTAAATCAAGTCAAACTCAATTGATTTTCTCAGAATTCAATCATATTTTCAATCATCTTCACAAATTTAAATTAAATATACATTTAAATCATCAAAACTAAATAAAATCAAATCAAAATCCAAACCTAAGCCACATGACTCAACTCCATGGACTTAGCAAAATTCCTTCATTCAAAACCCAAATTCAATTGATTTTCTCATGAATCAATCATACCTTCAATCATATTCAAAAACATAAATGAAATCTACAATCATCAAGCCAAACCAAAATCAACCCAAGTCAAACCCAACTTAACCCTTTTGACTTGAAATGTTCAAATGAACCAAAACCCATTTTAACCCAAACCAATTGAAATTGAATTTATATATCAATCCCAAATCTATATATAAACTCAACTAAATTAAACTCAACCCAAAATCAAGCCAACTAAACCTGATTGGTCCACTTGACCCAAAGTGGCCAATTTGACCTATTTGAGCCAAGTTTTAATCCTACCCAAATTGGATTGAACAAAGCCCATCAAAACCTCCCATCATGATTGTTGATCACCCTAGGTTGATGAATTGTTACAAATTATGTCAAACCAAGTCAACTTAGTCATTTAACCAAGTTAAACCCTTAACCCATATGAATCCAAACTAGCCAAATTGCAACCTAAACCAAATCCCTAAAAACTAATGATTCATACCAAATTAAAATCAATATTTTTAATATGCCTTGACCAATCAATACCAAACCCAATTGGTCCTCTTGACCCAAGTTGACCCAAATTGACATTAAAGACCAAATTAGGTCAAATCAAATATAAACCAAAAATTGATGCAACCAATGGCTCAAGTTCATTCCAAATTGATTATTGAACTTGACAAAAGCCATGATTGGACCCTGAACCCAATTACTTAGCCCAAATTCCTAAAGGTTCAAGTTGGCCTAAATCAAAACCAAATCCAAATTAATTGAAACTAAAGCCTAAAATCATCTTCAATTGGTCAACTTAACCCAAACCAACACCAACCCAAGTTAATTTGGCCAATGGTCAATTGGTCAATTTAATCCATTTGACCCAAATGCATTCAAATGTTCCAAAACCAAATCTAAGACAAACTTAACCAAACCAATTGAACCAAAACATTCTAAATGATCATATAAACTTAACCCAACCCTCAGTTTGACCCAATTTGACCAATTGGTCAACTTGACCCAACCTAACCCAATTTGACCTAAATGAGTCAAATTGAGCCAAACCAACCAAATAAACTCTAATTGACTTGAAACTTGGGCTAACCCACTTTTGACTCATTTCAAATTTTCCCAAATCAAAGTCAATGCAAAATGATCATTCTACCCTAAGGTCAAGGGCATCCCATGAGACAAATCACCCAAGTAAGTGGTCATTTCATTACCACTTACTCTCCAATCCACCTAGGCACCTAGGACATTGTCCGACCCAACTAAGGGGTGGTTGGGTTATATGACCCATGGGAGGTGAAATCCCCTCACCCTCCCAATTGGAGCATTTGAAACCCATATGACACCCATAATTCTTGCTTAATAGCCACCACCACACCTTCAACCAACCAAGCCAAGCCAACTCACCTCCTTCCTGCCACCCATGACTCTCTGAGATGGTCAAACTTCCACTAGAAGCCAAACCCAATCCCACCATCCGATCAAGATGAAGGGGGGTATACTATCGCTCATTTCCACTCAAATATACACAAAAATCATTTCTTAGAGCCCTAGCTACCCAAGATGAGCTACTAGAGCCATTCCCTAAGTTTCTAAGCTTGTTCCTCGATCAAAAAATGCCATTCCCATCCATCCTGAAATAAGACACTCCCATTTCCAACCTTACTTTCCCATCAAACTCAAATTAACTTTGCACGCTCCTTCCCTAGGCGGTAAGCAATCATCTCCAAGCTTCGAGCACTGACTTCAATTAAAGCTGAGCTCCAAATTGTCAGTCTATGGCCTTCTAAGTGAAGGTTGAGGAATTGATCCAATTGCAGCTCAAGAGAGCTTTGTCTCCACTAGATGAAGCTTCCTCAATCATTTGAGCCACTGATCTTGAGCTCCATCAAGGTATGCTTCTGAAACTGATCTTTAAGTAGAAATGGGTTAGAGCTTTTTGAAGAAAACATGCATTTTTTTGTGATCTTGGCCGTTGAATCCCCTCTGACTGAAGTCGTGAAGGTGTGGGACCCTTTTGGAGTTGATCCAAGCTCGTAAGCTCGTGAGCAAGCAATGGTGGACTCCATTCTCCCTCACTCAGTGACGTTAGATCATGTATCATCCATTCCACAAGATCGAATGGATATGATTAGATCCACTAGATCTAATTAATCTGTGGAATTAATCGTAGTCATCCGATCTAGATCGATGGAAGAGGAGAAAGCGCCGCCATCCATGCCGAGTCATAAGTTTTAAGTAATCAAGCCACATGGAAAGCACGCATCGAGCCACATGGTCCCAATAGGATTAGGCTTTAATTAGTTTAATTAATCATTTTAATTGAAACTTCTAAAAATCATAAAAATCATAGATAAATAAAAAATGCAAATAAATACTCATTTTAAAGGTATTTTAGAAGAGATTAATTAAAAAGCATCTTAACTAATTTTGAATAGTAATTAAGGTTTAATTACAAAAGTAATTAGCTTAATTACTCCTAAATTACTTGAGAAATTAATCCCAAATTTTTTGAGTTAATTTAATCGGATGACATCTACCTCTAATGATTTTCTTGGGATTTATTGCTCACTTATTTAGAAAAATTGACTAATTAAATGTAACTACTCTTCTAAGTTAATTAATAATTAATTAATCCCATGAAAAGTAATAAATTGGTTAATTAAGTTTATTAATCATTGTCAATAAGTGAACTAAGGAATAGGGTTGGGACCACTTTCCCTAAGTTCATTTCTCCCCTTTTTAAAATGAAATTAGATTAATTAATTAAATCACTTAATCAAATTAAATCATAATCACATCGACCTTAATTAATTAAATCATGGGGTAGATCTTTAGGTGTTTAATAACCTAAAAGAGTTTAATGAAATTATAGTAACATATGTGGGAATAACCATAAGTCCTTAATCTAAATAAATATTAATCATTAATTGCATTAGGCCCCTTTTATTTCCTAGAATCATTGAAAGTTTATTTTTCATGCATATTATGTTGGCTCATAATTACTTAGTTAATTGCTTTAAGGTGACATAGGTAAGGGTAATTAATTCATCTAATTAAGGGTTCAACTTAATTAAACCATAAAATCAACTTAATTACATTTCCTTAAATTAAATCAAATAACTAATGTGGGAATGGGTTTAAAACAACAAGATGATTTCTCTTCTCCTCTTTAAATCAAATCAAATCCAAAACTTAATTAATAAAGAAGCTTTGGTTTGCTTTAAATAATCTTATTTGATTTGATTTTCCTTAAGAACTAGTTTGGTTGAATGAATCACATGCTTATATTTGATTGTCATCTTTTCAATCATATTAAAATTTGGTATGTCATTTGAATTCATGCATCGATATTTTCAAAATCAAGTAAAATAAAATGAATTTCCTTTATGTATGCTTTCATGTGTTGATTTAATTTAATATATGTGTGGCTATTATCACTATTAAATCCAAATGTATTTTTCAAAAGCTTATAAATGAATAATAATATGTGTTATGATGCTAGTTATAAATACATAAGAAATTCATGTACTTATAAATCTTAAATGTAATGTTGAGGTCTCTTTCCTCTATTCATGTGTTGATTTATATAAGATTGAATGGTAATGTGTATATAGTCTAGAAATCCCAGGAACACAAGGCTTTAACTAGCCCCAAGGAGGTCATTTGATAACCTCACTTCTCTGGTTTAACAATGGCACGTACCCATTTGATTTTATTCTTATGTATTTCAACATTAGAATTTGGATAGAACTTTAATTCATATATATAAATGATTCAATCAAACAAAATATACAATATTTACATGATTTTCTTTCCACATTTATGTATACATCAATGTGTGTCCAAGAAAATCAAAGCAAGTATATCTGACATCTCGAATATGAGGCTTTAGTTAGCCCCAAGGAGGTCATTTTGATTACCTCATTTCTTAGTTTAACAATGAAATGTATTTTCCTATATCTTTGTACATGTATATGTATGATTAGTGAATGAAAATCCCATTTTACATTAACATTGCATGCATTCATAATTGACTAAGTGGTTGAATTAATTAGCCATATGATTTGGAGCTTACTTCCTATGTTCATGTGTATGAATTTACATTTTTTGAATGCAAATGGGTATATAGTCTAGACATCTTGAGAATATGAGGCTTTAGCTAGCTCCAAGGATGTAATTTGATTACCTCACTTCCCTAGTTTAACAATGGTACATGCCTATTTAATTTCATTCTTATGTCCTTTTTGTAATAGAATTTGGATAAAGTTTTAATTTAATATGTTTAAATTATTCAATCAAATAAAATTTAAATTCCAAACATACACATACATTCATCATTTAAGTGTTCTAAAATATATTGCATGTATAGATACATAGGATTAAATCATATGCATGTTACATGTCATGGAAAGGAATAATTTAATATATGTCATGTGGTAATGATTCAATTATATTAATCTTAAGATGCATTTCATTTTGAATAGGATTATTTAAAGTGAACCTAAACTTAGGATTAATTAAATCATTTAATAAGCCATTAACTAAAGGAAACTAAATCAAATTAACATACTTTAGAAAGTGACTTAAGGTAGGTATGAAAGAGGGCAATCCTATTTTCCTCTCTTTATATCACTAGTTGCTAAGTGTAATCAAATGAAACAAAAGAAAACACAAATTAAAATTCTCAAATCAATTAAACTACTTCAAGTGAAATCAACCTCTAATGTTAAATTGAATCCTTCTACACTTAGAAAATACAACACTAATGCCTAACAAGACTTATGCAAGCCTTAATACACACATTAGAATAAAGTCACCACTTCTAGCTCTAAGTTAGATGAAAAATGTTTTGTTTTATGATGTGCTATTTCAAATTGGATGTTAGGGTGTATGCTTCATAGACTAATGATAGGTCAATATTAGCCTAATCATGTTTTGGGGAATTATGCGAGGGATTCTTAAAAATAAATGTGAATACTCTTTTGTAGGTTGCTTAAATCCTTAAGCATAATCCAAGTTGGAAGAGGTGGGTTTAATTACCCATGTAGGGGTGCTAAGTCCAAATTATAATACCGCTTGGGATTATATATATGTTTAGCTAACCTCTATTTTAATGGTGTAGTTATATTTACTTTTCCTACATAAATGTAATTTTTGCATTAGGAATTAGGATTAGAGCTATGGGAGATTAAGATGAGCAGTGGCCAAAAGGCTTTGTCAGGGTGATGCCTTTGAAGCAAGCACCATCTAAATCAAAAAAGGAACAAAATCATAAATGGAGATATGAAGAAAGAAGACTCCCATAGCATTTAATACAATTATAGTTATTCTTTCATATTCTAGGTTGTATAAGGGTAAATTATTACCCATCTTTTCTCTCTTCAAGTTGTATGCACCAACCCATCCTTTTATTCTTTTACAATAATTTATATATTTGTTTGATGTTATGTCTACATTGAGCATTATGATGCTTTTCATAGTTTCTTAAATGATTGATGCTTTAATGTGTGGATTGGATGCGATTAGGCTCTTAGGATAAAAATAACTTTTCTACCCAACTAATCACTCATAACTAAATTTTAAATAACTCATAACCTCATCATAAAGCCTAAGACATAAATAAGATAATTAATAGATTTAGCAACCCCTTAGTTGTATTATTATTTCACATCATGCATTATTCTTTCTCTTGAACATGAAGGATCTCCATCCTTGCACGATAAAGGAATGCTTGACCTATGAGGGCATCCCTTATTATGTAAAACACCTTCTCCTATCTGATTTGACCCATAATCTAGTTCATCATGCATTTAGGCATAAGAAATCCTAAAGCCTCTATCAAAATGATCTGTCTAAAATGAAATAAAATTTGAAAAGATTTTGCATCTTTAGATTAAGTCATATGCTCATACCACTCATGTTCTAGCCTCTTAGGGAATGTGTTTAGGACTTTAGTCTCTTTCTAATTAAATAACTAGCCTAGCTATCTTGCAATTCATAAAATGACTACATGGTTTTAAAATCTAGGTGGACTTAAATGGCCACCCAAGTGATCATAAGTCTAGAGTCTAATTTATTCTCACTTATGGAGGTAAACCCTTATGTCCACTGTCTCTTAGATTTAGGTCATGCTTTAGGTTGTACTAAAGCTTCCTAGATTTAAGATCTGAGGTAGCTATTTACTTCAAGCATAAATCTCACCTCTGCATTCCCACAACCTTATGTTGGTGGATTATAAGCTTTAGTAATCTAATTAAACTTCAACTCAAAACATATAAATCTTCTCAACTTTAAAATTATAAAGCCCAACCATAGGATATATTGAAATGCTCACTAGGCTTCCTAGTATCATGAGAATTTCTTACTTATTTCATCTGGATTCCAAAAATAAGTCTTCTCCTTGAACATTCCCAATTTATCTTCCAAATACAACCAATCTTTTGATAGTCTAACCTTGAAATCTTTGGAGATGATAATTGTCTACTTTAATCGAGAGTATTCTTAGGAAATTTCATTTCTTAAAATGTAATTAACTATAGAGACTTACCTCCATAGGGAATTTAAGAACCTAGTTTAATATAAACCCTATTTTATTCATCCATGTAAAGTAGGGGAAAAATCTTTGGTATATTTGAACACTCATTATGCCTTAGGAGTCCTTATTACGTGATTAGGTCCATTGTAGGGCAATGCCTCTTTCTTTCAAGATAGTATATTTACCTCAATGTTGTAACCGATCACCTCAAAAAGTACCCCTCTATGATCTGTGTGGTCCCCCCCACCCATACATCTAAAAATAAACACCACAAGGCCTTTTTCACTTGTTCATTGAATCCTCTCAACATCATCCTTTCTATTTGAGTTTGGAGATGTAAATTCTCAAGTAGTCTTAGACTCATAATGTTGATATCTCCTGGTCAACCAACTAATGTATCTGCTAACATCCACTATAATGTAAAGAGGCATTTATGCCCAGTCATCCCTAAAAGTAAATCTTTATCACTGAATGTAACTCCTAAGATATCCTTCATGTGGCATGCCACCTCTTTAGTAGTAGTTAGCTGAGCTAAGCATATCTCTAGATCAAGTAAAACCTTGATTAGAGATTCCCTCATCTCTTTGGATAAGACAAGGGCATCGTATACTTAACTTAGCTAGAAATGTTCTAAGGTGAGCTATGGCATTATAATCAACTCTACCTTGGTCATCCACAAGCATATCCATGGGTGGAGCATCTTACGGAGGGGCTATCTGCTCACTAGAACCAATGACTTGCTTACCCTTATCCTGAGGTGCTACCCTAGGTGTAAAACTTTCCTACTACATAGCTTGATTTCAGTGACTTCTTTGAATGATGAGCTTGTGGAAAGTTCTACCTTCTCATCGGGCATACCTACAGCTTCACCTATAAGATCCTCAGAGTCACCGACTCTAAGTCAATCTCAAGAGGTTATCTCGATTGTGAGAAGGATAGATGACTCAATCAAAAAGGAAAGGATCAAACTACTAGAGCTATTATTTTATTTAGATGAGAGCTTTCAATAGGAATAAAATCAAGAGCATAAGTAGACAATATATAAGTAGAATCAACTTTCTTCATTAATTTCAAAGGTATATGATAAAATCAAGTAAAGTAAGCGAGTAAGGGATTTAGTGCCCTTATCCACGTGATATAATGCTTTTTACGAAGAGGAGCTAGCAGAAGAGGTGGTAGATGCAACGGTGGAAGGAGTACTGGACTTGGATGGTGGTGCTACTAGACTTTCTCGGGCAAGTATGGTGAGCACTGCTATCACCCTCCCCGAGTTGTCCTTGAAACTAGCAAACCTTCCTTGGTGTTAGAGGTTTGAGCTACTAGCAAGAATAAAAGCTTCTTTATCTTAAATGATCTTCTTAGAGGTTCGATGGGAGAGATCCTAATCATCTTTGGTTTTAAGAGGATCATCCCCATGGATTACTCTATGGTTGGATGGTTTAATAACTATTCCTTAGGGATAACTATGGCTCTCAACTTATAGTGCTGCTTAGTCCCTAAACTCTAAGATAAAGTTAGTTTTAAGAGATTCTTAAATATTTTCCTAACTACCTCCCTCTTGAATGAAGATGACTTATTCAATCTATCTAAGAGTAGGTGAAAGTACCTGATGAATATGAATACTAGGTGTGGTAGAAAATGGTCGTGGTGGCGATGATGGAGGTGGTGGAAGAGGAGGGCAAAGGAGGCTGAGCTCAGTCTCTTATACTAAACTGGATCGCCTCACAACCTGTCCTGGCTTCTTCAAACACCTTCTACCTTGGGCCTAGATGATTGGGAAAGGGAAATTGTTTGGCTTCCTCTTGTAGGCTAGCCGCCTTGTTGATTAGTTTCTCAAATGTTTTGATGGTAAAACCATTAAGCATGAAGGCATCGAGCACGATATCCTTGAGAAGAATCTCAATGGCATCGTTCTGGATAGTTGGGTTCACATTTCATGCTCGAGGCACCGAGAATGTAATCAAGGGACTGAGTTTCTGTTTTCTCCACAATGAGCCACAATCACCCTCTCTATCGAGCTCCAAGCAAACCTCTTGATGAAGAAGTGCTCCAACTCAACAAAGTCTTCACCAAACTCTGCGCTACCTACCAAATGTAACACCTAATATGCTAACCAAAAGGTCAACATGACTACGCTGCGCCACCGATGTTGCAACAGTGAGCTTTAAAGTGTAAAAAACAAAATAAAATAAAAACCTAAACTAAAATAAACTAAAGTAAAATAAATAAAACTTAAAACTAAACCCTAAACTAAATAAAATATAATCAATTAAAAATAAACCTAAACTTAAACTGAAAAAAAAAATCTAAAAAAAAACCTAAAATAAAAACCTAAAACCTAAACCTAAAAAAATAAAATAAAAACCCAAACATAAACCTAAAAATAAAAAATAAAACATAAACCTGAAAACTAAACTAAACTAAAAAATAAACATAAACATAAACCTAAACCGAAAAAATAAACTAAAATACAAAAACCTAAACTAAACTAAATAAAAATAAAAACTAAAATAAACTAAAATAAATAAAAGATACACTAAATAGACATAAACCTGCAGGTTTACGTAATTTTTTTAAAAAAAAACCCTAAGACCTGAACCCTTAACCCTAAATCCTAAATCCTAAATCCTAAACCCTAAACCCAAAACCCTAAATCCTAAACCCTAAATAGTAAAACTAACCCTAAACCCTAAACCAACAACCCTAAATCTTAAAAAACCTTAAACCCTAAAACCCTAAACCCTAAACCCTAAACTAACCATAAACCCTAAACCATAAACTAACCCTAAACCATAAGCTAACCCTAAACATAAATCTAAACTAAATAAAATAAAAGAAACTAAAAATAAACCTAAACCTAAACTAGAAAATAAACGTAAAATAAATAAATAAAAAAACTTAAACCTAAACCTAAAAAAAATTAAAATAAAAAACATAAACCTAAACCTAAGAATAAAAATAAACCTAAACTTAAAAAATAAACCTAAACCTAAACTTAAATCTAAAAAATAAACTAAAATAAAAAACCTAAACTAAAATAAATAAACAAAACCAAATAAAAATAAAAATAAACCTAAATAAAAATAAAAAATAAAATAAATTAATTAATTAAATAAACCTAAACCTACCAGTTGACTTAATTTTAAAAAAATAAAAATCAATAAGAATAACATAAACCCTAAAACCTAAACCTTAAAACTAACCCTAAACCCTAAACTCTAAACCCTAAACTCTAAACCCTAAACCTTAACCAAGCTAAATAGAACCCTAAACCTAAAACCATAAACCCTAAACTAAACCTAAACCCAAACACTAAAACCTCAAACCTAACCTTAAACCCTAAACTAACCCTAACCTTAAACCCTAAACCCTAAAAAACCATAAACCATAAACCCTAACTAACCCTAAAACCCTAACCTAAACCCTAAACCTTAAACTAAAAAAATAAACCCAACTAAACCTAAACCTTAAACTATACCTAACCCTAACCCTAAATACTAAACCTAAACTTAAACCATAAAACCATAAACCCAAAAGTTTAAACTCTAAACCTTGAACCTAAACCTGTTAAAACCTAAAAAAATAACTAAACCTAACTTAAACCCTACTAAAGCCTAAAGAACCCTAATAAAACCTAAACTAAACTTAAACCCTAAACCCTAAACCCCAAAACCTAAAACCTAAACCTATACTAAATAAAAATAAATAAAACATAAACCTAAATAAATAAAAAAAAAACATAAACCTAAATAAAATAAAAGAATAAAATAAAATAAACCTAAATTAAAAAAAAAATAAAATAAAATAAAAATAATAAAAATAAAATAAATAAATACCTAAACTAAACTATAAAATAAAATAAACCTAAGAATAAAAAAAACCAAAATAAAATAAAACTAAATGTAAAATAAAACAAAAAACCTAAAGTAAACCTAAAATAAAATAAAATAAAAACTAAATAAAAACCTAAAACTAAAAATAAACCTAAAAATAAATAAAAAAATAAAATCTAAACTCTAAACAAAAATAAAAATAAAACTTAAAAGAAAAATAAAATAAATAAAATAAAATAAGCCTAAACCTAAACTAAAATAAACTAAACTAAAATAAATAAAATGTAAACATAAACCTAAAATAAAGTAAACCTAAACCCTAAACTAAATAAAATAGAAAAACTAAAAAAAAGCATAAACTTAAACAAAAAAAAAATAAAACCTAAAATAAAATCCTAAAACATAAACCTAAAAATTAAATAAAAAAACCTAAACCTAAAATAAAATAAACCTAAACATAAATAAATATAAATAAAACTTAACTAAAAAAAAAAAATAAACCAAACCAAACCTAAGCCTAAACCTAAAACAAAATAAAATAAACTAAAATAAATAATAACCTAAACTAAACTAAAAAATAGAATAAACCTATGAATAAAAAACCTAAAATAAAAACCAAACATAAAATAAAAATAAAATTAACCTAAAATAAATAAAATTAAATACTAAATAAAAATATACAACAACAACGACAACAACAACAATAAGCCTTAATCCTACAAGGTGGGGTCGGCTACATGAATCCTTCGTTTCCATTGTGTCCTATTATGTGTCAAATTCTCATTTAAATCAAGTATGCTAAGATCATTTTTTATACATCTTAACCAAGTCTTTTTAGGACTACCTCTACCTTTCTTAACATAAGGCAAATCTAATGCATCTACTCTCTTAATCGGTCATCGATCCTTTATGTGGCCAAACCAACTAAGGTGACTCTCCCTAATCTTATCTACAACTAGAGCTACTCCAACTTTTCCAAATATACTCATTTTGCATTCTATCTCTAAGAGTAAAGCCACTCATGCACCTAAGCATCCTCAGAACACTTAACTTAGTCTTATGCTTCTCTTTATTGGCCAACATTCGCACCATAAGTCATTGCGGTCTTACCACCATCTTATAAAATTTTCCTTAAGTTTAAGTGGAACTTTTCTATCACATAATCATGCATTCCTCCACTTCAACCATACAACTTGAATTCTACTAATAACATCTCCATCTATTTCACCATCATTTTGAACAATTTAGCCAAAATATCTAAATGCTCAAATTAATGACTTGTTCACCTAATGTCACAACACACTAACTTCTACAACTAAAATTACACTCCATATATTCAGTTTTAGATCTACTTAAATGAAAACCTTTAGACTCTAGAGTTGACCTCCATAATTCAAGTTTATGGACTCCTCTCTAGTCTTATCAACAAGAAGAATGTCATCAGCAAAAAGCATACACCAAGGTACACCTTCTTGTAAATGCCTAGTAAGAACATCCAAAACTAAAGTAAAAAAGGTAAGGGCTTAAAGATGATCCTTGATGTAATCCAACTAAAATAGAATATATTTTGTCAATCCTCCTTGTGTTTGGACACAAGTAATGCCTCTAGTATACATATCCTAATATAACCAATATTAACTCCTTTCTATTCTAGAACTCTCCAAAGAACATCTCTTGAAACTTTATCATAAGCTTTCTAAATCAATAAATATCATATGTAGATCCTCCTTACTTTCTCTATGCTTCTCCATCAAACACCTTAGCAAATGTATAGCATCCATAGTAGATCTACCGCATGAAACCAAATGACAGAGAAACTTCTATATCACATCGTAACCTATGCTCACTATTACTCTCCCCATAATTTTAATGTATGGCACATTAAATTCTTCTATAATTTGCACTCTTGTGCATCACCTTTATTCTTAAATATAGGAACCAACAAACTCTTTCTCCACTCATCTAGCATCTTTTAGTCTTTAAAATGACATTAAAAATATTGTAAGCCAAGAAATTCCTTGATCTCCTAAACATTTCATACTATTGGAATATTATCCGGTCCTACTGTTTTTCCACATTTCATTTTATTTAAAGCTTCACTAACTTTAGATTTACTAATACGATGATAAAAATGAAATTCTCTATTTTTGTTTAGGGTATTAAGGTTGCTAAAATCAATCGTACTTTCAGATCCTTCATTGAAAAATTTATCAAAATACCTCATCCACCTATTTTCAATATCTTTTTCTAAAAAAAATATTTTATTATTTTCATCCTTAATACACATCACTTGAACTATGTCTTTACTTCTCCTATCTCTTTGGTTGGCTAACTTATACATACATCTTTCACCTTCTTTAGTATCTAATCTATTGTATAAATCACTAAAAGATAAATTTTTGCATCATATATTACTTTCTTAGAATCTCTACAGGCCACTTTATATCTTTCCCAATTCTCTGAGTTTTTACATATAAACTAAGTTTTATAACAATACTTCTTGTTTTTTATCTTTTCTTGCACACTCTGACTCCACCACTAACTATTCTTATTAAAATAAGCTTTTCCTTTTGATTCTCCAAGCACATCTTTAGAAACTTGCTTAATTTCACTTGCTATTTTTTTTCCCACATATATGTTAGCTTCCTCATGAACATCCCAAATTCTAATATCTTGTAGCTTGCTCTTAAAATATTTTATTTATGTTCTTTAAGTTTCCCCATCTAATTCTAGAACAATAATTTGGTTTACTTTTTTCTCTACAACCTTTCATCTTAAAATCTAAAACTAACAATCGATGACTTAGATTTTCACTTGAATGACCTTACAATCTTTACAATCTAAACGATCTATTTTTCTTATCCAAAATAATCAATCTGAGTTTTACTAGATCCATTTTATAAGTAATAATATTTTCATCTCTTTTCTTAAATAAAGTGTTAGCAACTACAAAATCATAAGAAAAGCAAAATCTAATATAGTCCTACCTTCTTCATTAGTCACCCAAATCCATAACCACCATGAATACTTTTAAAATCTTCTACCACTCTACCAACATGTCCATTTAAATCTCCTCCAATAAATACTTTTTCTTCAAGAGGTATCTTTGTATTAATCCTCAAATTCATTCCAAAATTTTTCTTTTTACCTCAAAAAACCTACTTGAGGAGCATGATACTTATAACATTGATAATCTTAGTATCAATAATAATCTTTAAAGCTATAATTCTATCTCCACATCTATTAATATTTATAACATTATCCTTCAAACTTTTATCTATAATCACACCTACACCATTTCTAGTTCAACTTTTACCTGAATATCAAAGTTTAAAACCTAAACTAGCAATCTCCTTGGCTTTCTCCCCCAACCCATTTAGTTTCTTGAACACATAAAATATTTATCTTTCTATGAACCATAATATCTATTAATTTCATTAATTTACCTGTAAGAGTACCTATATTCCAAGATCCTAAACAAAGTTAAAAAATACTAAATAAACTAAACTTTAAAATAAATAAAATTAAATACTAAATAAAAACATAATGTTAAAAAATAAACCTAAAAATAAATAAAAAATAAAACCTAAACCCTAAACTAAAAAAAAACATAAACCTAAAATAAAAAAATAAAATACAAAATAAAATAAATAAACCAAAAGTAAAATAAACTAAACTATAATAAATAAAACCTAAACCTAAACCTAAAATAAACTAACATAACCTAAACCTAAAAAAAAAAATAAAATGAACTAAAATAAACTTAAACCTAAACTAAAAAAATAAAACCTAAAAATAAACCTAAAATAAAAACTTAAAACCTAAACCTAAAAAAATAAAATAAAAACCTAAACCTAAGCCTAAAAATAGAAAATAAATCCTAAACCTAAAAAATAAAATAAAAATAAAACTCAACTTAAAAATAAACCAATACCGAAACCTAAACCTAAAAAATAAACTAAAATAAAAAACCTAAACAAAAATAAATAATCCTAAAATAAATAAACTAAAGCAAATAAAAATAAAAAATAAATATAAATAGAAATAAAAAATAATATAAACTAAAATAATTAAAAAAGTAAGATAAACTAAAATAAATAAAAATAAACTAAATAAACCTAAACCTACATGGTTACTTAATTTAACAAAAAATAAATAAACTTAAATCCTAAGCTAACCCTAAACCCTAAACCTGAAAAAAAAATAAAAAAAAAACTTAAAACTATCAGTTTACTTAATTTAAAAATAAACCTAAACTAAAACCTGAACTCTAAACCTAAAACATAAACCTTAAACCCTAAAAATAAATAAAAATAAAAAAACCCTAACCCTAAACCCTAAACACTAAACCCTAAAACTAACACTGAACCTTGATCCTATAACCCTAAACCCTATAAGCTGAAACCCCAAACCCAATACCTTAAACCCTAAACCCTAAACTAACCCATAAATCTTAAATCCTAAACACTAAACCCTAAACTATACCCTAAACTAACCCTAAACCTTAAACCTGCAAACCTAAACCCTTGAACCCTAAACCCCAAACTCAAAACCCTAAATGCTAAACCCAAAACCCTAAACCCTAAACCCTAAACCCTAAACCCTAAAAACCCTAAACCCTAAAGCCTAAATGCTAAACCCTAAACCCTAATCCTAAACCTTAAACCCCAAACCTTAAACCTAACATTGTAAACCTTAAAAACCTAAAAAAGTTAAACCTTAAAAATAAAATAAAAATAAAACTCAACTAAAAAATAAACCTTAACCTAAAAAATAAACTAAAACAAAAAACCTAAACTAAAATAAGTAAACCTAAAATAAATAAACTAAACTAAATAAAAATAGAAAATAAACCTACACAAAAATAAAAAAGAAGATAAACTAAATTAAATAAAAAGTTAACTAAGTAAACTAAATAAACCAAAACATACCGATTTACTTAATTTTTTTTAAAGAAAAAACCCTAAACCCTAAACCCTAAACCCTAAAACATAAACCATAAAACTAACCCTAAACCTACAAAACTAAACCAACAACCCTAAACCCTAAAAAACCCTAACCTAAAACCTAAACCCTAAACTTAAAATTTAAACCATAAACCTTAAACCCTAAACCCTAAACCCTAATCCCTAAACTCTAAACCCTAAACCTACAACACTAAACCCTAAACCCTAAGCCCTAAAACCTCAACTAAACCCAAAACCCAAAACCCTAAACCCTAAATATTAAACCCTAAACCCTAAACCATAAAACCTAAAACCTCTAAACCCTAAAGCCTAAACACTAAACCCTAAACCCTAAACACAAACACTAAACCATAAACCCTAAAACCCTAAACCCGAAACCCTAAGCCCTAAACCTGAAACCCTAAACACTAAACTGTAAAAACTTAAAAACCTAAAAACCTAAACCTAAAAAATAAAATAAAATAAAACTCAACTAAAAAATAAACTCAAACTAAACCTAAACCTAAAAAATAAACTAAAATAAATAAACCTAAAATAAATAAACTAAACTAAATAAAAAATAAACCTAAACAAAAATAAAATAAACTAAAATAAATAAAAATAAACTACATTAAACTAAACCTCCCAATTTAGTTAATTTTTTTATAAAAATAAAACCCAAAACCCAAAACCATAAACCCTAACACTAACCTTAAATCCTAAACCTACAACCCTAAATCCTAAACCCTAAACCCTGAACCCTAGAACCCTAAACATCAAATCAAAAACCCAAAACCCTAAACCCTAAACCCTAAATCCCAAACCATAAGCCCAAAGCCCTAAACACTCAACTAACACTAAACCCTAAATCTTAAACCCTAAACAACTAAAAACCTAAACCTAAATTAAATAAAACCTAAAAATAAAATAAATAAATAAACCTAAACCAAAATAAAATAAAAAATTAAAATAAAATAAAAAGTTAAACTAAAACCTAAACTTAACTTAAAACTAAACCTAAACCTAAAAGAAAATAAAATAAATACTAAAAACTAAAGTAAAATAAAATATATAAAAAGCAAAACTAAACTTATAAATAAAAAACCAAAATAAAATAAAAACTAAACCTAAAATAAAAATAAAATAAATCTAAAATAAAATAAAATAAAAACTAAGTAAAAAACCTAAACTTAAAAAATAAACCTAAAAATAAAATGTAAAAATAAATAAAAAATAAATCTTAAACCCTAAACAAAAAAACTTAAACCTAAAATAAAAATAATATAAACCTAAACCTAAACTAAAATAAAATAACCTAAAATAAATAAAGCATAAACCTTAATATAATAAACTAAATCAAAACCTAAACTAAAATCCTAAATAAATTAAAATAAACTAAAAATAAACCTAAAACTAAACAAAAAAATACAACTTAAAAATAATCCTAAAAAAACCTAAAAACTAAATCTAAAAAATAAAAAAAATAAAAACCTATACCTATACCTAAAAGTAAAAAATAAAACTTAAACCTAAAAAATTAAATAAAAATAAAACTAAACTAAAAAGTAAACTTAAAACTAAACTTAAACCTAAAAAATAAACTAAAATAAAAATTCTAAATTAAAATAAATAAACCAAACTAAATAAAATAAAAAAAATAAAACTAAATAAAAATAAAAAATAAAATAAACTAAAATAAATAAACTAAATAAACTAAATAAACCTTAACTCTTTTATTTAATTTTTTAATAAAAAAACTC